>CM061751.1:109795906-110395906 GCA_030979885.1 Lolium multiflorum
ACTTCCTCTCAGCAAGAAGGACGTTGTCCGCAAGGCTAGGCAGATCTGCCAGACTGCCATGCCGGAAGATTGGGAATGGGGCCTCCGGCCCTTTAGTTCTACTAACCCTCCGACCCAAGAAGTAAGAAATTACGCAACTCGGGTCGGTTTACCGGAAGCTTTTATTGCGACTAACTCTTTTTTCTCTCTTGCTTTTCAGGCCAAGGACCGTTTCCCGGCATTCTTTCTGACCGGCGAGGTCCCTGCCGGAAGCGTGGTCGACAAGTTTGACCCCGACCCCGTCATCTTTTGGCGGGACCTGAAGATGGGCCGGACTCCAGCCGCGCGCCTCGGCAAGTCTCCACCGGAACCCGCCGGTTCGTCTGATGAACTGACCATCCTTGAGGTAGCTCTTCTTTTATACTTCTCATATTCCTTTGCTATTGTTCTTCTGTAGATGTGCCCTCAGCAACCCACAGGTCCATGAGCACGTCGCCCCCCTGCAGGCCGAGGCAGGCCAAGAGTTTGTGGATAAACTCATGGCCCAGGGCAAGAAGAACAAGACCCCGGCCTCTGATGCCGGCTCGAGCCAAGCTCCTCCTGCCAAGCGCTTCCGGACCGAACCTCTCGCGGGTAAGGTCGTAGCTGTGAGGCGCCACAAGGGCAAACAGATGCCGACCTCTACCGGGTAAGGCCCCATTTTTCTGCTTGTTTCGTTTTCACCAAGTTCCTTTCCGGTTGCTTTTTTCCCAATCTTTTCCTTTTCTCTTTTTCAGCCCCGCGCTCAAGCTCGGCCCCAGGCCTGAGGGCTCTGCCGGATCCGCCAGGACCTCAACTCCTCCTCCTCACTCAAGCCCGGCACCATCTGGTGCCGGCAACACCTCTGCCTCCCCTCTGGGAGGCACAACAAGTTCGGGGCGCGCGGCCCCTACACCGCCAGATCACCGCGCGGAGGAGGACCTTGCCTCCCCTCCTGAGACCCAAGACACCGGCGCCAGCAACATGGGCGCCGGAAAAGAACCTGCCGGGCGGCGGAACCTTCGGTTCCTCCGTCCTTGATAAGAAGAAGAAAGAGAAGACCAAGATGTCTTCCCCTCCAAGGCGCCGGAAGCCGTGCCGGCAAGCTCAAACGGGGGTGACGCGCCGCGCTCCCCTTCTCCAGGACTACGTCACGCGCCACCGCGAGCTCCTCACGCCGAACAGCCGGGGCCACTCTCACGGCGTCGCCGCCCAAGACCTTGACGCTCGTCAAGGGGAAGGAAACGGCCCCGGTGCCTCCTTCGACGGCAGCAACCCACAGCCGCTGCATGTCTCCCGCGCCGCCAACGCAGGCGGCGAAAGGCCACCGGCCTGCTTGGCCGGATCACCAAGTTCGGCGCGGCGCGCGGACCTGGGGCATCTGCTGCCCTACGCGGTGAAGTGGAACGCCGCGGACCTGTCCAAGGCGACCCGCGGCCTAGGCAAGGACAGGCTGCGGCGCTGGCCCGCCGACGTGCGAAGCTCCGAGGAGCACTCTATGCGCTGCGCGCGGGCCATCAAAGAGCTGGACAACGCGTGGTTCGCGCACGACGAACAACTTGATGGTAAGCCTCACAAAGCTGTCCTATCTTTCAATTTATCTTGATTTGCTTTTGGCTCTTCTCTATCTTTTTTGAACCTTGATTTCATGCAGTTTCTCTTTTTCTTTTTGATGAATCTTGTCTATCCTCCCGGTCCCGAGTTTCGTGTTGAGAGCGTAGCTCTTAGCACGAAACTCAACTAACGCGTGAAACCGGCACTAGCCATCCCCGAGTTTCGGGTTAAGATCTTGCTCTTAGCGCGAAACTTAACTAAAACGCGAAACCGGCATAGCCAGTCCCCGAGTTTCGGGTTAAGATCTTTGCTCTTAGCGCGAAACTTAACTAGAAACGCGCGAAACCGGCATAGCCAGTCCCCGAGTTTCGGGTTAAGATCTTTGCTCTTAGCGCGAAACTTAACTAAAATTAAAACCGGCATAGCCGCGAAACTTCACTAACATCTTTTTCTTTGAACAGCTCACGGCTGACGCTCGGAAGGTCCTCTTTGAGGAGCTTCTTCTGGGAGCACCGGGAGCTTGTGGAGGCGCACGACAAGTGCCAAGGTAAATTTTATGCCTCGGCATCTTTTGCAGGAAAGCTGTTTTTCTCTTGATTCTTAGTACTTATGATCTTAGCTTCATCGGTGATCCCGGAAGCTTCAATCGAGGCCCTCAAGACGCAGCTCGCCGCCGCCCAAGGTACAGCTTCTTATTTTTGTTTAACTTGCTATCTCTGCATTTTTAGTTAACACTTTCTTTCCGGTACTCGAGAGGAAAGGACAAGCTCATCCGCGGCACGAAGGAGTTGGACGCCAGAGGAGACCCGCTACCAGGGAGCTCAAGGACCAGCTTATCCGGCTTGGCCTTGACCACGCCCGACGGCGAGACCCGCTGAATCAGCTGCGGAGGCCAGGCTACATGAGGCGCTGGAGGATGCCGGCAACGCCAACGTGGTGTTGCAGGCAGCTGGAAGAAGCCGCCCAGGCGTTGAAAACAGC
Organism: Lolium multiflorum; assembly: GCA_030979885.1. Taxonomy (NCBI): domain Eukaryota; kingdom Viridiplantae; phylum Streptophyta; class Magnoliopsida; order Poales; family Poaceae; genus Lolium; species Lolium multiflorum. The sequence continues at coordinate 109,798,439 of CM061751.1, forward strand.
CGAGGGCAAGGCCGCCAAGGCGCATAAAGCAGCTGCGGAGGAGGCTACCAAGGCGCAGAAAGCAGCCGAGGAGAGGTTCGCGGTTGAAGCGGAGCAGAAGGAGTATGACCTTCTTGTTCGGACGACGCGCTTGCCCTTCGTACGTTTTTCTTTTCTCTTTTCCGGTTTCTGCTTAGAAGCTTATTCATTCCGGTATCATATACTTAGCTTTCGTTTGTCTTGCAGGGCTCTTTCCGGATTCCCAGGCACATGCTATAAAGAAGGTTGCGGAGCACCGGGCGCAGCAGGCATGCGAAATCTGGGTGCGCCCTGGGATCCCTATGACCACCTGGTTGCGCTGAACGCGCGGGTCTCCCACATGCGCTCGGTGGACCGGAACCTTTCCGACATCCCTGAGGTGGCGTCCCAGCTCTACAAGACCCTCTGGCTGGAGAAGTGGTGCCCGACACCTTCTCCCTCATCAGCGCGCCTAAAGGTTGCCGGTCGAAGGATCCGGGAGTGGCAGTGCTCTGTTGCCCGTGTCGGAGCAGATTCAGCGCTTCGCGTTGCCTGCTCCTGGTACCCGGAGCTGGACCTGGACGCCCTCCTCGGCGTGCGCGAAGGCGCTCCCACCGATCTGGACCCGGTCCTCACCGCTAAGCGGCAGGATCGCGCGTACCATATCGCGGAGTACGCTGAAATGCGCACTTTCATCCCTCCTCTGAAGACGTCAAAGACTACCTCAGCGATGAGGAAGAAGAAGACGGAGGTGAAGATGATGGTGCCGAGGATGTGCCACCGGAAGCTCCTGAGGCCGGCGCTGCTCCCTGAAGCCCCTGCTGCTTGACTGTTTGTAATGAAAAGAAGTTACCTGTTCGCCAAACTTTTGTTAAATTCTACCCCGGTATGCCGGGGTTTAAGATGTAAAACTAAAACTTGTCCCTGATGGTTGTGGTGCAACATTTTATGCCGGTAGGCTATACCGGTAGTTAATTAACTTATGTTGCCTTAGCATATTTGCTTGTCGATTTGCTTTTTCTTGCACTGCAATGATTCCGAAATTGTTTCCGCATCCAATTGATGCACACTTGGTTCTTTTGCCTTGGCTCTGCCTACCTTCTCTGGGCATTTTGGCGTATGAGCACAAAGTTCTTTTACCAAGTAAGCACTTTCTTGAACTTAGAAATAACTCGAAATTTTTGCAAAAAACCGGTATGACCGGGGTTAGTTAAATTTTCCGGATTGTTCTTTCCTGCTCTCCCTCTTCGCAGTTCATGTGCTTATCTCCTACCGGTTTATCTTGCTTGCCATGAAGCCAAGTTATGGACAGCAGCAGAGTCGAAGACTCCGGTAGGGTTTAGCACACTACTAAACCGGAAAGAAAAAACATTCAATAAGCAACCGGTAAACTGAAAAAATAAACATGTTACATGCAACTTTAGTAATGATAGTCCCCGAGAGTCATTCGAGGTTCCGACATCTTTTATTCATAGCAAATAAGGTACAAAAAGGAACTTCTTACAGCACCACTTCAAGAGTAGAAAGGACGCAACAAAGCTACATTCCATGGGCGTTTGGTCTCCTCTCCTGACTTGTCCGCCTTCCCTTTCTTCCATTCCTGTGCATCAATCAGGTAATAGGCATCATTGTGGAGAGCCTTGCTCACAATGAAAGGTCCTTCCCACGGGGGGAAAGCTTGTGCCGGCCTTCAGTGCGCTGCACTAGGCGTAGCACTAGGTCTCCTTCTCGGAATACCCTCGGGTTAACCTTCCGGCTGTGATAGCGTCTGAGGTTTTGCTGGTAAATGGCTGTTCTTGCCAGAGCTAATTCTCTTGCTTCTTCTAGCAAGTCCACATCGTTTTCTCGGGCCTCTTTTACCTCTTCTTCGGTATAGAGCTGCACCCTTGGTGAATCATGGAGAATGTCGGTTGGTATGACCGCTTCTGCCCCATAAACCATGAAGAATGGCGTGTATCCGGTAGACCGGTTCGGAGTTGTTCTTAGACTCCACAGCACTGATGGTAGCTCATCGATCCAACATCCCGGCGATTTTTCCATTGCATCAATGAGTCTTGGTTTGATACCGGAAAGTACTAAAGCGTTTGTTCTTTCAACTTGGCCATTGCCTTGTGGGTGCGCCACTGAGCACAAATCCAGCCGGATGTTTTTGTCTTCACAGAATCGCTTGAATTCTCCTTGGGCAAAATTTGAGCCATTATCAGTTATGATACTGTGCGGGTATCCATACCGCAGGATTACATCTTTCAGGAACTTTACCGCTGTGTGGCCATCACATTTTGCGATAGGCTTCACTTCCAGCCACTTGGTGAATTTATCCACCATTACCAAGATGTGAGTCATGTTTCCCCTTGCGGTTTTAAATGGTCCAACCATGTCCAGGCACCAGACAGCGAATGGCCAAGTTAGCGGTATGGTTTTTAAACCGGATGCTGGGGTATGGTTTTGCTTGGCGTACCTCTGGCACCCATTGCATTTTCTTACCATATCCTCCGCATTCTCCAAAGCCGTTGGCCAATAGAACCCATGCCGGAACACTTTTGCCACCAGCGCCCTTGACGAGGCGTGGTGCCCGCATTCTCCTCGGTGAATTTCCTCAAGCATTTCTCTTCCCTCTTCCGGCTCCACACATCTTTGGAGGACACCGGTAACACTTCTCTTGTATACCTCGCCATTGATGATGGTGTAAGCTTTGGACCTCCTCTGTATCCTTCTGGATTCATTTTCGTCAACCGGCAAGGTGCCGTTGATCAGGAATTCCTTAATAGGTTTAACCCAAGATGGCGCTTCTCTAACCACAAACACCGGCATGTCTATGTCCATGTTGTCCACGAGCGTTACCTCTCCGGTATGGGCGTCGCAGTCCCCGAGCTTACCGGTGGAGTCCCCGGGTTCGCTGGAGCAGTCCCCGAGTGTGCCGGAACAGTCCCCGGGTTTCCTTCGTCAATGTCCATTGGCACCACATGTGATTCCGGTACAAAAATTGATTCCGATTCCGGACTTGGTTTGATTGATGGAACTCTTAAGTGTGCCAAGGCTATTCCGGGGGGAATTTCTTGCCTCGATGAGCCTAGCTTGGATAGAGCATCCGCGGCTTCATTTTCAGCCCGCGGCACATGGTGAAACTCACACCCTTCGAAGAATCCGGCAATCTTTTGCACATGAAACCGGTATGAAGCCATGTTGGCATCTTTTGCATCCCAATCTCCGGAACACTGTTGCACCACCAGATCTGAATCGCCGTAGCAAATGATCCGGAGCGCTCCGATTTCTTTTGCGACCTTAAGCCCATGTATCAGAGCTTCGTACTCAGCGACATTGTTTGATGCCCTGAAGTGCACTTGTAGAACATACCGGAGGTGATCTCCCTTAGGTGAGGTGAGTACCACACCGGCACCCAGACCCTCCTTGAGTTTGGATCCGTCAAAGTGCATCTTCCAGTATTCTATTTTGTGCTCTGGCGGCTTGTATTGTATCTCCGCCCAATCGACCAAGAAATCAGCTAAGGCTTGCGATTTTATGGCATCTCTTCTTTCATACACCGGTACATATGGTGATAGCTGAATTGCCCATTTTGCAATCCGGCCGCTGGCGTCCTTGTTACCCATGATATCGGAAATGGGTGCCTCACTCACCACCTTCATGGGGTGCTCCTCAAAGTAATGCTTGAGCTTCGTGGCGGCCATGAACACGCCATAAGTCATCTTTTGGAAGTGCGGGTAGTTCTGCTTTGAGGAGGAGAGCACCTCGCTCAGGTAGTATACCGGCCTTTGCACGGTTTTTCCTTCCTCTTCTCGTTCCACCACAACCACAACACTAACCACCCGGTTCGTTGCCGCTATATAGAGCAGCATAGGTTCCCTTTCCAAAGGTGAGGCCAGTATTGGTGCGGTAACTAGCATTGTTTTTAGCTCTTTAAACGCTGCGTCTGCCTGAGGGGTCCAGACGAAAGTATCGGATTTTTTCATTAGGGCATAAAGCGGCAAGGCCTTTTCTCCTAGCCTGCTTATGAACCGGCTTAGCGATGCCAAGCTTCCGGTAAACTTTTGCACATCTTTGAGTTCTCGCGGTATTGTCATTCTTTCTATTGCCCGGATTTTTACCGGATTCACCTCAATGCCCCGGCTTGATACAAGGAAACCGAGCAGCTTACCGGCAGGGACACCGAAAGTGCATTTTGCCGGATTGAGTTTCATCCGGAACCGTCTTAGGTTGTCAAATGTTTGCCGGATGTCATCGATTAAGGTGTCTTTTACCTTAGTTTTTATCACGATATCGTCCACATAGACTTGCACATTCTTTCCGATTTGATCAAACAAGCATTTTTGCATACAGCGCTGGTACGTTGCACCAGCGTTGCGCAAACCAAAAGGCATTGTAACATAGCAATAAGCCCCATGCGGGGTAATGAACGCAGTTTTTATTTGATCTTCCTTTTTCAGAGGGATTTGGTGGAAACCGGAATACGCATCCAGAAAAGACAACAACTCACACCCAGCAGTAGAATCAATCACTTGATCGATTCGGGGTAAAGGGAAAGGGTCTCTTGGGCAAGCCTTGTTGAGGTTGGTGTAGTCGATGCACATGCGCCACACCTTCGGAGCTTGTGCCTCCAGGTTCTCATCTTTTTTCTTCTCGACCATCACCGGATTAGCCAGCCACTCTGTGTGCGTGACCTCCACGATGAAACCGGCAACCAACAGCTTTGTCACTTCTTCTCCAATGATTTTCCTCCTATCTTCAGCGAACCGGCGCAAAGGTTGTCTCACCGGCTTGGCATCCTTCCGGACGTTTAGAGAGTGCTCAGCCAGCTCCCTCGGAACTCCTACCAAGTCATCAGTAGACCAGGCAAAAATGTTCCGATTCTCACGGAGGAAGCTGACGAGCGCGCTTTCCTATGCTTGACTGAGGCCGGCACCGATACGAATGGTGCGCTGGGTAAGCCGGATCCAGCACAATGTCCTTTGTCTCGTTTGTCGGCTTGAATGCCGGTGAGGCCAAGTTTCCACTCATTGCCGCTAAGCTCAACTTTGAGGACTGAGCCAGCGCAACAGCAGTTTGCATTCTTTTCTTTTCCTCCGCTATCACCAGCGATTCTGCCAGGTTTGATCCGGCGGAAGCGGTTTCCATCGAGACTTTATAGTTTCCCACCACGGTTAAGGGTCCACGAGGTGCCGGCATCTTCATCTTGAGGTAAGCCGTATGGGTTGAGGCCATGAAAGCTGCCAATGCCGGTCTTCCCAGCAATGCATGGTAAGGACTATCTAAGTCCACCACCTCGAACTCAATGTTTTCAACACGACAATTGTCACGTCCTCCAAACGATACATCCACCCGAACTTTTCCTATTGGGGCACAAGACAAACCCGGAACGATCCCGTGGAAAGTTGTACGAGTTGGCTGCAGCATATTCTCTGTTATGCCCAGTGTACGCATGGTATGCTTGTACATGATGTTTATGCTGCTGCCGTTGTCTATCAGCACCTTGCTGAATTTTACCCGAGTTTCCGGCCCCTTCATGATTGGGTCCACAACAAGAGCGTATCCGCCCGGATTCGGCATGATTTTGGGGTGATCCTTGAACGACCAGGTGATTTCCTGATCTGACCATAACATGTATTTGGGTACTGCCGGCATCACCGCGTTCACTTCCATGGAACGGCGATGCACGCTCTGCCTGTCGGTTGGTTCGGTGACAAAGACAACCATGCACAAGTGTGGGTCTTCGTAAACATTCCGGCCCAAAGGTGCCGGTGGAGGTGGTTGATCACGATTCTCCTCCACCCGGTTAACTTGCTGGTATTGTTGCCTGTTTGGCTGAGGCTGTACCGGTAAAGCATTTGCTCCAGTAAGCGGTGGCGGTGGTGGTAGTTGTTGTTGGCGCAGCATATCTTGCGGCGGCGGCAACATTGTGGAGCACCCTTGTCCTTGCGCATCCTTCACTGCCCCCTTTTGCATTAAGTACTTAGTCCAAGAACAATCCTTCGTCAGATGATTCGACGGGTGATCCGGGTTCGGTGTGTGCCACCGGCAAGGTTGATCCATGGCGGCTTCCATGGTGTATTTCACAGGCTCTTGCCAATTCTTTTTCTGGCCCCAGGGTTTCTTCTCGACCCATTGCTTCTTAGGACCCGCCCATGGCTGCGATCCGGTTTTCTGTCTCTGACTGCCGCTGGCGTCATAATTTTCTTGCACAGCAGCAACTTGCTGCGGACCATACCTTCGATCCGGAAAATCTTCCCTTCTTTTGTTGTTCCGGTTGTCCCGGTATTGCTCTTGTCGCTGCTGAGGCGGGTTTGACTGCTCCGGCTCAGCTTGTACTGCCGGTTGCATTGGGTCTCCCAACGCATAGTTTTCCGCCACTCGCATCATTTCTGCCAATGTGCTTGGCATATTCCTCTGCAGCCTTTGCCACAGTGGTGATCCCCTCCGGCATCCTTGACTGAACCAAGCGATCGCTTGTGCTTCAATCACTCCTTCACACGTGTTTCTCATTGAGTTCCACCGGGTGAGATAATCCCGGTCTGTTTCTCCTGCACGCTGGCAAAGCGAGCTGTTGGGGCCGGTTTGGCCTCTTGTAAGTGCTACTGAAGTTGCTCACAAAGCTTCCTCAAAGTCCAACCATCCGTTAATGCTTCCTGCCGGCAAGTTGTTAAGCCAATCCGCGCAGGTCCTACCAGGTAGGACGGTATGATTCTTACCGCCCAACGCCGGTTTACTCCACCACCTGCCACGTAAACAGCTGTGACATAATCCGCCAGCCAGTCTTCCGGCTTTGTCGTGCCATCATATGTTTTTGTATCCCGGGGCAACTGGAAATTGCGTACCGGTGGCTCTTCTCTCATGATTCGTGGGCCAAAGCACTTTGGGCCAGGAGGACCCTCAGATTCAATCATCTCAGAGAGATACACTCTGTCCAGCCTGTGCCTCGCATCCTGGCTTGGCAAGTATCTTTCCCCCAGCCGTTCCCCCAAAGGGTTCCGGCGGGCTTTGGTTCGTTCCACCTCGGAATCTGATTCATCATATCCTTCCGGTTCCGCGGCTTGCCTGCCGGTGCTGATACGTCTCAACGTATCGATAATTTCTTATGTTCCATGCTACTTTATTGATGATACCTACATGTTTTATGCACATTATATGTCATATTTATGCATTTTCTGGAACTAACCTATTAACAAGATGAAGAGCAGTTGCTGTTTTCTGCTGTTTTTGGTTTCAGAAATCCTAGTAAAGAAATATTCTCGGAATTGGACGAAACTTTCGTGGGTCTATTTTTGCACGAAGCTTCCAGAAGACCGAAGACCTAACGAAGTGGGGCCACGAGGAGGCCGGGAGGGTGGCCGGCGCGGCCCAAGCCCCCGCGCCGACCTATCCCTGGGCCTCGTGTGGCCCCCGCGTTGACCCTCCGCCTACTTAAAGCTTCCGTCGCGAAACCCCCAGTACCGAGGCACGATACGGAAAACCTTACGGAGACGCCGCCGCGTCCCATCTCGGGGGATTCGGAGATCGCCTCCGGCACCCTGCCGGAGAGGGGATTCATCTCCGGGAGGACTCTCGCCGCCATGGTCGCCTCCGGAGTGATGAGTGAGTAGTCCACCCCTGGACCATGGGTCCATAGCAGTAGCTAGATGGTCGTCTTCTCCTTGTTGTGCTTCATTGTTGGATCTTGTGAGCTGCCTAACATGATCAAGATCATCTATATGTAATTCTATATGTTGTGTTTGTCGGGATCCGATGGATAGAGAGTACTATGATTATGGTGATTATCAATCTATTGTTCATGTGTTGTTTATGATCTTGCATGCTCTCCGTTATTAGTAGAGGCTCTGGCCAAGTTTTTACTCTTAACTCCAAGAGGGGTATTTATGCTCGATAGTGGGTTCATGCCTCCATTGAATCTGGGACAGTGAGAGAAAGTTCTAAGGTTGTGGATGTGCTGTTGCCACTAGGGATAAAACATTGATGCTATGTCTAAGGATGTAGTTGTTGATTACATTACGCACCATACTTAATGCAATTGTCTGTTGCTTTGCAACTTAATACCGGAAGGGGTTCGGATGATAACTGAAGGTGGACTTTTTAGGCATAGATGCGGTTGGATGGCGGTCTATGTACTTTGTCGTAATGCCCAATTAAATCTCACTATATTTACCATGTCATGTATATGCATTGTTATGCCTTTCTCTATTTGTCAATTGCCACTGTAATTTGTTCACCCAACATGCTTTATCTTATGGGAGAGACACCTCTAGTGAACTGTGGACCCCGGTCCTATTCTTTACATAGCATACAATCTACTGCAATACTTGTTTTACTGTTTTCTTTGCAAACATCTTCCACTCGATACGTTTAATCCTTTATTACAGCAAGCCGGTGAGATTGACAACCTCACTGTTTCGTTGGGACAAAGTACTTGGGTTGTGTTGTGCGGGTTCCGCGTTGGCGCCGGAATCCCTGGTGTTGCGCCGCATCACATTTCGCGACCATCAACCTTCAACGTGCTTCTTGGCTCCTACTGGTTCGATTAAACCTTGGTTTCATACTGAGGGAAACTTGCTTCTATACGCATCATACCTTCCACTTGGGGTTCCCAACGGACGTGTGCATCTACGCGTATCAAGCTAAATTCTGGCGCCGTTGCCGGGGAGATCAAGACACGCTGCAAGGGGAGTCCACTTCTCAATCTCTTTACTTTGTTATTGTCTTGCTTTATTTTATTTACTACTTTGTTTGCTGCACTAAATCAAAACACAAAAAATTAGTTGCTAGTTTTACTTTATTTATTGTCTTGCTCTCTATATCGAAAACACAAAAAAATTAGTTACTTGCATTTACTTTATCTAGTTTGTTTTATTTACCGTTGCTAAAATGAATACCCCTGAAAATACTAAGTTGTGTGACTTCACAAATGCAAATAATAATGATTTCCTATGCACACCTATTGCTCCACCTGCTACTACAGCAGAATTCTTTGAAATTAAACCTGCTTTACTAAATCTTGTCATGAGAGATCAATTTTCTGGTGCTAGTTCTGATGATGCTGCTGCCCATCTCAATAATTTTGTTGAACTTTGTGAAATGCAAAAGTATAAAGATGTAGATGGTGATATTATTAAATTGAAAGTGTTTCCTTTCTCATTAAGAGGAAGAGCTAAAGATTGGTTGCTATCTTTGCCTAAGAATAGTATTGATTCATGGACTAAATGCAAGGATGCTTTTATTGGTAGATATTATCCTCCCGCTAAAATTATATCTTTGAGAAGTAGCATAATGAATTTTAAACAATTAGATACTGAACATGTTGCTCAAGCTTGGGAGAGAATGAAAACTTTGGTAAAGAATTGCCCAACCCATGGACTGACTACTTGGATGATCATCCAAACCTTCTATGCAGGACTAAATTTTTCTTCGCGGAATTTATTGGATTCAGCTGCTGGAGGTACCTTTATGTCCATCACATTGGGGGCGGCTACAAAACTTCTTGATGATATGATGATAAATTACTCTGAATGGCACACGGAAAGAGCTCCACAAGGTAAGAAGGTAAATTCTGTTGAAGAAACCTCTTCCTTGAGTGATAAGATTGATGTGATTATGTCTATGCTTGTGAATGGTAGATCTAATGTTGATCCAAATAATGTTCCTTTAGCTTCATTGGTTGCTCAAGAAGAAAATGTTGATGTGAATTTCATTAAAAATAATAATTTCAACAACAATGCTTATAGGAACAACTCCTGGTAATAACTATAGGCCATATCCTTCTGCTAATGGTAATGGTTATGGTAATTCTTATGGGAATTCTTACAATAATAATAGGAGTGTACCCTCTGGTCTTGAAGCCATGCTTAAAGAATTTATTAGTACACAAACTGCTTTTAACAAATCTGTTGAGGAAAAGCTTGATAAAATTGATACTATTGCTTCTAGAGTTGATAGGCTTGCCTCTGATGTTAATCTTTTAAAATTGAAAGTTATGCCTAATAATGATATTGATAATAAGATTACTACTACAGCAAATGCCATCCAAGTTAGAATTAATGAGAATATAAGATTAATGGCTGAACTACGTGCTAGGTGGGATAGAGAAGAAAATGAAAAACTAGCTAAAGAGAATAATGTAGCTAAAGTTTGGACTATTACCACCACTAGTAATGCTAATTCTTCACATGTTGCTGCACCTCCTACTATCAATGGTAAAATAATTGGTGTTGGCAATGTTTCTACTCCTAGTGCAAAGCGTACAAAATTGCCTGAAATTGCTAAAACTGCTGAAACTGCTTGTGATAAAACTGCTGAAATTTTTTCCAACCTTGGGAATAATGATCCCATTGCTATAGCTCATAATGATTTAGATTTTGATGATTGCCACATCTCTGAAGTTATAAAGTTCTTACAAAAACTTGCTAAAAGTCCTAATGCTAGTGCTATAAATTTAGCCTTTACAAAACATATTACAAATGCTCTCATAAAAGCTAGAGAAGAGAAACTAAAACTTGAAACTTCTATTCCTAGAAAGTTAGAAGATGGTTGGGAGCCCATCATTAAAATGAAATTCAATGACTTTGAATGTAATGCTTTATGTGATCTTGGTGCAAGTATTTCTGTTATGCCTAAAAAGATTTATGATATGCTTGACTTGCCACCATTGAAGAATTGTTATTTGGATGTTAATCTTGCCGATAATGTTAAAAAGAAACCTTTGGGGAGGATTGATAATGTGCATATTACGGTTAACAATAACCTTGTCCCCGTTGATTTTGTTGTCTTGGATATCGAATGCAATGCATCTTGTCCTATTGTGTTGGGAAGACCTTTTCTTCGAACTGTTGGTGCTGTTATTGATATGAGGGAAAGTAATATTAAATATCAATTTCCTCTCAAGAAAGGTATGGAACACTTCCCTAGAAAGAGAATGAAGTTGCCTTTTGATTCTATTATTAGAACAAGCTATGATGTTGATGCTTCTACTCTCGATGTTACTTGATTTGCACTTTCTGCGCCTAGCTGAAAGGCGTTAAAGAAAAGCGCTTATGGGAGACAACCCATGTTTTTACCTACATCAATTTTTTGTTTTGTTGAGTCTTGGAAGTTGTTTACTACTGTAGCAACCTCTCCTTATCAAGTTTTTGTGCCAAGTAAAGTTTCTATGTCAAAGTTGATGTTATATTTGGGATCGCTGCGCAGAAACAGCATTGCTGTCTGTCACGAATCTGGGCACAATTCTCTGTAGAAAATTCGAAAAATCTGCCAATTTACGAGCGTGATCCTCAGATATGTACGCAACTTTCATTAGTTTTGAGTTTTTCCATTTGAGCAAGTCTGGTGCCATTTCTAAATTCGTCTTTACGGACTGTTCTGTTTTTGACAGATTCTGCCTTTTATTTCGCATTGCCTCTTTTGCTATGTTGGATTTATTTCTTTGATCCATTAATGTCCAGTAGCATTATGCAATGTCCAGAAGTGAAAATAATGATTGTGTCACCTCTGAATGAGTGAATTATTAATTGTGCACTAACCCTCTAATGAGTTTGCTTGAAGTTTGGTGTGAAGGAAGTTTTCAAGGGTCAAGAGAGGAGAATGATATACTATGATCAAGAGGAGTGAAAGCTCTAAGCTTGGGGATGCCCCCGTGGTTCACCCCTGCATATTTTAAGAAGACTCAAGCGTCTAAGCTTGGGGATGCCCAAGGCATCCCTTCTTCATCGACAACATCATCAGGTTCCTCCCCTGAAACTATATTTTTATTCAATCACATCTTGTATTCTTTGCTTGGAGCGTCGGTTTGTTTTCGTTTTTGTTTTTGTTTGAATAAGATGGATCCTAGCATTCACTTTGTGGGAGAGAGACACGCTCCGCTGTTGCATATGGACACATGTGTCCTTAGGCTTTACTCATAATGTTCAAGGCGAAGTTTCTTCTTCGTTAATTTGTTATATGGTTGGAATTGGAAAATGCTACATGTAGTAATTCTAAAATGTCTTGGATAATGTGATACTTGGCAATTGTTGTGTTCATGCTTAAGCTCTTGCATCATATACTTTGCACCCATTAATGAAGAAATACATAGAGCTTGCTAAAATTTGATTTGCATATTTGGTTTCTCTAAGGTCTAGATAATATCTAGTATTGAGTTTTGAACAACAAGGAAGACGGTGTAGAGTCTTATAATGTTTACAATATGTCTTTTATGTGAGTTTTGCTGCACTTGTTCATCCTTGAGTTTGCTTCAAATAACCTTGCTAGCCTAAACCTTGTATCGAGAGGGAATACTTCTCATGCATCCAAAATCCTTGAGCCAACTACTATGCCATTTGTGTCCACCATACCTACCTACTACATGGTATTTCTCCGCCATTCCAAAGTAAATTGCTTGAGTGCTACCTTTAAAATTCCATCATCCACCTTTGCAATATATAGCTCATGGGACAAAATAGCCTTAAAAACTATCGTAGTATTGAATATGTACTTATGCACTTTATATTTTATTAAGTTGCTTGTTGTGCGATAACCATGCTTATGGGGAACGCCATCAACTATTGTTGAATATCATGTGAGTTGCTATGCATGTCCGTCTTGTCTGAAGGTCTATCATTTTAGTGGTTGGAGCATGCAAAATTGTTAGAGAAGAACATTGGGCCGCTAACTAAAGCCATGAACCATGGTTGAAGTTTCAGTTTTGGACATATATCCTCAATCTCATATGAGAACAATAATCATTGCTACATGCTTATGCATTTAAGAGGAGTCCATTATCTGTTGTCCATGTTGTCCCGGTATGGATGTCTAAGTTGAGAATAATCAAAAGCGAGAAATCCAAAATGCGAGCATTCTCCTTAGACCTTTGTACAGGCGGCATGGAGGTACCCCTTTGTGACACTTGGTTGAAACATGGCATGCGAAGATCCGGTAGTCCAAGTTAAGTAGGACGAGGTGCGGGCACTATTAGTATACTATGCGTGAGGCTTGCAACTTGTAAGATATAATTTACATAACTCATATGCTTTATTACTACCGTTGACAAAATTGTTTCATGTTTTCAAAATAAAAGCTCTAGCACAAATACAGCAATCGATGCTTTCCTCTTTGAAGGACCTTTCTTTTACTTTTATTGTTGAGTCAGTTTACCTATCTCCTTCCACCTTAAGAAGCAAACACTTGTGTGAACTGTGCATTGATTCCTACATACTTGCATATTGCACTTGTTATATTACTTTATGTTGACAATATCCATGAGATATACATGTTATAAGTTGAAAGCAACCGCTGAAACTTAATCTTCCTATGTGTTGCTTCAACACCTTTACTTTGATTTATTGCTTTATGAGTTAACTCTTATGCAAGACTTATTGATGCTTGTCTTGAAGTACTATTCATGAAAAGTCTTTGCTTTATGATTCAGTTGTTTACTCATGTCATTACCTTTGCTTTGATCGCTGCATTCATTACATATGTTTACAAATAGTATGATCAAGATTATGATGGCATGTCACTTCAGAAATTATCTTTGTTATCGTTTTACCTGCTCGGGACGAGCAGAACTAAGCTTGGGGATGCTGATACGTCTCCAGTATCGATAATTTCTTATGTTCCATGCTACTTTATTGATGATACCTACATGTTTTATGCACATTATATGTCATATTTATGCATTTTCTGGAACTAACCTATTAACAAGATGAAGCCAGTTGCTGTTTTCTGTTTTTGGTTTCAGAAATCCTAGTAAAGAAATATTCTCGGAATTGGACGGCTTTCGCCCAGGGTCCTATTTTTGCACGAAGCTTCAAGGAAGAAGACCTAGCGAAGTGGGGCCACGAGGAGGCGAGGGAGGGTGGCTGGCGCGGCCCAAGCCCTGGCCGCGCCGACCTATCCCCTGGGCCCCTCGTGTGGCCCCCGCGTTGACCCTCCGCCTACTTAAAGCTCCGTCGCGAAACCCCCATCGAGAGCCACGATACGGAAAACCTTACAGAGACGCCGCCGCCGTAATCCCATCTCGGGGGATTCAGGAGATGCCTCCGGCACCTGGGAGAGGTCATCTCCCGGAGGACTGCCGCCATGGTCGCCTCCGGAGTGATGAGTGAGTAGTCACCCCTGGACCATGGGTCCATAGCGGTAGCTAGATGGTCGTCTTCTCCTTGTTGTGCTTCATTGTTGGATCTTGTGAGCTGCCTAACATGATCAAGATCATCTATATGTAATTCTATATGTTGTGTTTGTCGGGATCCGATGGATAGAGAGTACTATGATTATGGTGATTATCAATCTATTGTTCATGTGTTGTTTATGATCTTGCATGCTCTCCGTTATTAGTAGAGGCTCTGGCCAAGTTTTTACTCTTAACTCCAAGAGGGGTATTTATGCTCGATAGTGGGTTCATGCCTCCATTGAATCTGGGACAGTGACAGAAAGTTCTAAGGTTGTGGATGTGCTGTTGCCACTAGGGATAAAACATTGATGCTATGTCTAAGGATGTAGTTGTTGATTACATTACGCACCATACTTAATGCAATTGTCTGTTGTTTGCAACTTAATACTGGAAGGGGTTCGGATGATAACCTGAAGGTGGACTTTTTAGGCATAGATGCGGTTGGATGGCGGTCTATGTACTTTGTCGTAATGCCCAATTAAATCTCACTATATTTACCATGTCATGTATATGCATTGTTATGCCTTTCTCTATTTGTCATTGCCCGACTGTAATTTGTTCACCCAACATGCTTTATCTTATGGGAGAGACACCTCTAGTGAACTGTGGACCCCGGTCCTATTCTTTACATAGCATACAATCTACTGCAATTGTGTTTTACTGTTTTCTTTGCAAACATCTTCCACTCGATACGTTTAATCCTTTGTTACAGCAAGCCGGTGAGATTGACAACCTCACTATTTCGTTGGGACAAAGTACTTGGCAATGTTGTGCAGGTTCCGCGTTGGCGGAATCCGGTGTTGCGCCGCATCACATTTCGCGACCATCAACCTTCAACGTGCTTCTTGGCTCCTCTGGTTCGATTAAACCTTGGTTTCATACTGAGGGAAACTTGCTTCTATACGCATCATACCTTCCACTTGGGGTTCCCAACGGACGTGTGCATCTACGCGTGTACCCGGTGGTGGCATTTCTTCATCAACATACCATTGCGGCTCGATAATTTTGCCCGGTTTCATATCTACCGGCATGATTGTTTCCGGCATAGCCTCCCTTGGCGTAGCCCCGATCTGCCCCTTGGCTTTTTCTACCGGCATCCTGCCCGGCTTTTTGTTTTCCGGCAGAACTGGATCATACACAGTCATCTGCCGTGCGTTCTTTTCTCTTTCCTTCTTTTGTCCGAATGGGGATGCCTGCCCATGGGACTTGCTTCGGCATTCTTTGTTGAACGCGCGGATTTTGAGGGCTGCCTCGTTTAGCTTAGCTAGCTGCTCAGCATGCTGCTCGATAGTTTCCAGCAGCTCTCTGCACACGCTCTTGTGTTTGCCAAAGCGTCTCGGAAACGATTCACATAGTTCTCTGCAGCTTTAGCAGCTTTATAGTTTATCCAGACTCTGTACTTAGGTTTTTGTAATGCTCACAGAGACACATGCACTTTGCGGCAAGAACTTCCTTGCGCAAATCCTGATCTAGATTGCGAGCCTTGCCGGTTTTCCGGTATCCTAGCAGCATGAGGAAGCAAAGCCATGGGCAGCATTGTACTCACGTAGGGTTAGGTTCAGCTCGCGCTGCGTCTCAACGTATCGACAATTTCTTATGTTCCATGCTACTTTATTGATGATACCTACGTTTTATGCACATTATATGTCGTATTTACGCATTTTACGGAACTAACCTATTAACAAGATGCCGAAGAGCCAGTTCTATTTTCTGCTGTTTTTGGTTTCAGAAATCCTAGTAAGGAAATATTCTCGGAATTGGACGAAATCAACGCCCGGTCCTATTTTTGCAGCTTCAGAAGACCGAAGAGGAGTTGAAGTGGGGCCACGGCGCCGCCACCATGGGCGGCGCGGCCCTGGCCTCGGCCGCGCCGACCGTGGTGTGGGGCCCTCGTGTGGCCCCACGTTGCCCGCCTACTTAAAGCCTTCGTCGCGAAACCCCGGTGCGAGAGCCACGATACGGAAAGCCTTCCGGAGACGCCGCCGCGGTCCCATCTCGGGGATTCGGGGATCGCCTCCGGCACCCTGGGAGAGGGGATTCATCTCCCGGAGGACTCTACACCGCCATGGTCGCCTCCGGAGTGATGAGTGAGTAGTTCACCCCTGGACTATGGGTCCATAGAGTAGCTAGATGGTCGTCTTCTCCTAATTGTGCTTCATTGTTGGATCTTGTGAGCTGCCTAACATGATCAAGATCATCTATATGTAATACTATATGTTGTGTTTGTCGGGATCCGATGGATAGAGAATACTATGTTATGGTGATTATCAATCTATTGTTTATGTGTTGTTTATGATCTTGCATGCTCTCCGTTATTAGTAGAGGCTCTGGCCAAGTTTTTGCTCTTAACTCCAAGAGGAGTATTTATGCTCGATAGTGGGTTCATGCCTTCATTGACACCTGGGATCGTGACAGGGTTCTAAGGTTGTGTTGTGATGTTGCCACTAGGGATAAAACATTGATGCTATGTCTAAGGATGTAGTTGTTGATTACATTACGCACCATACTTAATGCAATTGTCTGTTGCTTTGCAACTTAATACGGAGGGGGTTCGGATGATAACCTGAAGGTGGACTTTTTAGGCATAGATGCAGTTGGATGGCGGTCTATGTACTTTGTCGTAATGCCCAATTGAATCTCACTATATTTATCATATCATGTATATGCATTGTTATGCCCTTTTCTATTTGTCAATTGCCCGACTGTAATTTGTTCACCCAACATGCTTTTATCTTATGGGAGAGACACCTCTAGTGAACTGTGGACCCCGGTCCTATTCTTTACATCGCATACAATCTACTGCAATACTTTTTTACTGTTTTCTTGCAAACAATCATCTTCCACACAATACGGTTAATCCTTTGTTACAGCAAGCCGGTGAGATTGACAACCTCACTGTTTCGTTGGGGCAAAGTACTTTGGTTGTGTTGTGCAGGTTCCACGTTGGCGCCGGAATCCCTGGTGTTGCGCCGCACTACATTTCGCCACCATCAACCTTCAACGTGCTTCTTGGCTCCTACTGGTTCGATTAAACCTTGGTTTCATCTGAGAAACTTGCTTCTATACGCATCATACCTTCCACTTGGGGTTCCCAACGGACGTGTGCATCTACGCGTATCAAGCTAAATTTCTGGCGCCGTTGCCGGGGAGATCAAGACACGCTGCAAGGGGAGTCTCCACTTCTCAATCTCTTTACTTTGTTTTTGTCTTGCTTTATTTTATTTACTACTTTGATTGCTGCACCTAAACAAAACACAAAAAAATTAGTTGCTAGTTTTACTTTATTTACTGTCTTGCTCTCTATATCAAAAACACAAAAAAATTAGTTACTCGTCTTTACTTTGTTTGCCTAGTTTACTTTTTGCTTATTGCATCATGTTTCCTCCTAAGTACACTCTAAAAGACATACCGGTAGGCCGAGGGTCTATAATTGGAAGAGATAATATAGAAGAATTTTTCACTCATGTTACCATTGAAGATTTTGAAGATAGACACTTGGTAGAACTTGCTCCTACTTATGAAATTGCTGTTGCTTCTTTAGTACACATGCTGGAAACTAAATTTGTTAATCTCAATCCTATAATCCAACACATGTTTCTCACACTTGGTGATATGGAGGAAGGAGAGAAGAAAGACTTTGTTTTAGAAACCCTTCTTAAAGAATTTGGTGGTGTAGCAAGAGAGGCTAGAAAAGTCTTTGCTAAATATAAAATGCTTGGTTCTTACACCAATTTTGTTAGTCTCCTTGAAAAGATGGACATGGAGAGAGTAAAGTACACTAATGATATTAATGATGGTGGGGAGGTTAAGACAACAATACCTTGTAAACTCCTAGGAATGCATGAAGCTCTAGAAAATAACTATGGTTGGCTTGTTCCTGAAAATTTGTTTGATGAGAATAGCAAGCCTAAGAATAATGAAAAAGGAGCCTCTGAAACTTACATAGACGAGATAACATGCATTGTTGAGAAAACTCCCAACACCCAAGGTAATGTTGATGCCTCATCTCTTGATGTTACTTGATTTGCACTTTCTGCGCCTAGCTGAAAGGCGTTAAAGAAAAGCGCTTATGGGAGACAACCCATGTTTTTACTACAGTACTTTATTTTATATTTGAATCTTGGAAGTTGTTTACTACTGTAGCAACCTCTCCTTATCATGTTTTTGTGCCAAGTAAAGTTTCTATGTTAAAGTTGATGTTATATTTGGGATCGCTGCGCAGAAACAGCATTGCTGTCTGTCACGAATCTGGGCACAAGTCTCTGTAGAAAATTCGAAAAAATCTGCCAATTTTGCGTGATCCTCAGATATGTACGCAACTTTCATTAGTTTTGAGTTTTTCCATTTGAGCAAGTCTGGTGCCATTTTAAAATTCGTCTTTACGGACTGTTCTGTTTTTGACAGATTCTGCCTTTTATTTCGCATTGCCTCTTTTGCTATGTTGGATGAATTTCTTTGATCCATTAATGTCCAGTAGCTTTATGCAATGTCCAGAAGTGTAAAGAATGATTGTGTCACCTCTGAATATGTGAATTATTAATTGTGCACTAACCCTCTAATGAGTTTGCTTGAAGTTTGGTGTGAAGGAAGTTTTCAAGGGTCAAGAGAGGAGTATGATATACTATGATCAAGAGGAGTGAAAGCTCTAAGCTTGGGGATGCCCCGTGGTTCATCCCTGCATATTTTAAGAAGACTCAAGCGTCTAAGCTTGGGGATGCCCAAGGCATCCCCTTCTTCATCGACAACATCATCAGGTTCCTCCCCTGAAACTATATTTTTATTCAGTCACATCTTGTGTTCTTTACTTGGAGCGTCGGTTTGTTTTTGTTTGAATAAAATGGATCCTAGCATTCTTTGTGTGGGAGAGACACGCTCCGCTGTTGCATATGGACAAATATGTCCTTAGGCTTTACTCATAATGTTCAAGGCGAAGTTTCTTCTTCGTTAAATTGTTATATGGTTGGAATTGGAAAATGCTACATGTAGTAATTCTAAAATGTCTTGGATAATGTGATACTTGGCAATTGTTGTGCTCATGTTTAAGCTCTTGCATCATATGCTTTGCACCCATTAATGAAGAAATACATAGAGCTTGCTAAAATTTGATTTGCATATTTGGTCTCTCTAAGGTCTAGATAATATCTAGTATTGAGTTTTGAACAACAAGGAAGACGGTGTAGAGTCTTATAATGTTTACAATATGTCTTTTATGTGAGTTTTGTTGCACCGGTTCATCCTTGAGTTTGCTTCAAATAACCTTGCTAGCCTAAACCTTGTATCGAGAGGGAATACTTCTCATGCATCCAAAATCCTTGAGCCAACTACTATGCCATTTGTGTCCACCATACCTACCTACTACATGGTATTTCTCCGCCATTCCAAAGTAAATTGCTTGAGTGCTACCTTTAAAATTCCATCATTTACCTTTGCAATATATAGCTCATGGGACAAAATAGCCTTAAAAACTATCGTAGTATTGAATATGTACTTATGCACTTTATCTCTTATTAAGTTGCTTGTTGTGCGATAACCATGCTTCTGGGGACGCCATCAATTACTCTTTATTGAATATCATGTGAGTTGCTATGCATGTCCGTCTTGTCTAAGAAGGATCTACCACCTTAATGGTTGGAGCATGCATATTGTTAGAGAAGAACATTGGGCCGCTAACTAAAGCCATGAATCATGGTTGAAGTTTCAGTTTTGGACATATATCCTCAATCTCATATGAGAATAATAATTGTTGCCACATGCTTATGCATTAAAGAGGAGTCCATTATCTGTTGTCCATGTTGTCCCGGTATGGATGTCTAAGTTGAGAATAATCAAAGCGAGAAATCCAAAATGCGAGCTTTCTCCTTAGACCTTTGTACAGGCGGCATGGAGGTACCCCTTTGTGACACTTTGTTGAAACATGGCATTGCGAAGATCCGGTAGTCCAAGCTAAGTAGGACAAGGTGCGGGCACTATTAGTATATTATGCATGAGGCTTGCAACTTGTAAGATATAATTTACATAACTCATATGCTTTATTACTACCGTTGACAAAATTGTTTCATGTTTTCAAAATAAAAGCTCTAGCACAAATATAGCAATCGATGCTTTCCTCTTTGAAGGACCATTCTTTTACTTTTATTGTTGAGTCAGTTTACCTATCTCCCTCCACCTTAAGAAGCAAACACTTGTGTGAACTGTGCATTGATTCCTACATACTTGCATATTGCACTTGTTATATTACTTTATGTTGACACTATCCATGAGATATACATGTTATAAGTTGAAAGCAACCGCTGAAACTTAATCTTCCTTTGTGTTGCTTCAACACCTTTACTTTGATTTATTGCTTTATGAGTTAACTCTTATGCAAGACTTATTTATGCTTGTCTTGAAGTACTATTCATGAAAAGTCTTTGCTTTATGATTCAGTTGTTTACTCATGTCATTACCATTGTTTTGATCGCTGCATTCATTACATATGTTTACAAATAGTATGATCAAGATTATGATGGCATGTCACTTCAGAAATTATCTTTGTTATCGTTTTACCTGCTCGGGACGAGCAGTAAACTTGGGGATGCTGATACGTCTCCAACGTATCGATAATTTCTTATGTTCCATGCTACTTTATTGATGATACCTACATGTTTTATGCACATTATATGTCGTATTTCGCATTTTTTGGAACTAACCTATTAACAAGATGCCGAAGGCGATTCTTTGTTTTGCTGTTTTTGGTTTTCAGAAATCCTAAGTGAAAATATTCTCGGAATTGGACGAAATCAACGCCCGGGGTCCTATTTTTGCACGAAGCTTCCAGAAGACCGAAGAGGAGTCGAAGTGGGGCCAAAGGAGGCTTGATGCGCGTAGATGTACACGTCCGTTGGGAACCCCAAGAGGAAGGTATGATGCGCACGGTGGCAAGTTTCCCTCAGTATGAAACCAAGGTTTAATCGAACCGTAGGAGCCAAGAAGCACGTTGAAGGTTGATGGTCGCGAAATGTGATGCGGCGCAACACCAGGATTCCGGCGCCAACGCGGAACCTGCACAACACAACCCAAGTACTTTGCCCCAACGAAACAGTGAGGTTGTCAATCTCACCGGCTTGTTGTAACAAAGGATTAAACGTATCGAGTGGAAGATGTTTGCAAAGAAAACAGTAAAACACAATTGCAGTAGATTGTATGCTATGTAAAGAATAGGACCGGGGTCCACAGTTCACTAGAGGTGTCTCTCCCATAAGATAAAGCATGTTGGGTGAACAAATTACAGTCGGGCAATTGACAAATAGAGAAAGGCATAACAATGCATATACATGATATGATAAATATAGTGAGATTTAATCAGGGCATTACGACAAAGTACATAGACCGCCATCCAACTGCATCTATGCCTAAAAGTCCACCTTCGGGTTATCATCCGAACCCCCTCCGGTATTAAGTTGCAAAGCAACAGGACAATTGCATTAAGTATGGTGCGTAATGTAATCAACAACTACATCCTTAGACATAGCATCAATGTTTTATCCCTAGTAGCAACAGCACATCCACAACCTTAGAACTTTCTGTCTGTCCCCGATTCAATGGAGGCATGAACCCACTATCGAGCATAAATACTCCCTCTTGGAGTTAAGAGTAAAAACTTGGCCAGAGCCTCTACTAATAACGGAGAGCATGCAAGATCATAAACAACACATGAACAATAGATTGATAATCACCATAATCATAGTACTCTCTATCCATCGGATCCCGACAAACACAACATATAGAATTACATATAGATGATCTTGATCATGTTAGGCAGCTCACAAGATCCAACAATGAAGCACAACAAGAGAAGCGACCATCTAGCTACTGCTGGACCCATGGTCCAGGGGTAACTACTCCTCATCACTCCGGAGCGACCATGGCGGTGTAGAGTCCTCAGGAGATGAATCCCCTCTCCGACGAGTGCCGGAGGCGATCTCCTGAATCCCCGAGATGGGATTCGCGGCGGCGTCTGCCAAGGTTTTCCGTATCGTGGCTCTCGGTGCGGGGTTTCGCGACGGAAGCTTTAAGTGGCGGAGGGGTCAACGGGGGCCCACGAGGGGCCCGGGCTAGGTCGCGCGGCCGGGCTTGGGCCGCCGCCGCCCTACGCCGCCTCGTGGCCCCACTTCGTTATCTCTTCGGTCTTCTGGAAGCTTCGTGCAAAAATAGGACCCTGGGCGAAAGTTTCGTCCAATTCCTGAGAAATATTTCTTTACTAGGATTTCTGAAACCAAAACAGCAACTGGCTCTTCGGCATCTTGTTAATAGGTTAGTTCCGGAAAATGCATAAATATGACATATAATGTGCATAAAACATGTAGGTATCATCAATAAAGTAGCATGGAACATAAGAAATTATCGATACGTTGGAGACATATCAGCATCCCCAAGCTTAGTTTACTCGTCCCGAGCAAGGTAAAACGATAACAAAGATAATTTCTGAAGTGACATGCCATCATAATCTTGATCATACTATTTGTAAACATATGTAATGAATGCAGCGATCAAAACAAAGGTAATGACATGAGTAAACAACTGAATCATAAAGCAAAGACTTTTCATGAATAGTACTTCAAGACAAGCATCAATAAGTCTTGCATAAGAGTTAACTCATAAAGCAATAAATCAAAGTAAAGGTGTTGAAGCAACACAAAGGAAGATAAAGTTTCAGCGGTTGCTTTCAACTTATAACATGTATATCTCATGGATATTGTCAACATAAAGTAATATAATAAGTGCAATATGCAAGTATGTAGGAATCAATGCACAGTTCACACAAGTGTTTGCTTCTTAAGGTGGAAGGAGATAGGTAAACTGACTCAACAATAAAAGTAAAGAATGGTCCTTCAATGAGGAAAGCATCGATTGCTGTATTTGTGCTAGAGCTTTTATTTTGAAAACATGAAACAATTTTGTCAACGGTAGTAATAAAGCATATGAGTTATGAAAATTATATCTTACAAGTTGCAAGCCTCATGCATAGTATACTAATAGTGCCCGCACCTCGTCCTACTTAGCTTGGACTACCGGATCTTCGCATGCCATGTTTCAACCAAGTGTCACAAAGGGGACCTCCTCCATGCTGTACAAAGGTCTAAGGAGAATGCTCGCATTTCGGATTTCTCGCTTTTGATTATTCTCAACTTAGACATCCATACCGGGACAACATGGACAACAGATAATGGACTCCTCTTAAATGCATAAGCATGTAGCAAAGTTATTATTCTCATATGAGATTGAGGATATATGTCCAAAACTGAAACTTCCACCATGGTTCATGGCTTTAGTTAGCGGCCCAATGTTCTTCTCTAACAATTTTGCATGCTCCAACCACTAAAATGATAGATCCTTCAGACAAGACGGACATGCATAGCAACTCACATGATATTCAACAATAGTTGATGGCGTTCCCAGAAGCATGGTTATCGCACAACAAGCAACTTAATAAAATATAAAGTGCATAAGTACATATTCAATACTACGATAGTTTTAAGGCTATTTGTCCCATGAGCTATATATTGCAAAGGTGAATGATGGAATTTTAAAGGTAGCACTCAAGCAATTTACTTTGGAATGGGGGAGAAATACCATGTAGTAGGTAGGTATGGTGGACACAAATGGCATAGTAGTTGGCTCAAGGATTTTGGATGCATGAAGTATTCCCTCTCGATACAAGGTTTAGGCTAGCAAGGTTATTTGAAGCAAACTCAAGGATGAACAAGTGCAGCAAGACTCACATAAAAGACATATTGTAAACATTATAAGACTCTGCACTGTCTTCTTGTTGTTCAAAACTCAATACTAGATATTATCTAGACCTTAGAGAGACCAAATATGCAAATCAAATTTTAGCAAGCTCTATGTATTTCTTCATTAATGGGTGCAAAGCATATGATGCAAGAGCTTAAACATGAGCACAACAATTGCCAAGCATCACATTATCCAAGACATTTTAGAATTACTACATGTAGCATTTTCCAATTCCAACCATATAACAATTTAACGAAGAAGAAACTTCGCCTTGAACATTATGAGTAAAGCCTAAGGACACATGTGTCCATATGCAACAGAGGTGTCTCTCTCCCACAAAGTGAATGCTAGGATCCATTTTATTCAAACAAAAACAAAAACGAAAACAAACCGACGCTCCAAGTAAAGAACACAAGATGTGATTGAATAAAAATATAGTTTCAGGGGAGGAACCTGATGATGTTGTCGATGAAGAAGGATGCCTTGGGCATCCCCAAGCTTAGACGCTTGAGTCTTCTTAAAATATGCAGGGGTGAACCACGGGGGCATCCCCAAGCTTAGAGCTTTCACTCCTCTTGATCATAGTATATCATTCTCCTCTCTTGACCCTTGAAAACTTCCTTCACACCAAACTTCAAGCAAACTCATTAGAGGGTTAGTGCATCATTAATAATTCACTCATTCAGAGGTGACACAATCATTATTTTACTTCTGGACATTGCATAATGCTACTGGACATTAATGGATCAAAGAAATAAATCCAACATAGCAAAAGAGGCAATGCGAAATAAAAGGCAGAATCTGTCAAAAACAGAACAGTCCGTAAAGACGAATTTAAAGTTGGCACTAGACTTGCTCAAATGGAAAAACTCAAAACTAATGAAAGTTGCGTACATATCTAGGATCACGCTCGTAAATTGGCAGATTTTTTCGAATTTTCTACAGAGAACTGTGCCCAGATTCGTGACAGACAGCAATGCTGTTTCTGCGCAGCGATCCAAATATAACATCAACTTTGACATAGAAACTTTACTTGGCACAAAAACATGATAAGGAGAGGTTGCTACAGTAGTAAACAACTTCCAAGACTCAACAAAACAAAAAATTGCTGTAGGTAAAAACATGGGTTGTCTCCAATAAGCGCTTTTCTTTAACGCCTTTCAGCTAGGCGCAGAAAGTGCAAATCAAGTAACATCGAGAGTAGAAGCATCAACATCATAGCTTGTTCTAATAATAGAATCAAAAGGCAACTTCATTCTCTTTCTAGGGAAGTGTTCCATACCTTTCTTGAGGGGAAATTGATATTTAATATTACCTTCCCTCATATCAATAACAGCACCAACGGTTCGAAGAAAAGGTCTTCCCAATACAATAGGACAAGATGCATTGCATTCGATATCCAAGACAACAAAATCAACGGGGACAAGGTTATTGTTAACCGTAATATGCACATTATCAATCCTCCCCAAAGGTTTCTTTTTGACATTATCAGCAAGATTAACATCCAAATAACAATTCTTCAATGGTGGCAAGTCAAGCATATCATAAATCTTTTTAGGCATAACAGAAATACTTGCACCAAGATCACATAAACATTACATTCAAAGTCATTGAATTTCATTTTAATGATGGGCTCCCAACCATCTTCTAACTTTCTAGGAATAGAAGTTTCAAGTTTTAGTTTCTCTTCTCTAGCTTTTATGAGAGCATTTGTAATATGTTTTGTAAAGGCTAAATTTATAGCACTAGCATTGGGACTTTTAGCAAGTTTTTGTAAGAACTTTATAACTTCAGAGATGTGACAATCATCAAAATCTAAATCATTATGAGCTACAGCAATGGGATCATTGTTCCCAAGGTTGGAAAAAATTTCAGCAGTTTTATCACAAGCAGTTTCAGCAGTTTTAGCAATTTCAGGCAGTTTTGTTCGCTTTGCACTAGGAGTAGAAACATTGCCAACACCAATTATATTACCATTGATAGTAGGAGGTGCAGCAACATGTGAAGAATTAGCATTACTAGTGGTGGTAATAGTCCAAACTTTAGCTACATTATTCTCTTTAGCTAGTTTTTCATTTTCTTCTCTATCCCACCTAGCACGCAGTTCAACCATTAATCTTATATTATCATTAATTCTAACTTGGATGGCATTTGCTGTAGTAGTAATCTTATTATCAATATCATTATTAGGCATAACTTTCAATTTTAGAAGATTAACATCAGAGGCAAGTCTATCAACTCTAGAAGCGATAGTATCAATTTTATCAAGCTTTTCCTCAACAGATTTGTTAAAAGCAGTTTGTGTACTAATAAATTCTTTAAGCATGGCTTCAAGATCAGAGGGTACACTCCTATTATTATTGTAAGAATTCCCATAAGAATTACCATAACCATTACCATTAGCAGAAGGATATGGCCTATAGTTATTACCAGAGTTGTTCCTATAAGCATTGTTGTTGAAATTATTATTTTTAATGAAATTCACATCAACATTTTCTTCTTGAGCAACCAATGAAGCTAAAGGAACATTATTTGGATCAACATTAGATCTACCATTCACAAGCATAGACATAATCACATCAATCTTATCACTCAAGAAAGAGGTTTCTTCAACAGAATTTACCTTCTTACCTTGTGGAGCTCTTTCCGTGTGCCATTCAGAGTAATTTATCATCATATCATCAAGAAGTTTTGTAGCCGCCCCCAATGTGATGGACATAAAGGTACCTCCAGCAGCTGAATCCAATAAATTCCGCGAAGAAAAATTTAGTCTGCATAGAAGGTTTGGATGATCATCCAAGTAGTCAGGTCCATGGGTTGGGCAATTCTTTACCAAAGTTTTCATTCTCTCCCATGCTTGAGCAACATGTTCAGTATCTAATTGTTTAAAATTCATTATGCTACTTCTCAAAGATATAATTTTAGCGGGAGGATAATATCTACCAATAAAAGCATCCTTACATTTAGTCCATGAATCAATACTATTCTTAGGCAAAGATAGCAACCAATCTTTAGCTCTTCCTCTTAATGAGAAAGGAAACACTTTCAATTTAATAATATCACCATCTACATCTTTATACTTTTGCATTTCACAAAGTTCAACAAAATTATTGAGATGGGCAGCAGCATCATCAGAACTAACACCAGAAAATTGATCTCTCATGACAAGATTTAGTAAAGCAGGTTTAATTTCAAAGAATTCTGCTGTAGTAGCAGGTGGAGCAATAGGTGTGCATAGGAAATCATTATTATTTGCATTTGTGAAGTCACACAACTTAGTATTTTCAGGGGTATTCATTTTAGCAACGGTAAATAAAACAAACTAGATAAAGTAAATGCAAGTAACTAATTTTTTTGTGTTTTTGATATAGAGAGCAAGACAATAAATAAAGTAAAACTAGCAACTAATTTTTTTGTATTTTGATTTAGTGCAGCAAACAAAGTAGTAAATAAAATAAAGCAAGACAAAAACAAAGTAAAGAGATTGAGAAGTGGAGACTCCCCTTGCAGCGTGTCTTGATCTCCCGGCAACGGCGCCAGAAAAAGTGCTTGATGCGCGTAGATGTACACGTCCGTTGGGAACCCCAAGAGGAAGGTATGATGCGCACAACGGCAAGTTTTCCTCAGTATGAAACCAAGGTTTAATCGAACCAGTAGGAGCCAAGAAGCACGTTGAAGGTTGATGGTCGCGAAATGTGATGCGGCGCAACACCAGGGATTCCGCCAACGTGGAACCTGCACAACACAACCCAAGTACTTTGCCCCAACGAAATGTTGAGGTTGTCAATCTCACCGGCTTGTTGTAACAAAGGATTAAACGTATCGAGTGGAAGATGTTTGCAAAGAAAACAGTAAAACACAATTGCAGTAGATTGTATGCTATGTAAAGAATAGGACCGGGGTCCCAGCTCACTAGAGGTGTCTCTCCCATAAGATAAAGCATGTTGGGTGAACAAATTATTGGGCAATTGACAAATAGAGAAAGGCATAACAATGCATATACATGATATGATAAATATAGTGAGATTTAATCAGGGCATTACGACAAAGTACATAGACCGCCATCCAACTGCATCTATGCCTAAAAAGTCCACCTTCAGGTTATCATCCGAACCCCCTCCAGTATTAAGTTGCAAAGCAACAGACAATTGCATTAAGTATGGTGCGTAATGTAATCAACAACTACATCCTTAGACATAGCATCAATGTTTTATCCCTAGTGGCAACAGCACATCCACAACCTTAGAACTTTCTGTCACTGTCCCAGATTCAATGGAGGCATGAACCCACTATCGAGCATAAATACTCCCTCTTGGAGTTAAGAGTAAAAACTTGGCCAGAGCCTCTACTAATAACGGAGAGCATGCAAGATCATAAACAACACATGAACAATAGATTGATAATCACCATAATCATAGTACTCTCTATCCATCGGATCCCGACAAACACAACATATAGAATTACATATAGATGATCTTGATCATGTTAGGCAGCTCACAAGATCCAACAATGAAGCACAACAAGGAGAAGACGACCATCTAGCTACTGCTATGGACCCATGGTCCAGGGGTGAACTACTCACTCATCACTCCGGAGACCATGGCGGTGTAGAGTCCTCCGGGAGATGAATCCCCTCTCCGGCAGGGTGCCGGAGGCGGATCTCCTGAGATGATTCCGCGGCGGCGGCGTCGTAAGGTTTTCCGTATCGTGGCTCCTGTACTGGGGGTTTCGCACGGAAGCTTTAAGTAGGCGGAGGGTCAACGCGGGGGGCCACACGAGGGGCCCAGAGGCTAGGTCGGCACGGCCAGGGCCTGGGCCGCGCCGCCCTACCCTCTGACCGCCTCGTGGCCCCACTTCGTTATCTCTTCGGTCTTCTGGAAGCTTCGTGCAAAAATAGGACCCTGGGCGAAAGTTTCGTCCAATTCCGAGAATATTTCTTTACTAGGATTTCTGAAACCAAAAACAGCAGAAAAAGCAACTGGCTCTTCGGCATCTTGTTAATAGGTTAGTTCCAGAAAATGCATAAATATGACATATAATGTGCATAAAACATGTAGGTATCATCAATAAAGTAGCATGGAACATAAGAAATTATCGATACGTTGAGACGTATCAGCCGCCACCATAGGCGGCGCTGCTCAGCCCTGGCCGCGCCACCTGTGGTGTGGGGCCTCGTGTGGCCCCCCACGTTGCCCTTCCGCCTACTTAAAGCCTTCGTCGCGAAACCAGTACCGAGAGCCACGATACGGAAAACCTTCCAGAGACGCCGCCGCCGCGAATCCCATCTCGGGGATTCAGGAGATCGCCTCCGGCACCCTGCCGGAGAGGGGATTCATCTCCCGGAGGACTCTACACCGCCATGGTCGCCTCCGGAGTGATGAGTGAGTAGTCCACCCCTGGACTATGGGTCCATAGAAGTAGCTAGATGGTCGTCTTCTCCTTGTTGTGCTTCATTGTTGGATCTTGTGAGCTGCCTAACATGATCAAGATCATCTATCTGTAATACTATATGTTGTGTTTGTCGGGATCCGATGGATAGAGAATACTATGTTATGGTGATTATCAATCTATTGTTTATGTGTTGTTTATGATCTTGCATGCTCTCCGTTATTAGTAGAGGCTCTGGCCAAGTTTTTGCTCTTAACTCCAAGAGGGAGTATTTATGCTCGATAGTGGGTTCATGCCTTCATTGACACCTGGGATCGTGACAGTAGGTTCTAAGGTTGTGTTGTGCTGTTGCCACTAGGGATAAAACATTGATGCTATGTCTAAGGATGTAGTTGTTGATTACATTACGCACCATACTTAATGCAATTGTCTGTTGCTTTGCAACTTAATACTGGAGGGGGTTCGGATGATAACCTGAAGGTGGACTTTTTAGGCATAGATGCAGCTGGATGGCGGTCTATGTACTTTGTCGTAATGCCCGATTAATCTCACTATATTTATCATATCATGTATATGCATTGTTATGCCCTTTTCTATTTGTCAATTGCCCGACTGTAATTTGTTCACCCAACATGCTTTATCTTATGGGAGAGACACCTCTAGTGAAGCTGTGGACCCCGGTCTATTCTTTACATCGCATACAATCTACTGCAATACTTGTTTTACTGTTTTCTTGCAAACAATCATCTTCCACACAATACGTTTAATCCTTTGTTACATCAAGCTGGTGAGATTGACAACCTCACTCTTGTTTCGTTGGGGCAAAGTACTTTGGTTGTGTTGTGCAGGTTCCACGTTGGCGCCGGAATCCCTGGTGTTGCGCCGCACTACATTTCGCCACCATCAACCTTCAACGTGCTTCTTGGCTCCCTGGTTCGATTAAACCTTGGTTTCATACTGAGGGAAACTTGCTTCTATACGCATCATACCTTCCACTTGGGGTTCCCACGGACGTGTGCATCTTCAGCTCGCGCTGCGCCCGGATGATGTCGGCGCCACCGGTAAGCAGGGCCTTGCGCGTGGCCTCCAGCTCCTCCTGAGCCTTTGCCGGGTCGATGTTCTGCGCGATGGGCGTGGCCAGCGTGTTCATCGCCGCTTGAAGAGGTGTTGCCGGTGGTGCTGACGATGCTCCCGCGACGCCGGCGTCACGCTCCAGCGGTGGTTTTGCCGGGCGAGTCGATGCCGCACGTTCAGCTCCTTCCTCCACAGCTCCTTTGCCGGTGTTGACCGCACCAGCCATCATGACCTCCACGCTGCCGGCGGCGCGGCCAGCACATAGCCACCTTGGCGGATCCGGCGCCACCAGCACCGGCGAGAGGCGCTGGCGCACAGGGACGGTGCCGAGGTAGACGCGGATGCTGCCGAACTCGATGGTGCGGCCGTTCTGCGGGAACTTGCCGCCGTTGGCGAAGCAGCCTGCGTTGTCGTTGATGAAGTCCATGTTGTAGATGCGTTGCACGAGCGCGGACACCGTGCGCTCGCCGTTGATGTCGAGGATGCCCGCCCGAATATGAACTCCAGCAAGCGCCACTTCATGCCCCACGGTGGGCGCCAACTGTCGTCGTGGTGAACGGACAGATGCCATAGGATGGCTTATCTTGGGGCCGAATGGACGCTAGAGGATTCGGGGGAGGGTTTGTGACTAGATGGGATGAACTTCCGGATGGTTTCCTCAAGAACTTGGCCAAGGCCAGAGGTTGAAGAAGAAAGACACAAGGAAGAACTCGCTCTAGATCATCTTCTCATTGATCTCCACAGGTTACAGTGTTTGAGCTTACAAGGTTCCTATCTCTATCTTCATGCATATGAAGGAGGCTCCCCCTTTCCTTATATAGGGGAGAGGGTGGCTTACAGGGCAAGAAACCCTAATGGCATCTTTGACTAGACAAACTACTTTACAAAGATACTTTATAAAGCTACTTTAATCATAGATGACGCCGGGGTCTTCTTTAAACAGGGAGGCTGACGTCCTCCGGCTTCTTTGGCCGTCATCCTCCTCTTTATCTTCAGGCCTTCGTTTAAAGCCACTTTGCTTAGCTCATCCTTGTCCTCTAGCTCTGGAGAGAATCTTTGACTGGTCCTGCCGACATGCTCTTTCTCCGGTATCTTTTCTATCCGGTCCCGGTATACCCCTCTTGGGGATACCGGCCTAGCTTTAGTTAGCCAAACTCTTATCTTTGAGCTCAGGTGTAAACCGGTATCTTGGTGGATAAGACCATCCGGTTTGGCATGCCTTTGGCATACCGGGGGTCATCCCCCCAACATTAGTCCCCGAAGCTGGTATAGTCTGGCGGATTCTATTTTTGAAAAGATCTTATAGAGAAGAACATGAGTAAGTTTTTCACAAATATTTACTTCATTGGTTTTAGAAACTAAATTTTTCAGAACGTCCATTCTAAACTAGGGTCTCCTAAGGTCAAACAATGGCTCTGATACCAACTTGTCAACACCCGGATTTTTAAGTCCGGATGCCTATTATGTCATTCATCGCAATCCCAGGAATATTGTTGTTGCGAGACATAACAGTTGATACCATAAGTCATCATTCATTACAAACCATCATTGTCTTACAAAAGGGGATCACATGATCCATATTACATAAATAGTTGATCTATTGATCAACGAACAACATAGTAGCGGAAGCGTAATAGAGGTGGACTATCTATTCACAGGCCAACGCTTGACGTCAGGCGACTCCAGTTGTTGTAGACGTCCTGCTGGACCGCATCCTCATATTGTTGCTCTTCTTCATATTCTGGCCATTTGAATAGCCAGGGACACAGCCGTGAGTACTTTAAAGTACTCGCAAACTAATACTAAAGTAATCACTATCTATTTTAATGAAGGGGTGCTAAGCTCTAGTTTTATTTGCATAAAGCCAATTTTAGTTCATAATCATTTCATATAGACCATTCATAAATTAACTAACTCAAGTGGGAACATTAGTGTCATTCCCACAACTCAGTTGTGATTCACCATTATTCATCATTCACCATTCATATTTTCAGATTCTAATACTGGAAACTAGATGGCCTTTCCAACCGTCCGTAACCGTGGACACGGCTATTCGAATAGGTTTACACTCTGCAGAGGTTGCACACTTGTGCCACAACATTTGATTTCATCCGTCGGGATTACCCCGAATCATGTAACACAGTACGCGGATCATCAACCATAACCTTTCATTTACTAACCCTAGTATGAGCACCTCTCCCCATGAGCTTGGCCTCCCAGTGAAGACCAACTGTCAACCTGGGAACTGCACAGGGCTTGGCCGTACAATTCACCTCAATTCACATCATTTCTCAACAACGGAGGCAGCCTCGGCATAACCCCTATGATGTGTGTTTAGAGGGAACCCATACTAAGATACATAAACTTCTAGTTAAGCCCTTACCCATAATCAGGGTATTGTGGGGGTACTCAATAATTGGAAAGGTATCGCATCCAAACCAATATTAGTTTTTAATCAAAAATCACTATCTTCTCTTGGTCATATTCACCTTCAAAATTCATTCAATGGAATGCATCATCATCATCTCATATCACAATGTTCCCATCTAGAGTAGTCAATTTTAGTTTTAGCACTAGCAACTAGTCATGAGGGGTGCTAACTTAGCTTGTTTGCCATAGACTAACATTGATGGTATTGTTCTACTCTAGACCAAGTGAATCATGAATCAAAAGTACTTGATAAAGTAAAGTAATAAAACTTGAACAAAACTTGTAATAAAAACTGGGATGGGATCATTAAGCATAAAGTAAAAAGTGGTGGTGCCTTGCTCTGGTAGAGCTTTGCACTTAGCAATAATATTAGCTTGCCTTGGGTGGTGTACTGATCAAAGTGGTCTTCTTCTTCCTGGAAGTAGACCTCCTCCTCCTCGGTGTACTCCTCGGTACTAGCGTCTAAATACGAGTATAATACACACAATTACTACACAAAGCCTAAGTACTAGACTAAGCACACACATAAATCATTCCTACTAAGCTATCAATCAACATGCTTATTAGGTGAGTTGATTTAATTTTATTCTTAAGAAAAATAATTTCCTCTCATTATAAATATTAATTAGAGTTTCTATTTATTTCTTGAGAGAAAATAATTTCCTCTCATTGAATCTTATTAAGATTTAATTTCCTCAATTAATATCATATGACCTAGGTTGACCAAGGTCAACCTCTTCATAATCATTATTTGGGAAAAAGATTTAAATGAGGTACATCACCTCATGCCTTTTAATAACTCATGATTAATGATTTAATATCATCAACTAATTTAATATGAGTTTAAAATTGCCATGTCTTCCTCATATTAACTTAGTGGAGACAAGATTTAAATGAGAGAGATGCTCTCATACACATTAATAAGAAATATGCTCATTTACAAAGTACTTTAAATAGCCATAGGGCCAATTTTTAAACAAGGATATGATCATACAAACAACTATGCAATATTTTTACATATTCAGATAGATATATTGAAATATGATTTTTGAGAGTTGGTTTCAACTTAAAAGCATTTTTATTTAATTTTTAATAATTAATTGAAGTGGAAAAAGGCCCTGCCTTGTTTATTTTGTATTTATTCACAAACAATCTAGTTGAGACCAGTGTAGTTTTGTAGATATTTTCACAAGGTTTCCAAATATATAAAATTTGTCAAATTTGGTTTGGTAGATTTTATTCTATTTAATTTTCAAAATGCAAAGATTCAGGTAATTTAATAAATTGAATTCAATTTTGAAACGCGGGTTTAGGCGGGAAACGCTATCGGGCTGCGGGGCTGCAGGAAAAGTACTGGCCTGCCCAGGAGCGCGTCCACGCAGCGGGCCGACCGGACAGCCGTCGGGGGCCACGTTGGCCAGCGAGGGTTACTCACCGAACCGTTACGCGGGTTATGAAGCGTTGGATCAGCATGATCCACTGTCGAGGCGGTCGGCTGGCTGACGCCGGCGAGAGGCAAGTGGCAAGGTGTGCACGGCGGAGGTAGGGGTCGGAGAAAGGCGAAGCTCCGGCGGAAGGCTTGAGGTGTGCGCGGGTCATACCCTCCAAAACCCCTATCGGGCTGGTTAAGCAACACGCAGAGCCGGGAAGCTCCCAGGGCCGCTTAGTGGATCCCTGGCACCTCGCGTCGTCCCGCAAATCTTCTGGCGCGCGTCCTGGCGGTTCGTGCCACCTGACCTAGACCCGATCAGGAAGGTGTTAGTGCTTCGATTGTTCCTGCATGGTAGACACGTAAACATTAAATACGAGCCCTATCGGCTCTCAGGTTTCCCTGTGGATCGGCTCAAAGAGCATCGCCCCATGTTTCACGTTGGATTTGCAATGGCATGGGGATCCTGCTTGATCAGGACAAAGCTAAAACGATCCACGACAGTTTAGGGTTTTCACCGCATAATCGGAACGTCCTACGTGCGATCGGGCCTAGCAGCTACGAGAGACGATGCAAACTACCCCTACGAGAGGCCTAAAAACCAACATAACGTTGATCCCCGGAACATCCCTCGCAGGGACGGTAAACAGCATCTAACGCACCACCGGATCCTCCGACCCCAACATAAGGCCTAACTATGCAGATATTAAACTAATCCTTGCGTAGCAAGGAGCAACTATAACGGATCGGATCTACTAAGTAAGAACAAGCAAGATGCTGCCCTTACGTCTAGATCGACGTAGGGCAGCTAGGTGTCGAGGGACGGCATTGCCACGCAGATATGCACGTGAAAGCACCAATGCAAGCCCCTAAACACCTAAGGATAAATAGTACCGCTCGCCATCAACAAGGCTTCAGCACGAGCAGTACAAGGTTAACGAATAAACGTATACTGCCTAGATCGCTAGATGCGATCTAGGCAGCATGGTGCTTACCCGGGAGAAACCCTCGAAGAGAAGGGGTGGCGATGCGCCTGATTTGTGTTGGTTGAACGATGATTGTCCTCTTTTTCCGATAACCCTAGATACATATTTATAGTCCAAGGGACTTTCTAATTGAGGCGTGCACCTAACCGTGCACGGGCCAGACTCTATCTGTTAATTCTAAACACGATACGATCTACTATATTACAGATACACGGGCAATTTAGCCCAAACTCTTAGCGCAAGGCCGCTTCAAAGATGCTCCACGTGTAATCTTCAAAGCCCATCTTCACTTACGGCCCATCTCCTGATTTGGCCAAAATCGGGTGGTAACACATGCCCCCCTGGTTTTGATAATGATAATTGCAAAACCATCTGCCTTTCCTTCGAGGGGTCAAAGTCATGCGTAACTGTCGCAGTTTTTCTTCATGATGACGCTTTGCCTCCTCGCCTTCTCTCTCGCACGACTCTGACTCGCTTCCGGCACCACGTCCTCGGGAACCGCCAGGCATTAAACCATATATTCCCCCTTTTATTCGGCCACTTCCTGTAGCTCTCTTCCTCCCCCTTCGCATTAGCACTCCAAAAGCCCTCCTGCGCCACCATGTCTTCCTCTTCATCGGATCTTTCTGCGCAGTCCTCCCCCTTCCGCGAGCCGACGCCGGAGTGGAACCCGGAGGAAGCCCATGCGGCCAACATCCGCCGCGCCATCGAGGCCGGGGATGAGCCAAGCCACGACTTCTCTACCTGGTCAGAGGACGACCAGTCCCTGACCGACGGGGAGAGCGACCTCCGCTTCCTTGCCAATGAGGAAGCGGTGGAGGAAAGCGACGACGACCACCTTCCCTGGGACGGGGCCCCCTCCTCCGAAGAGGAGACGGAGGAGGAGGAGGAAGAAGATGACAGCTCCTCCGACGAGCCGCCGGCCAAGCGCCACTGCCCCTGGCCCGGCAATCTCAGCGATTTCGACAGCGACGACGACGACGCTGATGAAGAAGACGAGGACAACGAAGGTCCTGCCGGCGGCCGCTACAGCAGCGATGACGAGCCGGCTGGGAGCAGTGCCGACGACGGCGATGATGACGACGACGACGAGGGCAGCAATGGCCCGTAGATAGGGCCCTTAGCATAGGATCCGTAGAAGTAGACGGGGCAATGTACCCCCTTAGTACTCCTTTTGAGAGCAATCAGCTCTTTATGTAAGAAATCTAGTTTATCAATGAAGAATTTCCCCAACTTGATTTTGCCGACCTTCTTCATGATAATTTAGCCGATTGCCCTTCGTACTGAGCCTGCCGACTGTCAATCTGGTCAGTGCTCAATGAGCCGATGGCAAAGCATCGGACTCCTGGACAAATTCGAGGTAGATCCATCCGGACCCAACCCCGGCCGAGCCACAATCGCGCAAAAACTCCCAGATCCTCGACCGAATGTTGGACTTTAACGGCATCCTCGTCTTCCAGATCCTCTTTGCCTTCAGGAGATCTTAGGACCGTCGTTAGAACAATTCCGCTGCTGAAGCTAACACTTTTGCGGAACCAGCACTATTCGCCCATAACTGTCCTTGTGACGCTTCATTTCTTTGCAGCACAATCGGTCCAGAGCCCATCAACGATCGTTGCTTCCTTTCTAAATCCCTCCCATCAGCAATTCCCTTCTGCAATAATTCACCCTCTCTCGACGAGTTGTGATGCAGAGCAAGCCGATTTCAACCAAATCGGCTTCATGAACAAAGAACCTTAAGGGCGAAGCCCCCCGAGCCTCAATCAAGGCGAGGATAAAAGTGGACCAGCCGATTGGGCCATCATTGCTTCCCAACTGTAGTGCCGTGTTAGCTGAATTCCACAAAATCGGCTCTCCAGATCATCGATGTTTCAGAGCGAGCTGCCCCCCGAGCTACTCCAGCTTTTCAT
The DNA here is from genome assembly GCA_030979885.1 of Lolium multiflorum. Taxonomy (NCBI): domain Eukaryota; kingdom Viridiplantae; phylum Streptophyta; class Magnoliopsida; order Poales; family Poaceae; genus Lolium; species Lolium multiflorum. Next base: position 109,835,570 of record CM061751.1, read on the forward strand.
TAAAACAAGGCAAGAACGCTTACGCCCAAGGAGCCAGCACCGAGGTTTTGAAGGATCAGCAGCTCCCTTGAACCAAGAAACCTCAACGTAGTGGCTCAACCCCTCCCAGCTCCATTCCTGCGCCTTGCTGCTTTGATTGGCTCATCATCTTGGGCAAACTGACGCAGCTTCTGGTGAGAATGGTCCAGCTCCAGGAGATCATCGGATGATCATCGGCTGTCCTCATGATCCTAACCTGATCCGTATGCTTGCGCAGGCACTGCTGCTGACCTTCTGGTTGACATTGTATTTCTTGAGTCGATGGCCATGCATCGGCTTTTTCTTATTCTTAAGTCGATGGCCATGCATCGGCTGTGCTCAAAAATTTCTGTATTTTCGATTTTTTTGCGGCCGATTTGTTTATGTATCGGCCCCCATGCTTGAGCTGCTCTGTTGGACATTTGACATCCGTTCCCAGCTCCGTATCCTCGTATCTCATCCATCTATGTGCCCCCCGAGCCGATTCTGTCAAGTAATTGATGGCATCGGCTCTTCAGGCATCTGTTGGATCAATGCTGAACACAGACAAGGTATGTTGAGGATAATTTTGGCCGATTGCGGGAATCGGCCTCCCTTTCCGTTGCAATGCTTTGGCGATGATTTGCAACCTCTTGAATTTCCGCTGTAGCTACGTGGCATGCTGGAGATAAGATCCCTGCTTTTCATTTTTTTTTAAGGGCCGATCTCAGGGATCGGCCTTGCCATGTGTGTCCAATGTCTTGAACTTGCTACTCCGTTAGGCCGGTGGATAAAACCAGCCTTACCCCATTTTTCGAAGCTTCGATGCGCTCACAACCCTCTAAACTGATTCCAGAGAGCGGCTCTTGGTCATCTGCTTCCCACACGCTCATGGCAGCTAATGATATCTCGATTGAGTCATCCGCCTGAACGACTTCCACTTCATCTCCATCCCACTGTATGATGCATTGGTGCATTGTAGACGGGATGCAACAGTTAGCATGAATCCAGTCCCTTCCCAATAGGACGGCGTAATTGCTTTTGCTGTCAACGATGAAGAACGCAGTAGGTATGGTCTTCCGGCCTACAGTAAGTTCTACATTCAGAACACCTTTCGCTTCTGACGCCTGGCCGTTGAAGTCGCTTAATGTGATGTTGGTCTTGATCAGATCGTCGCTGGAATGTCCCAAACGACGTAGCATGGAATACGGCATTATGTTGACTGCCGCTCCGGTATCAACCAACATCTTGCTGACAGGCTGCCCGTTGATGTAACCCCTCAAGTATAGGGCTTTCAGATGCCTGTAGCTTCTATCTCGTGGCTTTTCAAAGATAACCGGTCGTGGACCGCAGTCGAATTGAGCCACTGAAACTTCCTCGTCGCTTGGAGCGCGAAACTCCGACGGGAGTATGAATACCATGTTCGCATCAGCCGATGTCTCTGCATCGGCATCAGCCGATGCCTGTGCATCGGCTTTCGCCTGTTTTGGGCGCCATACTTTCTTTGGCGGGCGCGCCTTCGTCTCCAATGTTTGCTGAATTTTCACGGCCAGATCGGGCCGTGCTCTTCTCAACGTGTACAGGTACTGTGCCTCGGCTTCTTCCAGGTTTCGCAGCCGCTGCACCCTACGCTTCTGAGAATGGCTGAGTCCATCAGGGCACCACCTTGGTCGGTGATACCTATCTTCTTCTCCATCTGACTCCTCGAAGTCTTCTTCTTGAGATGACTCAGCTCGTTTGTTATGTGGTGGGAGAGGTCCTAGACGCTCGAATACTGAAACTTCGTTTGTCCTTCTCCTTCGCTGTGTGCATTCTGGGCAGTTCTCGATTGTTGGCAATCGGCTGAGTCCCAGCAGTGTTTGAAGAATGGACAGTTCCAGTGCTTATCCACGTTGTCTTGCTCCCTTGACCTCCCAATGGCGCGACGTTCGTACCGTCGTTGTTGCCGTCATTCACGATACCTCGTTTCGCATCAGACCGACGATATCTTTCATCGTCTTCGTCGTAGCGCCGACGTCGGTCGTACTGCTGCTCATATTTGTTGAGGAGATGTACGGATAATGGGCGCTGATACCGTATGCTTCTCACCTCCTCCTCGGTTAGGTACCGTCTATCGTCGTCTTGGGGCCGGTCGAAAACTCCTCTTTATCCTTGCCACGGGAGTGGCTGCTCTCTGCTTTGTCCACGCCATGGCGGATCACAAACCCTGCCATATTGACATCGAAAGAGAACCCTGGCTCTCTTATGGAGTGGCTTAGGTCCACCATGTTGACGTCCGGAAACGGACGCATGTCTACCTTCATGGCAAACTGTCCGAAAGTTAATCGGCCTGCTTCTATCGCCATCTGAATTTGTGCGCGCAATACTTTGCAGTCGTTGGTGGCGTGCGTGAACGTATGATGCCATTTGCAGTATGGCCTCTTGTTCATCTCTTGTGCCGTAGGGATCTTGTGGCCTTCGGGTAGCTTCAACTGTTTCTCTTTCAGTAGCAGATCGAAGATCTGTTCGGTTTTGGTCACGTCAAAGTCCAACCCTCTTGGAGGCCCTGGTGGATTCACCCATTGGCAGGACACAGGTACTGGCGTCCGAGTCCACTCGGCTACCGCAACTTCCTGATCTTCCGCAGAATCTTCATCCTCATCAGCATTGACCAGGGTTATCGCGCGTTTGAACTTGTCCTGGTACAGTTCTGGATGGCGCTGTTCATATAAGGTCAGTCTATTGACCAGGTGCGTCAACGAGTTGTACTCAACTTGGAACGTCAGGTCCTTGAACAACGCTGCAAGGCCTGCCACGACCAGCTCGACTGCCTCTTTCTCAGTTAGGTGAGCCGAATAGCATCGGTTCTTGACAGTTCTGAAACGCTGAATGTACTCAGAGACTGTCTCTCCTCGCTTCTGCCGAACCTGTGCTAGTTCGGCAATACCAGCTTCAGTAGCTTCTGAATGGTATTGGGTGTGGAACAGTTCCTCCAGCTGCTTCCATGATTGCACTGAATTTGGCGGCAACGAGGTGTACCATCCAAACGCTGGACCGGTGAGGGACTGCGAGAAGAACCTCACCCGTAGCTGATCCGATACTGAAACCATGCCCAACTGGGCCAGGTATCGGCTCACGTGCTCGATGGAGCTTGACCCTTCTGACCCACTGAATTTGTTGAAGTCCGGAAGCCGGTACTTAGGCGGTAGTGGGATCAGGTCGAACTCATTGGGGTACGGCTTGGAATAGCCGATTATCTTCTTCTTCGGCAAGATGCCGAACTGATCTCTCAGGACTGCGCTGATCTGATCTGCGGTGGAGGTAGTGGCAGCTGAGCTTTCCTGGACTGGTGCAGTGGTATACTTGGCTAACCACGCTTGTTTCTCAGCTTCTGCTCCTAAACTCCCCGCTGCTGCAGTCGTTCTTCCTGCCGGAACAATTGCTCCTGCTCCGGCAATCCCTCCTGGTGGAGCCTGGATCGCCTGCGTCCAGTTGTTGCAGTCCGGCACATACGTGCACACGTATCCGTGTGGGATTTCCTTGGGCGGGTCATGCAAGAACTGATAGTCGCCCGGGTCACCCCCAACTTTGTAGACGACGTATGCCGGTGAGCCTTGTTGCTGTGGAGCCGCCGTTGCGTACGGCAGAGGTGGCCTGGTGTGGAGTTGCATCTCTCCCTGGTGAGTCCCTAGAACAGGTCCTGAAGGGGAGTATCGACGCTCCATGATCTCTTGCACCACACGGAGCGCAACGCGCTCCAAAGTGTTCACCAGGCTCTCAGAGTGCCGATGCAGTGAATGGGCCACCATGTAGTTGACCTCCTGTCGCAGGGCTCTGGTACGTTCGTCTGACGGGAGAGACAGATCTACCCCGTCGAGGACGCCTTGTGGCGTGAATCCTTTGAACCTGATACCGTGCGAACGGGTCTTCTCAAAGGAGCCGATGAGTTCGGCCTCCAGGATGGCCTTCAGGTCATCGTACTTCTTCTTGTGTTCCGTGGGGAGATCCTTGTACGTGATCGGTTCCTCCGCCATCTCGGATGCCGATGTTGACGTGGATGTAGAGATGTCCCACCGGGCGTGCCAGAATGTGTTACCCTCCAAAACCCCCCGACGGGCTTTGGTTAAGCAACACGAAGAGCCGGGAAGCTCCCAGGGCCGCTTAGTGGATCCCTGGCACCTCGCGTCGTCCCGCAAATCTTCTGGCCAAACGTCCTGGCGGTTGCTAGGGCGTGCCACCTGACCTAGACCCGATCAGGAAGGTGTTAGTGCTTCGATTGTTCCTGCATGGTAGACACGTAAACATTAAATACGAGCCCTATCGGCTCTCAGGTTTCCCTGTGGATCGGCTCAAGGAGCCGATCCCCATGGTTCACGTTGGATTTGCAATGGCATGGGGATCCTGCTTGATCAGGACAAAGCTAAAACGATCCACGACAGTTTAGGGTTTTCACCGCATAATCGGAACGTCCTACGTGCGATCGGGCCTAGCAGCTACGAGAGACGATGCAAACTACCCCTACGAGAGGCCTAAAAACCAACATAACGTTGATCCCCGGAACATCCCTCGCAGGGACGGTAAACAACACCTAACGCACCACCGGATCCTCCGACCCCAACATAAGGCCTAACTATGCAGATATTAAACTAATCCTTGCGTAGCAAGGAGCAACTATAACGGATCGGATCTACTAAGTAAGAACAAGCAAGATGCTGCCCTTACGTCTGGATCGACGTAAGGGCAGCTAGGTGTCGAGGGACGGCATTGCCACGCAGATATGCACGTGAAAGCACCAATGCAAGCCCCTAAACACCTAAGGATAAATAGTACTGCTCGCCATCAACAAGGCTTCAGCACGAGCAGTACAAGGTTAACGAATAAACTTATACTGCCTAGATCGCTAGATGCGATCTAGGCAGCATGGTGCTTACCCGGGAGAAACCCTCGAAGAGAAGGGGTGGCGATGCGCCTGATTTGTGTTGGTTGAACGATGATTGTCCTCCTTTCCGATAACCCTAGATACATATTTATAGTCCAAGGGACTTTCTAATTGAGGCGTGCACCTGCACGGGCCAGACTCTATCTCTTTAATCTAAATTACAACGCGATCTACTAATTTACAGATACACGGGCCACTTAGCCCAAACTCTTAGCGCAAGGCCGCTTCGAAGATGCTCCACGTGTACGTCCTTCAAGCCCATCTTCACTTACGGCCCAACTCCTGATTTGGCCAAAATCGGGTGGTAACAACGGCTACGTTGTCGATGACGAGGAACTCAACGGTAGTCGTGGGAGGGCCTGAGGTGGATGAAATCGTCGCGATGGTGCAGGGATCGGCGGGCTACTCGGTGAAATTCCGTGAGGGAAGGATGAATCGAGGAGGGGAAGGGGGTTTGGCGAGCCGAGAAGTGAGGGAAGCGAATGTGTGAAGAACTAGGGTGGGAGTGCCCCCTTTATAGTGGTGAGAAGTGGCCGGGCGCATGGAGGAAGTCGTCGCGACGACGGTGCTACTGGCCGGCGGTGATGGATGGCGATGACGCAGCGCAGGCGACGTCCTGGCGGTGACGCAGCGCTTGACGTTGAAAATATGCAGGAGAGGACGAGAGGGTGACGGGAGCGCAGTACCGCGGCGGACGTCGTCGGCGTGGGCTTGGCGCACGGCGTTCCCGCGGACCAATGGCCGTGTCTGGGCGGTGCAGGGTGGCGTCGCGGAGCGTTTGGCGCAGCGAGGAGAGGCAGGGGTCAACGGGAGCGTCCTGGCATCGTGGCGCTCTCTGGCGTGCCCGTGGCGCCGCCGTGCACGCCTCGCGCGCGCACGTCACCGGCACGTCTGCGCGCTCGTTTCCGGCCGTTGCAATGCATGGATCGGGCGGGGCTGGTGTCCATTCGACTCGTTGAAGTGTGGAGCACACGTATGACATGGTGGTGCATGTGGGGAAGGCCAGGGACATAAGTGCATGATGATGCCATGCCATGCCACGGCATGGCATGCTCGGTACAAATGGTGATGATATCTTGCACCCAACCTTGTCCCTGTGTTTGGCAAGCCTGGGGAGGTCAATGAGGTAATGGAGGTGACCTAGGGGTGATGGTGGAGGCCAAGAACTGGCTGGACAGCACTGTCCAGATTTGTGACAGGCGGCAAGGTGTTTGATGAAATGCCCGCAAGAATAAAATTTTCGAATTTTTGAATGAATTTTGGTGGGTTTGAATCATATATTATTTGCAGTAGAATGGTGGTGGTGGTGGTCAAATTGGATGGGTTTTGCAAAAATCCAAAATGGGCATGATCTTCACATTGATTCAAAGTCCTCACTTGTCAAACCTTTACTGGTCAACCTAGTCAACTCTAGCCAGGGTGGTCAACATGAAAGTTCATCACCTTGACATGGTCTTGGATGACATAGCTTTGGTTGACCAAGTTTAGTTAAGAAATGATTTAACCAGAGGGGTAAAGAGGGGATCATGTTAAAAAGTACCCAAATGACCATCATCACATGTGAGATGGTTTTGAGTTAAATTTGATTTGATTCTGGTTTCTTTGATGCATTTGGGTTTGTTTGAGTTATATAAGTATTTTAGAAACCAAAGATCAAGCCATGGTGGCCTTTGGTGATGATTTGCATAATTGCATATATGTATGTGAGGGTTTTAGACCCAATTTAGTATTTCTTTTATTTTTCTTCAAAAGGGGTGTTATGATCATGAATTAGGGTTTAATAGCAAGTGATTAACATATCAACACTCATCATGGCAATTGCACAAAAGAAAATCACTCATATGCATGAAACTATATGTGACACTATATGCATATAAAAAGTTTTTGTTTGTTGCAAAATTTGAGTAATTGAAACTCTCTCTTGATTTCATTATTGTTGAAACTTGGGATGTTACAGCGACGGAGGCTTTAAGTAGGCGGAAGGGTAGGTCAGGGGGGCACACGAGGTGGCGACACAACAGGGCCGCGCGGCCCCACTTCGTTTCCTCTTCGGACTTCTGGAAGCTTCGTGTAAAAATAGGCCCCTGGGCGTTGATCCAATTCCGAGAATATTTCTTACTAGGATTTCTGAAACCAAAAACAGCAGAAAACAGCAACTGGCACTTCGGCATCTTGTTAATAGGTTAGTGCCGGAAAATGTATAATAATGCTGTAAAGTATGTATAAAACATTCAAGTATTGTAATAAAAGTAGCATGGAACATAAGAAATTATAGATACGTTTGAGACGTATCACATAGCAACTCACATGATATTCAACAAAGGTGTAAAAAGTTGATGGCGTCCCCAGAAACATGGTTACCGCTCAACAAGCAACTTATAAGAACTAAAACACATAGCTACATATTCATCACCACAATAGTTTTTAAGCTATTTTCCCATGAGCTATATATTGCAAAGACAAAGGAATGAAATTTTAAAGGTAGCACTCAAGTAATTTACTTTGGAATGGCAGAAAAATACCACATAGTAGGTAGATATGGTGGACACAAATGGCATGGGTTTTGGCTCAAGGTGTTTGGATGCACGAGAAGCATTTCCTCTCAGTACAAGGCTTTGGGCTAGCAAGGTTGTTTGAAGCAAACACAAGTATGAACAGGTACAGCAAAACTTACACAAGAACATATTGCAAGCATTATAAGACTCTACACTGTCTTCCTTGTTGTTCAAACACTTTTACCAGAAAATATCTAGACCTTAGAGAGACCAATCATGCAAACCAAATTTCAACAAGCTCTACGGTAGTTCTCCACTAATAGATTAAACTACATGATGCAAGAGCTTAAACATGATCTATGAGAGCTCAAAACAATTGCCAAGTATCAAGTTATTCAAAACCATATGAAGCATTTTCTGATTCCAACCAAATAGCAATCAACGAAGCAATTTTCAGCCTTCGCCATGAACATTAAAGCATAACTAAGAACACAAGTGTTCAAATGAAAAAGCGGAGCGTAATATCTCCAATACAAGGATGGTGGGATCCAACTTTATTCAAACCAAAACAAAAATAAAAGCAAACAGACGCTCCAAGTAAAGAACATAAGATGTGATGAAATAAAAATATAGTTTCACTAGAAGTGACCTGATAAGTTGTCGATGAAGAAGGGGATGCCTTGGGCATCCCCAAGCTTAGATGCTTGAGTCTTCTTAAAATATGCAGGGATGAACCACCGGGGCATCCCCAAGCTTAGACTTTTCACTCTTCTTGATCATATTGTATCATCCTCTTCTCTTGACCCTTGAAAACTTCCTCCACACCAAACTTAAAGCAAACTCATTAGAGGGTTAGTGCATAATCAAAAATTCATATATTCAGAGGTGACATAATCATTCTTAACACTTCTGGACATTGCACAAAGCTACTGAAAGTTAATAGAACAAAGAAATCCATTCAACATAGCAAAAGAGGCAATGCGAAATAAAAGGCAGAATCTGTCAAAACAGAACAGTCCGTAAAGACGAATTTTTCAGAGGCACTTAACTTGCTCAGATGGAAAAACTCAAGACTAATGAAAGTTGCATAAATATCTGAGGATCACGCACGTAAATTGGCAGATTTTTTGATTTTTCTACAGAGAGATCTACGCAAATTCGTGACAGACAACAAATCTGTTTCTGCGCAGTAATCCAAATCTAGTATCAACTTTACCATAGAGACTTTACTTGGCACAAAAACATGATAAGGAGAGGTTGCTACAGTAGTAACAACTTCTAAGACTCAACAATACAGTAGTGAAATAAAACATGGGTTATCTCCCAAGAAGTGCTTTTCTTTAACGCCTTTAGGCGCAGAAAGTGCAAATCAAGTATTATCTAGAGAAGAAGCATCAACATTATAATTTTTCTTACAAACACAACTTGTTGCAGAGGGTACCTTAGATGCTCCATTATCTAAATTTCCCATGGTGGTACTAAGGGTTTTATCAATTTTAGGCCTATAATAATTCTTTGGTTTAGGCACCTTAGAGACATACATGAATTTTTGCTCTTTACCCACATAAGCTTTCTCCTTAAACTTAAGAGAAGAAAAAGTTGAACCCAAGGTTCCCATAGCTTTTTCAAGTTCACTAATCCTATTGGTTTGATTATCATGGACAACACAAGTTTCTAGGATAGCAATTCTTTCATTAATTCCTCCTAGGGATTTATCAAGTTTATCAGTATTATCAAGTAATATTCCCAATTTAGTCTCAACACTTGGAAGATTTTTCTCTATGGCTTCCAACTTTTTCATGACATCCTCAAGAGAGATTTCAATTTTAACTTCATTAACAGGTGGTATTCCAACTAGACTCTCAATGATGCAACTAGCTTCTAAAGCAGGAGTACCTAGGAAATTACCTCCCGAAAGAGTATCAAGAACATACCTATTCCAGCTAGATAGGCCAACATAAAAGTTCCTAAGAAGGATAATAGTGGAGTGTTTCTTAATGCACCTATGATGAGCATTACTAATTCTGTACCAAGCATCTTTAAAACTTTCTCCACCTTGTTGCTTAAAAGAACGAACTTCAACTTCAGGATTACTCATTTTAGCAGTAATAAAAGTAAACTAAGCAAAGAATAAAGTAAAGTAAAGACAAGCAACTAATTTTTTTGTGTTTTGATATAGAGCAAAAAGAAAGAAAGTAAAGCAACTAATTTTTTTGTGTTTTTAATATAAAGCAAACAAGATAGTAAATAAAATAAAGCAAGACAATAACAAAGTAAAGAGATGGATGTGGAAGACTCCCCTTGCAGCGTGTCTTGATCTCCCCAGCAACGGCGCCAGAAAACAGCTTGATGGCGCGTGATGCACACGTCCGTTGGGAACCCCAAGAGGAAGGTGTGATGCGCACAGCAAGTTTTCCCTCAGAAAGAAACCAAGGTTATCGAACCAGTAGGAGTCAAGGGCCACATGAAGGTTGTTGGCGAAGGAGTGTACTGCGGCGCAACACCAGGGATTCTGGCGCCAACGTGGAACCTACACAACACAATCAAAATACTTTGCCCCAACGTAACAGTGAGGTTGTCAATCTCACCGGCTTGCTGAAAACAATTAATGGATTAAACGTATGATGTGGAGAATGATGTTTGTTTGCGAAGAACAACAGAGAACAGAGATTGCAGATTGTATTCAGATGTAAAAGAATGGACCGGGATCCACAGTTCACTAGTGGTGTCTCTCCAATAAGATAAATAGCATGTTGGGTGAACAAATTACAGGTTGGCAATTGACAAATAAAGATTCAATACATATCATGATGATCACTATGAGATTTAATCAGGGCATTACGACAAAGAACATAGACCGCCATCCAGCATGCATCTATGCCTAAATAGTCCACCTTCGGGTTAGCATCCGCACCCCCTCCAGTATTAAGTTGCAAACAACAGACAATTGCATTAAGTATGGTGCGTAATGTAATCAACACAAATATCCTTAGACAAAGCATTGATGTTTTATCCCTAGTGGCAACAGCACATCCACAACCTTAGAACTTTCTGTCACTATCCCAGATTCAATGGAGGCATGAACCCACTATCGAGCATAAATACTCCCTCTTGGAGTTACAAGTATCAACTTGGCCAGAGCCTCTACTAGCAACGGAGAGCATGCAAGAACATAAACAACACATATATGATATATTGATAATCAACTTGACATAGTATTCTATATTCATCGGATCCCACCAAACACAACATGTAGCATTACAAATAGATGATCTTGATCATGTTAGGCAGCTCACAAGATCTAAACATGATAGCACAAGAGGAGAAGACAACCATCTAGCTACTGCTATGGACCCATAGTCCAAGGATGAACTACTCACGCATCAATCCGGAGGCGGGCATGGTGATGTAGAGCCCTCCGGTGATGATTCCCTCCGGCAGGGTGCCGGAGGCGATCTCCTGAATCCCCGAGATGGGATTGGCGGCGCCTCTGGAAGTATTTCCGTATCGTGGCTCTCGGCTTATTGGGTGTGTCCATTACATCATTCACATAATGACATAACCTTGTTATTAATAACATCCAATATTCATGATCACGAAACCATGATCATCTATTAATCAACAAGCTAGTTATACAAGAGGCTTACTAGGGACTCCTTGTTGTTTACATAACACACATGTATCAATGTTTCGGTTAATACAATTATAGCATGGTATGTAAACATTTATCATAAACACAAAGATATATAATAACCATTTTATTATTGCCTCTTGGGCATATCTCCAACAGTCTCCCACTTGCACTAGAGTCAATAATCTAGTTTACATTTGTAAAGATATAACACCTTGGCCTTCTGGTGCTTTATCATGTTATGCTCACGGGAGAGGTTTTAGTCAACGGATCTGACACGCTCAGAAACGTATGTATTTTGCAATTCATTTGCGTCTCAACGCATCACTCATTTTCCAAATGAGTCGGCATATATGCTTAGTCCTCTGGTGGAACCTTAATTCCGCGGTCTGAAATATGTCACTAATATTGTCATACACAATATAGCTTCAAAGTTCTGACACTATCGGAACTACACCAAGTTCTCAAAGAACTTTTTGACTTAACATCTTTAGTCATTGTCAAAACAATGACATACTCTGCCTTCTTTTGTAGAATCCGTCACAATATTTAGAACTCTTCTAAATCTAGCATTGTGCTACCTTTTAAACAACACTTAGCCTAATTGAGATTTGAAATTCATTTTTATATGTGACCAAACTAATATCGGTGCAACACTTTACAGCGATTTGTTTGTCATTACCCCATATAAAACTATATATATATCCTTGGTTCTTCTAAAGTACTCAAAGATATTCTTACTGTCGTCCAATGATCATCACATGAATCATTCTGGTATATGCTCATAACACTTTTAGAGCACAGGATATCTGATTGTGTACATATTATTTGTGATCTATAATCACTCATGTGTTTTTACTCATTGAGTGTCATATACACTCAAGTCTTGTTAAAACTTCACATGAAAAGAACACCTTCTTAATATTTTTATATTGAACTACTTCAATATTCATTCTATGTACTTTGACTTAAACTTATTATGTGTTTCAATCTATCTTCATAGATCTTGACACTAAATATGTTTCAGTCCATATCTTTTCATTGAAGCTAATTCTCAATGAAACCTTTTAATCAATTATATAATTACAATATTTATAATCAACGATATGTCAGCTACATAAAGTATTACAAATATGTCTCAGCGCTCCCACTTAATTTCTTGCAAATGCAAGCATCTTCATCGTTTCTGATGAAATCAAAAACTCTTTGACTATTTCATCCGGTGAAGATTCCAACTCCGCAATACTCACTTCATCCAATTGAAGTTCGTATTCCTATCTAGTATTCTACGGACTAGCAAAACTCTTGGTTGTATCTTGTATACACCTTTAATACACACTTCTGTTAAGTAATATATTTTGCCATCCTACTAACATATCTCATAAAAGAAATATGTAGTGATTACTAGAATAATCCACATAGACTATAAGCATTGCTACGGAAGATCTAATCTTATCGTAGTCAACTCTTTGAACTTTGTCGTAAACAACTTTTCGACAAGTCGAGCTTCTTCAAGGATATTTCATCCAAGTCCATCAATTTCATAGATTCATTTACTTTCAAAAAGTATTCACCTATCTTGGATTTCATGGCGCATAGCCATTTTAACGGAGTCAGGGCCCATCATAACTTCTTTGTATGTAGTTGGTTTATCATTGTTCAAAATCAATCCTTTGTTCACAAATCATTTATTTGATCACAAAGTAAACCAAACCTACAAGGTTCAATAGGTACTTCGATCTCCATGGCTAAAACACTTTGTAGTCATGGGAGCCATGATCGTCGTGGCCGCTTCCGGAACCATTTCCGATGCTGCGCTACTCTGATCATTATGCTCAGGTTCATAAACCTTATCAAGTTCTATTGTCCTCCCACTCAAATACTTCGCTAGAAAACAATTTCTTGGAAATAAGCAAGTAACATTAACAAACACTTTTGTCTTTTACTTCATAGTGGAAAGAATTCCCAATCAATTCTCTGGGATAACCAACAAAGACATTCATCCGATTTTGGTTGTAAACTTATTTACATATGCTATGCATATCAAAATTTAATGACTATTAGGGTTTATACCCATGCCATAACTCGTATGGTGTCATTTCAACGGATCATGATGATGCTCTATTTAGTGTAAAAGCGGTAGTCTATAAAGCATAATCCCTATGCAAGACTTATTGATGCTTGTCTTGAAGTACTATTCATGAAAAGTCTTTGCTTTATGATTCATTTGTTTACTCATGTCATTACCATTGTTTTTGATCGCTGCATTCATTACATATGTTTACAATAGTATGATCAAGGTTATGATGGCATGTCACTTAAGAAATTATCATTGTTATCGTTTACCTACTCGAGGGCGAGTAGGAACTAAGCTTGGGGATGCTTGATACGTCTCAAACGTATCTATAATTTCTTATGTTCCATGCTACTTTATTGATGATACCTACATGTTTTATACACATTATATGTCATTATTATGCGTTTTTCGGAACTAACCTATTGACGAGATGCCGAAGGGCCAGTTCCTGTTTTCTGTTGTTTTTGGTTCCAGAAATCCTAGTAAGGAAATATTCTCTGAATCGGACGAAATCAATGCCCAAGATCCTATTTTTCCACGAAGCTTCCAACACCCGAGAGCCACTCGGGAGCCCCGGTGGGCCCGTATGATAGGGCGGCGCGGCAGGGCTGGGCCCGCGCCCCCTAGTGTGTCGTCGCCTCGTCGACTCCGCCTCTTCGCCTATATAAAGGTCCCTGACCTAAAACACGATACGAATAAGCCACGGTACGAGAAAAGTTCCAGAGCCGCCGCCATCGCGAAGCCAAGATCTGGGGGACAGGAGTCTCTGTTTCGGCACGCCGCCGGGACGGGGAAGTGCCCCCGGAAGGCTTCTCCATCGACACCACCGCCATCTTCATCACCGCTGCTGTCTCCCATGAGGAGGGAGTAGTTCTCCATCGAGGCTCGGGGCTGTACCGGTAGCTATGTGGTTCATCTCTCTCCTATGTACTTCAATACAATAATCTCATGAGCTGCCTTACATGATTGAGATTCATATGATGATGCTTGTAATCTAGATGTCATTATGCTAGTCAAGTGGGTTTTACTTATGTGATCTCCGGAGACTCCTTGTCCCACGTGTGTAAAGGTGACAGTGTGTGCACCGTGTGGGTCTCTTAGGCTATATTTCACAGAATACTTATTCACTGTTATGAATGGCGTAGTGAAGTGCTTATTTATATCCCTTTATGATTGCAATGTGTTTTGTATCACTATTTATCTATGTGCTACTCATGTGATGTTATTAAAGTAGTCTATTCCTCCTGCATGGTGTAATGGTGACAGTGTGTGCATCGTGTAGTTCTTGTCGTAGATTATGATCATAATCTCTTGTAGGTTATGGAGTTGATTATCGCTATGATAGTATTGATGTGATCTATGCCTCCTTCGTAGTGTGATGGTGACAGTGTGCATGCTATGTTAGTACTTGGTTTATTTTGCAAAGATCTATTATGCTCTAAGGTTACTTAAACATGAATATCGAATGTTGTGGAGCTTGTTAACTCCGGCATTGAGGGTTCTTGTAGCCCTACACAATTAGTGGTGTTCATCATCCAACAAGAGTATATGTAGCACAAAGGAAGAGAACTTATTTATTATGTGATCAATGTTGAGAGTGTCCACTAGTGAAAGTATGATCCCTAGGCCTTGTTTCCACCACAAAGAATTGCTTCCTACGCCAGCAAGCTATTTTCTGGCGCCGCTTGTTTACTGTTTTACTGCATCTTTACTTTCTGCAATATTACCACCATCTATACCACCTGTGTTTTACTATCTCTTCGCCGAACTAGTGCACCTATACATCTGACAAGTGTATTTGGTGTGTTGGGGACACAAGAGACTTCTTGCTTTGTGGTTGCAGGGTTGCTTGAGAGGGATATCTTTGACCTCTTCCTCCCTGAGTTCGATAAACCTTGGGTGATCCACTTAAGGGAAAACTTGCTGCTGTTCTACAAACCTCTGCTCTTGGAGGCCCAACACTGTCTACAGGAAAAGAAGTGAGACATCAAGCTATTTTCTGGCGCCGTTGCCGGGGAGGAAAGGTAAAAGGTACTCACACTCCGGATCTCGGCTACTAAGCTATTTTCCGGCGCCGTTGTAAGTACTGAAAGTTATTATGAGAGAGGGAAACATGGTTATATGCATCTTAATAATATTAAGTTTCCCCTCTTTATGTTGAGAATCTTGAAATTGCGCTTGTGTTGCTTTTCTATGCTTGCCACTTTGTTCTTCATGAATTTATTTGTGTACAAGATTCCTTTTCATAGGAAGTGGGTTAGGCTTAAATGTGTTTTGAATTTGCTTCTTGATGCTCTCTTTTGCTTCAACTCTTATTTCTTGCGAGTGCATCATTAAAACTGCTGAGCCCATCTTAATGGCTATAAAGAAAGAACTTCTTGGGAGATAACCCATGTGTTTATTTTACTACAGCAATTTTTGTTTTGTTGAGTCTTGGAAGTTGTTTACTACTGTAGCAACCTCTCCTTATCATGTTTTTGTGCCAAGTAAAGTTTCCATGTTAAAGTTGATGTTATATTTGGGATCGCTGCGCGTAGAAACAACATTGCTGTCTGTCACGAATTCTGGCATAAGTCTCGTAAAAATTTGAAAAAATCTGCAAAATTACGAGCGTGATCCTCAGATATGTACGCAACTTTCATTAGTTTTGAGTTTTTCCATTTGAGCAAGTTAAGTGCCCAGTCCAGATGCATCTTTACGGACTGTTCTGTTTTTGACAGATTCTATCTTTTATTTCGCATTGTCGTTTTTGCTATGTTGAATGAGTTTCTTTGTTCCATTAACTTTCAGAAGCTTTGTGCAATGTCCAGAAGTGTTAAGAATTATTGTGTCACCTCTGAATATATGAATTTGTGGTTAAGCACTAACCCTCTCATGAGTTTGCTTGAAGTTTGTGTGAAGGAAGTTTTCAAGGGTCAAGAGAAGAGGATGATATACTATGATCAAGAAGAGTGAAAGGTCTAAGCTTGGGGATGCCCCGGTGGTTCATCCCTGCATATTTTAAGAAGACTCAAGCATCTAAGCTTGGGGATGCCCAAGGCATCCCCTTCTTCATCGACAAATTATCAGGTTCCTTCTCTTGAAACTATATTTTTATTCGGTCACATCTATGTACTTTACTTGGAGCGTCTGTGTGCTTTTATTTTCATTTTGTTATTTTTATTCTCTGAATAAGTTCATCCTTGTGTGGGAGAGAGACACGGTTCATATGAACACATGTGTTCTTAGCTTTTAATGTTCATGGCGAAGGTTGAAACTGCTTCGTTAATTGTTATATGGTTGGAAACGGGAAATGCTACATGTAGTAATTGATAAAATGTCTTGGATAATTTGATACTTGGCAATTGTTGTGCTCATGTTTAAGCTCTTGCATCATATACTTTGCACCCATTAATGAAGAAATACATAGAGCTTGCTAAAATTTGGTTTGCATATTTGGTCTCTCTAAGGTCTAGATAATAGTATTGAGTTTTGAACAACAAGGAAGACGGTGTAGAGTCTTATAATGTTTACAATATGTCTTTTATGTGAGTTTTGCTGCAC
The DNA here is from genome assembly GCA_030979885.1 of Lolium multiflorum. Lineage (NCBI taxonomy): Eukaryota > Viridiplantae > Streptophyta > Magnoliopsida > Poales > Poaceae > Lolium > Lolium multiflorum. The sequence continues at coordinate 109,852,231 of CM061751.1, forward strand.
CGGTTCATCCTTGTGTTTGTTTCAAATAACCTTGCTAGCCTAAACCTTGTATCGAGAGGGAATACTTCTCATGCATCCAAAATCCTTGAGCCAACCACTATGCCATTTGTGTCCACCATACCTACCTACTACATGGTATTTCTCCGCCATTCCAAAGTAAATTGCTTGAGTGCTACCTTTAAATTTCCATCATTCGCCTTTGCAATATATAGCTCATGGGACAAAATAGCCTTAAAAACTATTGTGGTATTGAATATGTACTTATGCACTTTATCTCTTATTAAGTTGCTTGTTGTGCGATAACCATGCTTCTGGGGACGCCATCAACTCTTTGTTGAATATCATGTGAGTTGCTATGCATGTCCGTCTTGTCTGAAGTAAGAGAGATCTACCACCTTAATGGTTAGAGCATGCATATTGTTAGAGAAGAACATTGGGCCGCTAACTAAAGCCATGAATTCACTACAAGAAAAGTTGCCATGGCCGACGAAGTTGAAGTTGCGCCGTGGTTGCTGGTGTACCATGGCCGACGATTTTGGTCCCTCCGTGGTGCATGTCAAAACTTTTTTTTCTCGTTTTTGAGGCCACCTAGCCCGACGAAAGCGGCCAAAACGTGGCGTATGGTGGCCCGGGACGTGGTGCATCTCGAAATCTCGGGTTCGCCGGCCGAGTCAACGCAAATCCGCACCGCCGAGGGATGTAGGGCCCAGATGGCAGCCTCTCTGGCATTGTTTTTTTTCTAGATCGCGCCATCTCGTTCAACGTTCTCCGATCGAGCCGTTTACGATGCAGGATCATGGGTCCCGCATGTCATCCTCTATGAACCAAAATTCTTTCTATTCTTGGATTTTTTTGACCCCCTGATTTCTGGCTACTTCCTTTTTCTTTTGATCCCTTGCCGCCTTGGAAACGTTGAGACCGCTGCTGCTAAATGGGACCCGCATGTCATCCTCTATGTGCAATCAACTTTCTTTTCTTGGAGTTTTTTTGGCACCTCAAATTTGGTCACTTGCCTTTTTCTTTCGATCCCCGCCGCCTCTCAAACGCTGCTGCTAAATGGGACCCGCATGTCATCCTCTATGTACTATAAAACTTTCTTTTCTTGAATTATTTTTGGCACCTCATATTTGGTCACTTACCTTTTTCTTTCGATCCCTGCCGCCTCTCAAACGGTGATACCGCTGCTGCTAAATGGGACCCGCATGTCATCCTCTATGTACTATAAAACTTTCTTTTCTTGGATTTTTTTGGCACCTCATATTTGGTCACTTGACTTTTTCTTTCGATCACCTGCTGCCTCTCAAACAGTGATACCGCTGCTGCTAAATGGGACCCGCATGTCATCCTCTATGTACTATAAAACTTTCTTTTCTTGGATTTTTTGGCACCTCATATTTGGTCACTTGACTTTTTCTTTCGATCCCCTCTCAAATGTTGATATCGCTGCTGCTAAATGGGACCCGCATGTCATCCTCTATGTACTATAAAACTTTCTTTTCTAGGATTTTTTTGGCACCTCATATTTGGTCACTTGACTTTTTCTTTCGATCCTGCCGCCTCTCAAATGTTGATACCGCTGCTGCTAAATGGGACCCGCATGTCATCCACTATGTACTATAAAACTTTCTTTTCTTGGATTTTTTTGGCACCTCATATTTGGTAACTTGACTTTTTCTTTCGATCCCCTGCTGCCTCTCAAACAGTGATACCGCTGCTGCTAAATGGGACCCGCATGTCATCCTCTATGTACTATAAAACTTTCTTTTCTTGAATTATTTTTTGCTCCTCATATTTTTTCACTTGCCTTTTTCTTTCGATCCCCTGCCGCCTCTCAAACGGTGATACTGCTGCTAAATGGGACCCGCATGTCATCCTCTATGTACTATAAAACTTTCTTTTTTTGGATTTTTGGCTCCTCATATTTGGTCACTTGCCTTTTTCTTCGATCTCATGCCACGTTTGAAACGTTGAGGAACCTGCTGGCTCATGGGACCCGCATGTCATCCTCTATGTACTATAAAAGTTCATTTTCTTGGTTTTTTTCACCCTCTGATTTTTGGCAATTTCTTTTTCTTTTGATCCCCTGCCGCCTCTCAAACGGTGATACCGCTGCTGCTAAATGGGACCCGCATGTCATCCTCTATGTACTATAAAACTTTCTTTTCTTGAATTATTTTTGGCTCCTCATATTTGGTCACTTGCCTTTTTCTTTCGATCTCATGCCACGTTTGAAACGTTGAGGAACCTGCTGGCTCATGGGACCCGCATGTCATCCTCTATGAGCAATCAACTTTCTTTTCTTGGAGTTTTTTTGGCACCTCATATTTGGGTACTTGCCTTTTCTTTCGATCTCATGCCACGTTTGAAACGTTGAGGAACCTGCTGGCTCATGGGACCCGCATGTCATCCTCTATGAGCAATCAACTTTCTTTTCTTGGAGTTTTTTTGGCACCTCATATTTGGGCACTTGCCTTTTCTTTCGATCTCATGCCACGTTTGAAACGTTGAGGAACCTGCTGGCTCATGGGACCCGCATGTCATCCTCTATGTGCTATAAAAGTTTCCTTTGTTGGATTTTTTTCACCCTCTGATTTTTGGCTTGCCTTTTTCTTTTGATCCCCTGCCCCCTTTGAAACGTTGAGTAAGCTGTTGGCTCAAGGGACCCGCATGTCATCCTCTATGTCCATCAACTTTCTTTTCTTGGATTTTTTTCACCCCCTAATTACTAGCTACTTTCTTTTTCTTTTGATCTCAAGCCGCATTACAAACATTGAGACCGCTGCTGCAAAATGGGACCCACATGTCATCCTCTATGTACAATAAAGTTTCTTTTCTTGGATTATCTTTTGCTCCTGATATTTTGTCACTTGCCTTTTTCTTTCGATCTCATGCCGCCTTTGAAACGTTGAGTAAGCTGCTGGCTCATGGGTCCCGCATGTCATCCTCTACGAACAATAAAAGTTTCCTTTCTTGGAGTTATTTTTGACCCCTAATTTCTGGCTATTTGCCTTTTTCTTTGGATCTCCTACCCCTTTGAAACGATGAGGACGCTGTTGGCAGGTCGGTCCCACAAGTCATCCTCTATGAACAATAAAAGTTTCCTTTGATGGATTTTTTTGAACCCCTAATTAATTTCTGGATATTTCCTTTTTTTTCTTTGATCCCCTGCCGCCTTGGAATCGTTGAGGATGCTGCTGCCTCATGGGTCCCGCATGTCATCCTCTCAGAACGGTAAATGTTTCTTTTCTTGGATATTGTTTACCAAATGATTTTTGGCTTATTTTTTCTTTCGATATCCTGCCGCCTTTAAAACGTTGAGGACGCTGCTGGCTCACGGGTCCCACATGTCAGCCTCTATGAACAATAAACGCTGAGGATGCTGCTGCCTCATGGGTCCCGCATGTCATCCTCTCAGAACGAAAATGTTTCTTTTCTTGGATTTTTTACCAACAGATTTTTGGTTTATTTTTTCTTTCCATCCCCTGCCGCCTTTAAAACGACGCTGCTGGCTCATGGGTCCCCGATGTCAGCCTCCCCGTACAAGAAACATGTGATATCTTGATTATTTTGCAGACAATAAACAGTGTATTGCGCTCTGAGCTATTTCAACGGATAAATTAAATCTTTATTTTTACATAAACAAATTTATATGCTGAATCTCCTTGTTTTTTGTTTTTGCGAAGCATAGGACTTTCCTGTTTTTTTTAGAAAAATCCGAACTATCCTGCATTGGAGTGGGCTGAAATTGTACGAGTCAAAAGGCCCAGCAGGATAGTTCGAATGCCCAGATGTCCACATGCAGCCCAATTGAAATCGTTCTTTTTTGGGATTTTTTTCACCCCCTGATTTCTGGCTACTTCATTTTTCTTTTGGTCCTGTGCCGCCTTGGAAACGTTGAGACCGCTGCTGCAAAATGGGACCCGCATGTCATCCTCTATGTACAGTAAAATTTCTTTTCTTAGATTATTTTTGGCTCCTGATATTTGGTCACTTGCCTTTTTCTTTCGATCCCGTGCAGCCTCTCAAACGGTGATACCGCTGCTGCTAAATGGGACCCGCATGCCATCCTCTATGTACAATCAAGTTTCTTTTCTTGAATTATTTTTGGCTCCTGATATTTGGTCACTTGCCTTTTTCTTTCGATCTCATGCCACGTTTGAAACGTTGAAAAACCTGCTGGCTCATGGGACCCGCATGTCATCCTCTATGTACTATAAAAGTTCATTTTCTTGGTTTTTTTTCACCCTCTGATTTTTGGCTATTTCCTTTTTCTTTTGATCCCCTGCCGCCTTTGAAACGTTGAGGACTCTGCTGGCTCATCGATAAAACTTTCCTTTATTGGAGTTTTTTTACCCCCTGATTTCTGGCTACTTTCTTTTTCTTTTGATCTCAAGCCGCATTTGAAACGTTGAGACCGCTGCTGCTAATTGGGACCCGCATGTCATCCTCTATGTACAATAAAGTTTTCTTTTCTTGGATTATCTTTGTCTCCTGATATTTTGTCACTTGCCTTTTTCTTTCGATCTCATGCCGCCTTTGAAACGTTGAGTAAGCTGCTGGCTCATGGGTCCCGCATGTCATCCTCTACGAACAATAAAAGTTTCCTTTCTTGGAGTTATTTTTGAACCCTAATTTCTGGCTACTTCCTTTTTCTTTTGATCCCGTGCCGCCTTGGAAACTTGAGACCGCTGCTGCTAAATGGGTCCCGCATGTCATCCTCTATGTACAATAAAATTTCTTTCTTCGATTATTTTCGGGTCCTGATATTTGGTCACTTGCCTTTTTCTTTCGATCTCATGCCGCCTTTGAAACGTTGAGGAAGCTGCTGGAGCATGGGTCCCGCATGTCATCCTCTATGAACAATAAAAGTTTCCTTTCTTGGAGTTATTTTTTACCCCTAATTTCTGGCTACTTCCTTTTTCTTTTGATCCCCTGCCGCCTTTGAAACGTTGAAGACTTTGCTGGCTCATGGGTCCCACATGTCAGCCTCTATGAACAATAAACACTTCCTTTCTTGGAGTTATTTTGTACCCCTAATTTCTGGCTATTTGCCTTTTTTCTTTCGATCCCCAGTCGCCTTCTAAACGTAGAGGACGCTGCTGGCTCGTGGGTCCCAGATGTCAGCCTCCATGGACAATAAACCTCTCCTTTGTTGGATTTATTCTTCACCCTCTGATTTTGGCTATTTCCTTTTTCTTTTGATCCACTGCCGCCTTGGAAACATTGAGTAAGCTGCTGACACATGGGGCCCGCATGTCATCCTCTATGTACAATCAACTTGCAAGATCTTCGAGCGAAAGAGCTTGTATTAGTGGGACCCATATGTCAACCTCTATGTACAATAAAAGTTTCCTTTCTTGGATTATTTTTAGCTCCTGATATTCGGTCACTTTCCTTTTTCTTTCGATCTCAAGCCGCCTCTGAAACGTTGAGTAAGGTGCTGGCTCATGGGACCCACATGTCATCCTCTATGTACAATAAAGTTTCTGTTCTTGGATTTTTTTTACCCCTGATTTTTGGTCACTTGCCTTGACGCTGCTGGCTCATGGGTCCCACATGTCAGCATCTATGAACAATAAACCTTTCCTTTGTTGGATTTATTGTTTACCCCTAATTTCTGGCTATTTGCCTTTTTCTTTTGATCCCCACCGGCCTTTGAAAACGTTGAGGAACCTGCTGGCTCATGGGACCCGCATGTCATCCTCTATGTACTATAAAATTTCTTTTCTTGGTTTTTTTTTCACCTCTGATTTTTGGCTATTTCCTTTTTCTTTTGATCCCCTGCCGCCTTGGAAACGTTGAGTAAGCTGCTGACTCATGGGACCCGCATGTCATCCTCTATGTACAATCAACTTTCTTTTTTTGGAGTTTTTTACCCCCTAATTTCTGGCTACTTTCTTTTTCTTTTGATCTCAAACCGCATTTGAAACGCTGAAACCGCTGCTGCAAAATGGGACCCGCATGTCATCCTCTATGTACAATAAGTTTCATTTCTTGGATTATTTTTGGCACCTGATATTTGGTCACTTGCATTTTTCTTCCGATCTCATGCCGCCTTTGAAACGTTGAGTAAGCTGCTGGCTCATGGGTCCCGCATGTCATCCTCTACGAACAATAAAAGTTTCATTTCTTGGAGTTATTTTTGACCCCTAATTTCTGGCTACTTCCTTTTTTCTTTTGATCCACTGCCGCCTTTGAAACGGTGCGGATTCTGCAGACTAATACAAGCTTTTTCTCTCCAAGATCTTGCAAGTTGATAGATTAAATCATGGAATTATTAGGATATGTTTTAAATTTCAAATCCACTTTATGAATTATTAAAAATACCGTTATCCATGTGGGTATGGAGCGAACAAGGATTTTCATATTGGGCATGAGCAGTTTCAAAAATTGGAACCCAATAATTCAAAATAACTAAAAACAACTTTTATGTAGAATCTCCGCGTTTTTTTCTTTTGCCATTCATAGGATCTGTGTTTCATTAGAAAAGGGCCGAAATTGCATGAGCAGAAAGGCCCATTTGTAGTTATTGGGCTTCGACGGCCGGAGCAAGTAGGCCGAGAGCAATTACCATGTAGATGGCCGTTGGCAACCCAAAGTGAAATATTGGGCCCAACAGGGGAAGGCTGAACAGTACTATTTTCTAATTGGAAGGTGGTACATGGCGTAATCCTGCCAAAAAAAAAGATGGACACGGGTTGCTGAAATTTGCCCATCTGCGCCTAATATCGCCGCCGCGGCTCCGCTTCCGCCGCCGCCGCCATGCCTCGTCTCGCGTCGAGCTCGCGGTACTGCCGCGTCTCGGGCACGGGGTACCGCGGCGTCCGCGCGCGCCCCAAAGGTACGTATTACGCGGAGATACGTGACGGCGGCGAGCGCATCGGCCTCGGCACCTACGAGACCGCGCACGAGGCCGCGCGCGCGTACGACGCCGTGGCGTGGCGGCTCGGGCGCCCGCGATCGTCGATGAATTTCCATGACGTGTGGACGCGCCAGCAGGCCGAGGATCTCGCGCCGCCGCCGTACATCGTTAGACAGGAGGAACAGCGCCGCCGCCGCGAGACGGAGCGCCGTTTGCGCATTGCCGAGCGGGACGAGCGCGCGGCGCGCGAGTGGGCGGCCCGCTTCCCCGAGGACGTAGCCGCCGAGAACGAGCACTTCCGCAGACGGAGGGCGGAGAAGGCTACGAGGCGGGCTGCGAAGAAGGAGGACCGCGCACAACGGAGGGCGGAGAAGGCGACGAAGCGGGCCTTCATCGAAGCGCAGCTCGCCGGGCCGACCACCATTGGCGAGGACGACCCCCGTTGGATTGACCTCTTCTCGTCGGATCCGGTGTCGGGCACGACACCGGACTCGTCAGATGTCGAGTTTTAGTTTAGTTTTATCGCACTACTTTGTACAAATATGAACTACGGAGTATCTATCAAGCTAATTTTATCCTATTTTATGTCTATTTCTAGTCTTTATTTGATCTTCTGTTTTACTGCACTCTATTTTTCATTATATTCTGTTTTTGGCGCTGCATTATAGCGCCTCTGAAAATACGCTGTTTCAGCCCTGCATTTGGCCGCCACAGTTTGCAGCTTCCGGTGAAGCTATTGCCGGCTCCATGCGCAGCATCAGCCCACAGCGCCAAAATATAGAGCCACTGCTGGAGTTGCTGTAATATGTTTGTCAGCAGGAGCTTACCTAATTAGTGAAAAAGATGTTCAGCGTGGGATTCGATAAAAGGATCTTCATGTTTTTTTTCCTAGCGATCCTAGTTCGGACTTTTGATTGTGTTGGCTAGTGCATGAAGCTTGACACCTGTATTATGTGATCCTGATATGAGGATAAGAACACCTTCAGGTTGCATTGCTAATGGTGTCTACTGCAGCAGTGGCGTACCTTCAATGGAGACTGATGCAAGAGAGTTGGTACTGGTGAACCTGCACCTGACATCATCGTGCCACCTGAAGTAGGTTGTGTATTGGGATTAGACTGATAAGCATAGCACCTTGCAAAGAACAAGATGCTGCTAGTGTTGGTTAACGTGATTTTACGACAAAAGTCATGTATGCTCAACAGGTGCCGTACCTAGTTTGGATATTGTGTTGTTACCCTTTTGTGGTTTGGTGTTTGTCCAACATAGAAAGCTACTCTTTTCCCGTGTAAGTGTTATTATGTGAACAAAAGTTGTATGTACATATATATCGGTCAGAGAACCAAGATTGCATATTCTTGCCTGGTTATAACACATAAGTCATAATAACAATTAAAGAGAAAAGGAACATTTGCCTTTGCAATGTGATTGTGCCAAGTAGATTAGACAACCAACCACAAACATTACAGGTCAACAGCCAAACGCATGCGAAAGTCCTAAGGTAAGCTCCATAATACATGTTGAAACCAAAAGCCTAGAAACCATAAGAAAGGTAGCTCCACATCACAGTTCCACGACAGCAGCATACTGATCATAAAACATATATCAAGTCAGGACAGCTGCACCACTGGGTAAGCATCCATGGGGTCTGGCTCAAGAGCGAAGACTGTGTGAATGCTGCAAAATGTGGCTCTTGCCTCACCCCACCCATACATCTTATCATGGAACCTTACCAAATCAGCATGAATCATCTTGACATAAACATAGCTCCTCTCTCCATGCTGATGGGATTGAACAATGCGCCAGTTGCAGTGCTTCAGCTTGTCAAACAGTATGCAGGAGATAACGAAGCATGCTGGCTGGTCTTTTGTAGTGACAATGGCTTGGAGTAGCTGGTCCTGTGAACCACCCAACTGGATCTTTAGAGCTTGAAGGACAGTCCGTGCCATATAAGCTACCGTTGCTGACTTCAGCTCGGGTTCAGGTGAATGACAGCTGACATCTTGTCCTCGAGATGCAGATCCTTCTTGATCAGATTCAGCGGAATCATCACCACTACTTACAGGTGCATCAGGTTCTACAGAAGGCACATCAGGTACATGCTCCAGTTCATAGGAGTTGGGTGGGACAGCACTGTTTGCTGAAATCTCTACAATACCAGCTCCAGGTAGACCACCAGTATCTACAGAGGGTAAACCACCAATATCCACTTCAGAGGATTCTCGTGGCACGACACCTTTCGCTAGAGGCTCTACCCTACCAGCTCCAGGTCCACCACCAGTCAGTACTGTGGGCATAGTCATGACGGGTTCTACCAATACAAAACCTCCTTCGGGTGGCGTGGCAACTTCGGGTGCAGGAGCATCAGTAGCAACTCCAGCATCAGCACCAGTTACATCGGTCTTGACAATAGGTAAACCGTCTTGCTCTAGTTCAGAGAATTCCCGTGGCACGACACCGTTCACTAGAGGCTCTACACTAGCAGCTCCAGCTGCACCACCAGTTTCTTCAGCAGGGGGTAAACCCAATCCACAACCTTCTTCATGTGGCACGATGATGCCACGTATAGGCTCATCAGTACCAGGTCCAGCTGCATCAGTCTCCATAGACAGTAAACAAGGTGGCGTCGGAGGTTTAAAAGACTGGCATGCCATTTCACCTTTGTCATCAGACAATATAGAGTTTTCTTCAACTCTATGTTTCTGCAATAATAAGCACATGAACAGAAATTAGACCAGAGCATCTAGCCATCTAACGGGGGCAGCAGCAAAACAAGCGTCGGTCCATATGTTTACCTTGTCATCTGGGATATCAGAACACACAGATTTAGAAGTCATTTCACATAGCATCCGCTTTTTCGTTCCTTCCCCTACGTCCATCTGGAATAAGTAATACTATTGATCACATAAAACTAATTAATCAAATATATGCATATGTTGAGAAGTTTGCACGGCAAATTGTGGATTCTGCTTTCATCACCTACGAATCATCGTTCTATATATTTACCTTGTCATCTAGGATATCAGAAGTCACAGAATGAGAAGTCATTTCACTAAGTATCGGTTTTTTCGCTCTTTCCCCTCCATCCATCTGCAATAAGAAGTAATATTGATCACATAAAGCCAATTCAACGAATATATGCATATGTTGAGAAGTTTGCACAACAAATTGTGGATTCTACTTCCAATCACCAAGTAATCTCGTGAGAAATGCATGATCAAGATATGTTTCTCCCTCTTGATCGACATCTGCATCTCCATTAAGACTAATCATCGTGCGATGGTGCTCTTCAGAAGAGCGCATACAATTCCAATCACCAGACAAGCAAAAAATTGTTGATTCTAGTAATGATTAATCAGCAGTGGCCATGGAACGACCACAGATCGACCAAGCAAAAAAAAATCATCAGCCTACTGACCACCAGGCAAAACAAACTAGGCCCATACATGGCCTCACAAATCATCATCAAACGTCGATCAAACTAGCAAGTTTGAACATGGATTACTAATTTATTTTCTGATAAAGTGAGTATATTAATATCGAAAGATATTGATTACACTGAGCCTCTGCAACAACGCAATACCTTACTGGTAGTACGGATGCACATGGATTCCTAATACTCCCTCTGTTCGGTTTTAATTAGTCGACGCGAGGGAGAGAAGAAAATGAACTGTCGATGCTTTCAACTAGAGTCAATTAAATACGAACGGAAGAAGTACGTAGTAGTATTGACAAATATCCGGATCTAGTCTAAAAACAAATTGGCATGTAAATCCTAGTAGTCTACTAAACTAGGATCAATACCCTAGATTAGGGTTGCAAGCGGCGTCCGCGAATCGTCCCGCAAAGCAGAAAATTAGAGCAAATAGTGGTTGAGATTAGAGCAGATTTAAAGCACTCGCACTGAAACTAGCTAGCCCGCTACCCACCCCGCTTGACACCCTGCCCTAGATGTGAATCTACACCAAATATTCAAACAAGGATGAGCAACCGCCAATAAAATTTTATCCGCACATCATCATCTCTACCATACAAAAGGGTATGGTGATTTCACATACAGCCATTGTTGCCGCGGGACGAGGATGAGTGATGCGCCGCGGAGAAGGTGCCTCACGCCTCTGTCGCCGCCGCCGTCGAAGAGGAAGTCGAAGCCGCGCGATTGTGGTCCGTCGCCGATATGGAGGTGGAGCTACTAGGGAAGAGATGGAGGTGGAGGTGGAGAGGGAGTGATGGTTTGTACTAGTGGCGGCCGGTGAGATAGTTATAAATACAGCCTCTCTCTCTTTTTTGGCAAGGAATGCAGCTTCTCTTGGAAGGCAACGAGGCAACGCACTCCAGATTATAATAATATGGACGGAGAAATTTGGACGCATCTGTGTTGTCTTGTCAAATGAATCACCAGGATTTGCTTTTAGTACTCCAGATTTGGGCGACCCAAGGAAGTAGAGATAGTAATGTACGCCATCTAGCTGCACGCTATCAAATCAAATAAATGGTCATGCCATTTACTTTTAAGATGGTGCAGCAGTTATTCTGACCAAAGAAACATGCACGTCTGCTGATTATTTCTGATGGGTATACATTTACCGTCCGCTAGCAAAGATTGTTTGGCACATTGTTCTTATGGCTTTCAACATCACACCCCTTAATAATATTATTAATCAATGTTTGGGCAATCAATTGAGTGTGTTAATAAAAAATTAAAACCCACAAATCCAACTGTACTATTTTTAGGGCCATATGAAGGACAAGGAATGATTTTAAATGCCATATGGAGTACCTCCAACCATGTGAAATATGGTTCTGTCATGCAGGTGATACCCATGGCTTCGCATTGGATCTGTATGTTGTCCTACATACAGTCAACTATGAAGTACCACGATTTGGTTTTTGGGTGCAACCGGCTAGAGAATGATGCACGGGTTTGTACAGCCAGTACAATTCACATTAAGATTTTCTGATAGGATGTTGATGTGTATATGTAAGAATCATACACTAGAATGTCTTCTATGTTTAGATGGTTGATCTACGTTTATACTTTCTGTGAACCATGAGGTTAAGACCTTTGTACTGTAATAAAGATTGCTAAATAACAGTATATATGTATGCCTCTAGGGACACTGAAACAGCCAAACAACCATGCATGTGTATAGACCGTATTTGATCAAATTAAAAGAAGCGCCTGGGTTCATGCAAATAGCATAAATTTATCACCTAAGTACATTAGCTATAAATAGTTAAATAGGAGTCAAGACCAACTGAGCTAGCTAGTAGTATGATCCTACTATTACATAAATATCCCTAACTCTGATTGTCTTTGTTCCAGTCCAGCGCGTTGGTGTAGCTTGGGATGAACCAAAACCCCGTATGCCAGTTGGCCCCTGGACCGCTGCTTGAGAAAGATATGCTTTGGTGGTCTTCGCCATTTAGACTGAAGCGGAAAATTTCTTGATGTGATGTGTCAAACTGAGAGCCAATGGCCTGAGGCGTGGTGTAGATGCAGTTTCTTCTTGTCAAATATCCTGGGGGAAATGTTGCACCACCCACTGGCATGAAAATCGGATAGTTCAACCCAAGGAACATAGAATAGTCTCCAAGATTAGTAACCCTTTCCCACGGGTTGGCTGGAAGTAACCGACTAGTGTCATTCGAGAATACAATGCAGGTATACCCCGAATAGCTGTGAACAGCGCGACCGCAATGGACAGAAGGGGTACTATCATAATGAGTTGGAGCACCGTCAGCGTCAAAATCCATTACGCCACGTGCATAGACCAGGAGAAGTCTAGAACGATCTTGAGATCTTGCCAGCCACCACGTACGACTATTAGAGTCAAAATCATCATCGTCATCAAATCCAGCCGTCCACGGAATGAATGGAGCAGGGAGCACTATAGGACCTTGAAAAAGGAAAGAACACGTCACATGAAAATATATTTCATGATTTATCTACTAGTGATATTGATTTGATATTGGGATGCCAATACTAGTACTTTATAAAATCATGGTCGAACATAAGATGGTTTGAAATATATTTCGAACATCTTGGTAAAACTTCATATGGATTTAAAACATGTTCCCGAAAATATTGGTCCAAATTTTAGATGGTTTGAATATAGTACTCCTTATTCTCTAGAACCGGGGGAATATAAACAAATGAAAGTCTTTATCAATATTGCATGGCACCTTTATTGATTCTATTTCTACTCTACCTTAAATTTTCTAGGGAGTAATAATAAAGAAACTTAATTACTAGGGGGCCTTTTTCCTAAGGAACAACATGCACATTAGACCATACTAAAATTCCTATAGATGTTAAATTCTATATATGTCCATACCACAAGAGGGTTATGGTGTGCGCCTATGGAATTCCTTTAAGCCAAAAGATGCCAAGACAGTTCAACAAATAAGAGGTGAAATACTATATAAGTTACGTATATAAAAAAGATAGGGAGGAAATGTTACCAAATTGATTAGGATCCCATGCATAAACATTTCCAAGCTCAGTAACGGCGAACACAAGTCCGTTATGTATAATTGCATCGCAGTATATGGCGCCGTACTGAAACTGGTTTTCAAGAAATATCCATTCACGAGGATATTCGCCATGGAGGTAGGCAATTGCAAAGTCGAAGATTGCGACAAGGGAGAAATCTTGATACCCCCTAGCAGCTGTAGGAACTTGGCAAATAGCTATCTTCTGCAGTTGAATAGCAGAACGCTGATACTCGAATATAAGTGGATTGTGTGTGGTTTCCAACTTGTTCCTCAAAGATGGAAGCTTAATCTTGCGATGAGTGTAGACATTGAGGAGGTTCCACTTGCCTTCGGGGCCAACCATGGCGATCCAATCTCCATTGGCGCCTGCCCGCTCCTCATCCTTACCGTGTGGCATTAGGCCATCATAGGAGAACCTGTCCAGCGGCAGTAGTTTGCACTTGCTGTGCACCGGCAAATCCTCCTTGAACACCGCCCATGGTTTATCCGCCGGGTCACAACAGAGAACACACGGAAGGCCAAACGGCTGAGAAGCAGGCAGAGTGGCACTGTATTTGGCTGACTGAAGAATACTTTTGGAGGAACCGACTAGGGACGCGGCGGTGATGGCGTCGCACTGGCTGATGAGCACTTCAAGGGGGCCTTCCGTAAACACCTTGTGAAACAGCCCAGATCCACAGACCCTGCTCGATTTCGCCATCGCAATGAGGCAGGTGGTACAATGGGGTTGGTATTTTCTTGGGAGATCTACTGATTCGAACTTTGGGAGAGAGATGGCGATCAATGGCGGCAGGTGGGGGTTTGAGTTGGAGAACAGAGGCTCTCAAACTGGGCACTGCTGGATAGGATGCGAAAGCGCCATGGCGGAGACGCAGGCGCGTGCTATGGAAGATGGGCGGAGTGGGGATAGACGACGGAGGTGAACCGAGACGCTCATATACTGCCTACTGCAGTTTCGAGGAGAGTGTGAATGTGTTCAAAAAAAGAGGAGAGTGTGAATGTGTTCAAAAAAAGAGGAGAGTGTGACTGTGACCCGACACCCGAGTAGGAGCCGAGCAGACGGACTATAGGAGTAGCCCCATCATTACAGAACATTAATCGTGCTTCCTACAATAAATAAGTGAAACACCCCAGGCTTGTGTTGTCTAATCAAATCGATGGCCATGTCAGTATTATGGTGAACAAATAAAACAAATACACACCAACCTTGTTCTTTTTGCAACGTACACCAACATAGCAAGGCATCAACCTTCTCGCCATCAACTACGACTCCGTGGCTCCGTCCCACCAAAGTTGTCTCAACTTTGTAAAAAAAATACATCTATCCATCTAAATTTTAACAAAGGTGAGACACTTTTGGTGGGACCGAGGGAGTACAAAAAAACTTCACTACTCCATGCTAGTATCGGCCACTAATTCAAATTTCAACTGAAGGCGTGCTATTTTATGGTCCTGAAAATTGCCAAAAAAAATACAACCCAAAAATGCAACAGATCCATGTTAAGGGGGTACACCCTACGCAATATACATTAAGAAACTTTGAAACTTCAGCGACCTTGTAAGAATGCCCATGACAGTGCAGTTTTGCCAAATTAGGAAGAGACGAAATATGAATTCAACCAAAGAAATCTAAACGAATCCTTAGACAATAGCATAGTTAACACGTTCAGAAAAAAATGATGACTCCAAAAGAACAACATTAGCAAGAAATACTCCATTTTAGTTTGAATTTGCAGTCACATACATAACTAGTAGTACTGCCAAAATACTATAATACTCCGAGCTGCATTCTAGCACTCCAACTAGCTAGCTAATAGTTCTGGAGTAGTAGTACTACTATACAAGTCCAAAATACATCCGAACGAACCCTACTTCGAACTAAACTACTCCCTCCGATCTTCGAGTAACTACATTGCAGTATGACTAAACGAAGATTATTGTATAACCTTCTTGTTGATGCAAACGCAGATAGGCAACACACGCTGCCCTCCATTCTGCTTCGCGTAACGGGGCGGCACCGCCAGGAAAGAAGTGAGCTGCTGCAACATGATCGAGCTAGGCGTCGGGGAGCTCGTCGGCTCGATTACCGCCATCAAGGTGTCCGTCGAGAGGTCACTGGTCCCAGCCGTCGCCGGCGCCGGCGGACCAATCACCAACAGCTGCGCCTTGTACATCGGAAACAAGCACGCGGCCGACCTGATGCACACACAGGACACAATGGTGGTCGGGCCGAGCGCTCCAACGGTGATGGCGAACACGCTACCGTCTTCTTCCCCACTGCCGATGAACAGGTGTCCCCGCGGTTGTACCGGAACACGAACTATGCACCAGGCGGGTATGCCATACTGGAACGTAAACACTGGGATGGAGTGGGATGCTTGGAGGTGTACCAGGAGCTCCCGCGGCGGGCCGGTGAAGCTGCAGCCGGTATTGATGGCCTCTGTGCAGCCGCACGGACCATGCGGGCACGCGATATAGTGCTTGTAGGACTCCGTGGAGGCGACCAAGCTCTGGCAGCCGACGCACTTGACCATTGCCCCAGATCGATTCGACGGCGGCAATCTTGGCCCAGATCGATTCGACGGCGGCAACCACGCCGGCTGCTCGCACTTCTTGCACGGGTTCGGCGCAAGCTCGCCGACGCAGCGCCGACAGCCCATATGACCGCCCTTGCACTGCACGGAACAACGTACGTGGCATCAGTTGTCATTGACATTTCTCACAGGTGAACCTAAGAATGAAATCGGAAGGGAGCGACCTTGGATATGGGGGGTTTGAAGGGCAGCAGGCAGAGGGGGCACAAGAAGAGGGCCTCCTCCATCTTCAGAGAAGAGTGATCGGGAAAACGAGAACGGGATGGGTTCTTTTTTTTATACATGCCTTGGAGTGGAGTATGGATACTACTACTTATAGGAAGAACTTCCTTGCTAAGAATCGGCGTCGGCCGTACGCAAGCATAGATGCACCAGCGGCTCTGCAGTTTGTCAAAATAAAAGGACAGAGCTGCAGTGACTTGAAGTCTCCAAATCTCATTGTGACTTGGTGCCACCATCTACCAACCATTTGAGATCCAACGTTCCAAACTAATCTCTTATTTCGAACCTAAAAACAAAAATTATGAAAAAAATCCAGTAAAATGTAGATGCCTTGTTCTAAAATCTGTGAATATTTCATCCCACTCGGACGATTAGCTTGTGATTAAAGAGCTTTTTACGTATACGAGCACTAGTTTAAACTAAATACTCCCTCTGATTCATATTAATTGACTTCAATATGGATGTATCTAGAACTAAAATGTGTCTAGTACATCCATATTAGAGTCAATTAATATGAACCGGAGGGAGTATATATTTGCTCACAAACCTTTGATTCAAATCGAATGAAACTTCACCAAAATATAAATCGAAATATGCACGATTAACTGGAAGTTCTTGAAATATTTCTGAGCAATTATAATAATTATTTAGGTTAAAATCCTAAGTCGATCGCATACATTGGATCTGAGATGGATGGTGGATGGTGGCACCAAGTCACTGTGAAACTTGGAAGTATCAAGTCAGTGAAGCTCTATCCCAAAATAAAAGCTTCGTGAAGGGGGCAGTTTGGTTCAAAAAAGAAGACAGTGCCAAGCAGTTGTCAAACAATACCCATATAGTCAAATGTACTCCCTCTGATTCAAATGAATTGACTCAACTTTGTCTAGATATATGGATGTATCAAGTCACTGAAGCTAAAATAAAAGCTTCATGAAGGGGGAAGTTTGGTTCGAAAAAAATACAGTGCCAAGCAGCTGTCAAATAGTACCATAACGTCAAATGTACTCCCTCCGATTCAAACGAAATGACTCAACTTTGTATTTTGCATGTTAAAGGTTTTTCGTAAAACTTGGCCAATCTTAACATAGTTTGCCTTTCTAAAAAAAGATATAAGCCCTAAGGCTCCTTTGATTCATAGGATGGGAAAACCATAGAAATATGGAAAACATAGGATTGAGATTTAATGGCTAGTTGAATCATATAGGAAGATGAGTTGTGTTTGATTGTGCCAAAGGAAATTTTCCATGAGGTATGACCTAATGTTTTATTCTTATAGGATTTGCACTGCAAGATTCCTATAGGATATGTTCCTATGAATCAAACAACTAGTGTGGGGAAAATTCACATGTGATCTAAATCCTACATAATTCCTATACAAATCCTATATATGAATTTTAGTTGTTAGGTCACTTAAAATGACTTCACTTGAAGAGTTACATTTTTGTTTTTTTCTGAATTAGTAGTGATGCCTAACCATATATATACCTAAACCAAGAGAATCAGCATAAACTTATGTATATTAATAGTAAGCGCATATATGAATGTTTTTTATCTACAAACCCAGGGTCATATATATGTACATAGAAACATGCATATATGCTAGTTTTTGTACCTTGGTGTGTTCCTCTTTTGGGCTATCTCTTTTTTGTTCACCGATTCACAACCAACGCCCTAGATTAATTTGGCACTTAAAAAATAACATTTTGTTTTTGGCGCACTAACACAAATAGTAGTAGCACGGTCAACACTGTAGAGAAGTACAAAATAAATGTGTGTGGGAAAAAATGACTTAAAGTGACCATTACATTGAGAAAAAGGGTAGAACCAAGCATTGCACAGGGAAAAAGCAGTGTAGTGCCCAGAAGAAAAAAACAAGTTGGGTTATACTCCCTCCATCCTGAAATAATGGGTGTAGAGTTAAAATTTGTCCATAAAAGAGTGTACTTCTCGTTTTGCAATGCACTTCAAAATTTGTCCACAAAAGAGTGGTAGTAAAAAATATTTCTTTCTCATCACGAGGGATATAGTTTCTTCACGACTAGTACGTACTACCTCCATCACAAAGCTTAAGTCTTTTTTTAAGAGTCAAAGCAAGTAAAGGTTGACGAAAATTTAGAACAATCTATCAACTAATATAATATTTTGTAGATACCATACCAAAAAAAATCGTTGTCTATGTATTGATATTAATTTTGTATTTTGCATGATAATGATTTTTGGTAAAATCTTAGTTTACCTTGACATAGTTTGAGCTTCTAAAAATAATATAAGCCTTACGCTTTGGGATGGAGGTAGTAGTATTTAGCATAATATGGTTTTCTTATTTACTACATGCATTTAGATCATTGGAGGTGGAAAAGTTGAAGAGGAAAGTGATGGTCGATGACAGTTTCCCAATGTAATAATAAAATCCTTAATATGACTTGAAAACCCACACGTACGCTCTTTCTAGGACAGAGGCAGTATGAGGTAATGCACCCACGCGCTGTCATCTGCCGGTTCGTGCTATGTCTCCCAAATCTTGAAATATCGTCAGTTATCCATTTCACGTCCACACTTCTCCCTCTCTCCACGGACTAGGAAAAAACCCTCTCTTCACTTCCCCTTCCCATTCCACCGATGGAGAGCCCAACCGACGCCGTCAACGCAGCGAAAGCGAAAGCCGCGCGGCTGGCCTTAGCCGCAGAGGAGGCGTGCAGAGCCGCGACCGCAGCACGCATGGCCGCAACGGCGGCGATCATTGCCGCAGCGGATGCCAAAGACGAAGCGGAGGCCATTGCCGAAGGTCGGGCCATCGGTCGCTCATCGGCATCTGATGCTGTTGGTAGATGGGTCCACTCTCTTGGGAAGCATCCCCTAGATGACGAGGAGGAGGTTGAACTCATCTTTGAACCGCCGCCGCCGACCTTCGACGAGAATATCGTCGACGAGGGGGAGGAAGTATGTTCCGATTCACCTCTCTCCCTTATTCAACATAGCCCTGTATCGATTTGCGCTATGGTCTCTCCCTCTTTTTTTTGCGCTATAGCGTTTTGAATTAGCGTCAGAATCTTTTTAGATTCATATTCAGTATTAGTTGCAACTGCTACATATTTGCTTCACATCCGATTCACCTCTCTCCCTTATTTAACATAGCCCTGTATCGATTTGCTCTATGGTCTCTCCCTCTTTTTTTTGCGCTATAGGGTTTTGAATTAGCGTCAGAATCTTTTTAGATTCATATTCATTATTAGTTGCAACTGCTACATATTTGCTTCACCTGTTTATTTGGCATGTATCAGGTTGCTACTGATGAGGTTGACAGCGATGTCGAGTCGCGTCATAGGAAGGCCAGGGCCACTCTCAACAAGCTTAAGGCGGGGAAGTTCGACAAGTATTGGAGTGAACCCTGGACTGGTGCCAGGAACAGCTGCCCCTTCTGCACAAAGAGCATAAAGGTTGACTTTCGAAGCGTCCTGCAGCATGCCGAAGCCGGTGGGTCCGGCTGTCTCAAAGTTGGGGAAACTGTTAACCGATCCGGCTTCATAGCCAACCACATGGCCTATGGGCTATTCCTAAGGAAGAAATTGAACCAAGCTATCGAGACCGGTCGTGTGCCTCCTCCCAAGCCCAAGCCACCAAAGATTAAAGGTATGGGCAGCAAGAAGCAGAAGAAGCGGGACCGGGAGGAGGCGACAGGAAGAAGATGGTAAATATACTCCGTAACTGTTGTGCATGTTTGTCTCTCCTACTGCTTCAAAAGCAGCATCTTTTGTTGAACTCTGTTTATGTTTGCTGCTCAGCAGCGTTTGTGGTGAACCTATTAGCTTAATTAGGGGTTGTTGAACTATGTCTGTGTTGAACCTTGCTTAATTAGGTTGTGTTGAACTCTGTTTGTGTTGGCGTGGGAAGGGGGGCATGATGCTACCCTGAATTTGCGGGACCCCCAAAAAACTTGCAAATACGAGTGATGCATCCAAAAGGAACAAACTTCTTACATGGTAGACCCCAGTCTGAAAGCAAGAAATGCGATCGGGTCCTTAACAGCCACCGCCCGGATTGATCGGGTATTTTGCCTGCCTACCGCATGTGACTTGTGCTCACTGAAGTTTGGGACCTCACGCATGGGCACCACACGTAAGTGACAGACCTGTTGGTGTAAAAACTCGGGTGATTATTATACTGCATTAGTACAAAGTTTCCTATGGATTCAAGGGTTGGAAAGCCAAGTTAACTCATTTTCATGACTAAGAAGGAGCCAGGCTTACTTTTTCATTTTCATGTTTTAACTTGTTTAAATCTTGGTCAAACAAAGGATCTGACCAGGATTCAAGTGGGCATAAAAATTCAAAAAAGAAATCAAAAAAAAAACCAAAGCACATAAGCTTCTTATGTCATATAGTAAGCATTACAGTTGATCAACGAAGTCTAGACATATTCAAACCAGAAAAATATTGTATATACCCCCTAACCCTAAACTCTGTCTTATGAAGTCAAGCATGAAGAAAAGTGGTTTTGGGTTTCAAACATTGGAAATTGAAAAAACTCCCAAAAGCTTCATTTTGGAGTGACTAAGAAGAATCCAGGCTTTCATTTTCATTTTCATGTTTTAAATTGGTTTAAATCTTGGTCAAACCTAGGATTTGACCAAGATTCAAATGGACATAACAAATTCAAAAAAATCAAAACCAAACACATAGTCTTTTGATGTCATATAGTAAGCATTCAAGTTGATAAACAAAGTCTAGACATATTTAAACAAGAAAAATCATGTATATACTTGGCCCCTAACCCTAAACTCTGTCTTATGAAGTCAAGCATTAAGAGGAGTGGTTTTGGGTTTCAAACATGGAAATTTAAAAAACCTCCCAAAAGCTTCATTTTGGAGTGACTAAGAAGAATCCAGGCTTACTTTTCATTTTCATGTTTTAAACTGGTTTAAATCTTGGTCAAACCTAGGATTTGACCAAGATTCAAATGGGCATAACAAATTCAAAAAAAAACTAAACACATAGTCTTTTGATGTCACATAATAAGCATTCAAGTTGATAAACAAGGTCTAGACATATTCAAACCAGAAAAATCATGTATCTACCCCCTACCCCTAAACTTTGTCTTATGAAGTAAAGCACGGAGAGATATCATTTTGGGTTTCGAACATGGAAAATTTAAAAAAACCTCCCAAAAGCTTCATTTTGGAGTGAATAAGAAGGATCCACACTTACTTTTCATTTTCATGTTTTAAACTTGTTTAAATATTGGTCAAACCTGCAAGGATTTGACCAAGATTCAAATGGGCATAAAATTAAAAAAAATAAACCGAAAACTTCTCTTCGTCCTTGACTTCATTAGACAGAGTTTAGGGTTGGGGTATATACATGATTTTTAATGTTTAAATATGTATAGACTCCGTTGATCAACATGAATGCTTACTATAACTTAAGAAGCTTAATTATGTGCTTTGGTTTTTCATTTTTTGAATTCTTTATTGAATTTTTATGCCTATTTGAATCTTGGTCAAATCCTAGGTTTGACCAAGAATTAAACAAGTCAGTAACATGAAAATGAAAAAGTAAGCCTGGATCCTTCTTATTCACTCAAAAAATGAAGCTTTTGGGAGGGTTTTTGAATTTTCCATGTTTGAAACCCAAAACCATTCCTCTTATATGCTTGACTTCATATATATCACAGAGTTTAGCCTTAGGGGGTATATACATGATTTTTCTAGTTTGAATATGTCTAAACCTTGTTTATCAACTTGAATGCTTACTATAAACCAAAAATTCATGTATCTACACCTAACCCTAAACTATGCATGAAGAGAAGTGGTTTTGGGTTTCAAACCTGGATATCTCAAAAACCCTCCCAAAAGCTTCATTTTGGAGTGAATAAGAAGGATCAAGGCTTAATTTTTCATTTTCATGTTTTAATCTTGTTTAAATCTTGGTCAAACCTAGGATTTGACCAAGATTCAAATGGGCATAATTTAAAAAAATGAAAAATCAAGGCACATAGTCTTCTTATGTCATATAGTAAGCATTCAATTAAGTTGATAAACAAGCTCTGGACATATTCAAACCAGAAAAATCATGATGAATCTACCCCCTATATATCCCTAAACCCTAACTTATGAAGTCAAGCATGAAGAGAAGTGGTTTTTGGTATAAATCATGGAAATTTCATATTCATGTTTATTAAACTTGTTTAAATCATGGTCAAACAAAAAATGGAAAATCAAGGCACATAGTCTTCTTATGTCATATATATAGTAAGCATTCAATTAAGTTGATAACAAGGTCTAGACATATTCAAACGAGAAAAATCATGTATCAAGCTACCCCTAACCCCAAACTCTGTCTTATGAAGTCAAGCATGAAGAGAATATGTGGTTTTTGGTTTCGAACATGGAAATTCAAAAACCCTCCCAAGAGCTTCATTTTGAAGTGACTAAGAAGCATACATGCTTACTTTTTCATATTCATGTTTTTAACTTATTCAAATCTTGGTGGAACCAAGGATTTGACAAAGATTCAAATGGGTATAAAAATTCAAAAAAAACAAGGTCTTCTCTTATGTTATATAGTAAGCATTCAATTAATTTGATAAACAAGGTCTACACATATTCAAACCAGGAAAATCATGTATCTACCACCTAACCCTAAACTCTGTCTTATGAAGTCAAGCATGCATGAAGAGAAGTGGTTTTTGGTTTCAAGCATGGAAATTTCCATGTTTGAAACCCAAAACCACTTCTCTTCATATGCTTGACTTCATATGACAGAGTTTAGCGTTAGGGGGTAGATACATGATTTTTTGGTTTGAATATGTCCAAACCTTGTTTATCAACTTGAATGTGTCGTAATATATATATGACATATATAAGAAGACTGCATGCTTTGGTTTTTCATTTTTTGATTTTTTTGAAATTTTAAGCCCATCTGATTCTTTGTCAAATAATAGGTTTGACCAAGATTTAAACATGTTTAAAACATGAAAATGAAAAAGGTAAGCCTCCATCCTTCTTAGTCACTCCAAAATGAAGCTTTTTGGAGGGTTTTTGAAAATTCCATGTTTGAAACCCAAAACGACTTCTCTTCGTGCTTGACTTGATAAGACAGAGTTTTGGGTTAGGGGTAGATACATGATTTTTCCGGTTTGAATATGTCTAGACCTTGTTTATCAACTTAAATGCTAACTATATGACATCAGAATGGGCATAAAAATTTAAAAAATTTAAAAATGTAAAACCAAAATTTAATTGGGAGGAAAGGGTACATGAATTACAATTAAAAAACAAGGTAACTTAAATACTTGGATGCCCCAAGATGTGTGGAAGCCCAAAACAATGGCAAAACATATCATGTGCGCATGCTGCATCCAATTCAAGTAGAACACATAGTAGGCATCGATAGTTTGACCTAAATTTGAAATCAAAGAGAAGGTGGTTAGAAAAAATCAAAATTGGCAAAGCAAAGCATGAAATCAAAAAATTGTGATGCACTCTAGCTATGAAAATTATCAAACAATGCAAACCAAAATGATTTTTTAGAGGAATACTAGTTCAACTTATTTAATTTTTTATTTGTAGGCCAAAATCAAACCCCGTAGTTGGATTTTTTTTTCAACTTGATCTGTAGTACTGGGGAAAACCCTAGTTTATAACCTATTTAATAATAGATTCGTAGTCGATTCTTTTACTTTTTTATTATTACTATGCAGCACATGTGTGTTTGCCCGTCGAGTGAAACTCGGAGGAAGAGGAATCACTCGGAAGGAGAAGAAGGGAGAGCAGTCACGGGGCCCCTCTTATTGATGGTGTATATTCTTTTTCTGGTGATGTTGACTGTTGTGCAGGGTTTGTCAGTGCGCAGGAGGTGCGAGCGAGCGAGCGAGCGAGCGAGTCGAGCGAGGCCGAGAATGAGAGAGATTTGTTTTTTTGTGAGAGGGACAACCGAAGGATCCAGAAGGACCCACAGACTTCCAATACGCATCCTGATGCGTCTTCTCTTGACAAAGAAGATGGCTGGGAGTTGGCGTACCTATTGCACGTGACTTGTGCTCACTCAAGTGTGGGACCACACG
Source organism: Lolium multiflorum (assembly GCA_030979885.1). Taxonomy (NCBI): domain Eukaryota; kingdom Viridiplantae; phylum Streptophyta; class Magnoliopsida; order Poales; family Poaceae; genus Lolium; species Lolium multiflorum. The sequence goes on from CM061751.1 coordinate 109,876,468, forward strand.
CGTGGGCACCACACGTAAGTGACAGACCTGTTGGTGTAAAAACTCGGTTGATTATTATAGTGCATTAGAACAAAGTTTCCTATGGATTCAAGGGTAGGAAATCCAAGTTAACTCATTTACATGACATTATTTTTTCCATGAAGCAAAGTTAACACTATCAATTGGTACATTTTGGAGTGACTAAGAAGGATCAATGCTTACTTATTCGTTTAATTTCACGTGTTAAACTTGTCTAAATCTTGTTCAAACCTAGGATTTGACCAAGATTCAAATGGGCAGAAAAATAATTAAAAAACAGAAAAATGAAAAACCAAATCACATAGTAAGCATTCAAGTTGATAAACAAGGTCTAGACATATTCAAACCAGACAAATCATGTATCTATACCCCTAACCCCTAAACTCTGTCTTATGAAGTCAAGCATGTGAAGAGAAGTGGTTTTGGGTTTGGGGGTATATATACATGATTTTTATTGTTTAAATATATATAGACTTTGTTGATCAACATGAATGCTTAATTACTATATGACATAAGAAGTTTATGTGCTTTGGTGTTTCATTTTTTTGATTTCTTTTTTGAATTTTTATGCCCATTTGAATCTTGGTCAAATCCTAGGTTTGACAAAGATTTAAACAAGTTTGAAACATGAAAATGAAAAAGTAAGCTTGGATCCTTCTTAGTCACTCCAAAATGAAGCTTTTGGGTGGGTTTTTGAATTTTCCATGTTTGAAACCCAAAACCACTTCTTCTCTTCATGCTTGACTTCATAAGACAACGTTTAGGGTTAGGGGGTAGATACATGATTTTTCTGGTTTGAATATGTCTAGACTTCGTTGATCAACTTGAATGCTTAGTATATTACATAAGAAGACTATGTGGTTTGGTTTTTGATTTTCTTGATTTTGTTTGATTTTTTATGACCATTTGAATCTTGGTCAAATCCTAGGTTTGACCAAGATTTAAACAAGTTTAAAACATGAAAATGAAAAAGTAAGCATGGATCCTTCTTAGTCATGACAATGAGTTAACTTGGCTTTACTACCCTTGATGAATCCATAGGAAACTTTTTGTACTAATGCAGTATAATATTCTGGTTTGAATATGTCTAGACCTTGTTTATCAACTTAATTTGAAAGACATACAAGTTATAGCACACATAGTGCATACATTTTCACACATACTGCACTAGATGCTAACCCTATAGTTTGAGGCCATTTGGATGAGGTCGAAAAAATTCTTGGATTAGAATCGTGTTGTTCGAACCCCGTAGTTGGATTTTTTTGAACCCTTGATCTTTAGAACTGGGCAAAACCCAAGTTTAACCATGCAAGATTCAAATGGCCCTAAAAATTCAGAAAAAAATCAAAAGAATGAAAAACCAAAGCACATATATAGCATTCTTATGTCATATGTATAGTAAGCATTCAAGTTGATAAACAAGGTCTAGACATATATATTCAAACCAGAAAAATCATGTATATATCTACCCCTAAAACTCTAATTAAACTATGTCTTATGAAGTCAATCATGTAGAGAAGTGGTTTTGGGTTTCAAATATGGAAATTTCAAGAACCTCCCAAAAGCTTCATTTTAGAGTGACTAAGAAGGATCCAGGCTTATCTTTTCATTTCATGTTTTAAACTTGTTTAAATCCTGGTCAAACCTAGGATTTGACCAAGATTTATGGGCATAAAATTCAAAAAAATCAGAAAAATAAAAAACCAAAGCACATAAGCATATTCAAGTTGATAAACAAGGTTTGGACATATTCAAACCATACAAATCATGTATCTACCCCTAACCCTAAACTCTGTCTTATGAAGTCAAGCATGAAGAGAAGTGGTTTCGGGTTTCAAACATGGAAATATCAAAAACCTCCCAAAAACTTCATTTTAGAGTGACTGAGAAGGTTACATGCTTCCCTTTTCATTTTCATGTTTTAAACTTGTTTAAATCTTGGTCAAACCTAGAATTTGACAAGATTCAAATGGGCATCAAAATTCAAAAAAATCAGAAAAAGAAAAACCAAAGCAATTGTTTTCTTATGTCATATAGTAAGCATTAAAGTTGATAAACAAGGTCTAGACATATTCAACCAGACAAATCATGTATCTATACCCCTAACCCCTAAACTCTGTCTTATGAAGTCAAGCATGTGAAGAGAAGTGGTTTTGGGTTTCAAACATGGAAATTTCAAAAACCTCCCAAAAGCTTCATTTTAGAGTGACTAAGAAGGATACATGCTTCCCTTTTCATTTTCATGTTTTAAACTTGTTTAAATTATCTTGGTCAAACCTAGGATTCGACATGATTCAAATGGGCATCAAAATTAAAAAAAAACAGAAAAAGGAAAAACCAAAGCAATAGTTTTCTTATATATGTCATATAGTAAGCATTAAAGTTGATAAACAAGGTCTAGATATATCCAAACCAGACAAATCATGTATCTACCCCCGGCCTGTCGATCTTATGAAGCTAGTCTACTAGCATGAAGGGAACTCGTTTTCGGTTTCAAACATAGAAATTACAAGAACATCCCAAAAGCTTCTCCATTTTAGAGTGACTACGAAGGATACTGACTTCCCTTTTCATTTTCATGTTTTAAACTTGTTTAAATCTTGGTCAAACCAAGGATTTGACCAAGATTCAAATGGGCCTAAAAATTTAGAAAAAATTCAAAAAGAGAATGAAAAACCAAAGCACATAGCATTCTTATGTCATATGTATAGTAAGCATTCAAGTTGATAAACAAGGTCTAGACATATTCAAACCAAAAAATCATGTATATATCTACCCCTAACCCTAAACTGATCTGTCGATCTTATGAAGTCAATCATGAAGAGAAGTGGTTTTGGGTTTCAAACATGGAAATTTCAAGAACATCCCAAAAGCTTCATTTTAGAGTGACTAAGAAGGATCCATGCTTACTTACTCATTTTCACGTGTTAAACTTGTCTAAATCTTGGTGAAACCTAGGATTTGACCAAGATATGATTCAAATGCGCAGAAAATTAAAAAAATCAGAAAAATTAAAAACCAAAGTACATAGTCTTCTTATGTCATATAGTAAGCATATTCAAGTTGATAAACAAGGTTTGGACATATTCAAACCATACAAATCATGTATCTATACCCCCTAACCCTAAACTTTTTCTTATGAAGTCAAGCATGAAGAGAAGTGGTTTTGGGTTTCAAAGATGGAAATTTCAAAAACCTCCAAAAACTTCATTTTAGAGTGACTGAGAAGTTAGCATTAAAGTTGATAAACAAGGTTTAGACATATTCAAACCAGACAAATCATGTATCTACCCCTAACCCTAAACTCGGTCTTATGAAGTCTAGCATGAAGAGAATCGTTTTGAGTTTCAAACGTTTAAGCCAAAAGCCCCATTTCAAATATTTCAAACTTATTCAAAGTTGGTTCAAATTTGAAAGACATACAAGTTATAGCACACATAGTGCATACATTTTCACACATACTGCACTAGATGCTAACCCTATAGTTTGAGGCCACTTGGATGAGGTCGAAAAAGTTCTTGGATTAGAATCGTGTTGTTCGAATAGTTGGATTTTTTTGAACCTTGATCTGTAGTACTGGGCAAAACCCTAGTTTAACCTATTTAATTATAGATTCGTATATCGATTTTTCTACCTTTTTATTATTACTATGCTGCAGATGTGCGTTTGCCCGTCGAGTGAAACTCGGAGGAAGAGGGATCACTCGGAAGGAGAGAAAAAAGGCAGAGCATTATGGTGTCTCCCCTTTTTCGGGTGATGATGATGATGTTGACTGTTGTGCAGGGTTTGTCAGTGCGCAGGAGCGAGCGAGCGAGCGAGCGAGTCGAGCGAGGCCGAGAATGAGATAGATTTTTTTTTTGTGAGAGGGACAACCGAAGGATCCAGAAGGACCCACAGACTTCCAATACGCATCCTGATGCGTCTTCTCTTGACAAAGAAGATGGCTGGGAGTTTGCGTACCTATTGCACGTGACTTGTGCTCACTGAAGTGTGGGACCTCACGCGTGGGCACCACACGTAAGTGACAGACCTGTTGGTGTAAAAACTCGGTTGATTATAATAGTGCATTAGAACAAAGTTTCCTATGGATTCAAGGGTAGGAAATCCAAGTTAACTCATTTACATGACATTATTTTTTCCATGAAGCAAAGTTAACACTATCAATTGGTACATTTTGGAGTGACTAAGAAGGATCAATGCTTACTTATTCGTTTAATTTCACGTGTTAAACTTGTCTAAATCTTGTTCAAACCTAGGATTTGACCAAGATTCAAATGGGCAGAAAAATAATTAAAAAACAGAAAAATTAAAAACCAAATCACATAGTCTTCTTATGTCATATAGTAAGCATTCAAGTTGATAAACAAGGTCTAGACATATTCAAACCAGACAAATCATGTATCTATACCCCTAACCCTAAACTCTGTCTTATGAAGTCAAGCATGTGAAGAGAAGTGGTTTTGGGTTTCAAACATCGAAATTTCAAAAACCTCCCAAAAGCTTCATTTTAGAGTGACTAAGAAGGATACATGCTTCCCTTTACATTTTCATGTTTTAAACTTGTTTAAATTATCTTGGTCAAACCTAGGATTTGACGAAGATACAAATGGGTGGGCACAAAATTCAAAAAAATCAGAAAAATGAAAAACCAAATCACATAGTCTTCTTATGTCATATCGTAAGCAATCAAGTTGATAAACAAGGTCTAGATATATCCAAACCAGACAAATCATGTATCTACCCCCTGTCGATCTTATGAAGTCTAGCATGAAGGGAAGTCGTTTTGGGTTTCAAACATTGAAATTTAAAGAACATCCCAAAAGCTTCATTTTAGAGTGACTAAGAAGGATACATACTTCCCTTTTCATTTTCATGTTTTAAATTTGTTTAAATCTTGGTCAAACCAAGGATTTGACCAAGATTCAAATGGCCCTAAAAATTCAGAAAAAAATGAAAAGAATGAAAAACCAAAGCACATAACATTCTTATGTCATATGTATAGTAAGCATTCAAGTTGATATACAAGGTCTAGACATATATATTCAAACCTAGGATTTGACTAAGATTCAAATGGGCATAACAAATTCAAAAAACAAAAACCAAACACATAGTCTTCTGATGTCATATAGCAAGCATTCAAGTTGATAAACAAACTTGTTTAAATCATGGTCAAACCTAGGATTTGACCAAGATTCAAATGGGCATAATTTTAAAAAATGTAAAATCAAGGCACATAGTCTTCTTATGTCATATAGTAAGCATTCAATTAAGTTGATAAACAAGGTCTAGACATATCAAACCAGAAAATTCATGTGTCTAGCTACCCCTAACCCTAAACTCTGCACGAAGAGAAGTGGTTTTGGGTTTCAAACATGGATATTTCAAAAACCCTCCCAAAAACCTTCATTTTGGAGTTAATAAGAAGGATCAAGGCTTACTTTTTCATTTTCATGTTTTAATCTTTTTTAAATCTTTGTCAAACCTAGGTTTTGACCAATATTCAAAAGGGCATAATTTAAAAAAAATGAAATATCAAGGCACATAGTCTTCTTATGTCATATAGTAAGCATTCAATTAAGTTGATAAACAAGCTCTAGACATATTCAAACCAGAAAAATCATGATGTATCTACCCCCTATATATCCCTAAACCCTAACTTATGAAGTCAAGCATGAAGAGAAGTGGTTTTTGGTTTAAATCATGGAAATTTCAAAAACCCTCCCAAGAGCTTCATTTTGGAGTGACTAATTAAGAAGCATACATGCTTACCTTTTCATATTCATGTTTTAAACTTGTTCAAATCTAGGTCAACAAACCTAGGATTTGACGAAGAATCAAATGGGTATAAAAAATTTAAAAACAAGCTCTAGATAAGCTCCTTTTCATTTTCATGTTTTAAATTTGTTTAAATCTTGGTCAAACCAAGGATTTGACCAAGATTCAAATGGCCCTAAAAATTCAGAAAAAAATGAAAAGAATGAAAAACCAAAGCACATAACATTCTTATGTCATATGTATAGTAAGCATTCAAGTTGATATACAAGGTCTAGACATATATATTCAAACCTAGGATTTGACTAAGATTCAAATGGGCATAACAAATTCAAAAAACAAAAACCAAACACATAGTCTTCTGATGTCATATAGCAAGCATTCAAGTTGATAAACAAACTTGTTTAAATCATGGTCAAACCTAGGATTTGACCAAGATTCAAATGGGCATAATTTTAAAAAATGTAAAATCAAGGCACATAGTCTTCTTATGTCATATAGTAAGCATTCAATTAAGTTGATAAACAAGGTCTAGACATATTCAAACCAGAAACATCATGTATCTAGCTACCCTAGCCCTAAACTCTGTCTTATGAAGTCAAGCATGCATGAAGAGAAGTCGTGGTTTTTGGTTTCAAACATGGAAATTTTAAAAACCCTACCAAGATCTACATTTTGGAGTGACTAAGAAGGATATATGCTTAATTTTTCCTATTCATGTTTTATTAAACTTGTTTAAATCATGGTCAAACCTAGGATTTGACCAAGATTCAAATGGGCATAAAAATTCAGAAAAAACAAAAAATGGAAAATCAAGGCACATAGTCTTCTTATGTCACATTAGTAAGCATTCAATTAAGTTGATAAACAAGGTCTAGATATATTCAAACCAGAGAAATCATGTATCTACCCCTAACCCTAAACTCTATCTCATGAAGTCAAGCATGAAGATATGTGGTTTTTGGTTTAAAACATGGAAATTTCAAAAACCCTCCCAAGAGCTTCATTTTGGAGTGACTAAGAAGGATATATGCTTAATTTTTCATATTCATGTTTTCAACTTGTTTAAATCATGGTCAAACTTAGGATTTGACCAAGATTCAAATGGGCATAAAATTAAAAAAACAATAAAATGAAAAACCAATGCACATAGTCTTCTTATGTCATATATATAGTAAGCATTCAATTAAGTTGATAACAAGGTCTAGACATATTCAAACGAGAAAAATCATGTATCAAGCTACCCCTAACCCCAAACTCTGTCTTATGAAGTCAAGCATGAAGAGAAGTACGTGGTTTTTTGGTTTCAAACATGGAAATTTCAAAAACCCTCTCAAGAGCTTCATTTTGGAGTGACTACGAAGGATACATGCTTAATTTTCATATTCATGTTTTAAACTTGTTTAAATCATGGTCAAACCTAGGATTTGACCAAGATTCAAATGGGCATAATTTAAAAAAATGTAAAATCAAGGCACATAGTCTTCTTATGTCATATAGTAAGCATTCAATTAAGTTGATAAACAAGGTCTAGACATATCATACCAGAAAAATCATGTATCTACCCCTATATATCCCCAAACTCTGTCGAATGAAGTCAAGCATGAAGAGAAGTGGTTTTTGGTTTCAAGCATGGAAATTTCAAAAACCTCCCCAAACTTCATTTTAGAGTGACTAAGAAGGATACAAGCTTGCCTTTTCATTTTCATGTTTTAAACTTGTTTAAATTATCTTGGTCAAATCTAGGATTTGACAAGATTCAAATGGGCAAACATATGATAAGTGATGCAAATATCATTTCTAAGTGCGGGCAAACCAGAGATATGTGGTTTTTGGTTTCAAACATATTCAAACGAGAGAAATCATGTATCTACCCCCTAACACTAAACTCTGTCTCATGAAGTCAAGCGCATGCATGAAGATATGTGGTTTTTGGTTTCAAACATGGAAATTTCAAAAACCCTCCCAAGAGCTTCATTTCGAAGTGATTAATTAAGAAGCATACATGCATGCTTACTTTTTCATATTCATGTTTTAAACTTATTCAAATCTTGGTGAAACCTAGGATTTGACCAAGATTCAAATGGGTATAAAAATTTAAAAAAAACAAAAAAGGTCTTCTTATGTTATATAGTAGGCATTCAATTAAGTTGATAAACAAGTTCTAGACATATTCAAACAAGAAAAATCATGCATGTATCTACCCCTAACCCTAAACTTTGTTTCATGAAGTCAAGCATGAAGATATGTGGTTTTTGGTTTCGAATATGGAAATTCAAAAACCCTCCCAAGAGCTTCATTTTGAAGTGACTAAGAAGCATACATGCTTACTTTTTCATATTCATGTTTTTAACTTATTCAAATCTTGGTGGAACCAAGGATTTGACAAAGATTCAAATGGGTATAAAAATTCAAAAAAAACAAGGTCTTCTCTTATGTTATATAGTAAGCATTCAATTAATTTGATAAACAAGGTCTACACATATTCAAACCAGGAAAATCATGTATCTAAACTCTGTCTTATGAAGTCAAGCATGCATGAAGAGAAGTGGTTTTTGGTTTCAAGCATGGAAATTTCCATGTTTGAAACCCAAAACCACTTCTCTTCATATGCTTGACTTCATATGACAGAGTTTAGCGTTAGGGGGTAGATACATGATTTTTTGGTTTGAATATGTCCAAACCTTGTTTATCAACTTGAATGTGTCGTAATATATATATGACATATATAAGAAGACTGCATGCTTTGGTTTTTCATTTTTTGATTTTTTTGAAATTTTAAGCCCATCTGATTCTTTGTCAAATAATAGGTTTGACCAAGATTTAAACATGTTTAAAACATGAAAATGAAAAAGGTAAGCCTCCATCCTTCTTAGTCACTCCAAAATGAAGCTTTTTGGAGGGTTTTTGAAAATTCCATGTTTGAAACCCAAAACGACTTCTCTTCGTGCTTGACTTGATAAGACAGAGTTTTGGGTTAGGGGTAGATACATGATTTTTCTGGTTTGAATATGTCTAGACCTTGTTTATCAACTTAAATGCTAACTATATGACATCAGAATGGGCATAAAAATTTAAAAAATTTAAAAATGTAAAACCAAAATTTAATTGGGAGGAAAGGGTACATGAATTACAATTAAAAAACAAGGTAACTTAAATACTTGGATGCCCCAAGATGTGTGGAAGCCCAAAACAATGGCAAAACATATCATGTGCGCATGCTGCATCCAATTCAAGTAGAACACATAGTAGGCATCGATAGTTTGACCTAAATTTGAAATCAAAGAGAAGGTGGTTAGAAAAAATCAAAATTGGCAAAGCAAAGCATGAAATCAAAAAATTGTGATGCACTCTAGCTATGAAAAGTATCAAACAATGCAAACCAAAATGATTTTTTAGAGGAATACTAGTTCAACTTATTTAATTTTTTATTTGTAGGCCAAAATCAAACCCCGTAGTTGGATTTTTTTTTCAACTTGATCTGTAGTACTGGGGAAAACCCTAGTTTATAACCTATTTAATAATAGATTCGTAGTCGATTCTTTTACTTTTTTATTATTACTATGCAGCACATGTGTGTTTGCCCGTCGAGTGAAACTCGGAGGAAGAGGAATCACTCGGAAGGAGAAGAAGGGAGAGCAGTCACGGGGCCCCTCTTATTGATGGTGTATATTCTTTTTCTGGTGATGTTGACTGTTGTGCAGGGTTTGTCAGTGCGCAGGAGCGAGCGAGCGAGCGAGCGAGTCGAGCGAGGCCGAGAATGAGAGAGATTTGTTTTTTTGTGAGAGGGACAACCGAAGGATCCAGAAGGACCCACAGACTTCCAATACGCATCCTGATGCGTCTTCTCTTGACAAAGAAGATGGCTGGGAGTTGGCGTACCTATTGCACGTGACTTGTGCTCACTCAAGTGTGGGACCACACGCGTGGGCACCACACGTAAGTGACAGACCTGTTGGTGTAAAAACTCGGTTGATTATTATAGTGCATTAGAACAAAGTTTCCTATGGATTCAAGGGTAGGAAATCCAAGTTAACTCATTTACATGACATTATTTTTTCCATGAAGCAAAGTTAACACTATCAATTGGTACATTTTGGAGTGACTAAGAAGGATCAATGCTTACTTATTCGTTTAATTTCACGTGTTAAACTTGTCTAAATCTTGTTCAAACCTAGGATTTGACCAAGATTCAAATGGGCAGAAAAATAATTAAAAAACAGAAAAATGAAAAACCAAATCACATAGTAAGCATTCAAGTTGATAAACAAGGTCTAGACATATTCAAACCAGACAAATCATGTATTTATACCCCTAACCCCTAAACTCTGTCTTATGAAGTCAAGCATGTGAAGAGAAGTGGTTTTGGGTTTGGGGGTATATATACATGATTTTTATTGTTTAAATATATATAGACTTTGTTGATCAACATGAATGCTTAATTACTATATGACATAAGAAGTTTATGTGCTTTGCTGTTTCATTTTTTGATTTCTTTTTTGAATTTTTATGCCCATTTGAATCTTGGTCAAATCCTAGGTTTGACAAAGATTTAAACAAGTTTGAAACATGAAAATGAAAAAGTAAGCTTGGATCCTTCTTAGTCACTCCAAAATGAAGCTTTTGGGTGGGTTTTTGAAATTTCCATGTTTGAAACCCAAAACCACTTCTTCTCTTCATGCTTGACTTCATAAGACAACGTTTAGGGTTAGGGGGTAGATACATGATTTTTCTGGTTTGAATATGTCTAGACTTCGTTGATCAACTTGAATGCTTAGTATATTACATAAGAAGACTATGTGGTTTGGTTTTTGATTTTCTTGATTTTGTTTGATTTTTTATGACCATTTGAATCTTGGTCAAATCCTAGGTTTGACCAAGATTTAAACAAGTTTAAAACATGAAAATGAAAAAGTAAGCATGGATCCTTCTTAGTCATGACAATGAGTTAACTTGGCTTTACTACCCTTGATGAATCCATAGGAAACTTTTTGTACTAATGCAGTATAATATTCTGGTTTGAATATGTCTAGACCTTGTTTATCAACTTAATTTGAAAGACATACAAGTTATAGCACACATAGTGCATACATTTTCACACATACTGCACTAGATGCTAACCCTATAGTTTGAGGCCATTTGGATGAGGTCGAAAAAATTCTTGGATTAGAATCGTGTTGTTCGAACCCCGTAGTTGGATTTTTTTGAACCCTTGATCTTTAGAACTGGGCAAAACCCAAGTTTAACCATGCAAGATTCAAATGGCCCTAAAAATTCAGAAAAAAATCAAAAGAATGAAAAACCAAAGCACATATATAGCATTCTTATGTCATATGTATAGTAAGCATTCAAGTTGATAAACAAGGTCTAGACATATATATTCAAACCAGAAAAATCATGTATATATCTACCCCTAAAACTCTAATTAAACTATGTCTTATGAAGTCAATCATGTAGAGAAGTGGTTTTGGGTTTCAAATATGGAAATTTCAAGAACCTCCCAAAAGCTTCATTTTAGAGTGACTAAGAAGGATCCAGGCTTATCTTTTCATTTCATGTTTTAAACTTGTTTAAATCCTGGTCAAACCTAGGATTTGACCAAGATTTATGGGCATAAAATTCAAAAAAATCAGAAAAATAAAAAACCAAAGCACATAAGCATATTCAAGTTGATAAACAAGGTTTGGACATATTCAAACCATACAAATCATGTATCTACCCCTAACCCTAAACTCTGTCTTATGAAGTCAAGCATGAAGAGAAGTGGTTTGGGTTTCAAACATGGAAATATCAAAAACCTCCCAAAAACTTCATTTTAGAGTGACTGAGAAGGTTACATGCTTCCCTTTTCATTTTCATGTTTTAAACTTGTTTAAATCTTGGTCAAACCTAGAATTTGACAAGATTCAAATGGGCATCAAAATTCAAAAAAAAAAAGAAAAACCAAAGCAATTGTTTTCTTATGTCATATAGTAAGCATTAAAGTTGATAAACAAGGTCTAGACATATTCAACCAGACAAATCATGTATCTATACCCCTAACCCCCTAAACTCTGTCTTATGAAGTCAAGCATGTGAAGAGAAGTGGTTTTGGGTTTCAAACATGGAAATTTCAAAAACCTCCCAAAAGCTTCATTTTAGAGTGACTAAGAAGGATACATGCTTCCCTTTTCATTTTCATGTTTTAAACTTGTTTAAATTATCTTGGTCAAACCTATGATTCAAATGGGCATCAAAATTAAAAAAAAAGAAAAAGGAAAAACCAAAGCAATAGTTTTCTTATATATGTCATATAGTAAGCATTAAAGTTGATAAACAAGGTCTAGATATATCCAAACCAGACAAATCATGTATCTACCCCCGGCCTGTCGATCTTATGAAGCTAGTCTACTAGCATGAAGGGAACTCGTTTTCGGTTTCAAACATAGAAATTACAAGAACATCCCAAAAGCTTCTCCATTTTAGAGTGACTACGAAGGATACTGACTTCCCTTTTCATTTTCATGTTTTAAACTTGTTTAAATCTTGGTCAAACCAAGGATTTGACCAAGATTCAAATGGGCCTAAAAATTTAGAAAAAATTCAAAAAGAGAATGAAAAACCAAAGCACATAGCATTCTTATGTCATATGTATAGTAAGCATTCAAGTTGATAAACAAGGTCTAGACATATTCAAACCAAAAAATCATGTATATATCTACCCCTAACCCTAAACTGATCTGTCGATCTTATGGAAGTCAATCATGAAGAGAAGTGGTTTTGGGTTTAACGCGTAGATGTACACGTCCGTTGGGAACCCCAAGAGGAAGGTATGATGCGCACGGGCAAGTTTTCCCTCAGTATGAAACCAAGGTTTAATCGAACCAGTAGGAGCCAAGAAGCACGTTGAAGGTTGATGGTCGCGAAATGTGATGCGGCGCAACACCAGGGATTCCTGCGCCAACTAGGAACCTGCACAACACAACCCAAGTACTTTGCCCCAACGAAACAGTGAGGTTGTCAATCTCACCGGCTTGCTGTAACAAAGGATTAAACGTATCGAGTGGAAGATGTTTGCAAAGAAAACAGTAAACACAATTGCAGTAGATTGTATGCTATGTAAAGAATAGGACCGGGGTCCACAGTTCACTTGTCTCTCCCATAAGATAAAAGCATGTTGGGTGAACAAATTACAGTCGGGCAATTGACAAATAGAGAAAGGCATAACAATGCATATACATGATATGATAAATATAGTGAGATTTAATTGGGCATTACGACAAAGTACATAGACCGCCATCCAACTGCATCTATGCCTAAAAAGTCCACCTTCAGGTTATCATCCGAACCCCCTCCAGTATTAAGTTGCAAAGCAACAGACAATTGCATTAAGTATGGTGCGTAATGTAATCAACAACTACATCCTTAGACATAGCATCAATGTTTTATCCCTAGTGGCAACAGCACATCCACAACCTTAGAACTTTCTGTCACTGTCCCAGATTCAATGGAGGCATGAACCCACTATCGAGCATAAATACTCCCTCTTGGAGTTAAGAGTAAAAACTTGGCCAGAGCCTCTACTAATAACGGAGAGCATGCAAGATCATAAACAACACATGAACAATAGATTGATAATCACCATAATCATAGTACTCTCTATCCATCGGATCCCGACAAACACAACATATAGAATTACAGATAGATGATCTTGATCATGTTAGGCAGCTCACAAGATCCAACAATGAAGCACAACAAGGAGAAGACGACCATCTAGCTACTGCTATGGACCCATGGTCCAGGGGTGGACTACTCACTCATCACTCCGGAGGCGACCATGGCGGTGTAGAGTCCTCCAGGAGATGAATCCCCTCTCCGGCAGGTGCCGGAGGCGATCTCTCCAATCCCCGAGATGGGATTCGCGGCGGCGCTCAGAAGGTTTTCCGTATCGTGGCTCTCGGTATTGGGGGTTTCGCGACGGAAGCTTTAAGTAGGCGGAGGGTCAACGCGGGGGCCACACGAGGGCCCGGAGGCCAGGTCGGCGCGGCCAAGGCACGGGCCGCGCCGCCCCTGCTCTGGCCGCCTCGTGGCCCCACTTCGTTATCTCTTCGGTCTTCTGGAAGCTTCGTGCAAAAATAGGACCCTCGCGAAAGTTTCGTCCAATTCCGAGAATATTTTTTACTAGGATTTCTGAAACCAAAACAGCAGAACAAAGAATGGCTCTTCGGCATCTTGTTAATAGGTTAGTTCCAAAATGCATAAATATGACATATAATGTGCATAAAACATGTAGGTATCATCAATAAAGTAGCATGGAACATAAGAAATTATCGATACGTTGGAGACGTATCAGCATCCCCAAGCTTAGTTCTGCTCGTCCCGAGCAGGTAAAACGATAACAAAGATAATTTCTGAAGTGACATGCCATCATAATCTTGATCATACTATTTGTAAACATATGTAATGAATGCAGCGATCAAAGCAAAGGTAATGACATGAGTAAACAACTGAATCATAAAGCAAAGACTTTTCATGAATAGTACTTCAAGACAAGCATCAATAAGTCTTGCATAAGAGTTAACTCATAAAGCAATAAATCAAAGTAAAGGTGTTGAAGCAACACATAGGAAGATTAAGTTTCAGCGGTTGCTTTCAACTTATAACATGTATATCTCATGGATATTGTCAACATAAAGTAATATAACAAGTGCAATATGCAAGTATGTAGGAATCAATGCACAGTTCACACAAGTGTTTGCTTCTTAAGGTGGAAGGAGATAGGTAAACTGACTCAACAATAAAAGTAAAAGAATGGTCCTTCAATGAGGAAAGCATCGATTGCTGTATTTGTGCTAGAGCTTTTATTTTGAAAACATGAAACAATTTTGTCAACGGTAGTAATAAAGCATATGAGTTATGAAAATTATATCTTACAAGTTGCAAGCCTCATGCATAGTATACTAATAGTGCCCGCACCTCGTCCTACTTAGCTTGGACTACCGGATCTTCGCATGCCATGTTTCAACCAAGTGTCACAAAGGGGTACCTCCATGCCGCCTGTACAAAGGTCTAAGGAGAATGCTCGCATTTCGGATTTCTCGCTTTTGATTATTCTCAACTTAGACATCCATACCGGGACAACATGGACAACAGATAATGGACTCCTCTTAAATGCATAAGCATGTAGCAAAGTTATTATTCTCATATGAGATTGAGGATATATGTCCAAAACTGAAACTTCCACCATGATTCATGGCTTTAGTTAGCGGCCCAATGTTCTTCTCTAACAATTTTGCATGCTCCAACCACTAAAATGATAGACCTTCAGACAAGACGGACATGCATAGCAACTCACATGATATTCAACAATAGTTGATGGCGTTCCCCAGAAGCATGGTTATCGCACAACAAGCAACTTAATAAAATATAAAGTGCATAAGTACATATTCAATACTACGATAGTTTTTAAGGCTATTTTGTCCCATGAGCTATATATTGCAAAGGTGAATGATGGAATTTTAAAGGTAGCACTCAAGCAATTTACTTTGGAATGGCGGAGAAATACCATGTAGTAGGTAGGTATGGTGGACACAAATGGCATAGTAGTTGGCTCAAGGATTTTGGATGCATGAGAAGTATTCCCTCTCGATACAAGGTTTAGGCTAGCAAGGTTATTTGAAGCAAACTCAAGGATGAACAAGTGCAGCAAAACTCACATAAAAGACATATTGTAAACATTATAAGACTCTACACTGTCTTCCTTGTTGTTCAAAACTCAATACTAGATATTATCTAGACCTTAGAGAAACCAAATATGCAAATCAAATTTTAGCAAGCTCTATGTATTTCTTCATTAATGGGTGCAAAGCATATGATGCAAGAGCTTAAACATGAGCACAACAATTGCCAAGTATCACATTATCCAAGACATTTTAGAATTACTACATGTAGCATTTTCCAATTCCAACCATATAACAATTTAACGAAGAAGAAACTTCGCCTTGAACATTATGAGTAAAACCTAAGGACACATGTGTCCATATGCAACAGCGGAGCTCTCTCCCACAAAGTGAATGCTAGGATCCATCTTATTCAAACAAAAACAAAAACGAAAACAAACCGACGCTCCAAGTAAAGAACACAAGATGTGACTGAATAAAAATATAGTTTCAGGGGAGGAACCTGATGATGTTGTCGATGAAGAAGGGGATGCCTTGGGCATCCCCAAGCTTAGACGCTTGAGTCTTCTTAAAATATGCAGGGGTGAACCACGGGGGCATCCCCAAGCTTAGAGCTTTCACTCCTCTTGATCATAGTATATCATTCTCCTCTCTTGACCCTTGAAAACTTCCTTCACACCAAACTTCAAGCAAACTCATTAGAGGGTTAGTGCATCATTAATAATTCACTCATTCAGAGGTGACACAATCATTATTTTCACTTCTGGACATTGCATAATGCTACTGGACATTAATGGATCAAAGAAATAAATCCAACATAGCAAAAGAGGCAATGCGAAATAAAAGGCAGAATCTGTCAAAACAGAACAGTCCGTAAAGACGAATTTAAAGCTGGCACTAGACTTGCTCAAATGGAAAAACTCAAAACTAATGAAAGTTGCGTACATATCTGAGGATCACGCTCGTAAATTGGCAGATTTTTTCGAATTTTCTACAGAGAACTGTGCCCAGATTCGTGACAGACAGCAATGCTGTTTCTGCGCAGCGATCCCAAATATAATATCAACTTTGACATAGAAACTTTACTTGGCACAAAAACATGATAAGGAGAGGTTGCTACAGTAGTAAACAACTTCCAAGACTCAACAAAATAAAAATTGCTGTAGTAAAATAAACACATGGGTTATCTCCCAAGAAGTTCTTTCTTTATAGCCATTAAGATGGGCTCAGTAATTTTAATGATACTCTCGCAAGAAATAAGCGTTGAAGCAAGAAGCAAATTTAAAACACATTTAAGTCTAACATGCTTCCTATGCATAGGAATCTTGTAAATAAACAAGTTCATGAAGAGCAAAGTAACAAGCATAGGAAGATAAAACAAGTGTAGCTTCAAAAATTTCAGCACATAGAGAGGTGTTTTAGTAACATGAAAATTTTTACAACCATATTTTCCTCTCTCATAATAACTTTCAGTAGCAACATGAGCAAACTCAACAATATAACTATCACATAAAGCATTCTTATCATGAGTCTCATGCATAAAATTATTACTCTCCACATAGGCATAATCAATTTTATTAGTTGTAGTGGGAGCAAATTCAATAAAATAGCTATCATAATTATTCTCATTACCATAATCATCATATATAATTAATTTTCTCCTCAATAGTAGGTGGACTGAAAATATCATATTCATCATTGCAAACATCATATATAGGAGGTAAAGTATCATCCAAGTAAATTTTCTCCTCCATGCTTGGGGGACTAAAAATATCACAACCAGCTTCCCCAAGCTTAAATTCTTCCATAGCATTAGCAATAATAGTGTTCAAAGAGTTCATGCTAATAACATTGCTACAACTATTTTGCAAACAAAGTTCCATGGGTTTTTTAATTTTCTCTTCAAACACATCATGTCCTAATTCAAGATAAAGTTCATAAAGATCTCTAATTTTTTTGTTGTTTTCCATTAAGCCTAACTAGTGAAAATAAAAACAAGTACAGGACTAGACATGAATCAAAATAAATTAAATGCAAGTAAATTTTTTTTTTGTGTTTTTGATATAGAGAGCAAGACAATAACAAAGTAAAGAGATTGAGAAGTGGAGACTCCCCTTGCAGCGTGTCTTGATCTCCCCGGCAACGGCGCCAGAAAAAGTGCTTGATGCGCGTAGATGTACACGTCCGTTGGGAACCCCAAGAGGAAGGTATGATGCGCACGTGGCAAGTTTTCCTCAGTATGAAACCAAGGTTTAATCGAACCAGTAGGAGCCAAGAAGCACGTTGAAGGTTGATGGTCGCGAAATGTGATGCGGCGCAACACCGGGATTCCGCGCCAACTAGGAACCTGCACAACACAACCCAAGTACTTTGCCCCAACGAAACAGTGAGGTTGTCAATCTCACCGGCTTGCTGTAACAAAGGATTAAACGTATCGAGTGGAAGATGTTTGCAAAGAAAACAGTAAACACAATTGCAGTAGATTGTATGCTATGTAAAGAATAGGACCGGGGTCCACAGTTCACTAGAGGTGTCTCTCCCATAAGATAAAAGCATGTTGGGTGAACAAATTACAGTCGGGCAATTGACAAATAGAGAAAGGCATAACAATGCATATACATGATATGATAAATATAGTGAGATTTAATTGGGCATTACGACAAAGTACATAGACCGCCATCCAACTGCATCTATGCCTAAAAAGTCCACCTTTTATCATCCAGTATTAAGTTGCAAAGCAACAGACAATTGCATTAAGTATGGTGCGTAATGTAATCAACAACTACATCCTTAGACATAGCATCAATGTTTTATCCCTAGTGGCAACAGCACATCCACAACCTTAGAACTTTCTGTCACTGTCCCAGATTCAATGGAGGCATGAACCCACTATCGAGCATAAATACTCCCTCTTGGAGTTAAGAGTAAAAACTTGGCCAGAGCCTCTACTAATAACGGAGAGCATGCAAGATCATAAACAACACATGAACAATAGATTGATAATCACCATAATCATAGTACTCTCTATCCATCGGATCCCGACAAACACAACATATAGAATTACAGATAGATGATCTTGATCATGTTAGGCAGCTCACAAGATCCAACAATGAAGCACAACAAGGAGAAGACGACCATCTAGCTACTGCTATGGACCCATGGTCCAGGGGTGGACTACTCACTCATCACTCCGGAGGCGACCATGGCGGTGTAGAGTCCTCCGGGAGATGAATCCCCTCTCCGGCAGGGTGCCGGAGGCGATCTCCGAATCCCCCGAGATGGGATTCGGCGGCGTCTCGAAGGTTTTCCGTATCGTGGCTCTCGGTACTGGGGTTTCGCGACGGAAGCTTTAAGTAGGCGGAGGGTCAACGCGGGGGCCACACGAGGCCCAGAGGCCGGTCGGCGCGGCCAAGGCCTGGCCGCGCCGCCCTTGGCTGCCTCGTGGCCCCACTTCGTTATCTCTTCGGTCTTCGGAAGCTTCGTGCAAAAATAGGAAAGTTTCGTCCAATTCCGAGAATATTTCTTTACTAGGATTTCTGAAACCAAAACAGCAGAAAACAGCAACTGGCTCTTCGGCATCTTGTTAATAGGTTAGTCAGAAAATGCATAAATATGACATATAATGTGCATAAAACATGTAGGTATCATCAATAAAGTAGCATGGAACATAAGAAATTATCGATACGTTGGAGACGTATCAGTTTCAAACATGGAAATTTCAAGAACCTCCCAAAAGCTTCATTTTAGAGTGACTAAGAAGGATCCATGCTTACTTACTCATTTTCACGTGTTAAACTTGTCTAAATCTTGGTGAAACCTAGGATTTGACCAAGATATGATTCAAATGCGCAGAAAATTAAAAAAATCAGAAAAATTAAAAACCAAAGTACATAGTCTTCTTATGTCATATAGTAAGCATATTCAAGTTGATAAACAAGGTTTGGACATATTCAAACCATACAAATCATGTATCTATACCCCCTAACCCTAAACTTTTTCTTATGAAGTCAAGCATGAAGAGAAGTGGTTTTGGGTTTCAAAGATGGAAATTTCAAAAACCTCCAAAAACTTCATTTTAGAGTGACTGAGAAGTTAGCATTAAAGTTGATAAACAAGGTTTAGACATATTCAAACCAGACAAATCATGTATCTACCCCTAACCCTAAACTCGGTCTTATGAAGTCTAGCATGAAGAGAATCGTTTTGAGTTTCAAACGTTTAAGCCAAAAGCCCCATTTCAAATATTTCAAACTTATTCAAAGTTGGTTCAAATTTGAAAGACATACAAGTTATAGCACACATAGTGCATACATTTTCACACATACTGCACTAGATGCTAACCCTATAGTTTGAGGCCACTTGGATGAGGTCGAAAAAGCCCCATTTCAAATATTTCAAACTTATTCAAAGTTGGTTCAAATTTGAAAGACATACAAGTTATAGCACACATAGTGCATACATTTTCACACATACTGCACTAGATGCTAACCCTATAGTTTGAGGCCACTTGGATGAGGTCGAAAAAGTTCTTGGATTAGAATCGTGTTGTTCGAATAGTTGGATTTTTTTGAACCTTGATCTGTAGTACTGGGCAAAACCCTAGTTTAACCTATTTAATTATAGATTCGTATATCGATTTTTCTACCTTTTTATTATTACTATGCTGCAGATGTGCGTTTGCCCGTCGAGTGAAACTCGGAGGAAGAGGGATCACTCGGAAGGAGAGAAAAAGGCAGAGCATTATGGTGTCTCCCCTTTTTCGGGTGATGATGATGATGTTGACTGTTGTGCAGGGTTTGTCAGTGCGCAGGACGTGCGAGCGAGCGAGCGAGCGAGTCGAGCGAGGCCGAGAATGAGAGAGATTTTTTTTTGTGAGAGGGACAACCGAAGGATCCAGAAGGACCCACGGACTTCCAATACGCATCCTGATGCGTCTTCTCTTGACAAAGAAGATGGCTGGGAGTTGGCGTACCTATTGCACGTGACTTGTGCTCACTGAAGTGTGGGACCTCACGCGTGGGCACCACACGTAAGTGACAGACCTGTTGGTGTAAAAACTCGGTTGATTATAATAGTGCATTAGAACAAAGTTTCCTATGGATTCAAGGGTAGGAAATCCAAGTTAACTCATTTACATGACATTATTTTTTCCATGAAGCAAAGTTAACACTATCAATTGGTACATTTTGGAGTGACTAAGAAGGATCAATGCTTACTTATTCGTTTAATTTCACGTGTTAAACTTGTCTAAATCTTGTTCAAACCTAGGATTTGACCAAGATTCAAATGGGCAGAAAAATAATTAAAAAACAGAAAAATTAAAAACCAAATCACATAGTCTTCTTATGTCATATAGTAAGCATTCAAGTTGATAAACAAGGTCTAGACATATTCAAACCAGACAAATCATGTATCTATACCCCTAACCCCTAAACTCTGTCTTATGAAGTCAAGCATGTGAAGAGAAGTGGTTTTGGGTTTCAAACATCGAAATTTCAAAAACCTCCCAAAAGCTTCATTTTAGAGTGACTAAGAAGGATACATGCTTCCCTTTACATTTTCATGTTTTAAACTTGTTTAAATTATCTTGGTCAAACCTAGGATTTGACGAAGATACAAATGGGTGGGCACAAAATTCAAAAAAATCAGAAAAATGAAAAACCAAATCACATAGTCTTCTTATGTCATATCGTAAGCAATCAAGTTGATAAACAAGGTCTAGATATATCCAAACCAGACAAATCATGTATCTACCCCCTGTCGATCTTATGAAGTCTAGCATGAAGGGAAGTCGTTTTGGGTTTCAAACATTGAAATTTAAAGAACATCCCAAAAGCTTCATTTTAGAGTGACTAAGAAGGATACAGACTTCCCTTTTCATTTTCATGTTTTAAATTTGTTTAAATCTTGGTCAAACCAAGGATTTGACCAAGATTCAAATGGCCCTAAAAATTCAGAAAAAATGAAAAGAATGAAAAACCAAAGCACATAACATTCTTATGTCATATGTATAGTAAGGCATTCAAGTTGATATACAAGGTCTAGACATATATATTCAAACCTAGGATTTGACTAAGATTCAAATGGGCATAACAAATTCAAAAAACAAAAACCAAACACATAGTCTTCTGATGTCATATAGCAAGCATTCAATTTGATAAACAAGGTCTAGACATATTCAAACCAGAAAAATCCGGTATCTACCCCTAACCCTAAACTCTGTCTTATGAAGTCAATCACGAAGAGAAGTCGTTTTGGGTTTCAAACATGGAAATTTCAAAAACCCTCCCAAAAGCTTCATTTTGGAGTGAATAAGAAGGATCCAGGCTTACTTTTCATTTTCATGTTTTATACTTGTTTAAATCTTGGTCAAACCTAGGATTTGACCAGGATTCAAATGGGCATAACAAATTCAAAAAAATAAAAACCAAACACATAGTCTTCTGATGTCATATAGCAAGCATTCAAGTTGATAAACAAGCTAGGTCTAGACATATTCAAACCAGAAAATTCATGTATCTACCCCCTAACCCTAAACTCTATCTTATGAAGTCAAGCACGAAGAGATGTCGTTTTGGGTTTCAAACATGGAAATGTCAAAAACCCTTCCAAAAGCTTCATTTTGGAGTGAATAAGAAGTCAAGCACGAAGAGAAGTCGTTTTCATGTTTTAAACTTGCTTAAATCCTGGTCAAACCTAGGATTTGACCAAGATTCAAATGGGCATAAAATATAAAAAAAACAGAAAATGAAAAACCAAAGCACATAGTCTTCTTATGTCATATAGTAAGCATTAAAGTTGATAAACAAGGTCTAGACATATTCAAACAAGAAAAATCATGTATCTACCCCTAACCCTAAACTCTATCTTATGTAGTCAAACATGAAGAGAAGAAGTGGTTTTGGGTTTCAAACTTGGATATTTCAAGAACCTCCCAAAAGCTTCATTTTAGAGTGTCTAAGAAGGATCCATGCTTACCTTTTCATTTTTCATGTGTTAAACTTGTTTAAATCTTGGTCAAATCTACAAATGGGCATGAAAATTCAAAAAAGAAATCAAAAAATGGAAATAGATGGGCATAAAAATACATTTTTTGCCAACATTGTGAATAAGTAAAATGGTACACTGATATCATTTTGCATATATAGGAGTAAAAAACTTGAGTATTCAAAGTTGATGGCCGTGAGAAGATTCACATACAGTATGTGCCAAAATATGTCTTCACAAGAAAGTTCGCTACAGATCCTGCATGAACCCTTCCCAAGTGGGTACAAAAACAAGCAAACTCATACAGTTTAATTTTGAATTCATTAGGATAAAGCTCAATTATAAAACCATATGTAGATGTGGATCGAGATAAAACACTGCAACTTGATTTGGACATCTTTCAGGGTCTAGCGTACATGTGAAAATTGAAGTGGTTGTAGATTGGTAGAGACACTTCACAAAAGACCACTCGTTTTGCCCTCCTTGTGCACAGATGAAATGGGGAATCCATTTTTTATTGCCAACACATGACCCAAAAAATCTACTACTACATCCCCGTTTGAAAATATATAGGTGTCTCACTTATGTCTTGATACATGCATTTTAGTCAGAGATACATACGTATCCATACAAATTTGAGATGCATATTTTTAACCTAGGGGCATATATGAATCTTTAGCAGGTGCGTTTTTTTACTAATCCATATGGAATATTTTGATAAAACCCTTTTAGAAGGCTTTGTTAAGGCCTCAAGGACAATGAGTTGGGAGGAGGCCAGGTAGACTGTAGCTAGGCATTGATTCGGAATTTATGATGCTTGCGACTTGCTTGCGTGGCTTGTTGATTTCCCAGGTGACGCAGCTTTTTTTGACTGCCCAGCCATGGATAGGTCATAGGAGTGCAGAGCTGTAGGCGGTGCGGATAAGTACGCGGGGCATTGATGATGTAGGTGTGTTCGGTTGCCCACGCGAGTGCAGAGCTGTAGGGTTATGCGAGTAGGCCTTTAAACTGGGAGGTGGCACAAGAAGATTTTAGTAAGGAATGGTTCCTTTCCAGAGGAATGGAATGGTTCCATCCCCGCGTTCGGTTTGGACAAAAAGGAGGTACAGAATGGTACTGTTTTTTGTTCGGTTGGAGGAATTGGAGAGCAGAACGGAATGTGGTTAAACTAAACTTTTGTCTAAGAATCGTAATTAACAATGGCAAATAGCCTTTTAAATCTTAAAATCGTAATTAACAACGCCTAATGGCCTTTTTAATCTTAAAATCGTAATTAATGTTATTTTTTGTATGGTCGGGGAATTTGGAGAGTAGAACGGAATGAAGTTAAAGTTTAATCTTTTGTCTAAATATCGTAATTAATAGTGGCCTTTTTAATCTCAAAATCATAATTAACAACAACTAATAATTTTTTTGGTTGGATTAGTGAAGTGCTTTGTAATTAATAGCGGCTAAGTAACAGCCGTTCCACCACATTCCACCGATTCGGTGGAATGGGTGCATTCTGCATATGGGGAGAATATTCCCTTTCGAGGAACCACTCGGTTCCGTTCCATTCCACAACCGAACACAAGAATGGGCTCTAGGTGCGGAACGGTTCCATTCCATTCCACTTGGTTCTGGAACCGAACACACCCTAAATGCGTTGCAATGGAAAATGACAGTGTGTGGTGGCCTGATGGTGAAGAAGAAAGGTCGGGCGAAGAGTTGTTGGCTAGAGTCGGTTTTATACGAATCGACGAGGTGCGGGATAGTTTGATTTTAAGGGCTCCTTTCATTCACAGGATAGGGAAATCATAGGAGTAGGAATGTAGGATTGGGATTTGGGATGACATGTGTAGTTAAATCCTATAATAAGATGAGTTGCGTTTGATTGCGCCAAATGAATTTTTCCATGAGGTAGGACCAAATATTTAATCCTATACTAGGATTTGCACTACTTGATGATTCCTATAGGATTATTTCCTATTGGATATGTTCATATGAATCAAACTACTAGTGTAGGAAATATTCCTATAAGATCTAAATCCTATTATCTTATACCAACCTAATATGAATCAAAGAAGCCCTAAAGGATTTTCGAAGGAATCATGTACGAAGTATGATTTTTCTAAGTCACCCAACATATATACTAGGAATAGAACTAAGTAGTACCATATACTTAGGCCCGCATGCACAAATATTAAGTGTGGATTGAGGAAGTCGACAACTTGGGAAAAAACTTTCGCAACTGCACACCTATGTTACCACCCTTGCGACGCTAATTGTCGTAGAGCTGACCTAGAACGAACTCTTGTCTCGGTTAACATGAGAGAGATAAGGGATAAATACAATTGTGATACACTTTCCTAATATTTTGTTGAATGAGATAATCTTGTGTTTTCCTAATAGGGTTAATTAAGTACACATTTGGCAGCTCGTGTGTTGCATACGTTGGTGAACTTTAGACCCCAACTATATATTATTATTTGAACTCACCTCTAACACTTAATTATGTATAATAAGGTCCCTAACTGACCTCAAACACAATTAGGTATAACAGCGGTCCATAACTAACCTCAAACACTTAATTAGGTCTAACATTGCCCCCTTAGACTACCCACAATGGGAGTATCATAGGTAGTACACTATCATGCATCTCATGCTTGCAAAAAAGCTGATGTGGCACTGCAATTAAAGATGAGAGAGAGGATTATAATATCATAGGTAGATACCGTATCATAGCACGTAGTACTAGAAAATTTAATGTTAAATAATCTTGTACATAGATCTGCATTGAGATTCTACAAATCAATTAATATAAGAAGATTATGATACTAGTACATGATACCATGCATCGTTGACATAGTAACATGTAGTATTAATTGTATCATACACACCATACTTTTATATATGATACTATGCATTGTGACTAGTATTACTGACCTCATATATACGCTTACTTAGGTCAAACAATGGTCTTTTAAGTAGTATCGGTTTAATGAAGGTTGACCTATTTTTAACTTCATTTGTGCACTAGTAGATATGATTTGGCCCATTTTTATCCATAGGCTCATCTGATGTGATGTCTGCTATATATATTGTCTTCGATGAGTATCACGCGCATTACATACTCATACCATAGAACGAAGATGAAACCCCTTACCCTCAGCGACGTACGCAACATGGTGTTTGGGTTGAATGGCCCACCCTATTTTAAAATGTTTAGTTAATTAATTATGTAAAAAATTATCACATATAAAGTGGAAAAAAGAAAATTAGTAAGGTGTGCCCACCTGGCCTACGGTTGTTTTGTGCGTCCTCCACTGCGTACTCCTCTTGATCTGTGACGATGAACATAGTTCTTTAGAACACATGCAACACTTACAGTTGATAGGCCGTTGCAAAGCTAATCAATGATAAAACCTGCTTTTATAATCCATTGTACTTTGATTTAATTAGTCCCTCTAATGGACCCCAACTATGTGTGCTTGAGATTTAGCAAAATGCTTTGCCGCCGTGCCACATAACAAATAATAAACAGACCAATCAAGTTTTTATCATTGCTAGACCTAACTAAGTGTTCAAGTGCTCAATTTTGACCACATTAGAGTTGAGGGGCCAAACATAATTCTTAAATACGTGAGGGACCGAACATATACTTCTAAACACCCGAGGGACAAGACAAATTTGAGTACTATTGTTATTATTAGACTAGTCACAATGGGGAGTATCATATAATAGTATCATACATATGATACTAATGTACGATATTATTTTCACAGTCCATAGTATCATCATGTAGTAGTATAATATGTTACATGTATTTAGGGATTTGTAGAATCTCAATACAAAAGTGTGTACAAGATTTGTTTGGCAGTAATTTTTCTAGTTCTACATGATATGATACGATATCTACCTATGATACCACTATCGTCTCTTTCATCATTAACTGATATGACACATCAACATTTTGCATGCATGTAGTGCATGATACTACTTATGATATTGCCATTGCGAGTAGTCTCCCTTTGTCCTAGAGTACAATGCCAATTTGTTTTCAGAGGCAAACTTAGACTAATACTTGGGCCCGCCAATTATGAGTTGCATGTCATTCAAAACTATATCATCGGATGCTTGTTTCGATGAACTTTCCAATGGTATATTTTGCGGATGTCATAAAATTAGGCTGGTCATACTATTTCTATAGTGGGTAGTATCATGGAGTAGTATCATAGTAATGCTACATTTATTATTTTTTAGAATCTCAATGCAAATTTGTGTACAAGATTTGTTTAGCATTAAGTTTTCTCGTTGTTTGCGCTATGATACAGTATCTACCTATGTTACACTAATCTCCTCTCTCCTACTTAATTAGCTGCCACATCAACATTTTTGTGGGACCAATGTGTATGATACTAGCTATGATACTAGCACTATCATGTGGGTACCTAAATCTCGAGTCAAAGTTTGACACGAAACCGATGTGGACTTTATTCATGGTGGAAGGGAGTAACAATCATAAGCACATTATTATTATTGTTTGAACAACATTTTATTTGATGTGCCATAAGAAGTTTAGAAACTCCTAGCCTGCGGAGGTGGCGTTTTGGCACACGCGTGCATATGCACCAATTATAGAAAATGATTAAAAAAAATTATATAAATGTTAATTTTTTTGGTATACATTGTGACATCATATGTTCGTTCACAAGTTTTCGTGGAAAAACGACATTTTGTGTGGCGTGTAAAAAAAGGCAAAAAATATACTGTACGTAGTCGTGTTACAACATCAAAATTTGTCTTTTTTATAGGAGCCACATAATTTTTTTGTGAGAAAACTTGTGTACCAACATAAAATGTCTAGATATACATGTAAAATTTTAGTTTAGAATTTTTTGACACTTTGAAATATGGATTCACATAATGGGAGCATATGCTCCTATGAGGCAAAGTGCATTTCCGCTAGCCCCCGCCATTTCTTATATCTCTATATTGTCTATATATCTATACCTCTACCCCCTTGGATTCCTGAACAGACGTACAGTACTAGTAGGGCCTACTATTTATTATTATTACATACTCTAAAAAAAAACCTACTGCAGCCAAAATTTAATATCATCGAGCGGTAAAATTCCCCGCCAACGCCCAAATATCTCGCGCCGCAAAGTTTCAGATCTGCGAATATTTTTTTCCTCAAAAGAAGGACTGCGAAATTCCCTTCTACTCCTCTATCGCCCAGCTTCGCCCTAGTTTCGCCCGCAAGCCCTCAGAGAAACCGCCCCTCTTGCCTACCTCCAGATCTTCCCGGCCGCCGCACTTCGCCGTTCAAGCTGCCACGGCTTCAAACCCCGAGGCTGCCCTATCCGCTTGATCCGCACCTACTCCGGCGTCCACCGCACCGTATCTCGTTCGCCGACTCTATCGACCACCGCACCTGACCAGCTTCGCCGACACCGACGCCCCCGTGCACTGCACATCATCTGCTTCACCGACCTTCTAGTTCGGCCGGCGCGCTGAACACTTCATCGACCGCCCAGCATGTCCTTCTCCGACCCCCCAAGATCTGCTTCCCCGGCACCCACCGCAACAGCAGTCCCCTCGCCGACCTCCACGTCACCCGTAAGAACGCGGAACACGTCTAAACGCCGCCCAGAAATAGGTAACCAGACATCCCTGCGCGTTTTGTTCTGTTAGGAGTATTGCAGCTGACTGTATTTCTGAATTCGTGCTATATTTCTAACTTACAAGTGCTTTCGTTGATAACCACCTCATCCTTTAGGTTTAAACACGACGCATAAGTATGTTTTTCCGTGACCAAACCCACCCATTCGCTGAAACTCTACATGGTATCAGAGCCTAGGTTTCCTTCCTGCTAGCCGCCACAAACAGTACCAAACAAGTTCTTCCTTTGATCACAAAACCCACCGTTGAGATGTAGAAATCCAGGCGGCGGGAGGCCGCATCAGGTGCTCTGCGTGGGTTGCGGCTATCACACACAGCGATGTGAGCTGTGTGAGATCGGCGGCTGCTCGCGCGGGGAGAAAGAAGAGGGTGAAGATCGTTTTGGTTTAGAAAGGAGAGAAGAGGAAGTGAATCCGTGGCAGAGAGATCTGGATCCGTGTGAGGGGCAGAAGTTGGAGGCGTGCGGAGTGGGGCGAGCCTTTGAGCGCAGGGCGGAGCCGGAGGTTGGTGCTGGACGTTGACCAGCGCGAGCCGGTCGATGTGGCCAGGTGCGGTCCGCCAGGTTGGCCAGGGCGCGCAGACGAGGCGCCATCCGAGTGGAAGTGAGGAGAAAATGGAGATGTGAGGCTGTGAGGATATGTGGTGATGGAGTTGATGAGGCTGCGGTTGAGTCGTGATGGAGTTGATGAGGCTGCGGTTTAGTGGTGATGGTGATGGTTGTGGATATGTCCAGGGGAAAGGCATGCGTGCCTGAGGTGAGACTGGTTGAGGCCTGACCGGGGGATAGGCATGGGTGCTTGAGGAGTGGATGGTTGAGGCAGGAGTTGGCTGGGGGTTTGTGGGAGAGACGGAAGAGGTGGCCGGGCAGAGTGGAGAAGAGAGGCTGAGGACATTGAGGCGAGTGTGGATGGTTCTGCGGAACTTGTGTGGTGAGGCAGCCGGGGTTGTTGAGGACGTGTATGGTTAGGAGTTGTGCGTATCCCAGATGGTTGAAGCTGGATATCTTCGCTGCTGATGAAGAGATGAATCGAGATGACAAGATGATGGAAAGTGCAATGCTGTCATGTATCCTAGGAGTTATGCTGAATGTTCATTACTGGTAGTTGTCATATGTGTCATGTTGTTGTTGCAAGATGGCCATGGTTGTTTACCCATGATCATCTTGAGGGGGTGTGTTGGACCATGAGTGAGTTTAGTAGTAGCGCTGTAGTAATATTGTATCCAGTGTGAGGCCCATAGAGGCCCATGTCCAGTAGTATTGTAACCCTAACTCAGATGATATAAATACACAGTGTGGTGGTCTGAGTAACCTAACCCACCCATTCGCTGAAACTCTACAAAATATGAGCCACCAATCATGAGCCGTTGAATGCTCTACATGTCCACGATTGACAACAACAACAACAACAAAGCCTTTATTCCCAAACAAGTTGGGGTAGGCTATACAAGTCCACAATTGACACGATTACAATTTCTCACTATTTGGCCGTAGGCTACTGCTCTAGTTACATCATGTTTGATATCTTTCTGCGATCCTGTATTACATGTTTATGCACGTCATAATGCTTCTACTACTATTTGGTGTCAATTTAATTATAGCAAAGCCGTGACTCGTAACTGTTTGTTGTTATTACACGTGCAGCAGGCACATCTTACACTCATAAACGTAGAGTAAAGCTCGCCTATAATCATGTAAGTACCTGCTGTTTTTTGTATATTGCTTAATGCAAACTTCTATATCTTGGACCTGTTTCTGTTTACAATTGGCCTCTCCTTCATGCAGAGGAGAAACAGTGAGGCACCAGGTTCTTCTGTCCAAGTACCCGATGAGGTCCGTGTGACTCAAAAAAAAGCTCACGTAAGTTCCCTGTTTTTTTTGGAATGTTAATTTACCTCCTGTGCATAGTTCAATTGCATCATTTTCTGTATGTTGCACTACCTAAGTTGCCTAATGGAATCTAATAAAATATAAACAATGACCATATGGAACATTGCACACTGCCTTTGACCCATCTGGCATCCGGCATGCCTGGGTATAAGTTACATGATTTGGCTATGTTAATACAAGTCCTGAAATTCTATTATGTTAATTTTTTGCCTGTTGCTTCATTGAGTTTGCCTGTTGTTCCATGGCTAGTGCATGAAGTTTGATAGAAATGATCCTAGCTGAAATGATGCACTTTGTGTTTTTTTATTGCTTTATTCCTAACCTAGCTTCCTATTCTACTTGAAACATGATTGCTTTATTCCTAACCTAGCTTCCTATTCTACTTGAAACATGGTGAAAAAATAGTTATATTACTTGTTTAAATGTCTAGCTTTGTTTTTCTGAGTCCCATTGACATGATGTGGTATATCCATATTCAAATGATCTGGCTGTTTATATAATACGCTCCATGTTCAATTGCTTCATTCAGTTTCTAGTAATCTATTATACATGATGCACATGGTGCTACTTGTTATATGCCCTTTTTTGTTTGAGTTTGATCATGAATTCAAGATTAAGCATTGCCTAAACGTTGACCAACGTAGGAAGATTCCCTCCCTTGTCTATACGTTGTGAGATAGATGATGAGACCTCTCTAGCAGCGAATTTATACGCGCTAGATAACACCCCGTTTAATTCGGTCCTGTTGGGACTCGAACCCGGGTGGGCTGGCTGCGCACTCGCAAGCCTTGCCACTGAGCTAGCACTCAGTTCTCAGATTAAGCAATGCCTCGTTATGCTTAATTTAAATGTTATGGCACTTCATACAAGCCATACAATTAATTGTTGCATTGACCTTCTGCGATGTCGAAGGCACTATCTGAGTCATGCTTAAATCAATCATACATTATTTTCCTAATAGTATCAAATCCAACATGCACATCTTTTGACTGTATTTGGCTATTTGCTAGATTTCTTCTGTGCAGTGACCTGGCTTCGTTATTGGGCACATGATGTCTAGTTGCTTGGTTCATTGTATACATCATCGCCATGATCTAGTTTGGTTTGTTCTAAGAGGCATGTGGCTTAACTGGTTTCTTTGTTGTATCTGCCCATGGTTCTTTCAAAATTATGTCAACAATGCTGTTTGTTTGCCTTGTATTGTATTGCATTTTAACTTGTTTTGTCTTAGTTTCAGCCTGCAAACAAAGCTGTAATGTCAGTAGGGACAACCCATTTATCAAGTGTTGCGGTCATTTCACAGAGCAACAGTGACAGTGGCACGTGCTCTCATTGGTCCACTGAGTCCGGTACACCAACCATTCCAGAAGAAATAGATGTACGAGGCTCTATTTTTGATTGCTTGTTGTGTTATATCAGCTCAATGATGTTCTTGAAATTGGAGGTCTTTTATTGCATCATATGATGTTGTAACTTGTTTTATCTAAATTTCAGGCTTCAAATAAAGCTACAATGCCAGAAGCAAGGGCCAATGCCTCAAGTATTGATGTTTCACAAAGCAGCAGTGAGAGTGCATATTGCTCGCATAGGCCCATGGTATCTATTGGTCAACTTAATCCGGCACAAAGAGATTTCGGGGATGCACTCCAAGAGGCAGTTGATATATTTGGGCGGGAAAACAAAGATGCTGATGAATTAATTGCCAAGACACGCCAAGAGATACATGAATTGAAAAATAGGCAAACTTTGACAGAAAATGTTCTAAAGAATCTCCTATGCACTTGTCATGGTAAGCCAGTTGTGATGTGTCTGGGAATTGAAGGTGTCTAAATAAACTTTGATTCTGTTGTTCAGTCAAGTGGACTGCTGATGCCAATGCTGTAACTAATTACTGCTCAAAATTTCGTTCAAAATTTCGTGGTCTGTAATAATTGCAAATTTTGTTGTTGTACTAAAATTAGATATGTTCCATGTGGCTGCTGTATTTTGTGTGAAATAATATCCTGATGTGTACTTCAATTAAACCATAAATCGACTGCATGCTGAAAATTTGAATCTGAGCGCACGTGTGAACTGTTTTCTGCTCGTAATGCAATAACGGCTGTTTCTTGGAAGGACTACGTACATGGGTGAAAAGTTAGAGAAGCTACAGTACTCTAACTTGAAGGTGAAAAGTTAGAGAAGCTACAGTACTCTAACTTTCCTTCCCCCAAACCATATGTCTAAAATCCAAATAATTTAAATTAATTTGCACAATACAAACTTGTGTCTTGCATTTGAAGTAATTACATGCAGAGAAAATTATGGTGTAATAAAATTTAGTTTAGTTTTTAAACATCTACAGTAATCACCTTTATTAGTTAAAGACAGTGCATAACCTTGTACTTATGCTACAGAAGCCTGACTTTGCTTCTTTATTTTTCCTGACTTAGCTCCTTCACGTTAGAGGATACGGTTCCCGTACATGGTAGCCCATTAATAATTATGCCTGCTAGCAAGATAGATGGTCCTTATTATAGTCAGGCATGTCAACTTGTATGATTAAAAGTAGTTCGTACACATTAAATCTACCATCTGCATTTTTCTCTGTAATAACTTTTCTTTTTACACAACTCAAAACTTGTCTGGCTAATATGAAATTTGAGATGGCAAAACCCGGGAAAGATAAAGATATCACCAAAAACTCTTTCCTGCGAAATGCTGGGTTTTGAAGCCCAAGTCCAAGTCTTTCTCTGCTCAAGTTTTGGAGGAACAACTCCAAGTAGAACGAGTTGCAACAGCTATGCTAAGAACAAAAGTTGACATGTTGAGATCGAGATTAGAAGCATGTGATGCCCTACTGCACGAGGCCAATCAAGTTCGTTATAATCTCCCAAAGACTAAGAAAATGCCATAGATAATTGGAGATGAACACTAACATAGTGAGTACATTGGTCTTGTGAAATGTTTCCTTAGATTAAGGCACCGTTCAGACTTTTGTTGGTGGATGCATTTATCTGCGGTTGGGATCAACTTGGTAGTTGTTCCTGTGGATGTTATATAAATTAATTGCCTAGCCTTTTTTGAATCAGTTCGAACTTAAATGGTATCATAGCCAAGGTCTCAAGTTTGAATTGTCGAACGTGTGGTTTAATTTAATCTCTGTCGGGCGGCAAAATCTCCCACCAATCCTGAAATATTTCAAACGCATTTTTGAATGGGATTAAGAAGATAGATCATGATCATGGTAGTGACCTATATTCAACGTGATGATGATTTGATTTTGCACTCGGCCATGAACAGAGGTACTAGTACGGTGTCACAATTTTTTATCATTATACTTGTACCTTAGCGAAATTCAAAATCTCATAGCGGCAAAACTTCCCGCCCACAAAATACAAAAATTTCACACGCTTCCAAATTCCCATTCTACCCCTGTGGAGATGACAGCAAAGTCGGTTGGTGAGGGGTTTGCCCGTCATTTTTTCGATCACCACCTCCCTAGCCCGGAAACCCTCCCAAAAAAAATACATTTCCTTCAGTCTCTCATCTGAGACCACCCACCGGAACTTCTCAAGTCCCTCTCTCTACCACCTCCACGACCACCGCACCGGAACATCCCCGCCGGACTTCCCTGGCCTACCCGAGCCCTCGCGATCCTCGTCATCCGGCTGCCTGCCGGAGCCGCTTCATCGACGCCGTCATCAACCGGACCGGATCATCCCCGCCGAACCTCGAAACCATATGCTCATCCAGCAGTCTACCGCAGTCGCTTCAGCTGCGGTATCGTCCACCCCGCCGGAGCCGCTTCGCCGGATCCGTCGTCCACCGCATCGGATCTTGCTCACCGACACCGCTGTGCATGAACCGGATCTGCTTCACCGGCGCAGTGCATGATCTAAACTCTTCTACTGTCGCTTTTCTATTGCTTGCCTGCAAGTTCTTGTTTAATCTTGGGGGAACCTGTTTGTGCTAACGACGCGCCGTTACGTTTTTGCAGATGAGATGAGTAACCATGAAGTGTAATGGCCGTCTCTCCAACCCCAAGTAGCACATGTAGCGTACTTCATCACCGGATCTATCAACCCCAGGAAGATCTGCTGTGACTCCCACAGAGTGCTTCTCCTAATGTAAGTCCCTTGTTTTAGCGCCATGTTCTGGGTTCAGATGCTTGTTTGTCTGAAGCTCTTTTAGTTCATTCCTAGCTATGACCGTAACACGTTGCTATTTTCTACTTCATTGCTAACTTTAAGCGATTGAACATTTTGGTTTGCATTCCCTGCTCTGTAGATGTAGCCATCATAACTTCTATCTTGCTCAGTCGTTGTTACAAAAATTATACTGTAGGTATTATAGTAACATCCTGCTATTATTTAGTTCATGGCCAATTTTAAGTAATTGCACATGTTGGTTCGCATTCCCTGCTCTATAGCTTTTGGCATCGTAACTTCTATATTTGGTTTACATTCCCTGCTCTGTAGATCTAGCCATCATAACTTTATCTTGCTCAGTCGTTGTTACAAAAATTATGGCCTGCTACTATGTTGTTTGTGCCAATTTTTTACTCCATGAACATGTTGGCTTGCATTCCCTGTACTACAGGTGATGCCATTGTTTTGTATCTAGTTCATTGTAAGCTAACAAAGTAAGGACTTAGTTTGGCATGCTATCACTCTGCTATCTAGCCTGTAGTACAAATAAACTTGTCATACTACTAGATAATAATTTTGCGTGCCATCTTGTTCTTCAAAAGCTGCATTATTGACTTGTTTCTCTGACTTGGCATGACGCTCACATATGGAAAGCTGAACATATTGGTTTGCATTCCCTCTTATACAAGTTCACAGGTGATCCCACTATATTCTGTATCTGGTCCATCCTAAGCTCCAGCATTAACTATCCTCCATGTGTTGCTCATTACAAGTTTATATCCCGAAACATCTTGATTTGCATCCCCTTCACTATAAGTTCAGGAGTATTATTTAGTTCACGGCCAAAGTGAAGTAATTGCACTTGGCACATGTTGGTTCACATTCCCTCCTCTTTAGCTTTTGCCATCGTAACTTCTATTTTTGGTTTACATTCCCTGCTCTGTAGATGTAGCCATCATAACTTCATCTTGCTCAGTCGTTGTTACAAAATTTATAGCCTGCTACTATGTTGTTCATGCCAATTTTGTACTCCCTGAACATGTTGGTTTGCATGGGACTCGACAGTAGTAAGTCTGTTGTTTCATTCTAACATGCTCTGTTATATTGGCTGTTGGTATGCGGCATGCACTCTTTGTTTGCTTATTGTGCGCATTACAATGATCTTGTTATAACGACGAAATGATGAGTTCCAAATTCTTTGCCAAACAATATTGTAGTGTCTTTGCCTTTCCATTGTTGCTGTCTTAACTTGTAATGTCTTTGTTTCAGATATAGGTGCTGCATGGACAACTTAAAAGATTGCCGGATCGCTTCATTGTATTGCTAGGTTTAATTACCATTCAATTTCTCTGGGTTCTGTAATATTTTTTCAATGCCTTGCAGCTGATGTAATATTTAGTTAGTTTTTATAGTTCTTTCGCGCATTTTTTCTTTGGTGCTTGTGGTAAGTGAGGCTATCCGACAGAAATCAATGCTGCGTAAATATTCTCAGTATCTAAATCACGAATTCCCATCCCTTAAACGGCCCAATCAAGCGAAATCACATATGTGCCTGCCCGCAAAATCCTAAAGCGCATATTATGCCGGCATATAAACAGCAACTAAACGGGCTGGCCCACTTACTTCTTGGGCCAGCCCATTTGGTTTACGGTGGACCCCACACACTAATTGGGCTGGCCCACTTGCTTTAAGGTGGACCCCACCAACTACTGGGCCGGCCCACTAATTAGTTGGGCCAGCCCATTTGCTTTTTTGGAGGACCCCACGTAATAAATGGGCCGGCCCTTTAAGAGGAAAGTGGGACCCACCTGTATTTTTGGCCCGGCCCACTATCTTGTTGGGCCGGCCCACTTGCTATATTGTGGACCCCACATACTAGTTGGGCCGGCCCATACCCTTCGGGTACCCATTATTGGTATACCTGGATCGGCTCGGCCCAATATGGAGAAGGCCCAACAAGGCAACCCGAAGAAGTAGTCGACTAGGACTCTTGTAAAACCCTAGGCTGGTTGCATATATAAAGCTAGCCAGGGCACCCGAAAGAAGGAGGATATAGACATAGAGATAGACAACATAGCTACGCCGATGGCGGCACCCTGTAAAGATACTTGTGTTCATATAGTGGATTGCTAGCAGCACGTAGGGATCCTCCACCGAGGGGACCCGAAGCTGGGTACGTCGTGTGCCTAATCTCGCTCCCGGAATCTCCATCGTCGCTCTCTCCCGAAACCCTAGTCTACAATACGTAGGAATTGGCGAGGTGATCCCTCGTCAATTGGCGCCGACCGTGGTCAATTGGCGCCGTCCGTGGGGATCGCGACGACTGGATTTCGTTATCCGGGCGAGATCATCTATTATCATCAACACCTAGATCGCATCTGGCCAGTTCAACGGCCTCAGGCGCTATCAATTCTTGTTTCTTGTTGCGATCAAGTGTCGATTTGAAGTCGGGCCGAAAACTCCAAGCGATGACAATTATTTTGCTCCTTCGATTGGTATCCTGGATGCTACAGCTCGTCTCTCCATGGGCGGCACGCGGAGAAAATCAAGATGCATGGGATCGAGAAACTAAAGCGACTAGACGGGTCATTGATCAAGTACCAATGGCAAAAAGCAAGACACGTCTCACGTGATAGACATGGATCAAATCCCTCTGGTATTACTACTGCCACATAGAAGAAAGAGTTACGGCAAGATCTAAACACTTCAACACGAATTCTGGCCGAGGCGATACACACGTATATCAATTAAATTGAGAAATAGAGCATCTGCAAGGCATGATCAGAAAGTACGTAAAGCCATGGACGCGCAACCGAGCCAACAACTTCGACTGTCGCAGCCTCGTCATTGTGAACTTTTCATCCGATACAATGATAATCAGGTGCTATTTTTCCAGTTAATTACTACTCGCAAAATTTATATCGCCAAATATTTTTTGCTCGTGCTATTACCTGCGTGCAATTTTGCACACTACAATATAATGCAGATTGAAACAAAAGTTTCGACTACTCTGCCGGTCGACCGCGCCCGCAATCATGCACTAGTCGTACTTGGGGGTTCGCCTCGTCGGACACGACATATTCGGGTGCTCACTCGTGGCGGATCCGCCACATCGGTTGCGTCCTCTTCATCGACTACTTCCGATCAGGCACCGCGTGACTACACCGACTGTGTCCGCCACATGATTTGCTTACACATCGGCTCCACCGCACCCGCTATAAAGCTAAGTGTTGCTCTTTCCATAGTCAATTATTATTTACTTTCGCCACACCGAATACTCGGGGCTGCGTCATTACATTATTACAGCAAATACACCCGATACTCGTGGTTGTGTCATTACTTCGTTACCACAAATATACTCGGTTACTTGGTGAATTTATTTTCTTCGGCTCGATATATCTTCTCCGGTTCAGTGGAATTATTTTCTCCGGTTCTGGAATTATTCTCTTCGCGTGGATTTATTTTCTCCGGCTTAGTGAAATTATCTTCTTCGCTCTGGATTCATCTTCTTTTCTGGATTTTGTCTTCGTTGATTCATCTTATAAGGTTATTATTGGTTTCCTTTAATATAATATTACCCGACGCGTTTCGGGTCAATGGATTCATCTTCTATGGTTATTACTGGAATTATTTTCTCCGGCTCAATGGATTCATCCTCTATGATATCAACGGATTCATCTTTTATGGTTATTACTGGATTCTTCGGGTCAATGGATTCATCTTCTATGGTTATTACTGGAACTATTTTCTTCGGCTCAATGGATTCATCCTCTATGATATCGGCGGATTCATCTTCAATATATGCTTCATGGTTAATGGCGTAATCTTCAATGTGGATTCATCTCAAATACTTCATCTTGGACTCATCTCCGTGCTTCATTTTTTATAATCTTCAATGGTTCAATCTTCAAACGAATTCATCTCCAATGGCGTAAATTTTCGGCTGATTCATATTATATTATTGTCAATGGATTCATCCTCAAATGGCTTCACCTTATATGACTCCGCAATTCCGTAAACTTCTTCCGACATCATGGCTAAACACTCGGGGGCTCGACAACAACTTCTCCCGAGTAACAACGGACACGACGTCTAAGCAACAATCATGACATCACCTCAGCAATGCTCGGGGGCTCGGCTATTTCTTCATCAACAATTTCGCGGCATCCACTTTTGCTATTTGATGGTTTCTACTTTGGCGAGATTTCTTATCTACACTCGAAGATTTCATCATGCATCGACTTCGTCGTGTCCAAAAAGCTAAGTGTTCTTTTATTTTGCACAAAGTTGATTATCATTTACTTTTGCCGCACCCGACGCTCGGGGGCTGCGCGACATATATTCACTTTATATATCATCGAATCCGAGCATCTGACACCGCATGCGAAAAAGAGAGTCAAAGAAAAGATAGAAAAAGTTTGTTTATTTATGCAGGAGAAAGCCGACGAAATTGTCTACAAAAGAGAACCCGACGAAATTGTCTTCAAGGGAGAACTCGACGAAATCTTCTTCAGGGAGGAACCCGACGAAATCAAAAGAGTACCCGACGAAATTGTCTTCAAGAGGGAACGACGAATTCAAAAGAGTACCCGACGAAATCTTGAGAGAACCCGACGAAATTTTATTCATGGAGGTCTCGACAAATTATCTCCAAGGAGGTCCCGAAGAATTATCCTCGGGAGGACCCGAAGAATTGTCCTCAAAGAGGACCCGAAGAAATTTTCTGAAGAAGGAACTCGACGAAATTTTCAACAAGGAGGAACCCAAAAAAAAAAAAAAAAAAGGTGGACAAATCTTCGGGTCCATTAACTCGTCATATTTTTCCGAGCAAGAGCATTGGTGATGAACCCGACAATATAGAAGAATCCAATATATTCGGCTGTCTCATTACCCGAGAGAAAAATAGAAGAACCCGCAAAATGGGTCATTGCATCAGCCGAACAAGGCACTTGACAAAATATTCTCAGAGCGCCAAAGTAGCGAACAATCTCTGAATGCCGCAAAACTCTGCGAAGGTAAGACCCCAGATCCGTTCTGTGTGGCGTGGCATCGCCAAAGACTGCGCTCTGCTACTTTTTCCGTATCAACAGATACGAAGAAAAATCCTAACGGACGCGTTAGGTACCCGATAAATATGACTGGGACTCGACAGAATGGTAAGACCTTAAGCGGCACCTGTCGAAGTTTACACCAGTATCCCGAGATCATGTCCGGGGACGTGATCTTGAAGTAGGTTTTTGCGGATTGCCACTAGAGCAGTTAACTAGTACCTGATCCGTCAGATGAACTAGCCCCAACTACCATTATCCCTGTACAATATAGAGATCAATGTCAAATAAAAGTAGCAATGGCCTGGATTCGATAAAAAGAGGGGCTGCGCCAAGTTCTTTATCGAGTAGTACAACTTGAGCCTATGCCTAGGTGCAAGCACCTGCCCATAGGCTCGGGGGCTACTCTTATCGAGAGTATTGTTCACCCTCCCGATAAGATACAAGAAAGAGGAAAAATTGTGGTGTCGATTAAAAGCAAGTTGAGCCTACACCCAAGTGCAAACACTTGGCTGTAGCCTCGGGGGCTACTCCCATCGGGAGCGCTGGTCGCGCACCCGATATAAAGATAACTTCGACAGCATCTACGACAATCAAGCTTTGTAGACTCAACTCGATTCTACGATTCGAGTGGAGCCTACTCCCATCGGGAGCCCATGGATTTCATCAAGTCCTCCAGAAATATAGTTAAGTTCTTCATCGAGTAGTACAACTTGAGTCTATGCCCAAGTGCAAGCACTTGCCCATAGACTCGGGGGCTACTCCCATCGGGAGCGCTGCCGCGCAAAAATAATTTCGAGACGTCATCTACGCTACACATGATCTTCGACATGGACCTCGCCTTTGGAGATGATTATGCTTGGAGTCTCTACGCAAGTCTTCGACTTCCCTAGACACTCGGGGGCTACTGACATGGGTATACCCTTCGGGTACCCATTATTGGTATACCTGGATCGGCTCGGCCCAATATGGAGAAGGCCCAACAAGGCAACCCGAAGAAGTAGTCGACTAGGACTCTTGTAAAACCCTAGGCTGGTTGCATATATAAAGCTAGCCAGGGCACCCGAAAGAAGGAGGATATAGACATAGAGATAGACAACATAGCTACGCCGATGGCGGCACCATGTAAAGATACTTGTGTTCATATAGTGGATTGCTAGCAGCACGTAGGGATCCTCCACCGAGGGGACCCGAAGCTGGGTACGTCGTGTGCCTAATCTCGCTCCCGGAATCTCCATCGTCGCTCTCTCCCGAAACCCTAGTCTACAATACGTAGGAATTGGCGAGGTGATCCCTCGTCAGCCGGCCCTTTAACAGGAAAGTGGGGCCCACATGTGCTTATTGGGCCGGCCCACTATCTTGTTGGGCCGGCCCACTTGCTCTATGGTGGTCCCACATGGTAAATGGGCCGGCCCTTTAAGTGGAAGGTGGGACCCACCTTTTGTTTTTCGGCCCACTTTCTATATGGTGGACCCCGCATACCAAATGGGCCGGCCCATTAACAGGAATGTGGGACCCACCTGTGTTTTTGGCCCGGCCCACTATCTTGGTGGGCCAGCCCACTGGCTATATGGTGGGCCCCACGTACTAAATGGGCCGGCCCTTTAACAGGAAAGTGGGACCCACCTGTGTTTTTGGCCCGGCCCACTATTTTGTTGGGCCGGCCCACTTGCTATATGGTGGACCCCACAAACTTAATGGGCCGATCCTTTAACTGGAAAGTGGGACCCACTGTGTTTTTGGCCGCCCACTAGCTTGTTGGGCCGGCCCACTTGCTATACGGTGGACCCCACACACTAAATGGGCCGGCCTTCTAACAGGAAAGTGGGACCCACCTGTGTTTTTGGCCCGGCCCACTTGCTTCTTGGGCCGGCCCAGTTGCTGTAAGGTGGACCCCACATGTTAAATGGGCCGGCCCATTTAAGTTTTGACCAGTCAACCTTAGAGGTTAGGCCCGGCCCACTTAACTAATGGACCAGCCCAGCTATATAGTTGACCGGTCAAACTATGTCATCTGGCCCGGCCCGCTTAAGACGTGGCAGGCCTCGTGTGGGCCTACCATCTACCACGGGGTTTCAGCGGTTAACGCCGTTAACTGGCAGTTAACGGCGTCTGCCACGTGTCAGTTTGCATGACGTCAGCAGTCAACGGGCTCCCGAAAACACTTCCGCAACGGTCCGATTTTCCGTGGCGGAAGGGCGCCCAAGCGCGACGGACCGAAAAAATCGTCGTTGGACTTTGCCTGACGCAGTTTCGACAACGGAACCCATATCGTCGGGTTAGGCCCATAGGCGACGAAAAATGCCCCTTAGTTGACGATTTTGGGACGTTGTCTATCAGAACTTTTCTTGTAGTGAATCATGGTGGAAGTTTCAGTTTTGGACATATATCCTCAATCTCATATGAGAACACTAATTGTTGCCACATGCTTATGCATTAAAGAGGAGTCCATTATCTGTTGTCCATGTTGTCCCGGTATGGATGTCTAAGTTGAGAATAATCAAAAGCGAGAAATCCAAAATGCGAGCTTTCTCCTTAGACCTTTGTACAGGCGGCATGGAGGTACCCCTTTGTGACACTTGGTTAAAACATGTGTATTGCGATGATCCGGTAGTCCAAGCTAATTAGGACAAGGTGCGGGCACTATTAGTATACTATGCATGAGGCTTGCAACTTGTAAGATATAATTTACATAATACATATGCTTTATTACTACCGTTGACAAAATTGTTTCATGTTTTCAAAATAAAAGCTCTAGCACAAATATAGCAATCGATGCTTTCCTCTTTGAAGGACCTTTCTTTTACTTTTATTGTTGAGTCAGTTTACCTATCTCTCTCCACCTTAAGAAGCAAACACTTGTGTGAACTGTGCATTGATTCTTACATACTTGCATATTGCACTTGTTATATTACTTTACATTGACAATATCCATGAGATATACATGTTATAAGTTGAAAGCAACCGCTGAAACTTAATCTTCCTTTGTGTTGCTGATGCGCGTAGATGTACACGTCCGTTGGGAACCCCAAGAGGAAGGTATGATGCGCACAAGCAAGTTTTCCCTCGAAAGAAACCAAGGTTTAATTGAACCAGGAGGAGCCAAGAAGCACGTTGAAGGTTGATGGTGGCGAAATGTGATGCGGCGCAACACCAGGGATTCCGGCGCCAACGTGGAACCTGCACAACACAACCAAAGTACTTTGCCCCAACGAAACAGTGAGGTTGTCAATCTCACCGGCTTGCTGTAACAAAGGATTAACCGTATTGTGTGGAAGATGATTGTTTGCAAGAAAACAGTAAAACAAGTATTGCAGTAGATTGTATGCGATGTAAAGAATAGGACCGGGTCCACAGTTCACTAGAGGTGTCTCTCCCATAAGATAAAAGCATGTTGGGTGAACAAATTACAGTCGGGCAATTGACAAATAGAAAAGGGCATAACAATGCATATACATGATATGATAAATATAGTGAGATTTAATCAGGGCATTACGACAAAGTACATAGACCGCCATCCAACTGCATCTATGCCTAAAAAGTCCACCTTCAGGTTATCATCCGAACCCCTTTCAGTATTAAGTTGCAAAGCAACAGACAATTGCATTAAGTATGGTGCGTAATGTAATCAACAACTACATCCTTAGACATAGCATCAATGTTTTATCCCTAGTGGCAACAACACAACACAACCTTAGAACTTTCTGTCACTGTCCCAGGTGTCAATGAAGGCATGAACCCACTATCGAGCATAAATACTCCCTCTTGGAGTTAAGAGCAAAAACTTGGCCAGAGCCTCTACTAATAACGGAGAGCATGCAAGATCATAAACAACACATAAACAATAGATTGATAATCACCATAACATAGCATTCTCTATTCATCGGATCCCGACAAACACAACATATAGAATTACAGATAGATGATCTTGATCATGTTAGGCAGCTCACAAGATCCAACAATGAAGCACAATTAGGAGAAGACGACCATCTAGCTTGCTATGGACCCATAGTCAGGGGTGAACTACTCA
The DNA here is from genome assembly GCA_030979885.1 of Lolium multiflorum. NCBI lineage: Eukaryota > Viridiplantae > Streptophyta > Magnoliopsida > Poales > Poaceae > Lolium > Lolium multiflorum. The sequence goes on from CM061751.1 coordinate 109,919,664, forward strand.
CTCATCACTCCGGAGGCGATCATGGCGATGAAGAGTCCTCCGGGAGATGATTCCCCTCTCCGGCAGGGTGCCGGAGGCGATCTCCGAATCCCCCGAGATGGGATTCGCGGCGGCGGCGCGTCCTGGAAGGTTTTCCGTATCGTGGCTCTCGTACTGGGGTTTCGCAATGAAGGCTTTAAGTAGGCGGAAGGGCAACGTGGGGGCCACACGAGGGCCCCACACACACAGTCGGCGCGGCCAGGGCCGGCCGCCGCCTATGGTGGCGGCCCCTCGTGGCCCCACTTCGACTCTCTCGGGAAGCTAAAAATAGGACCCTGGGCGTTGATTTCGTCCAATTCGAGAATATTTCGTTACTAGATTTTGAAACCAAAAGCAGAAACAACAACGGCTCTTCGGCATCTTGTTAATAGGTTAGTTCCAGAAAATGCGTAAATACGACATATAATGTGCATAAAACATGTAGGTATCATCAATAAAGTAGCATGGAACATAAGAAATTATTGATACGTTGGAGACGTATCAGTTGCTTCAATACTTTTACTTTGAATTATTGCTTTATGAGTTAACCCCTATGCAAGACTTATTGATGCTTGTCTTGAAGTACTATTCATGAAAAGTCTTTGCTTTATGATTCATTTGTTTACTCATGTCATTACCATTGTTTTTGATCATTCATCTCATATGTTTACAATAGTATGATCAAGGTTATGATGGCATGTCACTTAAGAAATTATCATTGTTATCGTTTACCTACTCGAGGACGAGCATGAACTAAGCTTGGGGATGCTTGATACGTCTCAAACGTATCTATAATTTCTTATGTTCCATGCTACTTTATTGATGATACCTACATGTTTTATACACATTATATGTCATTATTATGCGTTTTCGGAACTAACCTATTGACGAGATGCCGAAGGGCCAGCTCTTTCGCTGTTTTTGGTTCCGAAATCCTAGTAAGGAACTATTCTCGGAATCGGACAAAATCAATGCCCAACATCCTATTTTTCCACGAAGCTTCCGAACACCGAGAGCCACCGGAGGGAGCCCTGGTGGGCCCAGATGATAGGCGGCGCGGCCGGCTGGGCCCGCGCCCCTAGTGTGTCGTCGCCTCGTCAGCCCTCCGACTCCGCCTCTTCGCCTATATAAAGGTCCCTGACCTAAAACACGATACGAATAAGCCACGGTACGAGAAAAGTTCCGAGCCGCCGCCATCGCGAAGCCAAGATCTGGGGGACAGGAGTCTCTGTTCCGCACGCCGCCGGGACGGGGAAGTGCCCCGGAAGGCTTCTCCATCGACACCACCGCCATCTTCATCACCGCTGTCTCCCATGAGGAGGGAGTAGTTCTCTATTGAGGCTCGGGGCTGTACCGGTAGCTATGTGGTTCATCTCTCCTATGTACTTCAATACAATAATCTCATGAGCTGCCTTACATGATTGAGATTCATATGATGATGCTTGTAATCTAGATGTCATTATGCTAGTCAAGTGGGTTTTACTTATGTGATCTCCGGAGACTCCTTGTCCCACGTGTGTAAAGGTGACAGTGTGTGCACCGTGTGGGTCTCTTAGGCTATATTTCACAGAATACTTATTCACTGTTATGAATGGCGTAGTGAAGTGCTTATTTATATCCCTTTATGATTGCAATGTGTTTTGTATCACTATTTATCTATGTGCTACTCATGTGATGTTATTAAAGTAGTCTATTCCTCCTGCATGGTGTAATGGTGACAGTGTGTGCATCGTGTAGTTCTTGTCGTAGATTATGATCATAATCTCTTGTAGGTTATGGAGTTGATTATCGCTATGATAGTATTGATGTGATCTATGCCTCCTTCGTAGTGTGATGGTGACAGTGTGCATGCTATGTTAGTACTTGGTTTATTTTGCAAAGATCTATTATGCTCTAAGGTTACTTAAACATGAATATCGAATGTTGTGGAGCTTGTTAACTCCGGCAATGAGGGTTCTTGTAGCCCTACACAATTAGTGGTGTTCATCATCCAACAAGAGTATATGTAGCACAAAGGAAGAGAAATTATTTATTATGTGATCAATGTTGAGAGTGTCCACTAGTGAAAGTATGATCCCTAGGCCTTGTTTCCACCACAAAGAATTGCTTCCTACGCCCAAGCTATTTTCTGGCGCCGCTTGTTTACTGTTTTACTGCATCTTTACTTTCTGCAATATTACCACCATCTATACCACCTGTGTTTTACTATCTCTTCGCCGAACTAGTGCACCTATACATCTGACAAGTGTATTTGGTGTGTTGGGGACACAAGAGACTTCTTGCTTTGTGGTTGCAGGGTTGCTTGAGAGGGATATCTTTGACCTCTTCCTCCTTGAGTTCGATAAACCTTGGGTGATCCACTTAAGGGAAAACTTGTTGCTGTTCTACAAACCTCTGCTCTTGGAGGCCCAACACTGTCTACAGGAAAAGAAGCGTGAGTAGACATCAAACCACATACATCATCATGTATGTTTCCACTAAGTTAGTTGCCCGTTCAACTCTTGGCCTATGAACGGTATTTTAGTCATTCTATTTAGAAAAGATTTGCAAGTGCCAAATGATTCAAAAATCAAATGACTCCAAAAATCCATCTGCATGGAGTTTCTTCATGCTTTCCTTTCTAACATGACCTAAATGGCGGTTCCACAAATAAGTAGAATTAAAATCATTTGCCTTATGGCATTTTAGCGTCAGTGTTATGTATGTGTGTTTCACCATTAATATTTATAATAACTTATCCATCGTACATGGAGTAATGTCATAATTTGAACAACTCATTGTTTTCATTTGACCAGAGCAAAATAACAATTATTAAGTTCTTTATTATAAATTCTAAGGGCTAGGTAGAATGCCAACGACAAACATAATAACACTTTATTATGTTCCAAACGTGCATTGTTACCATATTCCTTATCAGTCACTTAGGCCATCGTGTTCTTGTATTGCGTTGTACTGTATGACATCTCATACCAACCAATATGGTACAAATACCCAAGAATTTCATTATGTGACCAAACAAGGAATACATCCATAACATGTATATCATTTATATACACCTGAGCTAGACTTTCTAGTCTTTTCTTTCTTTCTGCCAAAATATCTTTTGTAGTTTCTCTTTTAGTTTTCCTCATTCTCAGAAAACACTTCACCTTCAATAACTTCTAGGTTTGTTGGTAAAATACCAATAACCTTGAGGTTCTTACTTTGAAGTTGATCATCATATGACAAGTGTTCCAGTATCACTATTAGTAGCTTTGTAATATGATGAAAAATTTCACTCATAATTTTATCCATCATATCATGACGACTTTCCGAGACCATGTCTATACATGCCAGGCTCGTAAAGTTTAACCTTATTATTCGCATGTGCAAATCTGGCTTGCACCCGTTGTATGTACTCGTGGAATCTATAACACCCGATCATCACGAGATGCTTCGAAACGACGAGTCTTAGCAACGGTGCATACTAAGGATGATCACTTCATGGATATGCGAATATCGTTAGTGCCCCAATAGTTGGAGGATTGGGACGCCTGGCGTCTTCAACCTTCGTACATTCCCATAAAACTTATGAGTTTATGTAGTCTCACTAGATTATATTCTATCATCTTGCAATAAGGTCTTAGATATCACATATATCTCATACCTTGCTTATTTTTGAAAACAAAATTTTCAGCTCCTTATATTTCAAACGGATTTGAACTTTAAGTTTCATGGAGACAAGATGACTTTAGGTACTAATTGAAACAATTGTTCTTTGAATCAATAAAGTGAGGTTTACTAAAAGTTTGCAATAGGACTTAATAAATTTTTGATTCTTTAACAATACGGTACCAGTCCGTAAAGTTACTTGTCAGATTTAACAGTATTTCAATCTCAATTACAAGACTAACGCATGATAGAAAACGGATGCCAATACTACAAAATTAATTCAAAATACTATTCAGACTATGTTCATGATAATTAGTTCAAGTTTTAATCTAATTACTAATGAACTCCCACTTAATACAACATCCCCCATAGTTGTTAAGTGGCACACGATCCACATCCACTACACCAAAACCGATCATCACGTGAGATGATGTAGCTTCAATAGTGAACATCAACATGTTGATCATATCATCCATATGACTCGTGTTCAACCTTTCGGTTTCCGTTGTCCCGAGGCCATGTCTGTACATGCTAGGCTCGTCAAGCAAACCCAAGTATTCCGCGTGTGCAAACATGGCTTACACCCGTTGTATGTGAACGTAGAGTCTATCACATCCGATCATCACGAGATGCTTCGAAACGATGTACAACGGTGCATACGAGGGGAGAACACTTTATTATCTTGATATTAATATGAGGGATCATCTTATAATGCTACCGTCGCGATCTAAGCAAAATAAGATGCATAAAGGATTAACATCACATGCAATTCATATGTGATATGATATGGCCCTTTTGTCTTTGCGCCTTTGATCTTCATCTCCAAAGCACGGACATGATCTCCATCATCAACGGGCATGATCTCCATCATCGTCGGCATAGCGTCAAGGTCCATGGCGCGTCTTCATGGTTGTTCACCGTGTGTAGCAACTATTACAACTACTTTGAAATAATACTACAACATGAAATATAAAGACAACCATAAGGCTCCTGCCGTTGCCACAATACAATAATGATCATCTCATACATATTCATCATCACATCATGGCCATATCACATCACCAAACCCTGCAAAAACAAGTTAGACACCTCTAATTTGGTTTGCATATTTTACGTGGTTTAGGGTTTTCGAGTAAGATCTAATCTACCTACGAACATGAACCACAATGGTGATACTAGTGTTGTCAATAGAAAGAGTAAATTCGATCTTCACTATGGTGGGAGAGACAGACACCCGCAAAGCCACTTATGCAATACAAGTTGCATGTCGAGCGTGGAGCAAGTCTCATGAACGCGGTCATGTAAAGTTAGCCCGGCCGCTTCATCCCACCATGCCGCAAGATGCAAAGTACACGAACTAGACAACAAAAACATCAACGCCCACAAAACCATTGTGTTCTACTCGTGCAACCAATCTATGCATAGACACGGCTCGATACCACTGATGGGATTCGTAGCATAGAAAACAAAAAATTTCCTACCGCAAGAACGAAAACACAAGCCAAGATCTAATCTAGTAGATGGTATCAACAAGAAGATCATGAGACTAACCCTCGAAGATTTCCAAAGCCTAACAAGATTAGATCTCATGGTGGATGTAGTCGATCACTTCCCGCTTGCAAAAGCGCGTAGAAGAACTTGACGGTGCCACAATCGGGCAGCACCTCCGTACTCGGTCACACGTACGATGTTGATGAAGACGACGTCCTCCTCCCCGTTCCAGCGGGCAGCGGAAGTAGTAGATCCTCCACGGAATCCCGGCAGCACGACGGCGTGGTGGTGGTGGTGGTGGAGATCTCCGGCAGGGCTTCGCCAAAGCTTATGCGGGAGAAGTGGAGGAGGGGGGCTAGGGTTTGGAGAGGGCAGGGCCTTGGGTGGTGCGGCCAAGCTAGGGTTGAAGTGGCCCCCTCCCTCTCTCCTCATTATATAGGTGGAAATCCCCAGTGTTGGTATCAAGTCTTCGAATAAGACCGAAACCAAAACCTACCAAAGGGACAAAACCTACCCAAGGGGGGAATCCCACTCAAGGACTCCCACCCTTCCTTGGGGGTTGGCCGCCACCATGTGGAGCCCACCTGGACTCCTCCCCCCTAGGGTTTGGTCGGCCATGCAAGGTGGAGTCCTCCGGACTCCACTTTCCATGGTGATTTCTTCCGGACTTTTCTAGAACCTTCTAGAACCTGCCATAAATGCATCGGATCATTTCCAAACTTGGAATATGACTTCCTATATATGAATCTTATTCTCAGGACCATTCCGGACCTCCTCGTGATGTCCTGGATCCCATCCGAGACTCCGAACAAAACTTCGAACTCCATTCCATATTCCATATCTACTTAAACGACATCAAACCTTAAGTGTGTCACCCTACGGTTCGTGAACTATGAGACATGGTTGAGACTTCTCTCCGACCAATAACCAATAGCGGGATCTGGAGATCCATAATGGCTCCCACATATTCAACGATGACTTAGTGATCGATTGAACCATTTACATACGATACCGATTCCCTTTATCACGCGATATTTTACTTGTCCGAGGTTTGATCATCGGTATCATGATACCTTGTTCAACCTCGTCTCTGACAAGTACTCTTTACTCGTACCGTGGTAGGTGGTCTCTTATGAACCATTCATATGCTTGCAAGCTAATTAGACGACATTCCACCGAGAGGGCCTAGAGTATATCTATCCGTCATCGGGATGGACAAAATCCCACTCTTGATCCATATGCCTCAACTCATACTATCCGAATACTTAATCCCACCTTTATAACCACCCATTTACGCAGTGGCGTTTGATGTAATCAAAGTACCCTTCCGATATAAGTGATTTATATGATCTCATGGTCGAAGGATTAGGTAACTATGTATCGGAAAGCTTATAGCAACTTGAACTTAATGACGTGATCTTATGCTACGCTTAATTGAGTGTGTCCATTACATCATTGATACGTCTCCAACGTATCGATAATTTCTTATGTTCCATGCTACTTTATTGATGATACCTACATGTTTTATGCACATTATATGTCATATTTATGCATTTTCTGGAACTAACCTATTAACAAGATGCCGAAGTGCCAGTTCCTGTCTTCTGTTTTTGGTTTCAAATCCTAGTAACGAAATATTCTCGGAATTGGACGAAATCAACGCCAGGTTCCTATTTTGCCCGGAAGCATCCAGAACACCCGAGAGCCGGAGGGGCCCTGTGGGCCCCAGATGACATGGTGGCGCGGCCATGGGCCGCGCCACCCTATGGTGTCGTCGCCTCGTTGACCCTCCCCGCCTCTTCGCCTATATAAAGCCCCCGCATCAAACCCTTACGGAGGAAGCCACGATACGAGAAAAGTTCCGAGCCGCCGTCATCGCGAAGCCAAGATCGGGGGACAGAGTCTCTGTTCCGGCACCCTCGGAGCGGGGAAGTGCCCCGGAAGGCTTCTCCATCGACACCGCTGCCATCTCCACCGCCATCTTCATCACCGCTGCTGCTCCCATGAGGAGGGAGTAGTTCTCCATCGAGGCTCGGGGGTAGCTATGTGGTTCATCTCTCTCCTATGTACTTCAATACAATAATCTCATGAGCTGCCTTACATGATTGAGATTCATATGATGATGCTTGTAATCTAGATGTCATTATGCTAGTCAAGTGGGTTTTACTTATGTGATCTCCGGAGACTCCTTGTCCCACGTGTGTAAAGGTGACGGTGTGTGCACCGTGTGGGTCTCTTAGGCTATATTTCACGAAGTACTTATTCACTTGAAGAGCGTAGTGAAGTGCTTATTTATATCTCTTTATGATTGCAATGTGCATCGTATCACAATTTATCTATGTGCTACTCTAGTGATGTGTTATTAAAGTAGTTTTATTCCTCCTGCATGTGTGCAAAGGTGACAGTGTGTGCACCGTGTTAGTACTTGGTTTATGCTATGATCATGATCTCTTGTAGATTGCGAAGTTAACTATTGCTATGATAATATTGATGTGATCTATTCCTCCTACATATGCATGAAGGTGACAGTGTGCATGCTATGCTAGTACTTGGTTTAGTCGTTTCGATCTATCTTACACTTAAGGTTACTTAAACATGAGCATTATTGTGGAGCTTGTTAACCGGCATTGAGGGTTCGTGTAATCCTACGCAATGTGTTCATCATCCAACAAAAGTGTAGAGTATGCATTTATCTATTCTGTTATGTGATCAATGTTGAGAGTGTCCACTAGTGAAAGTGTAATCCCTAGGCCTTGTTCCTAAATACTGCTGAGTTTCCTGCTTGTTTACTGTTTTACTGTGTTACTACTGCAATACTACCACCATCAACTACACGCCAAGCTATTTTCTGGCACCATTGCTACTGTTCATATATATTCATACCACCCGTATTTCACTATCTCTTCGCCGAACTAGTGCACCTATTAGGTGTGTTGGGGACACAAGAGACTTCTTGCTTTGTGGTTGCAGGGTTGCATGAGAGGGATATCTTTGACCTCTTCCTCCCTGAGTTCGATAAACCTTGGGTGATCCACTTAAGGGAAAACTTGCTGCTGTTCTACAAACCTCGCACTTGGAGGCCCAACACTGTCTACAGGAAAGGAAGGAACGTAGACATCAAGCCAATTTTCTGGCGCCGTTGCCGGGGAGGAAAGGTAAAAGGTACTCACACTCGGATCTCGGCTACTAAGCTATTTTCCGGCGCCATTGTAAGTACTCGAAGCTATTTCCTTTAGACTGCAATTGCGACATTTGGTTTCTTGTTTACACTAGTTAGGCATAATGGAAAACAACAAAAATATGAGAGATCTTTATGAACTTTATCTTGAATTAGGACATGATGTGTTTGAAGAGAGAATTAAAAAACCCATGGAACTTTATATGCATGATAATGGGAATGTTATTAGTATGAATGCTTTGAACACCATTGTTGCTAATGCTATGGAAAATTCTAAGCTTGGGGAAGCTGGTTTTGATGAGCATGATATTTTTAGTCCCCCAAGCATTGAGGAGAAAATTTACTTTGATGATACTTTGCCTCCCATTTATGATGATTATAATGATAGTAGTCTTTTGTTACCACCTGTTATGGAGGATAAATCTGATTATGATTACAATATACCTCCTATATTTGATAGCTACTTTGTTGAATTTGCTCCCACTACAACTAATAAAATTGATTATGCTTATGTTGGGAGTAGTAATTATTTTATGCATGAGACTCATGATAAGAATGCTTTATGTGATAGTTATATTGTTGAGTTTGCTCATGATGCTACTGAAAGTTATTATGAGAGAGGAAAATATGGTTGTAGAAATTTTCATGTTACTAAAACACCTCTCTATGTGCTGAAATTTTTGAAGCTACACTTGTTTTATCTTCCTATGTTTGTTACTTTGCTCTTCATGAACTTGTTTATTTACAAGATTCCTATGCATAGGAAGCATGTTAGACTTAAATGTGTTTTGAATTTGCCTCTTGATGCTCTCTTTTGCCTCAAATACTTCTTGCGAGTGCATCATTAAAACTGCTGAGCCCATCTTAATGGCTATAAAGAAAGAACTTCTTGGGAGATAACCCATGTGTTTATTTTACTACAGCAATTTTTGTTTTGTTGAGTCTTGGAAGTTGTTTACTACTGTAGCAACCTCTCCTTATCATGTTTTTGTGCCAAGTAAAGTTTCTATGTCAAAGTTGATGTTATATTTGGGATCGCTGCGCAGAAACAGCATTGCTGTCTGTCACGAATCTGGGCACAGTTCCCTGTAGAAAATTCGAAAAATCTGCCAATTTACGAGCGTGATCCTCAGATATGTACGCAACTTTCATTAGTTTTGAGTTTTTCCATTTGAGCAAGTCTGGTGCCATCTTAAAATTCGTCTTTACGGACTGTTCTGTTTTTGACAGATTCTGCCTTTTATTTCGCATTGCCGCTTTTGCTTTGTTGAATGAGTTTCTTTGTTCCATTAACTTTCAGAAGTTTTGTGCAATGTCCAGAAGTGTTAAGAATGATTGTGTCACCTCTGAACATGTGAATTTTGATTATGCACTAACCCTCTAATGAGTTTGCTTGAAGTTTGGTGTGGAAGTTTTCAAGGGTCAATAGAAGAGGGTGATATAATGTGATCGAGAAGAGTGAAAGGTCTAAGCTTGGGGATGCCCCGGTGGTTCATCCCTGCATATTTCAAGAAGACTCAAGCATCTAAGCTTGGGGATGCCCAAGGCACCCTTCTTCATCGACAACTTATCAGGTTTCTTCTAGTGAAACTATATTTTTATTCCATCACATCCTATGTATTTTACTTGGAGCGTCTGTGTGCTTTTATTTTTGTTTTTGTTTTGTTATCTTAGTTCTCTGAATAAGTTCATCCTTGTGTGGGGGAGAGACACGCTCCGCTGGTTCGTATGAACACATGTGTTCTTAGCTCATAATATTCATGGCGAAGTTTCCTCTTCGTTAAATTGTTATATGGTTGGAATTGGAAAATGCTACATGTAGTAATTCTAAACTGTCTTGAATAATTTTATACTTGGCAATTGTTGTGCTCATGTTTAAGCTCTTGCATCATATACTTTGCACCTATTAGTGAAGAAATACATAGAGCTTGCTAAAATTTGGTTTGCATAATTGGTCTCTCTAAGGTCTAGATAATTTCTAGTAAAGAGTTTGAACAACAAGGAAGACGGTGTAGAGTCTTATAATGTTTACAATATGTCTTTTATGTGAGTTTTGCTGCACCGGTTCATCCTTGAGTTTGCTTCAAATAACCTTGCTAGCCTAAACCTTGTATCGAGAGGGAATACTTCTCATGCATCCAAAATACTTGAGCCAATATTCATGCCATTTGTGTCCACCATACCTACCTACTACATGGTATTCTTTCGCCATTCCAAAGTAAATTGCTTGAGTGCTACCTTTAAACAATTCAAAATTTATCACCTCTTATTTGTGTCAATGTTTTATAGCTCATGAGGAAGTATGTGGTGTTTTATCTTTCGATCTTGTCATTTACTTTTGAGACTTTCACTAATGGACTAGTGGCTTCATCCGCTTATCCAATAATTTTGCAAAAAGAGCTGGCAATGAGGTTCCCAGCCTCAATTAATTAACTTGCATTAATAATTCTCTTCACATGTTTTGCTCTGATTCATCAGTAAGCAACTTAATTTTGCAAATAGAGACTCCTCCATGGTATGTGAATGTTGGAAGGCACCCGAGGATTCGGTTAGCCATGGCTTGTGTAAGCAAAAGGTTGGGAGGAGTGTCATCCATAAATAAAGAAAAACTAAACTAAAGTACATGTGTAAACAAAAGAGAAGAGGGATGATCTACCTGGTAGAGATAACGTCCTTCATGGGAGCCGCTCTTGAAAGTCTGGTTGATGAGGTAGTTAGAGTGCCCACTACCATTCGTTGACAACAACAAACACTTCTCAAAATTTTAATTTTATGCTCTCTTTATGTTTTCAAAACCAAAGCTCTAGCACAAATACAGCAATCGATGCTTTCCTCTTTGAAGGACCATTCTTTTACTTTTATTGAGTCAGTTTACCTATCTCCTTCCACCTTAAGAAGCAAACACTTGTGTGGACTGTGCATTGATTCCTACATACTTGCATATTGCACTTATTATATTACTTTATGTTGACAATATCCATGAGATATACATGTTATAAGTTGAAAGCAACCGCTGAAACTTAATCTTCCTATGTGTTGCTTCAACACCTTTACTTTGATTTATTGCTTTATGAGTTAACTCTTATGCAAGACTTATTGATGCTTGTCTTGAAGTACTATTCATGAAAAGTCTTTGTCATATGATTCAGTTGTTTACTCATATCATTACCTTTGTTTTGATCGTTGCATTCATTACATATGTTTACAAATAGTATGATCAAGATTATGATGGCATGTCACTTCAGAAATTATCTTTGTTATCGTTTTACCTGCTCGGGACGAGCAGAACTTTAGATGCTGATACGTCTCCAACGTATCGATAATTTCTTATGTTCCATGCTACTTTATTGATGATACCTACATGTTTTATGCACATTATATGTCATATTTATGCATTTTCTGGAACTAACCTATTAACAAGATGCCGAAGTGCTGCCTTTCGCTGTTTTTGGTTTCAGAAATCCTAGTAACGAAATATTCTCGAATTGGACGAAATCAACGCCCGGGTTCCTATTTTGGAAGCATCCAGAACACCCGAGAGCGAGGGGCCCTGTGGCCCCAGATGACATGGTGGCGGCCAGGCTGGGCCCGCGCCACCCTATGGTGTCGTCGCCTCGTTGACCCCTCGCCGCCTCTTCGCCTATATAAAGCCCCGCATCGAAAACCCTTACGGAGGAAGCCACGATACGAAAAGTTCCAGCGCCGTCATCGCGAAGCCAAGATGCGGGGACGAGGTCTCTGTTCGACCGCCGAGGGGAAGTGCCCGGAAGGCTTCTCCATCGACACCGCTGCCATCTCCACCGCCATCTTCATCACCGCTGCTTGCTCCCATGAGGAGGAGTAGTTCTCCATCGAGGCTCGGGGCTGTACCGGTAGCTATGTGGTTCATCTCTCTCCTATGTACTTCAATACAATAATCTCATGAGCTGCCTTACATGATTGAGATTCATATGATGATGCTTGTAATCTAGATGTCATTATGCTAGTCAAGTGGGTTTTACTTATGTGATCTCCGGAGACTCCTTGTCCCACGTGTGTAAAGGTGTGGTGTGCACCGTGTGGGTCTCTTAGGCTATATTTCACGAAGTACTTATTCACTGTTGAAGAGCGTAGTGAAGTGCTTATTTATATCTCTTTATGATTGCAATGTGCATCGTATCACAATTTATCTATGTGCTACTCTAGTGATGTGTTATTAAAGTAGTTTTATTCCTCCTGCATGTGTGCAAAGGTGACAGTGCGTGCACGTGTTAGTACTTGGTTTATGCTATGATCATGATCTCTTGTAGATTGCGAAGTTAACTATTGCTATGATAATATTGATGTGATCTATTCCTCCTACATATGCATGAAGGTGAGTGTGCATGCTATGCTAGTACTTGGTTTAGTCGTTTCGATCTATCTTACACTTAAGGTTACTTAAACATGAGCATTATTGTGGAGCTTGTTAACTCCGGCATTGAGGGTTCGTGTAATCCTACGCAATGTGTTCATCATCCAACAAAAGTGTAGAGTATGCATTTATCTATTCTGTTATGTGATCAATGTTGAGAGTGTCCACTAGTGAAAGTGTAATCCCTAGGCCTTGTTCCTAAATACTGCTGAGTTACTACTGCTTGTTCTTGTTTTACTGTGTTACTATCTGCAATACTACCACCATCAACTACACGCCACAAGCTATTTTCTGGCACCATTGCTACTGTTCATATATATTCATACCACCTGTATTTCACTATCTCTTCCGAACTAGTGCACCTATTAGGTGTGTTGGGGACACAAGAGACTTCTTGCTTTGTGGTTGCAGGGGGATATCTTTGACCTCTTCCTCCCGAGTTCGATAAACCTTGGGTGATCCACTTAAGGGAAAACTTGCTGCTGTTCTACAAACCTCTGCACTTGGAGGCCCAACACTGTCTACAGGAAAGGAGGGGGAACGTAGACATCAATCATTCACATAATTACATAACCTTGTTATTAATAAGATCCAATATTCATGATCATGAAACCTTGATCGTCTATTGATCAACAAGCTAGTTATACAAGAGGCTTACTAGGGACTCCTTGTTGTTTACATAACACACATGTATCAATGTTTCGGTTAATACAATTATAGCATGATATGTAAACATTTATCTTAAACACAAACATATATAATAACCATTTTATTATTGCCTCTTGGGCATATCTCCAACACTTTTTGGGGGCTGTCGGCGGCGCCATGGGGAGAGGGTAGCGGCGACGGGTGAACGGCGGGAGGGAGAAAGAAACGGCGGGATAGGAGAAATGAATCGACGACGGGATATCTGTTGGGAGGCCAGAAATGCACGGCGGGATAGGCGCGATGTGGCGGGAGAGGCGGGATTTTGCGGGAGTGGGAGACGAATTTTCCCTGTGCCGCTGACGGGTCGGCCCCGCCACTTCCCGCCTCGCTTCGTTGTGTCCGGCGTGCCCGGAGCATCCCTCGTGGGACGGGACGGCTCGGGCGCCAGAAACCGCATCGGGACGCGCCGGACAAAAAGGGCTTTGGGGGACGCGGCTGGAACAGATTTTTTGTCCGGCGCGCCCCAAATTGCTTTGGGGGGCGCGACTGGAGATGCTCTAAGAGCATCTCTTCAAAACCGCAAACTCCATATTCGCCTATCCAAGCCACCCCAAACGCGTTTTGGAGACCGAAAAACGGCCGGGCAGTCCAAACGCGGCAAACATGGCCCGCATAACAGCATATTGGAATATGCTGTTATGCCGGCCGCGTTTTCCGCGTTTGGACTGCGCGGCCGTTTTTCGGCCCGCAACCAAAAACCGCAAACGCAGGGTTTATCTAAATTATTCGATAATTCTAAAATGCAGCAACATAATCATGCAAAATAGATTGTTCAGATTACTCAATCATACATGAAACACGACACCAAAAGAAGATCGAACATCACATCATGAAAGAGTGAAGTGCTCACACGTCACCGTCGCTTGCCATCGCATCGACATAGCCTCCACCGCTCGCCGTAGCGTCTCCATCGCCGACAGTCATCACGACTGCCATGGCCGCGCGTGCAGCTTCCCTTCTCCGCGCCAAGATCTGCGCCTTCGTGAGCGTCCTCCACTCAAGGGTCTCCTCATCCATGGCCGCCGGGTTCATCAACATAGTGGCATTCTCCGCCGCGATGAGCTCCGCCATGGCACGGTGCTCCTCGGCGCGTGCTCTCTTCTCCTCTATGTCGGCCTTTCGCTTTGCATCCTGCCGGAGTGTCGCCCATTTCGCCTCTTTTTCCCTTGCCTTCGCCGCCATCATCTCCTTCTTGGCCGCCAAAGTCTTGATCATCATCGCCTCTTTGGATTTGACCATCACATCGATCTTGAGAGATAATGAAGCGGCCTCTCCTTGTCTCTTGATCTTCTCCTTGGTAGCCTTCCATCCATCCGACCTCTTGTCCTTGTTCTTGTTCTTGTTCTTCTTCTTCTTCTTCTTCTTCTTCTTCTCAAGCACGTCATCCTCCTCCTCCGCGTCCTCCAACTCGATGAGCTTGTGCTTCGGCGGTGGCGCCTCTTGTTTCCTCAACTTCCATTTCGGATTGTGCTGAAGAAGTGCATAGCAATGAGCGAACTTGAACGGTAGATGCTTCAAACCCGGCATCTCCCAAAACCTTTGCTGCGCAATAGCTTCCCAATCGCCGGCGTTGGTGCCGCTCGGTGGCGTGTTCCTCACGCCCTCGATGCAACCGGACCACCGGCTGCACGCCGTCTTTATGGTGTCCCATCAGCCTTGGAGCGAGCGGTAGGAGCGGGTCGGAGTAGTAGAGAGAGGCGACATCAATTGGAAGAACTTGTCCTTGATGCGTTGCCAATACCTCTTGCCGGTTTGGTCGGTGCCGGTCACGACATCCATCGAAACTGCCTCTCAAGCCTTGATCAAGATCATGTCTTCGAACTCGGTGTAGTTGTCGGTCCGGATCGCTCTCCCCTTCACCTTGGCCACCGCCCCATCGAACGCCCCCTCCTCGATCTCTTCCAATTCATCTTCTCCCTCGCCGTCGGCGTCTTCTTGCTCCTCAAACTCCTCCCCTTCGAGCCCCTCCTCCAATCCGTCGTTGTAGTCACCGTAGTCCACAAGAGGCGGCATGTCGATGTCCACGGCAGCATCGTTGAGCATGCCAACGAACGACTCCAACGCGTCATCAACCTCGGTACTTTCATCGACCACCTTGCGCGCATCGACCGGCTCCGGCGGCGTAGGCACCACCACCGCAGTCAAGGTAGCAACTGACGCCATCTTGGTCGCCGGTGGCTTCTTCGCAACCTTCTTTGGAGCCAGCTTCTTCGGTGCCGGCGCCGCGTGCCACCTTGCTCGTCGGCCTCTTCACCCGCTTGGCCAGGACGGCAGGGACAACTGCAGCGGGGAGCGTTGGGCCAGCGGGAGGCTCGGGGACGACGTGCTGCCCCAGCCGCTGCAACAACGAGAGGTGCGGCGACGATGGCGGGGCGGTGGCGCTAGATCCGGATGCGGTCGCTGCAGCTGGTCCGTGTGCGCCCTTGCCCGGGAGCGGCGGAGGGGCGTCTGCGTCCATGTCGGGGCGATCGCGGAGGCTTCGGTGGCCGGAGATGGGCGGGGCGGCGGAATCGGGCGCGTCGGGTGGAGCGGAAGCGGGAAACGAAGGAGCTGAAACTTCCTTCGCGCCAAGGAGGGGAAATGGATGGAGGCCGGCCTCGCACAGCCCCTCTGACCCTGGAACTTGGGGGTCGCGAGGCGCGAATCGGGGCGGCCCGATTTTTTTTTTGGAAATGAGGGTCGGATGCGGGATCTGAATGACGCGTTTTTTGCCCGCCGAACTGGAAATCGGCGGTTATTATGCGGATGAGGGTCGGATAGGGAATCTGCTAGAGATGCTCTAAGCCCCCATCGCACACAGAAAGTGCGGAAGATATTGCAATAGGCCATCGCCACTTGTAACATGACATGTAGATATACTATGATAGTCTCCTACCAAACTAAAAAAATGCGCTACCAAAATGAGTCTCTTCTAGATTGGGCATGGGAACTCTATTACCATAAAGAGACCATACAAGATTTACCCAAGGAACATTAGTTCATGAGTAAAATTTATGAAGTTGTTTCAGAAGTGCTTTGTTTTGCAGCTCTAGATTTAGGACTCCAAGCCCACCGAGATTTCAACCAAAGCATTAACCGAAGATGAATCGTCCTCTTTCGCCCAAACACAGTGCCATTGAGATCGATTGCAGATATTGATCATATATTTTTTTTTGAATTTGAGGTAGCACATAAATAAAGTGGGCAAACGAATATCACAAATTTCAAATGGCCACCATAGCCCCAAAACCTAGCCACGGGCCTCGTCCTGCCAACAGGCTGTTGTTGCTGGTTGCTTCCTGGGCCGACTCTCGAGTCTCGAGTCCATCTCATCTCATCTCGAGTATCCCCTCAAAAACAAAACAAAACAAAAAAAAAAACAAATCTCACTCTCGAGTCTAGACCTTCCGACGCCTCGCCGCAGACGCCGCAATCCCGGCGCCCCATCCAGGTCCGCCGCCGCGCGCCGCTCCCGTGCCCGCCCCACCGCTGGCCGCCGAGCCCGCACTCTCAGGATGACCATGTACGGCGGCGGTAAGTCCTCTCGCCCCCGCCCCCGCCCCTGCCCCGCTAAACCCTAAACCCTTGCTGGAGATCTCGCGCTCAGTTTCGCTCCCTCTCCCCCGCAGACGAGGTTTCCGCCATCGTCATCGACGTGGGGTCGTACAGCTGCAAGGCGGGCTACGCCGGCGACGACACCCCCAAATCCGTCTTTACCTCGGTGAGAGAAAATATGCTCCTTCTGGAACTGTTCGGATTATGCTGGGTATTTCTTCCGAGTTTGCCCGAGAGTGTCTATCAGCTGGTTGTTTTAGTTCGTTGAATTGGGAGGGGTGATGGACGAATTAGCTCGTTCAGTTGATAGTGGAATTGACAACTCGAGCTAGATTTGTGCGCATTGCATCTGCGGAAGTTTATGCTGGTGATGGACGTCATTTCCAGCTATTTTAGCTCGATGGCTTCACATTCTGGTTCCAACATGGTGTGCTAGTTGTATCAATTCATGCTATGTTGGGCCAAGTCATAAATATATTTTGTAGCCACATAGGCATAGGCACTTCAGTACTAAGTTGAATTCAGGCATTGAGTAGACCGCGATAAGAGACCCGCACTTACCTGTTGGCTTCAGTGCAGCGTGTGCAATCTTTTTAATCTATTGACGGTAAAGTTAGCTCATGATTCTGGCCTGTGTCCAATGGCCCAGATTTTCCACTAGTTGTTAGTGTTAGCTAGTGTGAGCATTTCTTACATGTACTGTGAGTATTTATTCAGAAAATGAATTTCAAGTGTTAAATGTTTACCGTTAGTTCTGAGGTTAACTTCAGATCTCACGGGAAGCGGTACTGTCATGTTTCAATTGTAGAAATTCAGTTTTCTACAAGTTGTAGTTTTTCTGCCTCCCTTAGACTCTACAGTGAATGTTTTATTTTTCTTGTGTGAAGATTTTTCCTCTTTACTTAGTAGGATTATTTGGCCCATTTTTGCAGCATGGCAGTAAATTGCTAGTTTCACCATGTCGCTGATGAAATAAGCAAACCACTCATGTAAAAACAATCAGAGAAAACAAGAAGTACTGGGTGATTAGCACTAAGAAAATGGTTTGAATTTGACCACTTAATGCTATTTGTTTGGTTTAGCACCTTTTCTTCTCCTTTGCCTGAACAGTTCTTGGAAATTATCTTTTGTTTTTTGTTTTTTCAAGAGCATGCGAGCTACCTAATTCGAGACTTCTGGCCAGTACAACTTATTGCACTCACTATCTGGTTTTGATATGTTAAGCTTGTTGGTTCAATTGAACAAACTGAAGATACCGATGAAGCTAAGCCAGAAAAGGAGGCTGACTCTACACCAGATCCTAAGAATGGATCCAAACCTATGGATGTGGACAAAGCCAAAACAAAGCGCAAATATTTTGTCGGTCAAGAATTAGAATTCAGGAGGGATCATATGGAGGTTAGTAACTGCACATTCTAGGGTATTTTTTTGCTCATAATTTTGTTAACTATTTCTTATTGATTCTCTCCCCTCCCCACTGAACAGCTGATCCCGCCAATGAAAGATGGAATAGTTACGAATTGGGATGTTGTTGACAACATATGGAATCATGCTTTTAGGTAATTTTACTTATCTACTTGATGCGTCTCTGAGCAATTTCTCCTCTTTAACATGGTTCATCGGTAATCAGCAATGCCATTATTTGAACTAGGATAAAGTTGCTACTTTAAGCTTAAGAAAGTAGCATTCTGTGTTTATTTGACATAATTTGCTAAGTATACTGATTATGGTTTTCTCTTAGTTTGTGTGTGCATGAGGCATGATTCATTGTTTCCCTCTTGTTTATTTAACTCGTTGGGATGCTGTGACTTCTGTAAAAGATAATTCTGTACAAGGATTTCCTCGTTATGATGCTACGTAATACGTATATTGGAGTTACTATTGCTTTCTTTTACTGTACTACCACACTGGCTCGTTCTATATTTCAGACGTCGGCTATTGATCAATCCTGAAGAGCATCCTATGCTGATAGCTGAACCATCTACAAACAGTGGACAGCAAAGAGAGAAGTATGTGCATATGTTTTGTGTTTAAAATATGTATATCACTGACCCATGGTTCTATGCAAAAACTTTCCTTCAAGCCTGACTCTTATTTTCCATATTTCATAGAGCAGCAGAACTTATGTTTGAGAAGTATAAAGTGCCAGCGTTGTTCCTAGCAAAAAATGCAGTATGTCTCTCGCAGAAGTAACCTTTGATGCAATAAGTTCTATTATTTTTAATTGTTGATTCGGTTGTCAGGTTCTCACATCTTTTGCATCTGGACGTGCTACATCTCTGGTGGTTGACAGGTCAGAATTTTCTTGATTACGTCTTAACTGCACAACCTGCTGTTTTCCATATAGATAAATGAAGGCCTCTTTTTTCCATGTTAGCCCGAGCAGTTTATGAACAAGTGCACCTTGTTGTGGTGTCTGCTTGGTTCTTAATCTCCTACTTTATGTCTGAAGTATATTGTTTTTCACCAATAAGTTGCACATAGCACACAGATATTGTGTAACGATCCATCCGCTTCAAGGAAAATATACTCATGAAGAAGTTGGTTCTAACTGTCAATGCTTAAATTTCCCGTTTTCTTGCTTGATGTGAACAGTTTGTATCTGAACTTGTGAGAACCAAAGGTCATTTAGTGAAGTTAAGACTTGTCAAATTTGAGATCATAATGTTACACCGCCACCTCTTTTTTTGGGTTCTAGGTGCTGGTTTCGTGCTTAGGTGACCATCTCAATTCCTTAAGCATTTTATAAGCTATATTATTAGACTTTAACAAGCTGGTGTCAAACGTCTACTGACGATTTATTTTATCTTAATTTCACCTCTTTGGGTCTTATGTTGTGAGAGAAATTGCTGGAATATGACAGTTTGATCATGTTTGGTACAGTGGTGGAGGGTCTACTGTGATTTCTGCTGTGCATGATGGTTATGTTTTGCAAAAGGTATGTTATGCTATTAATATACCGATTTCAAGGCGAGGTTTACTTTCCTGTATCTAATAGTGATTGCCCATTTTTACTTATTACATTTCACTTGAAAATGTGTTTAGTCCGCTGCTTCAACACTTGATAAATTAAGATGTCAAGTTATATTATATGGTCCCTGGCATATGCTGACACCACATTTGCCTTGCCTCTTCTAAAGTCTTTTCTTCTATCATTCACTAACTTGTTTTCTTGTGGCAGTCTGTTGCAACTTCTCCAATTGGTGGTGAATTTTTAACTGACTGTATGATGAAAAGCTTGGAGAGCAAGGGCGTTGTTGTAAGCATATCCCTCTTTCTTGACATAGCATACTAGTCCTTGCTGTATTTTCATATCCCATTTATTCACTTCTCAGATTAGGCCCCGATATTCATTTAAGAAGAAGGAAGTGAGCCCTGGCGATTACAAGGTATAGTTTCTGTAACGTTATGTTTGATATTAATTTGTTTCTTATCTGCTTGTGACACCTTCGGACAAACAGATAACTCTTTATATCATTTGATGTGCCCCTTTGTTGGAACTTGAAAGTTGAAACTACTTGTACCATTGAATGTGAGCTGAGCCATTGGTTTGAAATCAACACACCATTAAAGAAAAGAGGTGGAAAATAAGGGAAAGACCTTGCGGGCTGGTATCTTTGTTGAATATAGTTGCCTAGTCTCTTCCCTCAAATCGGTCTTTAGGTTGAACTGGCTTAGAGCATTCAATTCTACAATCTGGTCTCTAGGTTATCCATGGCTAACAAAATGTGAGAGCCTGTGAGGTGGTCTAACTACCTTCCCCTTGCCAAATTCTTCTCTGGCACCCAATTAAGTTTTGCCACATGGCATTGGTCTCTAGATAGATCCTGAATATCTGAATAGGATTTTGGCATTTCGAATATCAGGAAGTAGCGCCATCTTGTTCATATCAATATTCATAGATACATGAGCACTTGGTGGTCCTCTGACTATATATCTGCCCCTTTTACAATTCTTCAGTACTTTTCTTCGTATTTATGTGGTTTACCTAACGTTCTGAGTTTGACGTGTTAATCATGGTTATATTCTAAATTAATGCACATTATGCAACCGATTACTGACATTATTATACAGTTGAAAGCCTGAAACAATACACTACACAAATATAAGGGAAACTATGTTGTCTATATTCTGTGAACCTATGTTTGCCTTTTCAGGTTGTAGATCTGGATTTTCCGAACACGACGGATAGTTATAGGTTGTACTGCATGGTATGTTTATTGGCAAATCTGTGAATCTTGTTTTGCTTTGTTGATTACTGTCTAGATGCCTTTAATGCTGATGCTTACTCTATATCACAGAGAGCTATTGCTAGCGACATCAAGGAGTCAGTTTGCAGAGTTCCAGATACTCCCTTTGATGGTATAACATTTAGAAAATATATTATTTCTGAGATTGCTTAGCTCTGCTATATTAATGTGCAAGCTTGGCTAATACTGTTTCTACCATGCTAACCTGTACACACAGTCCAAGGAATATGCCAGCTCAGATGATCCATTTTTTTTAGAGAAAAGGCAATCACTTGCCCTGCTTTATAAAGAAAGCACAATATACTGGGATCACCAGTTATTACAGACACACACACCACCAAACAACCAGCCACAAAAAAACAATAGGCTAACAAATAGCTACAAGTTTAGAGCCTGCACATCAGCCGAAACCAACTAGCCTAAACACCACCAGAAGAATCTTATATATGCATCACCATAGCTGGCTACTTTTATGCATGTCGTATGCCCGTCACCGTTTTATTCATTTGACTGATTTGACACATCTCTTTGTACTTTAAGCATATCTTGCTTTATGTTCCCCTTTTGGGCTGCTGTTAACTTTCACTGTTTTATTTTTATGCAGAAGTGGCATATGCAAATGTTCCTACAACTTCATACGAGCTTCCAGATGGGCAGTAAGTTATCAATACTATGTAGACACATATTTGTTTCCAGTGAGTTATTACCAATTAGACAAAGTATATGGGCTAGTACCTATGTTTCTGGAGGAGTATATCCAATGCATCTTGCCTTCTTACTCCATTGCGCATGCCTCTTAAGTTTACCCTACAAATGGTCATAGAAAAATTCATTGTTACCAGTTGACATAAAACCAATATATTGCACCCCTGAAAAATGGCAGGGAATAGGATATGTACCTAATATGGGGTAATAGTGGTCTACTAATTTTATGAGGGTAGTATTGGTATTTCACCCATGTTGTCATCTTGTAGCTGACTTAGTCTTCATAAGACTAGCAATGTATCCCGTTCCAATAAATCAAGAAATATGAACCCTAATTTTGTTCTTTATTTTCTGCAATTTGTCTTAGATTTAATCCAGCAATTTATCCTTTTTATCCCTAATTACCCTCAAATTCTTGTTCTTGATGATCCTCTTCCGGTCAGATCCATCGGGATCCTGACAGTAACCACGAAGTTTCAACCCAAAATCCGATGAAATGGAAGTCCACAAATAGAATGGGGAAATCTAGAAGTCACAGTTTACTGGGATCTGCTCATGTGCCACATTTTAGTGGAGTGTCGAGTTGCAGTTTTGCAGCCTGGTAGACCATATCATGATTTAGCTACTACAATAATTGTAGAAGTAGGTTATTTTCATGCCTAGACATGGTGTTTCGATTTCGGATGCACAATGCACCTATAAGATGTTGGGGCGCTGATGTCTCAACTTTCCCTGTTGCTGTTACTGCAAATTTGTGGCAGATATGTTGTTTGTGCTTATACTGTTTAAGAGCTTATAACTTATCTGTGCTATATCCGAGCAGAACTATTGAAGTTGGTGCAGATAGATTCAAGATTCCTGACATTTTGTTCAATCCATATCTTTCTCAGGTGAGTGGGATAACTCTAATTTGCTCTGTCCGCGTACGTTACTTGGTGGTAGTGGTGGATTACACTATAACAGAACAAGTTCATTGCTTTCTCCTTCAGTACATGCTATTAATATTCAAGAAGTTCTTTTGGACCTAGCTTACTTAACTGCCTCACGCACACTAACGTTGTGACCAACAGACCATTCCTGGCGTCGAAGGATTTGGAGATTCTACTTCAATTCGTGGACTTCCACGAATGGTGAGTTAAAGTTATGGGGACTATGCTGTTGTGCAATTTTGACAGTTCATGTTAATGAAGTTGCTACCACCATTGTTTTTCATCAGGTCCTTGACAGTGTAAATAGGTGTGATGTTGACATTCGCAAGGAGCTACTCAGCAGCATCTTGGTAAGGACATTAATTTCAGTGCTACATTGTGCTACTTTTCTCTTCATGTCCCCATGCACGAGCTTAGTTGAATAACTTGTATGACATAATCTTTAATTCTCCTATTATGTTTCGTTAATGCATTTCTAACGTCTGCAAACTTGTATTCTGGATAGCTTTCTGGCGGCTCATCATCAATTCTGCAGTTAAAGGAGCGCCTAGAAAAAGAAGTAATGGAGGTAAAAAAAAATTAACTGAACAAGTTAGGATAAATGTCGCAATATTTTATATTCTCACCACTTCCAGTTCCATTTATATTTCATTTTATAATATGAGCATTCAACCTTGAACCACTAGCATGTGCAAAAACATTTAGAATTCTCACATAGAAATGATAGGAGGTTTATAATCAAAAGGATTTGTACATTATTATTTTCTATATAATGACATGTGTTAGAGTTAGGTGTGTATTTTTTGAAGCTTTGCTATGTATTGATTTAGTTCAGTAGCTTATTTGCTTTAGACAGGCACAGGCTTTCCACCTTATTTCTGCCATCTTCCTTGAAAATAGAAGAATTAAATGGATCTCATTATTGTTTTGGCCAGTGACTAGTAATAACAGGATAGTTCATAAAAAGAAGAATCTCTATGGTAAAGGATGTTGATAATGTTTCCTTAGTCTTGATTTTGCTGGTTAGTGAATAGTGATTACAATGAAGCGATGAAAGCTGTTGAGAATGTTTCCTGAATCTCTGCAAGTCTTATCTTATTTTTAACCCAATGGTTGCAGGAGTCCCCTCAAAATGCTCGTGTAAAGGTTTTGGCAAGTGGAAATTCAATAGAGAGGCGATTCAGGTTGGACTACTATACTTGTCTTTGTATCCGATTGCCAAATTGTACCTCCTATGCTCAGTGGATACGGTTAGCAGCAGGGCAGTTTGAATGATTGCTGTGTTGTGTGTGGCTGGAAAGTTAAACTGATTTTTGCTGTTTTAATTACATGATTAGCTAAACGAAAGAAATTGCTGTAGACTTGAAATTGGTTTAAATTTGGCTGAAACCATGTTGATCGCCTTTGCCAGTAGAACTTACCATGCATAGAGAAACGCATGCAGTGTGGGCGCCAGTGCCGAGATTCATCTGTTAGATGTTCATTGACATCACTGATAATTCAATGCAGTGTTTGGATTGGAGGAAGCATTCTTGCATCTCTTGGGTCGTTCCAGCAAATGTGGTTCTCCAAGGCAGAGTAAGTTTGATAATTTCGCTTTTGTTTCCCTTGCTCATTTTGGACGCCTAAAATATCGGCCATGTATCCTACATACAGGTATGAAGAGCATGGCGTTTCCTATATCCAAAGGAAATGCCCATGAAATGGTGGAACAAGCTATGTGTTGCCGAAAGTTGTGTGGGCAACCGTTAGATGCAGGCGGCCAACGCCACCTTGTTACGTCGGCAGCTATTATCGGGGATATTTATTCATGTCATGACTAGTTTTTAGGTCTGCTTGTGCAACTGACTCAGCTAGTACTTGTCATTAATGGCAGATGTTCGTGTGCTGATTTTGTTTGTCGGCGATGTAGAAATGTAACGAGTTACTATTCTTCAGAATCCGGTGTATCCTGGAGTGAAGTCTTTTTTAGTGGCCATTGACAACTGGTAAGAGAAGCTGTAACTGATCGACTACATGTAAGTTAAGTCAAGTCAAACGTTTTTTGAATTTAGGCTGCTAACAGTGAGCTTCTTCTCAACATTAAGTCAAGTCGTGTTCTCTCTTGGAGGCATGGGTATAGTTGGGTTAGACTTTTTGGCACGGGTTGTGCTGTTGGCTGCGGACAAGGGCTTTGTCGATGGTCGTCAAAAGTGTTGTTCAAGTTTTTGGCACGGGTTCTGCTGTTGGTTGTGGACAAGGGCTTTGTCGATGGTCATCGAAAGTGAACTTGAAGTTGTTAGCTCAGGAGTGATCACGATGATGCTGAATGACAACATCGACGGTGGTCTTTCTACTTGTGATCCGTGCGTATTTTTAAATAATTATTTCGAAAATTCTTTTCTTCATCTTTTTTGCTCTGTTATTTGAAAATAGAGTTTAGAGCTAGATCAGGCCTTTCACCCCTAGCCACAAGTCATCCCCATACCATATTTTGTTATGCATCTCATCGATCAAAACTCAAATTCCGGAAGGCTGTACCCCCTCCATCTAAATTTAGATAAATCCCTAAAAATAGATAGATTCTCAATGAACTGCATAGCTGTCGGATCTTACACAGAGATTCAGGCGCCTTTTACTGATGGGCTGCCAGCTCTGGGCTGGCCCTTGAAGATAAAATTAGACCACACTATATCGACCGGGATTTCAACCCATGACCTTTTGTTTCAAGAATACGAACAAGTTTACCACCAGATCATCGAGCCATTGACCAAGTGGAGTTGCAACCGAGAGAGAAATACTCTGGAATCCGTACTGATCCTGAATTTCTATTTTTGTTATTTTTGTCCCAGTTGCACGTGGAGTTCCAAATAACCTTTATTGTCCAGTTGCATATGGAGTGAGAGAAAAATGCTCTTAAATCCGTACTAACCCTGAATGTCGGTTTTGACCTAGTTGCAATTGGAGCCGCAACTGATCTTTGTTTCCTACTTACAAGTGGAGTTGCATCTTTGTTTCCTACTTACAAGTGGAGTTGCAATCGAGAGATAAATGCTTTGGAATCCGTGCTAACCTCGAATTTCTCTTTTTTTCGTAGTTGCAAGTGGAGTCAGAAGTGATCTTTGTTGTCCAATTGCAAGTGGCGTCGCAAACTGAGAGAGAAATGCTCTGAAATCCGTACAAACCTTGAATTGATCTTTGTCCCCGTTCCAACTGGGTTGCAACTAGTTCTTGTTGTCCAGTTGCAAGTAGTGTTGCAACTTAGAGAGAAATGTTTCGGAATCCTGGTAACCCCGAATTTCTCTTTGTCGTAGTTAGAAGTGGGGTCGCAACTGACATTTCTTGCTCAGCTACAAATGAAGTTGCAACTGAGAGATAGATGCTTCGGAGTTCATGCTAAACACTTAATTTTCCTTCCGTTACAAGTGAAGTTGCAACTGAGACATAATTGTTTTTGAATCCATGCTAACCCTAAGTTAAGCCTCTGAACTATGCTCGCCACAGATTCCCAGGAACAATGTACTAATCCACGAGGACAAAAGATAAATCAAACAACATTTTTAGGCAGGCACCGAAAGTTTCGTCGAGCCGGGGAGCTGTCGTGGTATCGTCATGACATATGCCATAGGGTGGCTAATCGAAGTGGTTCCTAAATGGTCTCACGGCGGTATCCGGATGCGGGTATGGGCACGAGCGACACGGCGACGTACCCAGGTTCGAGGCCCTCCGATGGAGGTAACACCTCTACTCCTGCTATGAGTGTATATGATAGTGAACACAGTACAATGGTGCTCCTTGAGCTGTATATCCGGCTGCTCTGGGAGGCTAAGGTAGACGAAGGTCTCTCTCACAGGGCAGCGCTAAGACTAGTGAATGAGAAGTGATCGATCGTCCCCGCACGGGGTAGCCCGGCTTATATAGGCACCGGTACTTTACATATATAGTCTAGTGGCCGGCTTGCCGGCTCCCGCTCCCGCTCCTTCCCGAGGCGTTGACGTCAGGGAGCTGTTGAGCGTAGTGGCACGTCCCATCCGCCTGCTCGGCGGCATGGCGAGGTGGTGTCGCTGTCGCCATCATGCTCTGTAGCCGGTACGGACCGACGTACGCCATGATGGCATGTCCGCGTGGCACCGCTGCTCTACGGTGCCCCGTACTTTACGGGA
Organism: Lolium multiflorum; assembly: GCA_030979885.1. NCBI lineage: Eukaryota > Viridiplantae > Streptophyta > Magnoliopsida > Poales > Poaceae > Lolium > Lolium multiflorum. Next base: position 109,946,663 of record CM061751.1, read on the forward strand.
GATGAGGTCGTGGACCTTGAACCCGGATCACCTACCCTTCCTTCCTGCAAGACTGCTCGAGTCGGACTGAGGTACAAACCCCAGTCGGATATGGCTTGTAGAAGCCGGCCCAGCTACAGCGTTGAAGGCCGCAGCCAGGCCGACCAGGACTTAGAGCCAGCCGGCTTCCGAGGCAGCCGGCCACGGCTCCAGCCGGCCTTGCCGCGAGCCGGCCGGCCGCTCCGCGTCCATTGCCCCCCAATTCTCCTCTTGGCCCCTTCCACTAGAATTCACGGAAGCCACTGGACAAGGTTCATCCCTGACCTCGGAACAATTTCCTAGCGGCTGCTTGGCCGGCCCGACGTTGTATACCTCGTCGTCTCGAAGGCCCTACGTCACAGCAGCCACGACGCTCACCGCTCCTTCCTCTTCTGTGCGAACTACATAGCCAGGATCCGCAAGAGCAGCTTTCGCGCGGTTGTATCACCGAATTCAAACCTGGGCTGGGCAGTACGAACAATAGTTTCCGCAACCAAAATCGGGATCATGTTCTGTAAGAAACCTAGGCACAAGATCTACTAATTAACCTTATTACGGGATCCAGAGGGAAAGTCCACAGATCCAGCCACCAGGAGAACGCCGAGACGCTGCTCAGCCGACGCCGACGCGGTAGCGCAATATTGGTCAGCTGCTGTTTTCAGGTGAGCTAAACGCACGAGAAGCCCCAAAATCCTTTCATCTGAACTAAACGGACGCACAGCCAAAATTTTGGACCGGCAGTACAGAAGTTTAAGCGATTTCCTACACCAACGGCTCAAGAAAAGCATCATCAACTGATGGACGGTGTGGCTCAACTGACGCATTAATTGGATACGTACAGTAAGTTCTCTGTGGGCGGCGGTATAGCTCATTTTCTGCTCGACGAAGAACCAATCTGACAAAGACTTGCAGAACACATCCCAACATGATATTGGACGTTCTCGATAATATGCTCAGCTGGTCATGCGAGCCAAAACTTCGCGTCCAAAAGTAAAGCCCAACAAACTCACGCTATGTTCATTTCAAACATCCACGAAGCCGTAACACAAAGGACAAGAAGCTACACAAATCTTAAAGCATAGAGTTCAAACGGTTGAAAATAGACTGGACACACATAACACGGTGACTAGCAAATCCCTTCATAATATAATAGGTAGATAGGTAGACTAGTTTCAGATGTGGATGGTCATACTCACACACATAACACGGTGACACTTTTTAAATGACGAGGTACATATATGCATGTGATTCTGTCGGTGGAACACTTTCATGGCACTAAGTTTGGAGATGCTTCATATATTTGAATTTTTCCCTCCATGGCACTAAGTTTTGAGATGCTTTAGATCTGAATTTTTTTTCCTCTGTGGCGCTAGTTGAGCTGCATAAAATATAGATAGTTCATCAAAGGGTTACGCACATTTTACTCAATTTGATTTCCATGCACGTTTATTAAGCTTCTGCCATTTAGCGGTTAGTGATGTCAACGGTATCCCACTACCACACATGGCATGTTTATGCATTATGCCATTTGCTTTGAATATCATGTACCTGCCATGTGTGTCCCTGACACGCAATAGTTCTTTAAAGTTTGAAGAAGCAATCTCCTGGATGCAGCTTTATTTTAAGATCTTTTAACACCTCTCCAGGTGTACGTACTGCCTATATAAGGTCATCTTCCGTTTCCATGTTCTTTCAAAGCTAGTACACACTACGGCAACAACAATCCATCGCAGTACGACAACAACAATCTATTGTCATGGCTTACTCCCAGGGTGCAACCGTTCCAAACACGGCGCCTGTGTTTCATCCAACAGTATGGGGTGACTTCTTCATCGACTACAGTCCAGAAGAACTACAGGTATACTTTTATATATGTACATCCGTAGCCGTTCGATTGTTTTTCGATCAGCTTGACATTGCAAATTCGAAATCTGTTGACAATGTATACTAAGTAGTGACACCTATGTCTGGATTTTTTGTTGTTGCTACCAATTGTTCTTATTTATCTCGTTTTGCATACAAACATTCTTATTGTCTGGTCTTAATACACATTTAAATAATGTCATCATACTACAGAAGACTTTAGTTAACACTATATAGCTTATATTTTGGTATGCATGTAGATGTCCGAGAAATGGATGACAGATAGGTCCAATCAATTGAAGGAGAATGTTCTTGGGATACTTGAGGCTTGCAGTACTACAGTTGATAAACTGAACCTTGTGGACACTCTCCAACATCTAAGTATAGATCATCATTTCGATGAACAAATTGTCTCCATATTAAGAAACATACATGCTTCTGAATCCAATAGCTCCAACCTTCATGAGGTCGCTCTTCGATTCCGCTTACTGAGGCAACATGGACTCTGGGTATCTCCAGGTATGTACTAAGAACCAAACCCCTTAGCATAATGCATTTGGTATTGTCTGTAATTAACCTTATAGTTTTACATGTATATTTTTTTTCTTAAAATTGATAATTTTACTACATGTGAGATAGCATACACATTCATGTGATTGCTATTACTAATACTGAAACATCACGGCTGACATCATGTTCATAATCAGCTTTGTCTGGAATATCTTTGTATTACTCGCATAAAAGACGTAAAAAACATATGAGATAAGAGCCATCAAAGACTACCTAATATGCATGCTCATTAGATGTCATGTATACCTTGCAGATGTATTCAACAAGTTCAAAGACGAAGATGGGGCGTTCAATGTTGGCATAAGTAATGACCCAAGGGGACTCCTAAGTTTATACAACGCATCATATCTTTTAACTCATGGAGAGACGGAGCTTGAAGAAAGTATCTTGTTTGCAAGGAAACACCTTGAGTCAATGGAAAGCGACCTCAAGCCCCCATTGGCTGAGCAAGTCAGGCGTTCTCTTCACTTACCACTGCCTAAGACTTTGAAGAGAGTAGAGGCGCTGCATTATATGTCAGAATACAAATACGAGACTATGCACAATTCTTCAATTCTAGAATTAGCAAAACTGGATTTTAACCTTCTGCAACGCCTCCACTTGAAGGAGCTCAAGGCTCTCTCGAGGTAACTTTAATATTTGACATATAAAAGTTGTAAAGAGTTTAGTTTCTTGACATCAGGATACTAATTAAATATTGTAGGTTCTTTCAAGTTTTTTTTTTTTGAAAACTTTCATAGTTGAACCACTAAGAACTACTACTACCTCCGATCTAAAATGGATGTCATTATAGCAATATTAGCGATCAAATAACTCCAAGATTGATCATCTGCGAGAAAAGGTTTACTAGGATCCCAAATACAAAATTAATATCATGAGATTTATCATGAAATTTTATTTGAAGTGTATACTTCTTTATGTGAGGGAGCATGCTTGTACATATATTGATGGTAAAAATACCATCTCGAAAATCAAATGGATGTCCTACACTATCTGCATTTTGGATAGGGGTAGAAATATCTGACCTATTTGAGCTCTACCTATCAAGTACGCAACTAGGCATACATATGGGTGGGCATTGTATAAGACAATTATTTTTCATCTATATTGTCCTCTTAATTATCTCGATAAATATCCTTATCATTATCTAACCAAACTTTTCATGACATACAGTTTATTTCTAAGCTTACATGTGAGAGAGACTATGCACATGTGTGCTTTATTAACTCGACAATCATGCATATTTATGGGAGAAGTAAACTCTCTTACACAATAATAAAACAAGCTATCTAGAAAACACATATTTTAATTCTTCGATGTTCAAACTATGATGCAAGTTTAGTAACATCCATTAAGTTCATGTGTAGTAATTTTGGGACATCCCTCATTGCATACATCTCATAAATGAGCTATGAGAAAATTTATTTTACATAAAATAGAATAACAAGAGAAATTCAATTGTAGGTGGTGGAGAGATCTTTACAGAGAAGTGGGGCTAACTTACTCACGAGACCGTGTAGTGGAGTGCTACTTGTGGTCATACACAGCATACTGTGAGAAAAAGTATTCGCGTGCAAGAATTATTCTAGCCAAAATAGTCGCAATAATAATCATGACAGATGACACTTATGATGTGCGTGCTAGTTTGATGGAGTGTAGACAACTCAATGAAGCTATACAAAGGTTGGTAATTCTTGATGTTGCTTTATCTTCTCAATTTTGAAATGAAACGTGCATTCACATAATTTCATTCAAAGGTTCAACTAAATAATTTTCATACAGATGGGAAGAGAGTGCCATTTCTCTTCTACCAGAGTACCTCAAGAATTTCTACCTCAAGCTGATAAGCACATTTAAAGAGTTCGAAGACGAGTTGAAACCAGATGAGAAGTATCGTGTCTCTTTTAGCATAAAAGCGGTACGCCACCTGCATCTCCCAACCACAAAGTAAAAATTCATGTGTGCTATATTTTGCTTCTTTATTTGTATTATTCTCGTAACATGAACTGTGCTTGGAACTTACGTGATGGTAATTTATCAAGACCTATCTCCATTCAAAGACCTTTAATTTATGAAATTTAATGCTAGATATATATGCTCTCCAGAAACATGTAACACTTTTTAGATGTAGAAACCATATATTTCAATATGATGTGGAAGTTTCACTAGAAATTCACTAAAGATATCATTGCTCCCTTAAGGTATAATCCCATGCGGGTATTGAATCTTATTCTATATTGTAACACTTAAAATGTGCGTGTATATTTCAAATACAAAGGTTATTGTCTACATCCATATATACATGGTCTACATTGTGCAAATCTTATATCATTAGTAATGATTTTTTATTCCATCTGTAGTTTCAAATATTATCAATTAATTATCTCCAAGAAGCCGAATGGTCTCACCATAATTACAAGCCAAGATTTAATGATCAAGTGGAGGTATCTAGTATATGCTCTGGTGCACCACTAGCATGTGTTGGCTTGTTTGTTGGTATGGGTGATACTGCAACCAAGGAGGTACTCGAATGGGCACTCGGTTGTACAGATGCTGTCAAGGCTTCTGCAGTGGTGACACGATTAATGAATGACCTTGCTTCATTTAAGGTACGAATTAAATCTGAAGAATATCACCCATATACTTTTTATCTTTTGATAACACCTCTCATGAAGCATATGTGTTTTTTACAGCGTGGAAAGAACAAAAATGATGTGGCCAGTTCAGTGGAGTGTTACATTAGTGAGCATGGTGTGACAGGTGATGTTGCCATTGCCAAGATAGGTTCTATGATTGAAGATGCATGGAAGACTACAAACCATGCACGCTTTGAGCTCGCTGAGCTATTTCCTGCAGTACAACTAGTCGCGAATGTATCAATCAACATGTGGTTCATGTACGCCAACCAGAAGGACTCTTTTACATTCAGCAATGGCCTTGACCGGACGATTAGGAGCCTGTTTGTCAATCCTATTCGCTTCTAGACAATGGTGTGGTGGGTACATGAGTGCTAATGGTTTCGTTCACTGGTAACATCACCAGTTACCTCATTCTAAGAGAACTTGTATCATCTAAATCTATTGCAGTTGTGCTTTTTACCACTTGATTATGGCTTTTCTCAACAATTATGATTGATCCAATAAGAATTTGTATATTTTGATATTACTTAAAAAGCAATAAAGAAGATTATTTATATTCTAATATGCGAGATGTATCTTTGGTCCTCCTATGTGTACATCATTTCAAGATCGATACATCATATTGTATATAGCTCACGCGGCCAGTGCATTGCCATTCTACAATGAAGCAAAGCACATTCACAATAATAGGAGCAGGGATGAAGAAAATTTTAAAAATGAAATAGAGTTGAACTTATATAATTTTATCGCCTCAGACTTGTGTGTTCCTCTCTATGCAATGAAAAAAAAATTCTAGAATAACTATAATACGAGGAAAACCAAAGCACCACCATTAGGGTTGTTTGATGTATCTTTCATGACCTCTATCGACTAAATTTATAACAAATGTTGTATACATCTCTTCGATGCAGAGGCCGGGGCTCTTGAGCTCCTTTTAGAAAGAAAAACCTGGTGCACCAACTGTGCTAGAAATAGAACAAATTGCAAGAACTATAGTGTGTCACTAGCAGGTTTGAAGAGCATGTTGATTCCTATATCCAAATGAAACGCCCACGAAATGGTGAAACAAGCTACGTGTTGTCGAACGATGTATGGGCAACAGTTAGATGCAGGCGACCAACGCCACCTTGTTATATCGGCAGCTATTATCTAGGGATATTTATTCATGTCATGACTAGTTTTTAGGTCTGCTTGTGAAACTAACTCGGCTAGCACTTGTCATTAATGACATATGTTCGTGTACTGATTTTGTTTGTCGGTGATGTAGAGATGTAACGAGTTACTATTCTCGATTCTGGTGTATCCCGGAGTGAAGTCTTTTTTAGCGGGCACTGATAGTTGGTAACTGAAGCTGTATCTAATCGACGACATATAAGTTAAGTCAAGTCAAACATTTTTGAATTTGGGCTGCAAAGAGTGAGCTTCTTTACAACATTAAAGTTAAGTCATGTTCTCTCTTCGGGGCATTGTTTTGGAGATTGATCCGGTTGGTGGGACAAATTGTTTGGGGATTGCTAGGGTGGTTGTTCTATAAAAAAAACATACCAAGGGTGGGAGGAACCACTCCGCGTATTAAGAAGGTTGAGAAAATCGGGTGCCCCCTCTAGGAATCAAATCTGGTTGTCTTGGGTCACAATACCGTACCACTGAACTAGTGCTCGGTTCTCAAGGAAGCTATTTTAGATCCAATGGTGTTATGAATTGTTTGGAAATGATTACATTGGTGAGTTTGAAGCTCATCACTGAAGTCGAAGCTGCCTCTTTGTCAACCTGTTGGGCTGGCTTTTTGGCATGGGATTGGGTTGGCTTTTTGGCATGGGTTCTATCGTTGGTTAAAAATAGGGCTTTGTCGATGGTCATGGAAAGTGAAGTTGGAGTTTTTGGCTCGGGACTAATGACGATGAAGCTCAATGGCAACATAGACGACGGTCTTTCTCCTTTGATCTATGTGTTTCGTGAGGCTGGCCATGTGGGACAGTGGTCTTTCTCCTATGATCTGTGTGTTTCGTCAGGGTAGCCAGGTGGGTTCGTGGCATCGATGATGAAACTGATGTATTTATAACGGTTGCCATTTTATTATCAGGAAAATTCTTTTCTTCATCGTTCGGTTGCTTTTGATGGCCTCTGAGAAAAACAATGATCTCCTGGATATAAACATGATGTTGAGGTTTCAAATTTTTTTGCATGAGCATAAGCTCAAGGACTTATACTTGCATGTGAGAATTTTCACTTGGAGTAATGAGAGAGAGAGGCCTGTGCTTACTTGCATTGATTGCACCCTCATTTCTGTGGACTGGGATCTGACGCACCCAGACTCTATGCTTCAAACACTGTCTTCTCCAGACTCACATCATGCACCAATACACCTTGCTTTGTACGTTGCATTCAGACCTAAGAGAAGATTTAAATTTGAGGCATTTTGGCTAAAATTGGAGGGGTTCGATGAAGCAGTTAAAAAAGTCTGATCCTTTTTGGAGATTGGATGTCTTATTCACAAACGCAACAGAATACATTCTGTCCTGGGTACAGAGGAGAGTTGGAAACATGAAACTAAAAATCTCCATGGAAAATACCATAATCTTCCGGTTCGATGTCGCCCAAGAGAGGAGGAGGTTCACACTGGCAGAGTCTTGGCTCCGCAAGATGCGCAGGCAACCGGTACTTGGTTTGGCATCCCTTGAACGCACGATCACCAGGCAAAGATCTAGAATCAGGTGGTTACAGGAGGGTGACACCAAATCTAAGTTGTTTCATGTGGTTTCCAAAGGCATAAGGACAAAGAGCTACATCTCTTCAGTTAGAGTGGGAGAAGCAATTGTGACATACCAGGAGAGGAAGAACATAGTGTTCACTACAACGTATGCCAATCTACTTGGGAGTATTCAGAACAGAGTTCACAACATCAATTTGTAGGCTTTGGAGATAGCGGTTGCTGATTTTTAGGACCTTGAAAATATCTTCACAGAGGATGAGACATGTAACACTATCAACGATTTGTAGCCCGATCGAGCCCCATGCTCAAACGGTTTCATATGGGCATTTTATCAAAGAGCATGATCATTGACCGTATTTTTTGTTGGCTTGCTAAAATTAGGAGTGGGAGATGGAAAGAATTTTGCTAGACTAAATTGAGCTTTGATGACGCTGATCCCTAAGAAGCGGGATGCGATGAAGATCAAGGGCTACATACCCATAAGTCTAGTCCATAGTTTCTCAAAAAAATTCACAAAGATGATTGCAAACCGTCTTCATGAGAGACTTGTTGAGATTTTTAGTATGAATCAACTGATGTTTGTAAAAAAAGGGAGTTTGCATGAAAACTTCGTCCTTGTTCGCCAAGTAGCCACGAAGGTCAAATTGAGGAGACAAACATGTGTGTTACTAAAGCTCAATCTTTCACGTGCTTTCAAGTCGACTTCCTGGGGTTTTCTCTTTGAGGATAATGGGGTTTGGAGAGAGGTTTATTAAGTGGATTGATTTGGTATTATCATGTGCGAGGCCTGAGGCAGGGGATCCCGCCTCCACCATGTTGTTTGTTGTAGATATGTAAGTTTTGATGGTGGCGATCAAAAAATTAGTGCATGAGTCGATGTTTAGTAACTTGGCTGGGATCATGCCCTCATAAAGAATCTCCTCTTCAAACCGGAATTCCAGGAGTTGTTCGCGATTAAGCAAATCTTAAGTATTCTTTGTGAGGGCGGCTCTGGTATTTCCACAGAGCCCAATTAGGTTGGACTCCGAGGAAGCATTCGCACAATGTGATAAAAATCGACACGTGCAAGATAGAATTGGGTGTCAGCTGGTGAAGCTGAAGCCCATAAACAAAGAGAAGACCGCGAAGAAACTCATGAATATGAGGGGAAAGACCGCGGATGAGATGATCAACGAAACTAACCCGGTACTCCATTGGAGGAGATGGGTAGCTTTCCTCATGGGGGAAGCGCAGTGCGTCCTTCTTCTTGGTGAACCCCAGCCTCTTCAGCAGGTTCATGTCCTGGTTGGAGATCTTGGATCTCTCCCACTCCAAATCTTCGATAGCCATTGGGGATTGTTGGAGCGCTGTGCTGGGTGTGTCGCGAGGGTGATGATTTCCACTCGAATGGAGCAGAACAACACGAGCTTGGAGGAGCGCACAAAGCAATGAGCGCAATGGAGGATTTTTGCAGAGGCAGATGGGCGGCGTGAGCGAAAGTGACAGAGGAAGAAGATGATAGAATTAAATAGAGGTGCGGTGAATCGACGCAACCGTTGGATAGAAAAATTATGGCGCAGATGGATCACACGTGGACAAGGGGTAAAAATGGATTTTCAGAGAAAAGAAATGACAGACGGCACAGTGCGCCAGAAAAAGTGGAGGACGTGTGTCCCCCACTTGCACGACGTGTCCATCGGATGGGGAATCTGGACCACGAGGCAGTGAGAGGAGCGGTTTTCACATGATTCCAATACAGAAATCGTGGCTATCATCAGCAATGACGTCACTGAGGTAAAAGAAAACTCGACTAAGAAGCCGGTGAAAATATCGACAACGCAAGATTATTTTGAGAGCCTTTGATCAAATACAAGTTTTTGCCCAAATGCTCGGGGGCTACTTTGGAAAAATAGAAAACTTCGAATATGACAAGATAGAAATGGCGAAAGCCTATGACCAAATGCAAGCATTTGTTCATAGCCTCGGCTACTCCCATCGGGAGCGCTGGTCGCGCACCCGATAGATATAAAAATCTCGAGAAGGATTACCAATATAGTGACAGAGGATATTAATCTGTGGAGCCTACACCCAAGCACAAGTTCTTGGCTATAGCCTCGGGGGCTACTCCCATCGGGAACGCTGTTCGCGTGCCCGATGAATTTTGATCAAAAGAAAGAAACATAATTGAGTATATTTCGAGTTATATAGATAACTCTACATATACTCCCATCGGGAAGACAAAATAAGTCATCAAATATGACTCAATAAAATGTGCTATTCCAACAGCCGAAAAGCACTCGACAATATATTCTCAGAGCGCTAGAAGTCGCGAATAAATCTCTGAATGCCGCAAAACTTTGCGAAGGTAAGACCCAGATCCGTTCGAGCGGCGTGGCACCGTCTCTAACGGCGGATTGCTACTTTTTCCGTATCAACAGATACGAAGAAAAATCCTAATGGACGCGTTAGGTACCCGATAAAATATGACTGGGACTCGACAGAATGGTAAGACCTTGGCACTGTCGAAGTTTACACCAGTATCCCGAGATCATGTCCAGGGACGTGATCTTGAAGTAGGTTTTGCGGATTGCCACTAGAGCAGTTAACTAGTACCTGATCCGTCGATGAACTAGCCACAATTACCGTTATCCCGTACAAATAATATTTGCATATCGAAACGTTATGCATTAAATTCGGCAAGATTATTGAATGATTAAAGTTGGAGTTTTTCCCTGATTCTTCGATTCAAGAAAAATCTCGGGGGCTACTGACATAGGCATCCCCAATGGGCCTGCCAAAGATGGTACCCGGGGTTATTGAAGGCCCAGGACTCGAAGAATAAGAAGATTCGAAGCCCATTTAGTGTTAAGGAAAGATAGATTGTATTAGGAAATATAGAGACTTGTAATCTTACGGGTTGGGTACGAAACCCTCCCGAACTCTGTAACTTGTGTATTACGAAACCCTCGGCTCCACCCTCTATAAGGGGGAGTCGAGGGACAAAGAAAGAATCGAATCTATCGTCAATAACCCTAGTTTTCATAATCAGCGAGTACTTTTCGGCTGAAACCTTCGAGATCTACTTGCCCTCTACTTCCAGCAAAACCCTAGTCTACGATCTGTAGGCATTGACAAATTAATCCTTTGTCAGCAAGAATACCCGTATGTCCGCGGATGCAGAGACTGATGATGCTTGGATTAACGACATCTCAGGGGAGGTGACCATCGACAGGTGCGTTTAGTGCATCATGTCGTGGGAGGCGGTCGATAGTGTAGATAGGGATGCGACTATCCGGAGCACATCACCTAGAAGGGTTCTGAGTCTGGAGCTTACTCTTCCAAAAGTACATATGAGATGCTTTGCCATGGCACACACCTATATGGAAATCATTTGCACCTTTGAAATGCAAGATCCTTGCTTGGTTAGCAATGAAATATAGGTTGTGGACATTGGATCGGAGGGCGGGGCATGGGCTAAAAGACTTGCCGGACCCGTACTTTACATGCTTGCAAGAGGAAGATAATGTGGATCATATCCTCACCCAATGCACCCATGCTAGGCAGATTTGGTTCAGAGTCCTAACTAGTGCTAGCCTGAACATACCCGAACCACAACTTAACTCTAATATGGAGAGGTGGTGGACTGAGGCCCGGAAGAGAGTGAGGAAGCTGGATAGGAAGCGCTTTGATTCTCTGGTTTGGTTACCCTCATGGCCTGGATGCTCTAGAAGCAGAGAAACGCCAGGGTGTTTGGAGATCGCGAAGAGAGGACGAAGTCAAGTTTTACTGTGAGAGTAGGCTTTAGTCGGAGTGAGTGTGTGTGTGTGTGGGGGGGGGGAGTTGAGTTCGAAGCACTAGTATTTGCATCAGCTTGTTTGTTCTTGTACTTTTTTTTGCTTCTTCTTCTATAAAGATATGATACGCTTTGAACATGCTCTCGAAAAAAGAGAGGTTTTTTTTTCCACCTCAATGGAATGCATTCGTCTATGGAATATGGAGGGCCCAAGACCACATATGAAAATAAGCCTGAGTTTTATTTAAGAATTAGTACTCATTTGTACAGTAGAGATACCTAGTTAGGCATCTCTTTACTGAGAATTAGTAATTCTCAGTCGACCTATCCCCGTGTTATTAACTTAAGTACTAATGCTCCGTTGTTCTGCATTTAATTCTGTAGTTTTTATTTTCTTTGGTTGGATTATTTATAGAAGGAGATTTGACCGGCTTATTTCTGCTTGCGGAGTTTTTCGGAAACTAACACAAAATAACAATCATAAAAAAGCAACACATATGCACACTATTGAAGAAGAAAAGTACACCTAAAGAATTTAGTCTCATCTCATGTGCAACTAAGAAATATCCCAACAGCTCACATGTAACTGAAAAAATCTAAGTTGCAACCTAATTGTAACTAGGAAAATCTCAGTAATAACAAATGTGTAACCGGAAAAAATCAGTTGCGATTGAAAAAATCTCAGTTGCAACCTAATTGTAACTAGGAAAATCTCGGTAGCAACAAGTGTGTAATTGGAAAGGGGGAAAAAATCTCAATTTCAACCTAAGTGTAACTTTTTTTTTTGAAAGGGGGAAAAACTCTCAACCTCTGCATCAAAGTGATACATACATCCTTTATTTCATTATTATTGAAACCTAAGTGTAACTGGAAAAATCTTACTTAACATTTCAACAATAGGAAAATAAAAATTCAGAAAGTAGAAAGGAAATATATCACCGGTGGACCGTCGCCTTTGCTGATGTACTCGTGGGGCATTGCCATTCACGGACTTAGCAATCCAAAAGAAAATGAGTGCGTAGGTGTACTAAGTAATGTGTGTCTGTGCAAGGGTGTACATTCCGACCTAAATATCAAACAATTAGGATCAAGCATGTTTGAAACGTTCCACTAGGAACAGTGTAATGTTGCACGTAGAATAGCAAAAGACATGGAGAAAAGCTCAGTACGTACATAAACAAAAGCCCAACACAGGCTAAAACCAACACGCATCAAGCACTTCTTTAAACACCTTCCACGGTAAGGTCTAATCTGCAGGAGCCGACATACTCTGGTGCGTACAAGTATTTTCAAACGCACAGTGTTGCGTTATGCTATATAAACTAAAATCCCAAATCAAAAGCACAAATTTAGATGTTTTTTTAGCTTACAAGCCACAATAATCCAAAAGCCTAAAGTATGACTGACAAAACACCTCCTACGTCACTCTCAGTGCCCCCGCCTCCGTCGTGTCTCTCTCTGGCCCTGCATCCCTCTCAGTGCCTGGCCGTCTCGTCCGTCTCGGTCGAAGAATCTGTCTCTGGTGCAGAATCACTCATCTCCGTGTCCGTGCCATCCAACTCGTCTTCATATGTCTCTGCACTGCTCCCGGTTACCGTCTCCTCAGCCTCCGTGTCCGTATGACTGTCCTCGTCGTCCGTCTCTTCCACGGCCGGCGGCAGCTCGAAGCGGCAGACCGGGCAGACGCGGTTGACCGTGAGCCACCGGAAGATGCAGCTCTCGTGGAAGCGGTGCGAGTTCGTGCACGGCATCCGAAGCTCCTGCCCCTCCACGAAGGCCTCCATGCACACCGCGCACTGCTCCTCCCGCGTCTCCTCCCCCGCGACCGCCGCCGGCAGCGTCGCGATGGCAACGCCACAGGCCGGACGGGCGCCGATGCCGCTCGCCTGGAACAAGTCGTCCACCGCGATGTCGTCCGCCTCGACCTCACTGTCGCTGTCGTCCGAGTACGCGTCGTCCGCCACGACGTCGTAGTGGCTGGTGCCGTCGGAGAACTTCGGGAAGCCGTTCTCGAATGTGATCTCGAGGATCGTCGTTGCCTCGACGACCGGCGCGGGGGGCTCGAACCGGCGAGGAAGAGACATGGGCTTGCATTGTCGACTAAGCTCGTCGAACTGCTCGTCGGTCAAGTCCTCCACGATTGCCATCGGCCGGTAGGAGCTGGTGCCGTCGTAGCCGCCGGCTTCCGTGCTCTTTGACGACGACGATCTAAGGCCAAGCACACGTAAGCACGGCAGGTTGCGATCGGGAGTGGAGCAAAGCGGACGGGTGTTTGCTGAATTTGTAGGACTGGTCACTCGAGATAGGTACTACTCCCGATCGGAATCGGAATCCGGCTCCGTGTCCTCTTGGGCCAAGAACATGGCTAGGAGGCCGAATCTGCAGATGATTCACTGGAGTGGGAGTGGGACTCGTCTCGATCGGTACAGGAAAAAGTTATAATTACATATATGCCCCTGTAATTTTCAGCTATTTAAGAAAGAACACTACAATGTAAGGTAGGATCTAGGCTTACAAAGGTCTATGAGTTCATTTTTTTCTGAAAACGAAACACATTTCAAATATTCTCAAAAATATCTACACCATACATCTGTGTAACATATGCAATACCAAAAAATTGCTGCTTCAAATTCGAGCTATTTCTAGAGAGCCAAAAAAGATAAATTTAGGAGTGAATAGTGTGAAAAACTATTAACCCAAAGCTGAGAATATTTGTAGAATTGTAGGGGTATTTATCTTTTATGTTTCTCTAAATGTAGGTTTAATTTTGAGATTTTTTTTTTATCGTAGATACAACTCATAGGTATGTTACACATTTTTTATTCATTTTTTCGCATTTTGTAAATATAACTTATATAAGCTGATCATATAATCTCATCTAATGAAGAGATCCTATATAAGTCTCCCTGCAATTTTCTATACATTCTATCCAATTGGATAGGTGGGAAAACATGCGTGAATGAGGTGTTGGCCGCTCCCAGGCTCGCTAACGTTTGTCGCCACCATGTTTGCCGTCGTCCGCCCCTGCCATCCTTGACACTTTCCGCCGCAAGGACAGGGAGGATGCAGTGGAGCTTCTCTCCGATCCACAAGGTGGGGATGGAGCGTAGAAACCGGGTGCTTGGCCCTGCCTGAATCGCCAGCTTCCACCGCCGCCATGCCCATCATCGTCGCCACAGTTCGAGGTTGGAAAATGCGCTGCCAAGTGAGGAAGAAGGAAGGAACAGGGTAACTCGGTCGACCTTCGCAGTCAACATATATGGCATAGAAATCAGGAGCCAGTGGATGCAGTCAATCTGATTCTGGTGGAACCTACCACAATAGGTATATATGACTAGAAATACAAGTGTATATTGGCTGGTATATGCATTTGAGTGAGCATAATGGTATATCCATAGAATGTATAGCAAATTGCAGTGGCGTTTTTCATAAGTTGAAAGTTCTAGTAGCGATTTCTCAAATAGCTGAAAATTGCAAAGGGCCATCTGCTGATTCGGCACCTGTCTATACTGCAGCGTGCCTCACTGTAATCCCAATCTAGTATGCGGGAACCTATTGCCCTTCTTCCGACTGAATCATAACCCTACCCATTCGACCTATCATCGTCTTCCTTAATTAATATGGATGTGGATCTTTAACCAAATCAAGTGAATTGAAAGAAATTTGATCCACAAATTAAGGTTAGTTAAGGGCGGATTCTCTTATTTGTGATGGCATCCTTATCTTGAATCTTTGCCTATGATGGTTTTGATTTGCTAGTTTTCTAGAAAAGATTGAGTGGCCATTATAGGAGACAGTTGAACGTTTCCTGGTCACTGCTCTGCTCAGCCGTAGTAAGGCATTTATCCAATTAACCTACTACCTCTAAATTTGGATGTATGTAGACATTGTTTAGTGTATAGATATATTTAAATTAGACAAATCTAAGACATCATTGACTAGTCAGTAATATATTTTCCGACCTTTTCATCCATAACACTGCATTTATACAATTTTTCCAGAAACTTAAACATGATAAGATTTGAGACGGTGTTATGTCCAGGAAATCATTTATTATCTGACTTTTTGGGAGTATGGTTGTAAAGTCATACACTGGATATTATATGCTCTAACATTGCTGATTGTTCAGGCTAGAGTTCAATCCACCAAGGAGAGCAAACAACCTTCGGATGCACACCAATTGGAATACCCAGTTTCTATAACACGAACCAACACTTTACTAGCAACATGGAATGCACGACTTCAAACACTTATCGCCAGGCCTTCCACCTTGCTCCGAGATGAGATAAAGAAAAGGAATGTCGACGCTCATTCTGAGGTCTTCACACTTATGCTTTCCTGTGCTTCGCTGCTGGCATTTACTGCACCGATAAAACTGGACATCTTGTTCAGGGCACTCAGGTAAGCTCGGACACTGGACACAACAACGTCCATAGCTGCACCGCTCCCACTGAAGTGAACAGACAGAGATTAGTTTGTAAGGAGTCAAAAAGGAATGCGAAACAATAGATAGTAGGGACAAGAAAGATGGAAAGGAACCCCTCAGAGAGCGAGAGATGATTTATAGGACTATACCTGAAGGAACGACTAGAGTAACCGGATGCACTATGTTCATCACCGGTGACATCTCTAGTGATGAGTACTCGAGTAGTTGCAATTGCATCAATGCCTTCTGTGACAGAAGTCATGCCATATTCCTTAAGAACAGTCGGAATCTGCGGATTGTAAGGTAATTTATGATCAAATGATAATCGCGAACAGAATAAGAAACATGCACCCCCCAGCAAATATACCTTGCGTGGTGTATTAGATGATAGTTCACATAATAAGAATGCTTGCAATGAAAGCTAGTTGATACATGTTATTTTCAGGTTAACATGACCAACACAGGTTGTAAGTTGCTCTAGTTTTCAAGCAAAACAGAAAATGTGTATTTTTCTCTTACCAATGAAACTTTTCAACAACACCACTGCATTAAAATGGACCTACGACTAGCACAACTGATATTCAATTCTTTCTTGAGCTGCTAACCAAAAAATATACTATGCCTAACCAACAAAATTCTAAGCCTAACGCCCTAACCCCAATAGTTTACAAGCCACAGATATAGGTAAATCATCTTAAACAAAAGATTAGGGTATCCATTCTGTTGAAGATAGTTGCAAGGATAGACACTGTATGCCAATCATTGCACAAAATCACATTCCGGCATGAATTTCAATATTGTAACGATGTTAATAAGCTACATCATGGCATAAGTTATTCTTCCTCACAATGGAAAATCTATACTAGTTGCCTATAAAAGTAAAAGAAGAAACTAGTTCATTACAGCAAGCAAAAGGAAGAATAAAGCAACAGCTAACCTGTATTATTTGATCAATAGCTTTGTAAGCTGCATCAACTGGGCCTGTTCCAACTGAACATCCTATCTTCTCCTCTCCGTCTAGACCTATCAGTTTGACGGTTGCTGTAGATAAACCAAGTGTTCCACATGTTGCCTGTAAAGGTGATGAGCAACAGTAAAGTAATAGTTGATTACCATAAAACAAATAGGATTTGGTTGCAGCCTGAAAATACCTGTACATCACCAAGGGACCAAATAACCTTAGGCTGAAATATCTCATCAGATAATAAAGCTTCGATGTCTTCATCAGTTACACGCTACAAAAGAGAAACTAGATTAACTTTCATGCATGGTGGAGTGTTTGAAGTTCCAGGTAAATATTAGGAGAAAAACATTGCATGCAGAACAGAAGCTCCTGCTGAGATATATATATAGAAAAAACTTATAATGGTTCAGTGAAAACATATAGAGTACTTATTTCAAAAAATATATATAGAGAGAAAAGTATTACCTTCTTTTTCTCTGCAACCTCTTTGTAGCGTTTAAAGAAATCCTCAAATTCCTTGTCGTTGATTTCATATCCAAGCTACATGTTTGTACGGCAAGAATATCATTTGGTAAGAATAACTAAAAAAGAAATCCTATTGCACTGCAGTAACTACAAACAAGATCAAATAATCTTAGTAATACCTCCACTAGTTTAGTTCTGACAGCATGCCTTCCACTGAAACAAAAAGACAACAAACAGAATTATGGTTCAGAAAACTACTGTATGTACTCAAGCAGGATTAAGCTAACCTAATTTAGAAGGGTACAGATGATAAACAGTGCTAGGTAAATAATAACACACATTTAAGTAAAAGTTTCTTACATGTCAAATGGTCTAGGTTGAGCTTGAATAACTAAGTTATTTAGGTTGTTACCAAAGAAGAGTGCACGGTGTACATAGCACCCTTAAATAGTGCTAGGTAAATAATAACACAATGAAGTAAAAGTTTCCTACATGTCAAATGGTCCAGGTTGAGCTTGAATAACTAAGTTATTTAGGTTGTTACCAAAGAAGAGTGCAATGGTGTACATAGCACCCTTGATGACCGATTGTGCTATGACGCTACCTGCACATCTCTCCAAGATGCTCATATTATGTGAAAATAATTGAGTATTTGACAGAATGCCATATGCTCTCCAAGATGCATATTATGTGAAAATAATTGAGTATTCGACAGAATGCCATATTTGTTAGCACTTCGACACAAATGTTTCATGCCTTGTGTCATTGAACAGGGTGGGGTATTTTGTTGAACCATAATGTGGCATTTTCATTAAAAAAAATGTTGCGTGCATACTCAAAATCTAAGCATTTGGGGTTTGCTAGTTGGAAGACATAGTCATAAACCCTACCAAGTTAACAGAAGTTCAAAAGAGAGAAGAACAATACACAGAAGGTGCATCACATAGAAATTTTGCAGAACGCCAACTAAAGCACAAAGATGTATTTGCATGGTACCTGAGCTTCCCAAGAACAATGCCAAACTCATTTGCACGTGTTAAACCAATATCATCAGGCGAAATTATTTCATAAGTTCCTTTGAATTTAAGCATCCCATCCTGCAAAACACAAATGAAAAGAGCACTGAAGTTAGCCGTTTTATTATAGAATGGTTAATACGGCAAAGGTAAAAACATACTAATGAGAACATATATCAGTGGATCAATAATTTGTACATGGTAACTGAGAAAGGAGAACGAACAAAGTGTGACATACCATGAAAAGGAAAACTAACCATTACTATTAAATGACCAATTGAAAACTTGAACAGTAATGCTGATAAAAGAGACTGCAAATTCAGGTACCTGATGAATTCCACTTTCATGAGCAAAGGCATTGGCACCAACAATAGCTTTATGCGGCTGCACATGAAGTCCACTGTGCTCTTGGACCTAGAATAGTTATAGAATTTTCCACAAGAGTCAAGGTTGCCTGAAAATTACAAGGACAAAAGAACAGAAATGGAACAGTACAAGTGACACCAATATATACCATTTTGCTTGTCATAGTAATATGTTGGGAATTAATTCCAGTATATAGGCCATCTAAGAGTTCTCGGCGACATTTAATCGCCATGACAACCTGAAGAGGGTAAAAAAAATATTATACATGTAGCAAGTAGTAATGCCTTATCAGGCCACATCCATATCTTTCCACTACCCAATAAATAGGATAAAATTTTAAATAATGTGCAGAAAATATAAAATATACTATTACAAGCTCACCTCCTCCAAGGAAGCATTTCCAGCTCTTTCACCGATACCATTGATAGTCACCTCCAACTGCCGTGCCCCTGCATCAGCACCCTAAAGCTAAGCCAAATTAGTAACATGATTAGACCCAATATAATAGATAAAAAAATGTAAACACAGAGAAAGGAATTACCGCTAAAGTGTTGGCACTGGCAAGACCAAGATCGTTTTGGCAATGAGTAGAAATAATTGCATTTTCAATTCCAGGGGTGTTTGCTTTTATGTCTGCAATTAGTTTCCCGAATTCGTGAGGAAGGGTGTATCCAACAGTGTCTGGGATGTTGAGAGTTGTTGCTCCAGCCTTTATTACTTCCTCCAGAATATGATAAAGGAACTCCCTGTTTGACCTGGATGACAAAGCGAAACCTATCATGCCACAGCCTTATGTTTGTTTGTAGATATGATTACAAAATTGAAGATAGACACACATGACTTAAAGCTTTGGTAATCGCTTTGCGCACAATATTGTCCAAGCAAAAATGTAATTGAAATACACCAATACACATTGTGAAAAAGTGAATTTCAACATGGCCGGAATATTTGGGTATCCTCCCTTTCTTGATTTGTCCAATAAAACTTCCAGAAACAAGATATTGCCAGGCATCTTCTCTTAAAACAACATAAGAGTTGAAGCTATTGAAGATATAATATACAACTGTCTGAACCACCAGTACTGTACTTAACAGTAAGTATGTACTGAAGTTGCTTCAAATCCAACTCTGCTTCACTGAAAAATTGACCACTCTGATGCATTCTAGTTAATAGTTAATTTTGAGAACACAAGATAGGTGAATGGCAGTTTAGAACAATTTTATTTTATAGCCATAATTTAAACGAATCGGGCCTACAACAGATCAACCATATTGGCACTTAGTAGTAATAATTTTTTAAGGAGAGGAGTTTGAGTTCTACCTGCCGGCGTCCTCTGGACTGAACTCAACATCGGGGCATCCAAGACTGCGGGCATAAGCCACCATCTCCTTGGCGATGGCCACGACCTGGTCCGGCGTCTTCCTGAGCTTGTGCTGCATGTGGATCTCGCTGGTGGCGATGAAGGTGTGGATGCGCGGCTTCCTGGCGTGTCGCACGGCCTCCCAGGCGGCGTCGATGTCCCTCTTGTTGCAGCGCGAGAGGCCGCAGATGACGGGGACGTGGCCGTCGTCCCCGACGGGGGTGTTCCCGACCTCGATGGCGATGGAGCGCACGGCGTCGAGGTCGTCGGGCGAGGAGGCCGGGAAGCCCGCCTCGATGATGTCGACGCCGAGGCGCGCGAGCTGGCGCGCGACGACGAGCTTCTCGGCGCTGGTCATGGTGGCGCCCGGGGACTGCTCCCCGTCGCGGAGCGTGGTGTCGAAGATGCGCACGTAGTTGGGGTCGTCGATGCGGTCCGGGACGTACTCCGGCCGCCGCGGCGCCGCCGCCAGGCAGGCGCGCACGGCGGCGGCGCGGGGGTGGCTAGGGTTTGCGGCGGCGACGGCGGCGGAGAGGCCATGGGAGAGGCGGCGGGGCTTGGCGGCGGGGAAGGGGGAGAGGGCGGCGCGCCTGGGGAGCGCGGCGGAGGCGGCGGGGTTGAGGGAGGAGCAGCAGTAGGGTTTAGCGGGGGCGGACGCCATGGTGGCCGGAGGCGGCGCGCGGGGGTTTAGCGGGTGGGGAAGAGATGGAGATGCGGAGCTGGAGCCCCGGAATATGGATGACTATTGCTTATGGAAAAGGTATTTAACCTGACGTTTTATGCTTATCCCGGCTGTGTAGCTTTCGTAGCGGGCACGAACACGAGTGCGCCCGCCAAGCGCCGTGGTCCGCACTTGCCAACTGTGAATTGTACTGTACTATACACTACTTTATGAGCTTTGCGAGAGACGTACACAACTACACAAGTCCAAAACTATTTCTTCATGTACCAGCATTTCCAGCTGGCCGACCCAAGCCCATAACTTATTTAGCCAGATTTTATTTATTTGGCTAGGCTGGCACATACCTAGCCATGAGTAGCCTGGCCCGAAATTTCCGGGCCAAGTCTGACCCGACCATGTCTTTGGGTTGGGCCGGGCCTGGGCCGTGATTATACTGAAGCGGCTCGGCCTGAGGCCCGACGGGCTTTCTCTGTGATGGGTTGGGATTGGGCAAACTTCTCCAAGTAACAGTTTGCCAATGCCTAGTTTGGTGCCTTTGGCAAGTTCATAGGCCAAGGAGAGGTAATTCTTGGTGGGAGCAAGGGAAGGGCCGCAGAATATGAAGTGCTCCAACCAGAAGTTTAAGAAGGCCGTGTGTTCTTTCTCTGCCTTTGGTTTTCATGTGGCGTCGAAGATAAGCACCCGCCAGCTTTTTTGGAAGAGAGTGGAAAGGGACCTTTGGCGCATAAAGGCAGAGGACTTGGGATGCGATATCTAGGCCGGTAATCATGGCCACGTCTAGTAGGGTTGGGGTCATGGGGCCGTGGCCAAACATAAAACAATTCAAAGCATCGGACCAAAAGTAGTCGATGGTTTTCAAAAGGTTTTCATGTTTTTCAAGAGGAGAGAGTGATAGTGCTAAGGCATCGGCTATTCCAGTAATCTCCCAGTTGGATTGGTGGGTCTTGGCTACCCTATTATACCATGAAACCCAGTCCTCGGGAGGATTAGGCCAGGCTCGTAAGCAATCGGCCCAAGAAGATGGATCTAAGTTTTGGTTCACAAAGGGGATCCTATTGGCCTCGCATGAAATCAGATGAGCAGGACTCTCGGTGGAACGAGGACTAAGACAGAGAGAATTCGGAAGGGAAGGATGCGGCAGCAGAATATCCGATACCTAAGAAATTAATGGCGTATTGAGACATTAATTCAGGTGTTTTGTTGATAATTCCAGCAAATTACTCGGATGGTGAGGAACGGTGGGGGATTACCTTCAATCCAGAGACCTCAGTGTTGGTGTTGAATGATTCCGCCATTGGATTCGTCGCGGAGGAGTTTGTGCGATTGGGATCTGAGAGTTGCGTGGCTGGAAGTTAGATCTGTGCGAGCGGTGATTTGGGGATCTGAGTTTGCTCTTATAGGCAAGGGTGCAAGTTACCGTTTGAACGGGCGACTGAGTGGGCTGCGTTCGCGTTTTGTGATAAGGGCCGACGTTTTGCCATCGGCTCTTCGCGTGTTGACTCGCATTAACAATCGGCAAATTGGTGATTTCCGAAGAGTACTGCGGTTCGCTCCGCCACGACACGACCCCTCGAAGGAAAAACAGAGTGGTTTTGAAATTATCATTACCAAAACAGGGGGCATGTGTTATCACGCATTTTGGCCAAAGATGGGCGTAAGTGAAGATGGGCTTGAAGGATATACGCGTGGAGCATCTTTGAAGCGGCCTTGCACGAAGAGTTTGGGCTTAATTGCCCGTGTATGTAATATAGTAGATCGCATCTTAGTTTAGAATTAAAAGATAGAGTTTAACTCGTGTTAGGTGCACGCCGAATTAGAAAGTCCCTTGGACTATAAATATGTATCTAGGGTTATCGAAAAGGAGGACAATCACGTTCACAACAAACACAAATCAGCGCATCGCCACCCCTACTTTCGAGGGTTTCTTCGGTATCATGCTGCCTAGATCGCATCTTGCGATCTAGGCGACGCGTTTATTCGTTACCTTGTGTTGCTCGTGCTGAAGCGTTGTTGATGGCGAGTAACACTATTTATCATAGATGTTTTGGGGCTAGCATGGATGCTTTTCTTATACATGCTTGCTTAACTATGCTACACATCTGAATAAATGAGCTCAAGGGGAGCTTTGGCTACATAATTTGACACTGAAAAGGGTAATTGATGACTCTTGCCTTGCTGACAGGCATCACAGACTGCAAGTTCTTTATTACTAGACACAAGTGGGAGATCGTGACGTCGAAGCACATGACGAACAATGGGAGTGGCAGGATGACCAAGGCGAGAGTGCCAATGTGATGACGAAGCTCGCACGGCACTGAGGACATGGGGGGCGGCAGGCACATCAAGAGAGTAAAGACCATGGCGACTCCAACCTCTAAGAAGAACGTCCCGCGTGACCCGGTCCTTAACAAAAAAATGAAACGGGTGAAACTCAACAAAGACATCATTATCAAGAGTGAGCTTTTTAACAGACAGCAAATTACGAGTGACCGAGGGAACACGGAGAACATTACGAAGATGAATGGACTTAGATGTACGGGTAAGAAGGGATGCCTGGCCAACATGGGAGATGTGCATACCTGACCCATCAGCAGTGCGAACCTGGTCGTGGCCAGTGTAGGACTCCCGCGCGGTGAGGTGAGATAGATCATGCGTCAGATGATCTGTAGCACCAGTGTCCATGTACCACGTAGGATCAACAAGGTAGGATGAAGTAGACCCCTGTGTCGCAAGAGCCGCCTGTTTCTCATTACCGCGGCCATCATTCCCAATGCCAAGAAAATCTTGCTTGAAGCGTCGATGACACCGAGAAGCAAGATGGCCTTCAATGCCGCAGAGTTGACAGGGCACCTTGGCGCCACCGGCCGGACACTGCCAGGCGCGGCCGCGGCCACCGGTGGTGCTGTTGGGGCGGGGCGGCGTGGCCGGCTGGCGGGGCTGCGGCGAGGGCCCGCCTTGCGGGCGCGGCTGCTGTTGGCCACGGCCACCACCACGGTAGGCCGCATTGGCCACGGCGTCGGCGGAGGAGCCATCAGGACGCATCTTCAGACGGCGTTGCTCAGTATTGAGAAGGCGAGCATAGAGCTCACGAGGCGGCAGGGGAGTGTCACGACCGTTGATGTTCTCCACAAGAGCTTCATAATCTTCATCGAGGCCATTGAGAACGAAGGAGGTGAACTCCTCATCGCGAAGGGGCTGCCCAATTGAAGAAAGAATGTCCGCCATCTCCTTAACCTTATTGTAGTAGGTGGAGATAGAGGAGTCCAGCTTTTTGATTTCACCGAGTTTGGTACGGATCGCCATAGACCGAGCCATAGACTGCGAGGAGAAGCTAGAGTCGAGGGTGCCCCAAGCGTCTCGCGAGGAAGTAGCAAAGATAACCATGCCCGCCACCGAGGGGGTGAGCGAGGACTGTATAGCACCGAGGATGGCTTGATCCTGAGCGACCCAAAGGCGATGCGCCGGGTTCAGGATAACCATGGGAGCACCGTCAGCTGTGGTAACCTGGAGAACAGCCGGAGGGCACGGCAAGGAGCCATCAACAAAACCTTCCAGGTAATGGCTGCGCAGAAGAGGCAACACTTGGGCTCGCCATAGGAGATAGTTGTCGGCGTTAAGCTTGACCATCAACAGATGGGCAAAGTGAAACGGTGCGGCGGGGGCAGCATGGCCGGCGGCAGCAGCAGAACCGGCGGTGGCGACCACAGGAGGCGCGGTGGTGGTGGCCGTATCTAGGACAGGCGTAGATGGCGGTGGCGAGTGCGGGCCGTAGGAGAGCGGCGGCATGCCGTAGAACAGCGGCTGACCGTAGAGACCAGCCCCGTAGGGCACCATAGGCGCCGACCCGACCGGCGGAGGCGGCTGAAACTTATAGTTTAACATCCCCACTCACGTGTGACGCATCGGAGACAAGTTGACACGTGTAAACAACGACGTATGACTCTAGAGGCCAGTAGTATACAGGAGGGGAGTAACAGCAATTTATAGAATAAATTGTGAATACCAGGACTCGAACTTGAGACCCTGGCTCTGATACCATGTTAAGCTTCATGCACTAACCACAGGAGGCGCGGCGGTGGTGGCCGTATCTAGGACAGGCGTAGATGGCGGTGGCGAGTGCGGGCCGTAGGAGAGCGGCGGCATGCCGTAGAACAGCGGCTGACCGTAGAGACCAGCCCCGTAGGGCACCATAGGCGCAGACCCGACCGGCGGAGGCGGCTGAAACTTATAGTTTAACATCCCCACTCACGTGTGACGCATCGGAGACAAGTTGACACGTGTAAACAACGGCGTATGACTCTAGAGGCCAGTACGTATACAGGAGGGGAGTAACAGCAATTTATAGAATAAATTGTGAATACCAGAACTCGAACTCGAGACCCTGGCTCTGATACCATGTTAAGCTTCATGCACTAACCAACTATTCCAAAAGACCGGTCTGATGGAAAGAGTTAGACAATCCACTTATAGTTTAACAGAGAAGAATATAAATAATGAAAGCTAGCAAAATAATGCAAGAGAACAAAGGCATCTGCTCTCATATATGAATAAATAACACTGAAAAAGTTATGTTTTTTTAGGCAAATCAACAAATAATGCGCACTCATTATTATGTATGCAAGTATTTTTAAATTTTCCCGTGTTTATCTTCCCATGAAATTAGATTCACAAGGGAAGTTCAAAAAGATTAATTAACAATCAGAATTTGCTTAGGTTGTCCTTGGTTCAGCAAGCAAACTACCATGATCCCCTTGACGGTGTAATCTCAGCAATTCCAGTTTGCGTTCCTATATGCACTTCAGCTGCACTTGTCACGCCCCGAGACCGGGCCTGGACGAGACAGCCGTCGCGCGCCTATAAACCGAGAGGCTTATACTCGCGCAAGGCTAAAAGTGCAGGCTTAAACCAGCACAGTGGATCTCGAGAAGCTCGAATACAACATTTTATATATATCCTTTACAATTACACAAGAATTACAACTAGATTCTCTAATCGCTTCCCACCCGCTGGTCCAGCCTAAACCTCCGATCGACGAACTCTTCTGCTGCGCAACTCTGATAAAAACATTGGGGAGCTGGGGTGAGTACGATAAATCATACTCAGCAAACCGATTATACACAATCATATAAATTGTAAGACACAAATGCTTTTCTGAAAACAAAAGGTGATTAAAGTATTAGGCATATTAAAAACGCATGGTGCCACACATGAAAGTAAGTTTCCCTACCCGGGAATCACAGGGGTGAAATTCACACTTTTACACTCTGCAGAGGGGTACTCCGACATCGACAGTCTTGACTAGGTTGCGCTAGTCAAGCAGTGTTCTTATACCCGCTAAGACCCGGACACTCTGACCTACTGATGCCGGTCGCTCCTACGGATCCATCACCGACACGTTCCCGAACAGAGGCCGTCCCCAGCGGAGAACACAGACAGTCCCATACCTGAACTGTGACCGGTACAATATGTTCACCTTCGTAGCACCAAGTTTGCTCTTATAAAAACATGTATCTCTCATGTTGATCACTTTCTATCGATATTCGCGCTAATGCCCGATTCGTACCGGTGGCTCCAGCGGATCCATCACCGCGTAACGACACCGGTGAATTAGCCCACGAATATCTCCGATACCATCTACCAGCTACTATATCATGTATTTAACAACAATATGTATTCTACAAAAATACATGAAGGGTATAAAGCAACTTGCCTGAAATATAACCGTAGCTATGAAATAATATCCCCTTGATCTACTCAATGGCATACTTCTATGGATGCACCAAGAAAACCAACTACCATGTAAATCGACAGCAGTATAAATAGTGCTATTCTCCGAAGCATGGATACTCCTTATAATGAATTAACAGCACCACTACTCTCTAATTTGATGGCCTCCAAAGTATGCACGTATGGCAGTGTTCTCTCTCACTCGCTCGTGCCAAAGCTCTTTCTCTCCGGGTCAGCGTGGTAGGTTGAGCAGAGACAGGAGCGACTATTTATAGACGGCCGCGCCGTCTAAGTGGCTGAAATATCTGAGCTGCGTGCAGTACTACAACTTCCTCTCCTATTTCTACACATGACACGCGTGAGCTGACTTATCTTTTGCATGGCATGCACAATTCCACGTAAGGCGTGGCCGACTAGAGAAGCTAAATATCTACCGTGCTCTGCACCTTGCCACCTGAGCTGGACTAAAGAATTGTTGCCGACGCCCTTGTCTCCTGGAGTGTCCAACATGCAGCGACGCCACGCAAAAGCCACGTTGTGACTCAGCCACTGTATCCACTCCCAAATATCTTGTGCTACTGCTGGTCTTGTACTGATACTGTAATACCATACGAGTGCATGCATGGCTGATCAATCAGAACTAAAATATGCACGTACAGAAGACAACTAGCTTAGCTGCTATACACCTAACACCTTTAAGTTGTTTGATCGATGTATTGGTACTACTCGTTGCATGCACAAACAAATCAGGTTCACTATAATTAGCTCTTATTTTTATTGCATGCAAAAACTAGAACCCAATTAAATACTAGAGATCAGCCAAATCAAACTTATTAGAAACTAATTATTTTCATTTTAAATAAATTAATCTCTCTAAATTTTGGGTTCTCACAGCACTTGTCCTGGCCATAGTCGTATGACGCATCTATGCTTCATCTGATCTCCATTGCTCGAAATGGCTGTGCGGCATCGCAAGTGCAGCTGTCGTACAGACGGTTCACCGGCCGTGCGCTCGCGACGTCGGGGTAGAAGTCAGGCAGGTGTGGGCGGGCTAGGTGCTCCGCGTCGCACCTCATCGTGAGTGTTCACCGTGAGTGGTAGACTCGGGAATAGTAGTCACATAGATCGTCTCCAGGACAGCCGACTGCATGCAGCGGCGACGGCAGCGGCTGAGCGCGGCACATGGCGGGGCGACGGAACAGGGGGCTCGCGACAGCGATTACTTGAGTGGAAGTTGGCTTCGGGGAGGCACGCTGCCATTGAGTAGTTGATCAAACGGACGATCCAATTCACGGCGTACTCGTATTTTTGTAGGTATGAAAGGATTGATCCGCCGAGACGATGATGGCCACCTCCCACGCGGGGCAGACGGGAAGGTCGGAGTACATCGGGCTCGTCCGCGTGCACGCGCTTGACCTCTAGAAGGCTATCATCATGGAGCCTATCTACGGTGAGGTTGTACGTCGGGAGCCGGCCGGCGGTATGGAGGTTTCGCCGATGCCCTCATCATGGAGCTTCATTATAACCTATATAAAGGTTAGCTGATTTAGAGCGTTCTCTTTACCTTGGCTACTGTTCACAAGCTATTTATCTCCAATTGGCTATAGACACGTAGGGCTTTCTCATCTCTTTCTTACATGCTCCACCGCACAGATATTTGGTGTTTCCTTTTTTTTTTTGCCATGGTAGGCAACCGGTTACCGGTTCCTCTCTTTTTTTTTGCTGCAGATATTGATGTGATTGCAAACCGGTGATTGAGGTTCCCAACAGTCTTAGTCAAAGCGGTGCTACAGGCCCCACCTCCACCGCTTGGTTTGGCATGATAAAATCTTTCGTTGCAAACCCGACAAACAGGCAACCCAAACGGACCACGTCTCTTTTCTTCCTCTCCATCGAAGTTGCCGTCTCCCATCCTTCTCCCTCGCAAAAATGGTGTTGCGGCACAGCGGTGGTGTGAGGCAAGGAAAACCATGTCCCTGGCAAATCTAGGGTGCAGCTTGCTGCGGCAGCCGGGGACGGTGCCCTCAGCGAGGACGGCGCCCTTGGTGCGTTGGAGGCGACCTTGCGGCGGAGCGGCTGGCGGCAACCACGTCGGGCCGGACCAGGCAGGGGCCGGTGGAGCAGCCATGGGCCGGGTTCCCACTTCTCCGCCGCTCCATGTCCTCTGGCCGCCAGTCCAGGCTCCATCGCCGCTGCTCCACGTCCTCTGGCCGCCAGTCCACGCTCCATCGCCGCCGCTCATCAACAACGCGGTGAGATCCTTCGCTTCCCCGGCATCACGTCCCATGGCAACGGCTCTTGGCACGGAGGATCCTGATGGTGAGGCCCTGACGCGGGGGCCTCCGTCACATCTCCTTCGGATGGTCCGTGGTTGAGGTCGCGCCCTCTTGGGCTCCTCTCCTGGACGGCGCCCCGCTCTCTCCATGGTATTCACGCATCGACTCTTCGCGGCGGCACCCACTGCAGCTCGACGACGCCGTTGTCATATGGAGTGAAGGAGGCGTCGTGGCATCCTCACCGGTCATACGGGCGAGTTATGTCCATGTCCTGCAAGGCTCTAAGTCGCGCGTATTCCCACCGCCGGAGGCTGCCGGTGGTGTTGGAGTTGGCGGACCGCGTATGTCCGTGAACATTCTGGCCTGCAGGCGTTGGGTCCCCACAGTCGCCGATCTAGGGCGTGGTGCCGGCGCCTGCTCTGGCACCTCCAGGCGGCGGTGCTGCAGGATGGTGGTGCCCGTGTGTGTCCGAGTCGAGCCTGTGCTTGCAGGCGGTACAGCTGCTGCATGCTAGTGGATGGCGGTCGCGCGGAAGGGCTCCCAAAAATGTTCGAGCTGTTCGATCCCACAGGGTCCTCAGATTGGGGAAAAATCACCTGGTGTACTTCACTGTTTCGTTTCTGGAAGCTATCGGCACAGTAGTTTCGTTTCGTTTTGCCTCGGTCTCGGTCGGGCGATCTCACAGTCATGGAGTTGCCCCTGATGGCGCCCATTGCAGGTTGCAGGATCAGGAGGAGCCAAGTGGCCAATGCCAAGGTTCATCTCAGCTGCGCTTAAGGCCAGAAAATAAGCGATTCACCATCCATGGGGTGCATCCTAGGTAGGCTCCTGGTCCTAGAAATAGTACTCCAATTTTGAGTCACCAAAAGTCCAAAGTCCTATCTATGTATACTATTACTGTTCTCCCCCAATTAATTAGTTAATTACATTGACGAGTATAAGTGCATCTATTCAATTTGAATTTTTTTCAGCTTTTGCATGGATGTGTATTATCTTTTTTGTGCTTGCAAGCAAGGTCTTATACAAATTGGGTTTGGAAGATTTAATACATTGGCCAGATATCTCTTGCGAGTTTAGAATAATATGTTCGAGGATATCAATTATTGCTATTTATCACTGAAGATATATTTTCAAAGAACACCAAAAGTAGCATATGTGTATATTTTTCTTCGCAGCATGTCTGAATGATGTTATATGCTCATTTTTGTTACCATGCCCATGCTTATTCACCCCCGGCCTTACTTAGTAGTCAGCCCTTCGGTTTCGGATTAGCTGCCATGAACACCGACGGCTCAGTCGTACTATGATATGCTATATTTTTTGGTAGACTTTTTTTACATGAACATTGACAATGCAATAGTTCATCTAACTTTCTGAAAAAAATGCAGTTTGGAGAATATAGAAGATGATGCAGACTGTGTCAGACAGATCCTTAACAGACATGCTTATTCAAATATGCATTATAAAGTGGACTAAATAAGTTAGAAGACAACTACCGAATTTGATTTCTATTTTGTTTGGCAATATATATTTTAATCAAAATATATTGGTTGGCAAGATACCACTAGAGTGTTAGTGATGCTGCAACAGAGAACTTCACTTCAACCTATTGGGTTTCATGCATCATTTGCCTCTCAGATTTTCAGACCTAAAATAAATCAACCTTTTCTCACAAGTGAGGCCATCATGTAGCTTGCTCATAGGTAGAATCGGTGTACATATGGCATGGCACAGCTTTGATCATGAACAATAGAAATTGGATTGGTAGTGTGGTCGTTTTACAGTAGAAAAAAGATAATTATTAGAAGAGAGATCTTATTGGATTGGAGATTTATTTTGCAAATTACATATCCTGTTTTTGCTTTTGTGTAACATGTGAGTTTTCAGAGAAGCTATTGAGTTTCTGAACTTTTCAGAGAATGTGTATGCAGTTTTGCTGCATATATAAGACCAGAAGTGCTGGTGTGGTCACGGCAATAACTGAACTAAAGAGCGACGAAAAGACGGAGATAGATGACCAAGTGGAGAGTTGAATGCAGACTGTAGTTTGTATCTTTGTAAGAGAATTACATGTATATAATACAGTCTACATGCGACCTCCAAAATCAAGTAGTTTCGCTATTTTCTAAAATGAATTCCTACTAAATAGCTATATGCAATTATCTTAGTTGTAATGTTCTGCGCGTGTGGAACTCTGACTGTTGAAGCTGAGCAGTTGTCCTACTCTCTGTACTAGAATTTGTCCTCTTTATTTAAACTAGATGATTGTTCTACTGTATCTGTTAAAAATCTACTGCTGCAATGTATTTTCTCCATGCTATAATACTAAGCACTTATACAGTCCCATATCTTCTATTTTGCTTACTAATGTTACTATACACAGCGAACTACTACTGCTGCGGTTAGTGTATTAATGTAGCAACTAGAAATTTTCTGTTGCATAATACTGTTGGACTTTCCTGTATGACGACTGTATTCAACATAGTGAAGACTAACTTTTTTGTTTCATCCGTCTTGCTATTACTCCTGATGATTGTAGCCAGCTTGCTTAGTAATCTCACAAGGTTTTATATATTTAGTTTTACTTTACATTTTCAGTTCTAGCTTATTAGTGACACAAAGAGTAGAACTTAGTATACTAAGTACATGGAAGAGAAAACTGGAAACATGTCAGTTACTTTCTTTATAAGCGTAAGTAAATTCTCTTTTGCCAACTCAGGAAAGCGGAACATACCGATTTGAGGTCAGCTCGGATTCAGTTGAGTTGATTCCTTCCGCCACCTCCTGTCCAGTACGACTGACTGCCGTCATTACCTCCTCTTCGTCCAGTGCCTTATTGACAAGATCTGTGACGCCGAAGCACTGAATCCCAATCAGCAGCAAGGTTCCATTGTCGTGCATGCCGATGGAACAGAGCTTCTTCTCTTCTAATCTGCAGCTTGGCTTCAAGTCTCGGCTGACGGAAACACCATCTCGACATTCTCCCCTTCTTCTCTCCGGCCTAACTCCCCTCGACACGGACATGGCATCGCGACGGGACAGAAGAAGGGGAACGGGACCACGAGAATCCTCGGTGGTGATGCTGCGGCGGAGCACGCGGCTGGTCCTCGACACGGACATGGAGCTGCTGCTCGCCGACCAGGGAATCCACCGAGTGATCATGGCGCAGGGGACAGAAGGCCCAAGCCGATGGTGCTTCCAAAACGGGTGGACGGGCGTGCACTGACGCGCGTGGAGCTTTGCCGGGCGGCAGGTGAGGAGAAGAAGGACACACATGCATTCCTGCTGACCGACGAGTCGCTACCAGGGGAGATGGAAGGGAGTGAAGAAGGTGGGGCGGCGCCGGTGTGCGGATGAGAGGGCGTGCTGTCCGATTTTGGGATGGAGCACACTGTCCTCAGACTACTCACACCTCGGGATAGGAAGGGGATGGCACGCAGTGCTACCTACTGCGGTGCTGCCTCTAGATTCCCTCTCTTTACATTTTTTTTTTGCAGCAACGCCGTGACTCCCATACTACCTGCTAATAAATGTAGATTCGCTCCATTTTCTAGCTCATTTTTGCATTGCCTCCCATGTTGTCTACTTAGCCAACACTAACTTTGTGAAAACTAAAGCGAAAGCAACATGAAAAAAGACAAATGCATGCCAATACTAACTTAGATACAATATTTTTTTTTGAATGGTAGATACAATATTTTGATCACAACAATCAGATTACACATCCTTGAAAAAGTGAGACATTTTGTTTCTCAACAGCTCATACAATTATCTAAATGTGACCAACTAACACCGTCATTCTTTATTATGGAAAAAGAACTCACATTGGCATTTTAAAAAAATAGATGAAAAATAGATAACGCTAGCCATATATGCTAACAGAACAACACCACGGGCGCGGCGTGCCGCCGCGCCTACGCTTCCTAGTTGTTAATCATGGAGCTTCATTGTTATCTCGATGGGTCAATCGGAGCGAGCCTCGGAGTACATGGATTCGATCTGGACTTGTAGGCTGGACCGGGCTCCTACCCAACAATTGGTCTCCTGTTGACATACGTGTGGTTTTTTTTTTTGAGATCTATCGAAACCAAGGCAGCAGGGACGAAGCAAACCGATGTACGAAGCGATCTTAGGCAGGGTTTTTTTTGACGTACGAACGATTTTTCCACGTACCATACGACCACCACCGATTGCAATTTAATAGGTAAGATTACCGCTGATCGGCTGCAGCGGCGGACAATGGTCCGCTCGGTCGTTCTAGATAGTTTTCTGCCGTAGGATTCATGTTGTACGGCTAAGATCATTTGGATCACCACCCTCTCTCCCTTTTTATATTAGTGGAGATTAATTAGAGATTAGTAGTGTCATAGAGAGAGTCCATGTTAAATAAGAAAACAAATAAAAAGAGTCCACACGATTGAATAAGAAAACGGGAATAGAAAGTATCCCGGTAGCTTTTTTAAGTCGTGCCTCATCTCCACCAGATGATTTTAACATGAACAGAAAGAGTGCACGCTTTACATAGAAAATACATCTGAACAGAGTCTAGAACAGTTGGAGAGTGAGTATATCATTATATACTCATGCATCCCTAATTATTTGTCGCAGATTCAGAACAACTTTAAACTAGATGTGCGGCAACTAATATGGTCCGGAGAGAATATTAATTTTGGTGGAAAATAGAGTTTTAATATATTTACCACACATGTGATGTATTTGTCGTGACCAAAGAACTTCATTATTTCCTACCTCAAAATCAAAACGTGAAAATTCACAAATCATAAAATTAATTCTCGGTCATAAAGTATATCTATTTCTATAAATATTCACAAATTATGAAATTAATGATCGGTCATAAAGTATATCTATTACTGAATAATTTACAATGTAAACAAATCATTTGAATTTTCGTAATTTCATACAATGGTATACTCCCACTGACCCATATTATTTGCCGTACATTTAGTATAAACTTTTATTAAATTTACGACAAGTAAAATGAATTGGAGAGAATACTTTTTTGTGGAAAAAATAAAATTTTAATATATTTAACACAGATGTGATATATTTGTCGGGGCGAAAAATATTTCCTACCCCAAAATCAAAATGTGAATATCCACAAACTCTATAATTAATGCTCGGTCACTTTCGGAAAACTGAAGATGTCGCCCTCGCATTTCTGCTTTCACGACAGGCCACCATCTTACATACATGCACCTGATATGTTGTGACCGCACACACAATGTTGTTGTCCGAGCATATTAGCAACCGCTCCAATCGAGTCGTCACCTATCATACTTGAAGACGGAGCCTCCGAGCATACACCCGTGACATCATATGATCTGTTCGATGGCTCCAACAATGGAGATCCCTAAGAAGACAATGTAGTTGTCGATCGGGCTAAGCCCAGGGGGTATAGTGCCGACGGGCCTGCGGCAGAGCCAAATTCATGGATGGTGGTCAGTTTATAGTCAAACTTACAAGTAGTGGTTTGATTATCTACTAAATCTATATGCTGCATTATGCAATTTGACAATATGAATACTAATAGACAATGTTGAGTGTTTAACGATAAAATAATAAGATACTACCAAAAATATATTTTATAATGACTATTTGTTATTGCTTAGAATCACAATAATGCACAAAGTTTTCAAAGGTACACATTTTGGAATATATATCCATATCTAAAACATCGAGTATTTTTCAATTATAAAGGAGGTAAAGCAAATGGAAAGAGTTTGAATAAGTGCAAAAATAAATACTTCATATTATTCAGATATCGAGGTAATACCCTCGCATTTGCGAGGGCCTCTGTGCTAGTTGGTATAATTGCTTGATAGAGATGCATGTCCAATCTCTACAATTATTTCAAGGTTTTTATTTTTGCCCTTTATTGCCCCATCCCGTGGAATGTACATGCCCAGCAAAACTCACACATATTTTGGTACAGTTTCTTGGAGATATACATGCCCAATGTTCCTCCGCCATGGAAGCCTCAAGTCAGTATATAAGAATTAAGTTACGTTTCCTTCTCGATGTGACCAATTAACGGTAAAGCTAATATTTGTTTTTTAAAGTGTTTGATTGTTTATTTCTTAGGTTATCTATATAGGTGTCCGTGCTTGATACATTGTGTGGTCAAGTTTCCATTCATTGATTGTGTTGAAATTGATTAGAAGAGAAAATTATATTATTCCCTAATATAATCTTCCATGTAACAGGATAACAATATTTAGTATGGTTTTTTTTTTTGAACAGAAAAAAAAAAACTTGACCAATGATTTTTGGCCTTTTGCTTATATGTTGGAGATATTATTCCTTCCCTCCCGGAAGCGACTTTGGTTGAAAAGACAAACTCTTCGGTGCCCAATCGACTTGGTGCATGTTTTTATTTTAGACGCATCAAATTACTATAAGTTACTATAGTTCATAGAAGTTACTTTGTAAAAAGCCTAACAAATATATTATCATACTGAAAGTTAATTTTCATCATTATGCAAACCAAACATCGGCGCGAGCTCCACAGGATCGTGCGCTAAGGCGCACATCTAAATCAAGTATATATATACACACGCGCGCAGGCGTTGATTAGCGAGGGAATTAGTAGTGGGATTGGCCCGGATCACGACGTGCATCGGATTCGGGGATGTCGGTCGCCGCATCTCGCTCTCGCTCACCGTTGGGGCCGTCCTCGCGCTGATTCAATCTGACGAGCAGGGTGGGTGCTCTCCGGCCCAACCGAACCCGACCCGCGCGCTAGGCGAGTCAAAACGGTGGGCCAAAATATGTTGACACCGGTCCGAACACTCTACCGTCGGTGCGCCGGGGCCACCAACACTACTACTCCCCAAGTTCATATTAATGGACTCTAATATGAATGCATCTAAACATATTTTAGTTTCGATACATCCATATTAAAGTTAATGAATATGAATCGGAGGGAGCGTTAGGCTGGTCATAGTGGGGACTAACTTAGACTGGTAACATATACCATGTTACTACTAATGTAGGTTACTACCTTCATAGTAGGTAGTAACTTATACGTGGTGTCATGCATTATATCATTTATTATGTTGTAGACTCATCTTGCCTTGAGGTGTGTGATGTTATGGTAACATAGCTAGTTACCACCTCATTTTTTTTATCATTTATTAGCATGTCATGTCACCAAAATGCCATGAGATGTGTGATGTTACTAGCTATGTTAGAGCATCTCCACTCGTCCCCCCGACGAGGCCCCCCAGCGACGTTTTTTCCATCCGGACGGCGAAATTCGGCCCAGTCGCGCCCCGTTTCTGTCCGGATTTGGGCCTAAATTCATCCGGCGATCCCACGCCACCCCCGCCCCGGAGCTCTCGGGACTCCGGACGAGTGAAAAGCGGGGGGCCCGATCTGTCGGTGACCACGCACGAACCCCACCGCCACGTCGCTCAAAACTCCCCACCCTCGTATCTCTCTCGCCGCCGCACCACCCCGCCGGCTTGTTGCCCAGATTGCGCCGCCACTCCTTCCCCACCTGCCTATATTCCGCCGTGTTTGGACGACGGCCTATCTGGCTGCTCTTCCGCCGGCCTGTTATCCGCCTGCTTGCTCGCCGTCGCTCGCGGCTCGGGTTGCCTCGACCACGCCCGTCGGTGTTCGTCCATTTGCCTCGTCGGCCATGGACTCGGACGAAGGAGGAGCAGATGTTCGTCGAGCTTATGCAAGAAGAGATGGCAGCAGCCGCCCAAGACGACGAGCACATGATGATCCTTGGTTGCTTGGCAAGCATGTACGCCGGACTGGCAACTCGTCGACGTGGTGGGTCGGCACCAGGTCGCCGGAAGTGCAAGCCGAGACAGCGAATGGAGGGCTACTGCATGTTGTACGCGACTACTTCGCCGACAATCCATTGCACGGTGAGAGTGTTTTCCGGCGTCGTTTCAGATGAAAGCTATTTCGCAAATTGTGTATGCCATCCGCCGGTTTGATCCCTACTTGATGCAAGGCGGATTGCACTGGTTTGGTTGGATTTTCGTCACTGCACAGTGGCTATGAGGATGCTGGCGTATGGAGCTCCCGGTGATAGTGCAGATGACTATCTTCGCATGGCGGAGTCCACCGTCCTTGATTGTTTCTACCGGTTCTGCAGGGCCGTCATAGCAGTGTTCGGGGACTATTTCTTGAGATCACCCACTGTCGAAGACACTCAGAGGATCCTTGCAACAAATGAAGCTAGGGGTTTTCCAGGGATGCTTGGAAGCATTGACTGCATGCATTGGCAATGGAAGAACTGTCCGTTTGTGTGGCAGGGAATGTACAAGGGTCACAAAAAAGGCTGCATGTGATACTTGAAGCAGTGGCTACCCATGATCTTTGGATTTGGCACTCTTTCTTTGGTATGCCTGGATCCAACAATGACATCAACGTCCTAAACTGCTCCCGGTCTTTTCCAAGCTTGTTGAGGGTCATGCTCCTCCGGTGGACTATGTGATCAATGGTCGGCACTACAACAAAGGATACTACCTTGCACGGTATCTATCCAAAGTGGGCAACATTTGTGAAGACTATCTCCAACCCTGCCACCCCCAAACTTTGCGAGTTTGTCAAGAAACAAGAAGCTTGCCGAAAAGACGTCGAGCGAGCATTTGGTGTCCTCCAACAGAGATTTGCTGTCGTCCGGTTCCCGCTATGACTTGGTCCAAAGATCAGATGTGGGAGGTGATGAACTGTGTGTGTGCCTACACAACATGATTATTGAAGATGAGCGAAAGCATCCGGTTCCTGGCTGAGCAAGAAGCACCATATGAGAGAGAGGGTCCTCTTGCACAGCCTAATCACCAGGTGCCTCCATCATGGGGCCTTCATTGCTATGCGGGAGATTCGAGACTCTACAATGCATCACTGCTGCAAGATGATCTGGTGGAGCACATATGGAGGCTCCGAGGCAACGCCAACGCCGACGCCAACTAGTCTGTCTTAATTTGTTTGAAAAATTGTGAAATTGTTTGCTTCATTTGTTTCAGCACTTGTTAAATATTGTACTGATTATCGCCGAATTTGTTTCAGCAATTTTCGTACTCTTGTTTGCCGAACTTGTTAAATTTTATGTTGAATTTGTTAGAAATATGTCAAATGGTCCAGGTTGGGGGTTTCCTGCCGGGGGGACGGCTGGAACTTCGGCGCTCCCCACGCCAAAACTTCATCCAATCCGGACAAAACTTTCACCAGATTTGGGCGTGGGGAGCGCCAACGAGTGGAGATGCTCTTACTCCCACTATGAGCAGTCTTAGGGATGGTGCAGTGCCTTTGTTTCCGGAAGAAAATGTTAGCATTCTCTTCGGCCGAAAGCGTCAGCCAGCTGGTGACGCAAGTATACCTTCCTAAAGACACCGGAAAAGAAGGTACTAATGTTCTTCCTAGGTGAAAGACGCGACAGAAGGTGGAGTAACTATATTTGCACCGTTGAGAAATTACTATCATAAAAAATATGTGACTGAAAGAATTACTGTTACGTAGATAACGACCTGTTTCGTAACTGATATCGAAAAATCACCGTTCAAGATTTCTACCTACAGATTGCTTTCGGGAAAAATATGGGTAGTTAGTTAATGCGATAAATTAGATTAAGAATTATGCTCCGGTTAAGAGTTACTAACATGTAGTTAAATTACCGTTGAATATTTCTACCGATGAATTACTATGAGAAAATAATGTCAAAACATTTAAAAAGTTGCTGCCACACAATTTTAAAAATAACATAAAAAATCGAGGCGGGCACGGCGTTGATTAGCGAGGGATTTAGTGGGATTGGACCACATCACGATGTGAATTAGAGCATCTTCAGCCGCGTCCCCCAAACCGTCCCCCAAAGGGATTTGGGGCGCGCCGGACAAAAAATCGTTCCCAGCCGCGTCCCCAAAGCCCTTTTTGTCCGGCGCGCCCCGATACGGTGTCCGGCGCCCGAGCCCGTCCCCGTCCCACAGGACGACCGGGACGCCGGACACAACAAGCGAGGCGGGGAGTGGCGGGCCGACCCGTCGGCGGCACAATTAATTTAAACCTAACCGTCGCCTACCTCGCGACGGAGTTATTGGCGCGCAGCGACGGTGCGCTCCCGCGAGGGCGCAGCGGGCGCGTCCCGCCGCGCCCAGCTCTGTGCCGCCGGCGTGAGCGCCACCGCTCCGCCTCCTCCGGCCTATAAAAGGGGCGCCTCTCATCGTCCTCTCACACACAAACCCTAGCGCCTCTCTCCCAAACCCTAGCCGCCACCATCTCTCAACAAGACTCGCCGCCATGTCGGGTAGAGGCGGAGGCCGACCGCGGCCGCGGCCGTGGTCGTGGTCGTGGCCGCGGCATAGCTGAACGATCGCCGTCGCCCCGCGCCGTCGTCTTCATCGTCGGAGATGGACGTGGAGCCGGACGTCCTGTTCGAGTTCGTCCACGTCCTCAAGGGCGACCCGCGCGGCATCCCGAGGCTGCCGGACTCCTTCGCCGAGTACGCGGCGTACGCCGCGCGCACGATGCATCTGCGGGAGCATTCGTGCGGCTACTGCCGGTGGATCGTCGACGCGATCTACGACGCGCGCGGCAAGATGTACCTCAACATCGGCTGGGAGAAGTTCGCGCGCCACCACCGCCTCCAAGCCGGCTTCATCCTCGTGTTCTCCTACTTCGGCAACAGGGACATGAGCATCAAGGTCTTCGACGAGAGTCGCTGCCGCCGGGACTACCACGTCGACAGGGACTCCCACGACGACAGCACCGACTCGGAGGACGACCGAGTGTTGTTTCTTCGCAGCGAATACGTGCACGGAGGTTTCTGCCTGTTCGCCTCATCGGTAGAACCAACAAGGGCACCATCCTCCCGCTGGATTTTCCAGTTTAGGTGACTGGGTGTGCCCTGGAGTGTTGTTTCTTAGCAGCGAACACAGGAAACCGCCGATGCACGGCCTAGTTAGGTTTAGTTTTTTTGCAATATTTTATATTTGTGTCCACCATGGTTCAAACTATGTATTAGTTTGTGGAAAACCATGTTCCAAACTATGTCTTCGTGTAAACCACGTTCCCAATTATGTATTAGTTTGTGGAAATTGAAATAAAAATGCCAAGAAAAACTATTTTAAATGTTTGGGGCGGCGTTTGGGGGACGCGGCTGGGGAGCGACGTCCCCCAAACGCGGCACGAACAAAACACGTCCCCCAAACGCTCAATCCGGCGCGGTTTGGGGGACGGTTTGGGGGACGCGGCTGGAGATGCTCTTAGATTCGGGGATGTCGGTCGCCGCATCTCCCTCTCGCTGACCGCTTGGGCCGTCCTCACGCTGATTCAATTCCTGCGCTGTCGCTCGGGTCGAGCTACGACCGGATTAGTTGACCTGGCGTGACACCGACACCGGTCCACAAAACACTACAGATCAGTAACATTCCACCGAGAAAAAAACTAGCCGTCTCCACTTCAGCCTCCTCCATAGACCGGTTCCCCCTCCTCCGGTCGACTTCGCCGGCGTCGGGAGAAGTGGTGGACCCAATCTATGTGTGGAGTTCTCAACAAAACTAGCGTTTTCAGTAATTTATGTTAGGGTTTTTGGTAGCCGTCTTCTTGCTTGCTGGTTTCCCCTCGATGGAGACAGCTATTATATTTTAGACTTTGTTATTTTTCACTTGTTGGAGATAGCTCGTGTGTCTCTGCCATGTACTATTTGTTACTATAATTGTAATCGACAAAGAAAAGATAGTAACATTCCATCGAAATGGAGGAGAGGAAAACAAATCAACAATTTCGCCTTGCCTTTTCTTATTTGACGGAAATTTGCCCTCTCTTGTGTGAGATGAGCTTAGTGTTGAACCCCCGTTTACTTTTTCAAGCACACAGTTACATATATATGTACGCTAATAATTTATGCTAAGCAAGGCAACCACCTACTCCCTATGATCCGAAAAAAGCGTCGGAAAGACGTTTTCGCAAACCCACCCTTAAGCTTTTTTATTTCGTGAACCCGCACAACCCCACGCAATGAAAAAGACGAGAGAACTCCTCCTCGTCTCCTTTTGTGACTCGTCGATGTGCGCCCCGAACCCCAACGCCCCGACCCCCTTCTCAGATCTTGAAGTCACCGGTTGACGTGGGCATTACCCTTCGGGTAACCGACATTGCCCTATCCTATATTAACTACTTGGAGGCCCATGAAGGCGCTTGGAGGCAAGATGGGCCACCTGGATGGCAC
Source organism: Lolium multiflorum (assembly GCA_030979885.1). Taxonomy (NCBI): domain Eukaryota; kingdom Viridiplantae; phylum Streptophyta; class Magnoliopsida; order Poales; family Poaceae; genus Lolium; species Lolium multiflorum. Next base: position 109,987,728 of record CM061751.1, read on the forward strand.
GCCAGGAGATTCCTTGACGGGCAAGATGAAGAAGCTGCCGAACAAGGAAGGATAGATTTAAAACTACTGTAAACCTAGTCGTACTCGGTTAGACCTCTTGAGACCTGGCCTCCTATATAAAGGCCAGGAGAGGGGCTGCCGAGGGACACAATCAATCTTAGCAATCTTAGCCACCAAGAGCTTAGAGCTAGGTCACCATAGAACTTAGCCATCTCGACGAGATCTCAGCCGAACTATTCGGCACCCCATTGTAACCCATTATCATCATAATCAAGAACAGACAGGCAGGACGTAAGGGTTTTACCTCACCGAGGGCCCCGAACCTGGGTAAATCGCTCTCCCCGCTTGTCTGTGAACCGATGTCTCATGTCAGCTTGCAGGATTCCATCAACCCTAAGCCCCTATCGGAGGGCATTGCCGAGGAGCGCCCTCGACAATTGGCGCCGTCGTGGGAACCTGTCGCACAAGATCGGTCATCGGTAGATCCAGTCATGTCACCGGCAACTTCATCGGCGACTTCATCGACACCGTCATCGCCAAACCTGGAAGCCCGATTCGATTCGGCTCCTACGAATTCACCCCGCACATCGATTCCTCCAGCTCAACCTTGTCAAGTCTACAAGGAAACATGGAGATGACCTTCGGCAGCGTCCACTACAACATCAACGCTGAAGGAATCCTTCGACTGCTGGAATCGCCCGCGTCCGGATCGACGAGTCCGAGCGCGTCATCGTCACTCGACCTTTCGGCTGGTCTGACAGGCTCAACGAGTTCACCCGCGCCCTCGACTCCCCATTCGGCGTCTTCCATGTCGGTAGGATCCGACGATCCCACATCTTCGGAGTTAACTTCGTACTACTGCTTGAACTGCGACACCAGGCACAGACTAGGATCGAGCGACACGCCGTTCATCTGCAATGCCCAGTATTCATCGGGAGAGGACAGTATCGACAACATCGTCGAAGGAACCACCCGAAGAACGGCACACCATCAGGTTTATGTCGCCAATAACACGGGAAACACAAGGCACAGAGGAGACGGAGATCATACTCCTCGTTCCAGAGACGAGCAAGTTTCAAAACAGCGCCAGCAACCACAACAGCGACTACACCATCGCGGACGACGAGTGGGCAGCAGCCAAGGAAGCAGTACTTAACAACACACCGCTCTCCGCAGGAACCTCGGTTGGAACCCTCAACGCATATCGCTCTATACTAGAGAAAAACCAGGAGCACCTATTGAAAGAGCAAGCCACCCTCGAGAGACGCCTATCTGCGGCAGACCGGTCCAGCGAGCGACGAAGAGGCTCGCAAGGGAGTGCCTCTCGAAATACTCAGGGGGCAGGCAAGCACCGGTCGAGACTATCCAGGCTTTTGGAAGACGACGGAAGAGAAATAACATCGAATCTGACCAAATCCTTCATGACCACGGACACCGCGGGCATGCCACGGACGAAAACCGTTGCAGGAGCAACAGCCAACCTCGCTGCATACCTCATCAACCAGCGCCCTGAAGGATCCATGACTCAAGCCCACCGAGGCGCCCTAGAAAGCCTCGTGATATTGGGAAATAATCTAGTTCCGCGAAAGGAAAAGACCACGTTACAGGCTAGTGGTTCAAAGCATCATGCGAGAGACGCTCGGGATGAAATCACCCAGAGCAGGATCGACAAAGCAAGACGACGACGCGCCGCTAGGGAGGAGAATGACATCGATTCTTCGGATGAGAAATCAGGAGTACGACGGCGAACTCAGGGGAGCCGACTATTTAAGCTACAAAATCCGCGAGGCGATGCCACCCAAAAAGTTCAAGCCCACCCCTACTGACGCTGCCAAATACGATGGGCAGCAGGAGCCAAGATCTTGGATAGACGACTACCTGACCGTGATTCTGCATAAGGGGAACCATATAGCAGCAATGCAGTGCTTGCAGCTTTACCTAAAGGATTCAGCGCGAGCCTGGCTAAGGGGGTTGCCGAAGGGTTCCATCAAATCATGGGACGACCTAGTAGATGCCTTCGTTGCCAATTTCCAAGCAACGTACAAGAGACCCGTCGGGATTGAAGAGTTACGGAATTGCCAGCAAAAGCAAAAGGAATCGATGCGCTCATACATCGGGAGATTCACCAAACTCCTAAACGTTGCCGAAGATGTATCCGTCGATAGAGCAATCGACGCTTTCAGCGATGGCGTCCGACGTGAAAGCTACATAGAAGAACTCGGACGCAAAAAGCCAAAAACCATAACCAAGTTAATGGAAATCGCCAACAGCTGGGCTGATGGCGAGGACAACGTGCGATGGCCGCGACAACGTAGTGACGACGAAGACGACGACCAGCCGAAGCACGACTCGGGTGGTCGAAGGGATCGTCACAAGAGAAGGAAGAACCGCAGCTATGACGACAACAACCTGGTAGCCGCAGGGTACTCCGATCGGCGGGACGATCGATATGACGATAGAAGAGACGATCGACAGGACAGTAATCGGAACAACTCTGGGAACCATGGCAATTATAAACCACGGCAGCAGAGGACTCCCGAACTGCCTTACGCTGAGCAGATCAACGCCCCTGTTGCTTGCACTCGTATGTCGATTCTAAGGATGGCAAAACGAAGTCGAGCCACTTGCTCAGGGACTGTCGGCAGTTCATTGACATGCACAAACTCATCCAGCAGGCAGGCCAGCAACCACCACCACCACCTCCTCCACCGCAGCATCAAGTCCAGCAGGTTCAGCCTCATCAACCAAACGAGGCGTTTCCACCACCGCGTGGGCAGATGAGCATGATCCATAGGACAGGTGTCTCGAGAAGAGAAATGAAGAAGCTCACCCGAGAGATTAACCTGGCAGAAAGCATTATGGCGAACATCCCCGAGTATGTCGAGTGGTCCTCTCAGAACATTACGTTCAGCCGAGCAGATCACCCGATGACCATACCAAAACCAGGACACGCTGCCTTAGTAGTCGAGGCACAAATCGGGGGTTCAAGATGAGCAAAGTCTTCATGGATGGTGGAAGCGGGCTAAACCTGATATTCGTCGACACAATAAAAAGTATGGGGATCACCATGAGGGTGCTAGAAGAAGCAGACACTTGCTTCCATGGGATTCTTCCAACTGCACTGGGCTACTCTCTTGGCAAAGTTTACCTGAATGTCGTCTTTGGCAAAACCGACAATTTCAGGAAGGAAAAGATCGAGTTTGAAGTAGTGAACTGGGAGTCACAGTATCACGCTATACTCGGGAGACCAGCTTATGCCAAGTTCATGGCTGTGCCGCACTACGCATACCTCAAGCTGAAAATGCCTGGGAACAACGGGACAAACATCACAGTCTATGGAAATTTTTCACGCTCGGACAATTGTGATCGCGACTTTCAGAGGATTGCTGCGAAGTTTTTGTTACAACAAGAAATTGTCGACCCTCTGCCCAAGTTGTCGATACGTGAAATCAAGGAGGAAAAACATGTCAGGGAAACCAAGAAGAAGCCAGCCGACGTTGCTCTAGAAGCTTCGGCAGCGGAAGCTTCGGCAGCAAAAGTTTCGGCAGTTGATGGCACAAAAGACATAGGAGACAGCAAGACACTGGCAACCATTGTCCAGGCCCCTGGCGAAATCAACAACGCTGCAGCAACCACTAACATGGTGAAAAAGCCAGAAGATGAGAAGAACCCCTTCCTTGCTTAAGCAATTTACTAGTGTTTAACTTTTCCCTTTATCTTATACAGGGCCTTCCTTCTTCCGCCCTTTAGTCTCGTGCTTACCTTATTAATGAGAACTTAAGTTTCGATCATTTGTTAAGCATTGCAGTAATTCAAAACGTCTAAGCCGCATCACCATGCAACATAGTACGCGGCAGACGATCGTGCTTCAAAAGAAAAGCCTCTACGAGCGCTAAAAAATGCAAAGCAAACAAGGATGTTAATCCTTCCCTCTGCTATAGATGCCTCTACGAGTGCCGTAAATAGCAAGAGTTCGGAAATACATATAAACACAACCCACGTTCGATATTTTACTTATGGAAATATCAAAGAACAACGGGCTCATCGGCAGAATCACTGCACCCGAAATATTCGGGAGTGACTGTCGAAACATACATCGGTTGAAAGCAAAGTTGCGCATACAACAGGTTTAGCAAAACCTGCAACACGAGCTGATCACTCAAATGATTTGCTAACCAACGAGTACACATACATTTAAACGGGCAATTAAGATTTGCTCCTTCAAAATTTGCCAACGGCATTAACACGGTAAAAGTACATATACATGTATCTACCGAACAAAAGGGCTCAATTACACAATCCAAACACTTGGATGAAGTACCCACAATACCTATTTACAAAAACAACCTTAACCCCTGAAATTACCCTTGCGGAGTTCCTCTTTCCTCAGGTACCTTTGAGTCCTCCTCAAGCTTGTCGACAATTATATTGGCAGGCAACAATACCCTCGGATACAGTGTCTCCAAACCACCAGTTGCGTTGGCGATAGACAGCAAATTCGCTGAAGGATAACGAGCAAGGACAAGGGCAAGCGTAAACCTGGCCCCCGCAAAGACCTGAGCTCGCACCAAGTTTCGAATCTTCTTGGTATTTCCAAATTTCGACATCAAAGTCAGCAGCGTAGGAGGGACCGCGTTCAAAGGGAACATAGTCTTCCAAATCACCCGCAGGGCTTTGTAGCACTTGTCGAAGAAGTGGTGGACTTGTTGGACCCGATCCTAAAATTGTGCGACAACCGAAGCCTTCAAGTGTTCCCGCCAGAAAATTTCTTCAGCTGAAGACAGCTGGGTCAATGCGTGCACACGCTCGTGAATCCGCTTGTTCTCTTCGGCACGGTTCAAAGCTATGACTGGCAAGGCAATCAATGGAAAATCAGGCAATGCGTTTTCAACAAAAGAATAATGAAATCAAAGACCAGGGAACTTACAGTTTAAACTTTCAGTGGCCTTATGCAGTTCAGTAAGAGCGTAGCGCTCTACGTCGGCTGCAATCTCGCCCTTCTTTCTGATAATGGCGGCCAAGGCGTAAGTACTGCGCAGGTCCTTTTCCAACTGTGTGATCCGATCCTTCATACGTTGCACTCGATCATCTTCAGAAAGAGCACCCGAAGAATCGTCAACGAATGCAGACACTGGAACACCTGCAAGGAAAGACGACAAAAGCATGACAGATCGGTTCACCTCAACAACAGAAGGTACTCCCATCGGCAGAATACAAGCAGCAATATCATAACAAAGAGTGTGCTAGCAACATTGCTAGCACGAAAGTTATTACAAACAGAAGTTATCCGACAAGAACATTGTTTCGCATCAGTTCAAAGAAAAGTTTGCTACAAAGATCAAATGGCCTGGGTTTGAGTCGATAAACTAGGGCCGGCCGACGTCTTCTTTGATGACACTAGCTCGAGAAGCTGGCGTGCACACTTAAGAGCCGATATCTTGAAGATGCTTAAATCAACGAACCATCCATCTTGCTCTTTCGGCAGCTCTTTAGACATTTCTTAAATGTCAGCCTTAAAGCCATGACCCATCATAAGTTGGAAGGCAAGGAGGGCACCATAGGTACGCGAGGTGCGTTTGAATACCTCGATAACCTCCTTGGTGTCAACCGCGAAGGCGTCGATCAGCTGCCCCAGAGTTTTGTCTTGATTGATCTTGGGGAAGATCATCGAGTGCATCCGCGCCATGGCACCTTTTCCCTTTTCAAGAAGCTCCTGCGTAAGTTGGTGGGAGGCGAGAACCATCGACACACCATTTGCCGGAGAGTTGTTTGGAGCTTTGTCCAAGGCATTGGCAGGGATGTTGGCGGCTTCTGCAAGAAAATGAATTGAAAAAGGTCGTTGGCAAAAGAACGAATCCATAAGTGCAATAATCGACAGAGGTGTACAGAAGAGATTACCAAGTAGAGCCAAGGAAGATTGACGAAGGAGTTCATCCTTCTCAGTTGCCCGAGCCTCGGCAGCCAACCTCGATGCTTCTTCTTCCTTCAGCTTCTCCTTCAATTTGCCCAGCTCCTCCTTCAGGGAGTCGACCTCTTGGCGAGTTGTGGCAGCCTTTTTAATGGCGCCGTCCAACTTCAAAGAAGAAGATTTAACCTCCTCCTGCAGTCGAACTTTGTCTGCTTCCAGAGAATTAAATTGAGAGGCAAAGGCCTCCAAAGAAGATATAACACCTCGTGGGTCCTTAAGGAAGAAAGACGTTTAAACAAAGAATCATTAAACAAAGTACGCACCAGGAAAATTCAATTTGTAATCAAAAAGGGACTCACAGAAGAAGGAGTCGCGGCGACGGCAGCAGAAGGAACATCTTCCCCCTTAGAAAGGGAGGAAGTTGTTGATACTTGAGCCGCGGGGGCTGCTTTAGGAACCGAAGCTTCGGAAGCCGCAACGACCGGTGGAGCAGCGCCAGATTTGGCTTTCTTAGACGGAGGCTCAATAAGACCTTCATCACTACAAAAGAAACTGATTGAAGTTATGAAAGGAATTCGAAGAATAAAAGGACAAAGTATGGTTTCAGGGAAGGAGGTGCTTACATGTCGAAGAGATCGTCTTCATCGGCAAAGCCGCCGGTCGATCTCTTCATGGGTGAAGCCCTGGTCTCCTCCACAGCTGCATCAATAAAGGCATCACGATCAGCGTCATCGTCACGCACTGATCCCTCTGTGTCGCGAGCATCATCGGCTAAAGAATGAGGATCGGAATGAGCAGCTTCAGAATCTATCGGGTTATCGTATTCACTCTCTTGGTCTATGTGTTCGGCAGCATGAAAGTCAACAGGGATTGAGGAGCCTCTTCCCTCAGAAGTGTCATTTGGGGAATCATGTGAGTTTTCGGGAACTATGCCAATTTGTCGAAGAAAAAAGCAAGTAAGAACAAATGGTAATTATGTCGATAAAGCAAAAGCAACGTAGTAAGAATACAAGAAAGGAAAGATACCTCTGATGATGGATGATCGGCATCAAGGGGAGTATAAGAAGATATCAACGGGATCGAGTCTTCATGACTAAAGAAAGTAAGGCGACGGACTTCGTCAAGCAGCTCCTTTTCCGACAGTTCAGCAATATTTATCCTGGTTTCATCCTTTGCACCCGAATACAACCACATCGGGCGGATCCTGGCCATGACTGGTTGGACTCGACGTTTCAAAAACACCGCTGCTACCTCTTTACCGATCATAGTTTGGCCATCAGCTTCTTTGATCCAAAGGAATTTCGCGAATAATTTGTCGGCTGCTGTCCTTTCATCGGGAGAGAGAACGTTCTTCCAGGAATCCTTCGGCTTGGCTTCAAGGACGCCGACAAAGCAAGGAAGCTGAGACTCGGCTGTCAAGGAATCCTTGACATAAAACCATTTCAGTCTCCATCCTTGCACGGATTCTCTCATTGGAAAACTGAATTAATTAACCTCTGAACGAGCCACGAACCCCACTCCTCCAATAACGAAAGATCCATTGCTACTGCTGTACCTCTTTACGTAGAAGATCTTTTTTCACAGCCCAAAATGAGGTTCGATGCCCAGAAACGCCTCGCAAAGGGTGATGAACACAGCAACGTGGAGGATTGAGTTGGGAGTGAGTTGCCATAATTGGAACTCGTAAGTCCGCAAGAGATGAAGGAGGAATTCATGAGCAGGAAGCGAGAGACCCCGGTACAGAAACGATAGGAACATCACGGTTTGGCTATCGAGCCTGGCGGTGCTGGCGGCGCCGGAGCTGGGGGAGGAGCATCCGGAGCGCTCCCCTTCGGAAGAAGAGGATTTGGCGGCGGCGCCACCGCTCGTGGAGCTGGCGGCGGCGCTGGAGTTCTTCTTTTTCACCATTGCGAAAGGGAGAAGAAGAAGAACGACAAGAGGATGTTATGACAAATGAAGAAGATTAGGGATTTTCATCCTTTGGAGATTTTAAGAGAAGGAAGGCCACGTGGGCACGTGTCGTTACTGCTAGTGGACCTTTTTTCCGATTAATGGTTGCAGGAATCGAGGAGGTGCCTTGGTAACTGTGTGAGAGGAGTAGAAGTTGCTTGAAAATAGGGCCAGGCCCAGCGGGTCGCGTCTTATCAGTCAAAATCGAGATGTCAGTAAAACGTCATCAATAACGTCATGAGGAATGATTAAAGCGTTCGAAGGAATAAAAAGGTATCGGATGATGAACTTGAGTCTATGCACAGATTGCAAAGCATCTGCACTTAGACTCGAGGGCTACTCCCATCGGGAGTGCTGGACGCGCACCCGATAGAATGAAGACCCGAAGAAAAAAGCCTTGGAGGAAGAGATAACTCGACTCGAGTCTGCACCCGGTTGCAAGCACCCATGCCCAGACTCGGGGGCTACTCCCATCGGGAGCGCTGGGCGCGCACCCAGAACTTTTGCACTCCAGGATCATGCCCGGGGACTTGATTCTGTGTAGGGTAACGTTGTTTTGCCATTGGCAGTTAACCAGCAAAAGTTGGGCACGTTACTCATTATCCCTTGCATGAGGAAAATGTATCGGATGACCTAAGGAGACTTGAAGAAAAACTTCGGCAGAGCAAAATGTTCGAGTGGTACAACTTGAGTCTACGCACGGATTGCAAGCATCCGTACCTAGACTCGGGGGCTACTCCCATCGAGAGCGTTGACGCGCACCCGACAGAAGAAGATGATGCTGATTCAAGATGAACAAGGACGATCAAGGAGAAGGACATCAGAAAGAAGACATGCTTCAGTCTCTATCCGAACTATGTTCGGCTAGACACTGGGCCGACGGGCATTACCCTTCGGGTAACCGACATTGCCCTATCCTATATTAACTACTTGGAGGCCCATGAAGGCGCTTGGAGGCAAGACGGGCCACCTGGATGGCGCGCCAGGAGATTCCTTGACGGGCAAGATGAAGAAGCTGCCGAACAAGGAAGGATAGATTTAAAACTACTGTAAACCTAGTCGTACTCGGTTAGACCTCTTGAGACCTGGCCTCCTATATAAAGGCCAGGAGAGGGCTGCCGAGGGACACAATCAATCTTAGCAATCTTAGCCACCAAGAGCTTAGAGCTAGGTCACCATAGAACTTAGCCATCTCGACGAGATCTCAGCCGAACTATTCGGCACCCCATTGTAACCCATTATCATCATAATCAAGAACAAACAGGAAGGACGTAAGGGTTTTACCTCACTGAGGGCCCCGAACCTGGGTAAATCGCTCTCCCCGCTTGTCTGTGAACCGATGTCTCGTGTCAGCTTGCAGGATTCCATCAACCCTAATCTCCTATCGGAGGGCATTGCCGAGGAGCACCCTCGACACCGGTGCTGGCACGCTGCCTCAGCGGGCGGGGGAGTCCTACAGGCAGTAGAGCGCCATGGACCAGGGATCTACTCCCCTTAGGCCGGCTTGGGCTAGGGGTGTGGGGAGCGAGCGTGTGGTGGCGAGCAAACCCGGAGGTCAGCGCGGTGGGCGGTGAGATCGAGCGGAGGCAAGGCGGGGGCGTAGGGCGGGGCGCAGGGCGACGCCGGTGTTGACCAGTGATGGGGCCCCGCGGTAGCTCTGCGTGGGAGAGACGCAACCAGATCGAGCATAATATGCTCTTCTTTGACGAACACAGCGGAAAACGCAGACGAAATTATCTTCTTTTAAAAGGGGTTTAATGCAAAACGTAATTATACTGTTCCTCCGATAGTTTTTCCAGATTGGAGGGAGTATGTTATATAACAAGGTATATAACTTCAAACGGGAGAGCTACCTGTTACGTCTCAAAAGTATCTATAATTTTTGGTGCTACATGCTTGTTTTACACCAATTTATATATGTTTTGCTTACACTTCGTTGCACTTTTATATGATTTCTGGCACTAACCTATTAACAAGATGCCACAGTGTCAGTTCCATGTTTTTTGTTGTTTTTTTGTTTCAGAACAGTTGTACATGAAATATTCTCGGATTTGGACGAAACAAAAACTGAAGTGATTATTTCTCCGTAACGAAGACAGAGACCAAAGGGGAGTCAAAGAGGGGCAGCAGGACGGCTAGACCACACCTAGGCGCGACATGGCCCTGCCCGCTCCTAGGGGTGGTGTGGGCCACCCTGGCACACCACCGACCTAAATTCGCCTATTTAAGCACGATCTCGGGAAAAACCCTGAATACTCGATTCTCCATCCACGAAAAGTTCCATCGCGGCCGCTGACAAGGGATTAACTTGTCAATGCCTACGTGTTGTAGAATTAGTCTTTCGTAAGAAGTAGAGGACAAGTAGATCTCGAAGGTTCAGCCGAACAAAGGTTCTTAACTCGAAATTACGGTGGCTAGGGTTACAATGATTTGATCCCCTCTTCGTCCCTCGGCTTCCCCTTTATATAGGAGGCGAAGCCGAGGCTTTTCCGTGTTGTACAAGTTACAGATTGTAGAGCCGCATTGGGATTTTTCCTATATTGATACAAGTTTCCTATTACAGTAGAACTTTCCTAACCCAAAAGCCTTAACATTCCGGGCCTCTAAATTTTTGAGTCCATGGGCTTCATATTTCCTTATACACCCAGGATACTTATTTGACATGCCTGTTAGGCATACCTATGTCAGTATCCCCCGAGATTTTGCTTGAATCGTAGAGTCGAGTAAAATTTCCATCGTACACATGTTTAATAAAACAATCGATTTATACTTAAATTTTACTTAATATCTATTTTGTACAAGTATAATGGTAAATGAGGTTGGTTCATCTGACGGATCAGGTACCAGTTAATTGCTCTAGTGGAAAACCCGCAAAAACCTACTTCAAGTTCAAGTCCTTGGACTCGAACCCGGGACACTGGCGTAATTCGAGACGTGCCGCTTTAGGACTTATCGTGAATCAAATTCTAGCTTATTTCATTGGGTACCCAACGCGTCTGTCGGGATTATTCTTCACATCTGTTGATGCGAATAAAGTGGGAGAGCGCATTCATGTGCGATGTCACGCCACACATGACGGGTCCTGGGGTCTTACCTTCGTGAACTCTTTGTCGAGTTACGACATTGAGAGTTTCTATCCCAACGGGCGCGCTCTGAGAATATATTGTCGAGTGCCTTTGTGCGGCTGATGAAATTCATCATTTCTCCGAGTTGATGTTTGAACAATATATTTATCTCCCGATGGGAGTACATGACTAGTTATATGTAACTCGAAGATGTATGAATAAGTTTTTCGTCTCCAGCTCTATATTGGCTTTTGTCTTTTTTCTTTTCTCTTCTATATTTTATCGAGTGTGCGACCAACGCTCTAGATGGGAGTAGCCCCCGAGGCTACAGCCGAGTGTTTGCATTTGGTTGTAGGCTCAACTTCTGTTATTTAACCAACTCTATATTTGTATCCGCATCATTACCTCTTAGTAGAAGTATTTTCAATACTTTTGATAAGAATAGCCCACGAGCATATGACCAGGTTCTTGCATCTGGACGTAGGCTCCCAAATTTTACTTCCCGTAATATATTTCTTCACCCACTCGAAAACTTATAATATCTGACGTTGGTGCTGACGAAGGCCACGATCTCCAGTGGACCACTGTTTTTGTGGGTCCAATTTTTCTACCCGTTGCCCATGTTGCGCAAGTGGGCTGCACACGTCCTCTGATATTCTCGACACGTTCTCGGTAACTTCCTCCTCCCGTAAAAAAAACTTTTACTGCATAGCCACGTGTAAGGCTCATGATTTGCCCGTGTCCATCCACTGGCCAAGCTTCAGCGTCCTCGAGGTCATAAAGGTCATCCCCTAAGGTGATTTTTCCCTTCTATGCCGCACACCGCATTCACTCTTGCCATTGGCCTTTCTTCTTCCTCGAGCCCTAACTGTGCACAGCGTCTTCTTCCTCCTCTACTTCAACGCCATGCCGCCCGGAACCAAGCTCACCAAGCATCGCTCCCGGTACCAGCCAGCGCATGGAAAAGGAGAAAAATTCCGGATGGGCGAGATCTAAGGGTGTGTTCGGTTGCAGAATTTGCTGGAACGGAATGTCACGGTTCCATTCCTGGAGGCCATCCTCGCGTTCGGTTCTGGTATAGGATGGAATTGAGTGATTCCACGAAAGCGAATATTCGCCAGAGATGCGGAACGCACCCGTCCGCCCAAATCGGCCGAACGAGGTGGAACCGAGCGCAATGGAAAAAGAAAAAAAGAAATCACGGGGCGTGTCTCACCCTCCATCCCTATTCTCACCTTTCTGTCCACCCCGCTCCTCCACCATGCACGCACGGTCGCCGCCACCTCAGCCCGCGTCGGCGCCGGAACTCGCACCCACGCCGGCGGCGCCGCCACCAGTCGCACCCACGCCGGCGCCGCGACCGTCTCCCACGCACGCAACGGCGGGATCGAGCGGGAGCAGGCGGGATCGACGAGCAGGCGCGGCGGGGACGGACGGGACAGAGGCACCCATTCTCACCCCATTCCAAAACCGAACACATGGATGGAATGGTTCCATGACAATTTTTTGTCGAAACCGAACATAAGGATGGAATGGTTCCATAACACTAGAATGGAATGGTTCCATTCCATTCTCTCCCATTCTACAACCGAACACATCCTAAGATCTCAGCTCAGGACCACTAGTCACCATTGAGTGGTGGTGTGCTTTCCGGTGCCTCCTTTTCCTACGTGTACCTAGTACCTACGCTTGTTCATGCGTGCAATTCTCGTGATCTCTTGTTGACCTTCTTGCTGTGCACTAGAAATGCACGAGCAAGAAATAGATTGGGTTGTCAAAACGGAGGTTGTTTACGGGTCCATATGAGGAGTGGATTAGTATATATACGCTGAATTATTGTCCTGCCAAATGCTTGTAGGCCTACAAATAATTTAGGGTTAATTGGATTCATGCCATTGCAACTTTCACAGTTTGGAGAAATGCCATTACAAAAGTTAGACTTGGAGATATGCCACTCCAACTTTACCATACTTCTATCTATGCCATTTCCTGCACTTAAGAGAATAACTTTTCAAAATATACATGTATTTGGGTGTGTACTACCCACATGTCCAACTTTCGGCAGCACTTTGGTCTTTCGATAGTTCTGGCATGAGCGTCGCCGACTCGCTGTTGGGTGGTTTGCAGAGGATCGCAGCGATCCTAGGACCAAGCGGCGGCCATGCGTACTTGTGGCCGGCCGCCGGCTCCGTCAGAGGAGGCAAGCAGGTTGATGCTGGGGGCGTGGCCGCCGGCTCCGTCAGAGGAGGAAGCAATAGCAAGCCATCCTGCTGCGTTCTTAAAGCAGGGCGACGACAGCATGGGACCTGTCCGCCGATGGTGGGGGACCAAATCGATGAGAGGAAACTGGAGGCCGCGCGGGACCAGTGCATCGGCGGCGGAAACCGGGTCTGCAGCCTGAGATACTCAGGCTTGGCGGGGGATCCGGGCCGGACGCGCACGGCGGCGCGGAAGGAGTCCCACGCGCGCTTCCTGGCAAAAGAGGCGGCTAGAACTCGTAACGGAGGCGGGGCACCAGGCCGACGGGCTGGAGAGCAGCGGGGCACCCGGCCGGCGCCCTAGTGAGAGGCGCATGACTCAGGGGAGCTGGAGGGAGGTGGGGTTGGCCGGCGGCTAGGCAGGCGGGGCTGGCCGGCGCGCTGGGTTCATGCGGCGAGACCGAGACCTCGCACATCGTTTTCTAGATGCGATTCAAGCTACCGAGTCAACGAGGCATTGGTCGTCACTTTTTTTCTTCATTCTTTTAGACGCGTCCGTACATGAGTATAAGGGTACTATGAAAGTATAACTGCCCGTATATGGTTTTGTAATAACTAAAATGGCATAGATAGAGGTATGAAGAAGTAAGAGTGGCATATTCCCAAATCTGGTTTTTGTAATGGCATTTTTCCAACCTGTGAAAGTTGCAATGGCATGAATCCAATTAACCCAATAATTTATGCTGCCGGAAGAATGAACCACTCAACAACTAGTAATTTATGGTCAGGTACTATGATACACCCTCGCATGGCTCCTCAGAGCACATTGCGCAGGATCTTTTCAGCAATTTGTAAACACATATAATCATAAAGTGCACATTCTATCATAGTACTACTACACTTCATATAGATAAGCTAGTCAATTTTAATGTAACTTCTTGTATGTCTCAAATTAGGATGAACACAAAAAGTTGTTTTATTTTTTATACAACATAGTTTCTGTACCATGTATATATAGATGACCAAATACTGCAATACATTAAAACTTGTACCGATACTAACTAGTTTCTACAACACGAACAATGCTTATGATTGGACCTTGTAACACACCGTTGTCCGATAATATTTTTTCGATAAATCATGTGTTTGTACTTTCTAAATCCATTTTTTATTGGTCTATCAAATCATAAATCCAACTCCACCGCGCTCATTGTAATCTTCCATTTAGGATTTAGGAATGAGCGTGGTGGTTTGGCAGAAGGCTGCAGCAACCTGCCTCCATTACTCATTTTAATATTTTTCTTAACTTGAGTGTGTCTACTTTATAAAATGAGATTTAATCATTGTAATGGGTAATTTAATAATGAATAATTAATTTTAGGTAGATAAGTAAAGGCAATTGAACTTTTAGTTAAATAACCAATTACCTATTTTCGTAATTTGGGCCAACGTGTGGTGTGGAATTGAAACTTTTCTACTAGTGTAGAACGTGGTAGATATATAATGTCCACATAATTAGGCCCTTGCCCACGAATTTGATTTCGTAGTCTACATTTACAAAATTAAAAAGTGGAGTATTCTAGTCCATCATTCCTTGCTCGCCGCCTCATGGAGCATCATCATCTCTAGGATAATCAATCTTTTGGTCACCACCACTCTGCGCTACAATGTCACTTGGTCCTAGTGAGCCTCAAAGAATACTGTCTGCCACTCCTGCTGAGTGCTACGAGTCCCATGAGCAGCTAGTGGTGGTGTGCTTTCCGGTGTCTCCTTTTCCTACCTATGCCTACGTATATTGTTCATGTGTGCACGAAGAATGTACGAGTAACGAATGGGTTGGGATGTAAAATAGAAGTTGTTTACGAGTCCATATGCAGAGGTGTGGAGTGGTATATATATGCTCAATCATTTTCCTACCAAATGCTTGTACACCTCCAAAAACATTATGCCACGTAAATGATGAACCACCCAGCAATTAGTAATTGATGGTCAACAACTATGATACAGCAACTAGCTCACATGCTCCCCCGGGCACTTTGCACATGATTTTTTGAGACCAATTTATAAACACTCATAATCAGAAAATGTAGAATCTATAATACTACACTTTATTTATGTAGATATAAGAGTCAACTTTAATGTACATTGTCGTATGGCTTAGTCCTATGAATTAGGATTAACATAAAGAAACAGTTTTCTTTTTTTATACAGCTATCTGCACCATACATATACGACCAAATACTAGAATACACACATATCAAAGAATTTGTTTGTACCGATACTAACATGTTTTTGCCACATGACTAATGTTTATGATTGAAACTATAGTTTTATCCTTTTTGGGTTCATTTTCATGTAGATGCTACTACTCTCTCAATCCTACGAAACATGTAAGAGATTTGTGTAAATACAAATGCATCTAGACAGATTTAGTGTTTAGATATATCTAAATTTTGACAAATCACCGACATATTTTATTGGACAGAGGGAGTATATACCCATTAATGCAAAAACACTGATTCTTTAATCATTTGCACAACAAACAGTAAATGAATTAACCGCAATGAATCAGGTGTCAATTCCTTCCCACTAAGGTACAGTAGCATGTTAGCTCAAATTATTTTTCTTTCTAAGAAAACTATAGTGAAAAAGTTTCATCAATAGCTCGTACTAACTTTTTTTTTGTGAGAAGTAACCGCGCATCCATTTATAGCAGCAAAATATTACAACGCGGAAACATCAGGAACACCCCAGAACATATCTAGTGCTACCACCCCTTTAGGTGCTACCGTGCTACCGTATAAAAAGAGAAAATCAGATTTTCTCTTTTTTTTTGTTTCTCAGTGTCCATGTCGATTTTGCATATGAAATTTTGGGATGTTGTAGGAACATGCTTCATGAGTACTCACATTTTTTCGTATAATTTTTTAACACGTATAAAATATGTATTTTTATACGGTAGCACGGTAGCATGCAAAGAGGTGGTAGCACTAGATATCTTCTCCAGACCAGCTGTTCCGACACTTTGCACAAAAGACCTCAAAGAAAAATAAAATAACAAAGAGGCCCTGGAGATCTCTGTGCAGCACACCGTCGAACACCTCCTGCCACCGCCGCCGTCGAAGACGCCGAAGATGAAGAAGATGAAACCCGCTCACCAAGACTCGGAGGTGCACCCTCGCAGACACCGCTGCTTTGTGGACCTCTATCCTCACCCGCCGAGACCGACGGGATAGTCTTCTTTGGGGAGCATCGGCCGGGGAAAGCCCCGAACTCGTCCGAGTCGCCGCGCCACCGGGACCAATCGACAAAGCCGATGGAAAATAGCAGCGCCGCCCATCCACAACCACGAAGCCCGCGTCGGCGAAGCCAGCCGCTGGGGTATGCCAGCACCTGATGCCGGCGCTACTCCCGAACCCTCCTCCCAAGCTCCATGGCGGCGTTGGAGTGAAACGCGGCCACGGCGACGAAGCTGGAGGACAAAATCCACAAGGGAGTTGGCGCCGCCGCCGCGCCGACACCCCTAGGAACCCTAGGCCCAAAGATCCACCTGATCCGTGGGCACACACGGCCACCAGCTCTCCGACGGTGCCAAGGAGAGCGCCATCGCGATGGGGAAAGAGCTGAAGCACCTTTATTCTTCCCGGTGTCGCCTCCGCCACCACAGCGTCGCCGGTAGACACAAAGACCCTACTATCTACATGCCGGATGCACAGATCCGCGGTTCCCCCACTCTCCCGCCGCCGAAGCAGCCGGCGGAGAGGGAAGGAACCGACGGTCTGGCCAGCGGCGAGACAAGGGAAAACTTGCTTCTTGATGACCCACAAGTATAGGGGATCGCAACAGTCTTCGAGGGAAGTATTACCCAATTTATTGATTCGACACAAGGGGACAAAGAATACTTGTAAGCCTTACGGAGTTGTCAATTCAGCTGCACACTGGAAACAGACTTGCTCGCAAGAGTTTATCAGTAACAGTTTTATGGCAAGTGGAAATAGTGAAATAACATAGCGGTGAAATAAAGACAGCAGTAGTGATTATAGTAAACAGCAGGATTAAAATACTGTAGGCACAGGGACGGATTTGACGGGCGTTGCATGGATGAGAGAAACTCATGTAACAATCAAAGCATGGGCATTTGCAGATAATAATAAAACGGTATCCAAGTACTAATCAATCAATAGGCATGTGTTCCATATTTAGTCGTACGTGCTCGCAATGAGAAACTTGCACAACATCTTCTGTCCTACCAGCCGGTGGCAGCCGGGCCTCTAGGGAAACTATTGGATATTAAGGTACTCCTTTTAATAGAGTACCGGAGCAAAGCATTAACACTCCGTGAACACATGTGATCCTCACATCACTACCATTCCCTCCGGTTGTCCCGATTTCTGTCACTTCGGGGCCATTGGTTCCGGACAGCGACATGTGTATACAACTTATAGGTAAGATCATAAACAACGAATATCTTCATGAATCAATAACATGTTCAGATCTGAGATCATGGCACTCGGGCCCTAGTGACAAGCATTAAGCATAACAAGTTGCAACAATATCATAAAAGTGACATCTACGGATACTAGGCACTATGCCCTAACAATCTTATGACTATTACATGACCAATCTCATCCAATCCCTACCATCCCCTTCAGCCTACAGCGGGGGAATTACTCACACATGGATGGGGAAACATTGCTGGTTGATGGAGAGGCGTTGGCGGTGATGGCGGTGAAGATCTCCTCCATTCCCCGTCCCGGAGTGCCGAACGGAGACTTCGGCTCCCGCGACGGAGTTTCGCGATGTGGCGGCTCTCCGGAGGGTTTCGGCGATGTCGACTTCTCCCGTGCGTTTTTAGGTCGAACCCGATAAGTAGTCCAAAGGGGGGTGTCGGAGGCCAGCCGAGGGGGCCACACCATAGGGCCGCGCGCCCCCCCCCGGGCCCGCCTTATGGTGTGGGGCCTCGGGCCTCCACCTCCTTCGCCCTTCCGGCTCCGTCAATATTTTGGTAAAATAGGGCCATCTGAAGAAATTCCGAGGATTTTCCGAAAGTTGGATTTCTGCACAAAAACGAGACACAGAGCAATTCTGCTGAAAACAGCGTTAGTCCGTGTTAGTTGTATCCAAAATACACAAATTAGAGGCAAAACAATAGCAAAAGTGTCGGGAAAGTAGATACGTTTTGGACGTATCAACTCCCCCAAGCTTAGCTTATTGCTTGTCCTCAAGCAATTCAGTTAACAACTGAGCGATAAAAGAACTTTCACGAACACATTTGCTCATATGATGTATATATTCTCATGCTATGGCTAATACTTAAGCAGTTCATAATGAGATACATGCAAATAAGATCATCCAACAGCTATGTCAATCATGGAGAGGTACCAACAATTAATAATAAGCACCATGAATCATGTATATAAGCAGGATTGCAATGTTCATAAGAGAATATGATAAAGTGGTATCTCGCTTGCCTGTATTTGATCGGCAAAACATAAATGCCGAGGCACCTCTTGAGTTCATAGAAAGACTAGAAGTAGTGATTGTCAAAGATAAAAGCATCAAAGTTATACCACAATCAATCATATTTTGAGACAAGCATATTATACTAAGAATGACGTCGATAGTGCTCAAAGAAAGAATGGAGGAGAACATAAAAGTAAAGATTGACCCAGCAGAGGGAGCAGGGATTAACATGCGCTAGCTTTTCATTTTCAGTAAAAATTAGAGAATGTTTTTGTTGATGGTAATGGTGGGGTCACTCCCTTCCACTCTTACCTCCCATTTATTTTTGGTTGGCACTCGAATCCTTTCTTTTAAACCATTCATCACTCCCCCCAGCTGCCTTTTTATTTAAGTTTTATTATGATGACAAACCCCCCAACCTTGTTAACACAAGCCATGGCTAACCGAATCCTCGGGTGCCTCCAACAATCACAAACCATGGAGGTGTTTTATTTAAGTTAATTAATTTGGGACTAACCTTGCAAGCTCTTTTTGGATATGGAGATGTCCAGTTAAAAGAGAAAAAGTAAATGACAAGGTCGAAAGCTAAACACCACATACTTCCTCATGAGCTATGAAACATTAACACAAATTGAGAAGCATTTTGAAGGTTTTAAAGGTAGCGCATGAGAATTTACTTGGAATGGTTTGAAATGCCATGCATAGGTATTTATGGTGGACACTTATGGAACAACTTGGTTTTCAGGTGTTTGGAAGCACGAGCGGCGTCACCGCTCAGTACAAGTGAAGGCTAGCAAAAGACTAGGGAGCGACAAATCAAGAGAGCAGTAACTGTCATAATTATGCTTGCGGCAAAATAAATTAACGGAGGCATAAAAGTGATACAATAACTCTGAAGCAATATAAATCATCGAGGCTTAATTGACTTTTTGTTCAGTCATATGCATGCGTGAGCATGTGCCAAGTCGATATAAATGAATTATTCAGAGGAGGATACCACAATGCCATACTTACTTATGAATAAAACAATGCAAGCAAACATCCATGCCATGCTACTCATATTAATAAATTGAAACTAAACATGAGAGATCATGAGCTACTAGACTTTCTCAAATAACATATACCTCACATGAACCAACTAAGCATGCTCATATGGATGAGTATATGTACAAAAATGAAAGCAAATAGAGTTCATACCAGCCTCTCACCACAATCAGATTGTCGTAGATCGTCATTATTGCCTTTTCACTTGTGTAGCTTGGATAATATGAAATGAAAACCACGCTCCAGCCACCGAAGACCATTGAACTCATGATGAACTTTACAAACCAAAGAAGAACAGCAAATATTTTTGGTGTTTTCGAATTAGAAACAAGAACGAAAGGAAACAAGCAAACAAAGCAAAATCTTTTTGGGTTTTCTCATAGCAAACCAACGATAGCAAACGAAATAAACTAAGAGCAAAGAACGAAATAAACAAATGGTGAAGAGAAACAACAGAAATATTTTTGGTATTTTTGTGTTTTAGGAAAGGAACAAAGTGAAAACAAAAGAATGCAAACTAACAGAAACACAGAAAAGCAGGATGACAGAAATCTGCCAAATTCTGACAGAAGTACAGAAATCAAATTTAACAAAAATCTTCCATTGCTCAGACCAAAAAGTGTTCAACTAATGAAAGTTAGATAACAACCTGGGGAACATGCTCAAAAATTGGCAACTCAAAATAACGTTCTGGCTGTGCGTACGAATTTTTTGGTAACAGCACAGAATCTGTTTTTGGACAGCACTTCCCCAAATATCATCTCCCTCTCATTAGAAAACCACTCTAGAGACTAAACAAGTATGTACAAGTATCCAGCAATCATAATATGCAAAGAATGAGTGATGCCGGTATACCTCCCCCAAGCTTAGGCTTTTGGCCTAAGTGGAGTTCATTCCCACGGTCCCCATGAAGTGGTGTCTTCGTAATATGACGAAGAACGACCCGGTTCCATGTATGTGCTGGAGGAAACGTCGGGGTACGTGACGGTGTAGTCGTAGGAGGGCTCGACGTTCTCGGAGTCATGTTGCTGGTGGAATTCTTGTATCTTCATATGTTCCTCCACCACCTCCTTTGTTAGCGACCATGATTGCCTGTCAATATTAAACAAACCCTGCTGGGGAAGAGGGATTTCTTTCTCATTCCCATCAGCAAACAACATTTTATAGACAATATTATCTATGGTGGAGTTAGTAGTAACAAAATGATGGCTCTTCATAGCAGCAATATCTAGCTTCCTAGGGGTTAATGGTACATCATTAGAATCAAGAGGAATATCTAGATGTGTTAGAATGCGTGATGCAATAGTTCCTCCAAAAATAGGCCCCCTGCTAGACAAGCGGCGAGCAATAAGAGAACCAAGATGATAAGGTGTCTCTCCAGTAAGTGCAACATTCAAGAAAGCAAGATGGTAGCTAGAGATGTTACTAGTATTTTCTCTACCCAAAATGCTAGTACCAATGTAATATGCGAAATACTTAATAGCGGGAGTTGAATGTTTCTTATCTTCCCTCGCTGGATGGTGCGGCAATCATCCCGGTGATCCCTCGGTAGAGCTCCAACAAGTCCCGGGGTTGTCATCAATCCTCCTTGCTGTACCTACAGGGGCAATACCCAATGCAAAACAAAATTCCTCCAATTTCATGGTAACAGGAATATCATAAATCTTGAATGCGACTGTCGGCTCATATTCCGTGTTGTGGAACTTGAAGCTCTCAACGAAAATTTTGGTGAGCCTGTAATATTGTCCCCTCTCGTCTCCCACGTAGGTGGCTAGGCCTGCCCTGTTGACGAGGGTGAAGAAGTCATCCAATAACCCTGCATTGGTTAGAAACTCATAACAAGGGAAGGATGAAGCATTAGGAGCCCCATGGTCCTCCTCGGGCGCGAAGCTAGGCGCGATGACATCCTCATTGTAGGATCGCCTAATTTGAGTAGACGCCCTTGAGGGCCTACCGGTGCTGGTTGTTGCTTTCTTGAACAACTCTCCAAACTTGAATTTCTTCATCTTCCCCTTCTGAAATTTTCAACAATCATTATAAAATTTGATTTCAAGGTGTGTAATTGAAGGGAACTACTATAGGAACTTGCTAGAGTACTACACATGCATCAAAACTAATTTCTACCACTTAGAACAAGCATGCAAGCTCACTAAACATGTTATCTACAGCAGCAAAATATTCAAGATATACTCAACCAAATGAAATTCTAATTGGACAATCAAAGGAGTCACATACCAAGGAGTAAATGTGCCAAATTTCAGACAGAAATCTGGGCTGAGCAAGGAGATCGAAAAATCGCGAGTTTCTTGAGCAGAAACACGAGTGAGAGAAACTTGGTAGTTTTTCGGGAGAGAGAAGGTGCTGGGAGGAAGAGATGGTGTAGTGGGGCAGGGGTGGCCCACACCACATGGTGGCGGCCCCCTTGCTGGCCGCGCCGCCTATGGTGTGGCACCCCTGGTGCCCCACAGGTCATCCTCTGGTGCTCCCAGGTGCCTCGTCGAAAAATAGGACCAACGGTGTAATTTTTGTAATTTTTAGAGAACTTTGAAAAATGCACATTTCTGGGTATTAAATTGATTACTGCGCAGGAAAATGATTTCTAAAATCTTAAATGACTAAAGCATATTGCAAAATAAAAGTGCTACAGCAAGTAAAATAGGTGAAGGGAGAGAGAAAGAAAGAAGTGTTGTTTAGTTCTTTTATGCAATAAAATATACTTGTTAACAAGGTTGATCAAGTCTTGCTACCAAATAAATTTTATATGACATAAGAAGAAATAAACCTCAAATCAATCATGTTACCTTATATTGAATCGATATGGATCCAATCACAAGAGTTTGATATTCTTCTTTAGGCTCATATATAGGACAATCAATGGTTCCCACTTTGATAGTTTTCACATTAAAAATTGTATTGACTCCACATACTTTATCAATCCTCTTGGGAAAATAGACAGTGTGTTCCTTATCATCAACATTGAAAGTAACCATGCCTTTATTGCAATCAATAACAGCCCCTGCAGTATTAAGAAAGGGTCTTCCAAGAATAATGGACATATTATCATCTTCAGGCATTTCCAACACAACGAAATCAGTTAATATCAAGCAATGCTGAGTAACTTGAACAGGAACATTTTCACATAAACCAACAGGAATAGCAGTAGATTTATCAGCCATTTGCAAAGATATATCAGTAGGTATCAATTTATCTAAATCAAGTCTCTTATAAAGAGAAAGAGGCATCACACTAACACCTGCTCCCAAATCACATAGAGCAGTTCTAACATAATTATTCTTGATGGAGCAAGGAATAGTCGGTATACCTGGGTCTCCAAACTTCTTTGGAATCTTACCATTGAAGGAGTAATTAGCGAGCATAGTGGAAATCTCCTCATTGGGGATTTTCCTTTTGTTAGTAACAATATCTTTCATATACTTTGAATAAGGAGGCAATTTAATAGCATCAGTCAAAGGAATTTGCAAAAATAAAGGTTTCATCCAATCACAAAATTTATTATAATGTTCCTCTTCCTTTGATTTTAGTTTCTTAGCAGGAAAAGGCATTTGCTTTTGATCCCAAGGTTCTCTTTCATTACCATGCTTCTCAGTAATAAAGTCTTCTTT
Organism: Lolium multiflorum; assembly: GCA_030979885.1. NCBI lineage: Eukaryota > Viridiplantae > Streptophyta > Magnoliopsida > Poales > Poaceae > Lolium > Lolium multiflorum. Next base: position 110,010,979 of record CM061751.1, read on the forward strand.
AGTGTACTTTTTATTTTTAGCAGGCTTTTCAGGTTCCTTTTCAATTTCTTCTTTATCGAGTATCATCCTTATCATTATCTTTATCATGTTCATTACCACTTTCAGTTTCAGCATCAGAAATAGAAATACTATTAGGGTCATTAACAGGTTCAGAGGATTCTACAACATTCTTATGTTTCTTTTTCTTTTTCTTAGATGGAGCACTAGTTTTAATTAGTTGAGAATCTTGTTCAATTCTTTTGGGATGCCCTTCAGGATATAGAGGATCCTGGGTAGAAACACCACCTCTAGTTGTTACTTCACAAGCATATCTTTCTTTAGAATTATTTCCCAACAAGTCATTTTGCACTTTAGTAAGTTGATCAATTTGAGTTTGAACCATTTGAAAATGTTTAACAAGTATCTTAACATCATTGGAGGTTCTCTCCACAATACCATGCAATTCACTAATAGCTCGGGAATTTTCCATTAAATGATTCTCTACTCGCATATTAAAGTTTTCTTGCTTAACAATATAATTATCAAATTCATCTAAGCATTGAGCAGGAGATTTTGAATACGGAATATCTTCCCTAGTAAAGTGTTGAAGCGAGTGTACCTCAATCATGGATGAAGGGGGAATTGTCTCACATATATCTTCTATAGGAGGTAAATTCTTCACATCTTCAGGTTTAATACCCTTCTCCTTAAGAGACTTCTTGGCTTCCCTCATATCTTCATCATTCAATTTAATCATACCCCTCTTCTTCACTATCGGTGTCGGGGTTGGTTCAGGTGTAGACCAATCATCATGATTCCGGCCTATTTTAGCCAATAATTCTTCGGCGTCTTCTGGGGTTCTTTTCCTGAAAACACAACCAGCACAACTATCCAGGTATGCCCTAGACTCAATAGTTAGTCCACTATAAAATATATCAAGTAAATCATGCTTTTCTAAATCATGGTCAAGCTGAGCTCTAATAAGAGAACAAAATCTAGCCCAAGCCTCAGGCAATTTCTCTCCATCTTCCTGGTCAAAATTATAAATTCTCGCAAAGCAGCATGTTGAGCACTAGCAGGAAAGTATTTTCGAAAGAAAACATCACGCAAGTCAATTGGACTTTTAATAGAACCAGGAGGCAAATTATTATACCAAGTTTTAGCATCATCCTTTAATGAGAAAGGAAAAATTTTAGCGACAAAATAAGTACGCATCTTGACATCATCAGAAAACACGCCACTAAGAGTAGATAACTCAGTCAAGTGCTCAACAGCACTTTCTTTTTCAGTACCACAAAAGGGTGTTTTCTCAACAATAGCTATATGAGATAGATCAAGAGAAAAATCATAATCTTTATCCCTAATGTTTATAGGAGATGTGGCAAATTTAGGATCAGGAGATGGTTTATATCTAACAGCATGTTCTGCAAGCAACTTTTTAATTTTTCTTGCATCGGTAGTAGCATTGCATTTTTCAATAAAATCATCATCAAGCTCTACATAATCTTCATCAGGATCATCACTAGAATATTCAAGTTCAGGTGATTTAACAGGTGTAGTAGCATTAGGAGTTTCAATATTTTCAATTTGTCTAGACTTAGCAATTGTAGCATCTAGAAAGATCCCAATGAACCACTATCATCAAGCACAGCAGAAACATTATCAATATTATGAGAATTTTCAGATTCAGCAGAAGTACCAGCACGCGAAGCATGTGGCGGTGAAACAAGTTTATCAATCACAGATGGTGAATCAAGAGCAGAGGTACTCAGAGTTGTACCTTTTCTTGTAGTGGATGGTAATATGTCGATCTTAGTATCGCGAGGTTTACCCATAATGGAGAATTTGCAGCGAACAATATCAATCCAAGTGAACTTCCAAATAAAGCTATGCTCCCCGGCAACGGCGCCAGAAAATAGTCTTGATGACCCACAAGTATAGGGGATCGCAATGATCTTCGAGGAAGTATTACCCAATTTATTGATTCGACACAAGGGAGACAAAGAATACTTGTAAGCCTTAACAGCGGAGTTGTCAATTCAGCTGCACCTGGAAACAGACTTGCTCGCAAGAGTTTATCGTAGTAACAGTTTTATGGCAGTGGAAATAGTGAAATAAGCACGGTGAAATAAAAGACAGTAGTGATTATAGTAAACAGCAGGATTAAAATACTGTAGGCACAGGGACGGATTTGACGGGCGTTGCATGGATGAGAGAAACTCATGTAACAATCAAAGCATGGGCATTTGCAGATAATAATAAAACGGTATCCAAGTACTAATCAATCAATAGGCATGTGTTCCATATTTAGTCGTACGTGCTCGCAATGAGAAACTTGCACAACATCTTTGTCCTACCAGCCGGTGGCAGCCGGGCCTCTAGGGAAACTACTGGATATTAAGGTACTCCTTTTAATAGAGTACCGGAGCAAAGCATTAACACTCCGTGAACACATGTGATCCTCACATCACTACCATTCCCTCCGGTTGTCCCGATTTCTGTCGGGGCCATTGGTTCCGGACAGCGACATGTGTATACAACTTATAGGTAAGATCATAAACAACGAATATCTTCATGAATCAATAACATGTTCAGATCTGAGATCATGGCACTCGGGCCCTAGTGACAAGCATTAAGCATAACAAGTTGCAACAATATCATAAAAGTGACATCTACGGATACTAGGCACTATGCCCTAACAATCTTATGACTATTACATGACCAATCTCATCCAATCCCTACCATCCCCCTTCAGCCTACAGGGGGAATTACTCACACATGGATGGGGAAACATTGCTGGTTGATGGAGGCGTTGGCGGTGATGGCGGTGAAGATCTCCTCCAATTCCCGTCCGGCGGGTGCCGAACGGAGACTTCGGCTCCGCGACGGAGTTTCGCGATGTGGCGGCTCTCTGGAGGGTTTCGGCGATGTCGACTTCTCCTGTGCGTTTTTAGGTCGAACCCGATAAGTAGTCCAAAGGGGGCGTCGGAGGCCAGCCGAGGGGCGGACCATAGGCCGCGCGGGCCCCCCAGGCCGCGCCGCCTTATGGTGTGGGGCCCTCGGGCCTCCACCTCCTTCGCCCTGGCTCCGTCAATATTTTGGTAAAATAGGGCCATCTGAAGAAATTCCGAGATTTTCCCGAAAGTTGGATTTCTGCACAAAAACGAGACACAGAGCAATTCTGCTGAAAACAACGTTAGTCCGTGTTAGTTGTATCCAAAATACACAAATTAGAGGCAAAACAATAGCAAAAGTGTTCGGGAAAGTAGATACGTTTTGGACGTATCACTTCTCCTTTTCGCCTCTCGTGGGCACTGTAGTGGAGAGGAGAAGAGGAAAGCATACAAATAACGCAATAGCTCGTACTAACTACAAATTCAACCAGCAGCCAACCAAAATGTTGTACATAAGAGCATCCCAGCCGCTTCCCCCAAAGCGTCCCCTAAAGAAATTAGGACGCGCCGGATAAAAAAATGTTCCCAGCCGCGAGCCCCAAAACCTCTTTTTATCCGGCGTGGCCCAATACGGTGTCCGACGCCCCGAGCCCATCCCCGCTACAGGGGATGCTTCGAGCACGCCGGACACAACAAAAAGCGATGCCAGGAGACGTGGGACCGACACGTCAAAGGCACATTGAAGTTTAACCTAACCGCCGCCTACTCGCGACGGAAGTTACTGGCGTGAAGCGATGGTGCAGTTCTCGTAGAGGCGCAGCAAAGTGTCTTATCGCGCCTATCACTGCGTGCCGGCGTTAATGAGCGCCACCGCTCCTCCGCCTCCCTCCGGTCTATAAAAAGGGTCGCTCTCTCATCGTTCCTCACAAACAAAACCTAGCGCCTCTCTCCAACCCTAGCCACCACCATCTCAAGAGTCGACACCATGGCTGGTAGAGGCGGAGGCCGAGGTCGCGGTCGTGGCCGCGGCAGAGCTGCACGCTCGCGTCGCCTGCGACGCCGTCGTCTTCATCGTCAAAACTACAGGAGGAGGCGCGTGAAGTGATGTTCGAGTTCGTCATCGTCCTCATGGGCGACCCACTCGGCATCCAGAGGCTACCGGACAAGTTCGCCGACTTCGTCGCCGGCAACGAACCAGCCTCGCTGCATCTGCGGGAGGCTGCCTACGACTGTTCCGGTGGATTGTGGACATGCTCTTCAACGCGCGCGGCAAGATGTACCTCTACACTGACTGCGAGGAGTTTGCGTGCTACCACGACCTCAAAGCCGGCTGCGTGCTCACGTTCTCCTACCTTGGCGAGGGTGACATGAGCGTCAAGGTGTTCGACAAGACGCGCTGCCACCAGCACTACCACGGCGACAACACCGAGGAGGATGACAACTAAGTGTTGTTTCTTCGCAGAGAAAATAGACACGGAGGTTTCTAGATGTTCTTCCTCGAAAGGACCAACATCGCTATCATCACCAGCTGGATTTTCCAGTTTGGGTGACTGGGAGTGCCTCGGTGTGTTCTTTCTTGGCAGCGAACACACGAAATCTGCGATGCCAACACTAGTTAGGTTTCGTTATTTTGTAACTTTTAATTTGTGTCAACCATGGTTCAAACTATGTATTAGTTTGTGTAAACCATGGTCCAAACTATGTATTAGTTTGCGTACAATCATGTGCCTAACTCTCAATTATGTATTAGTTTATGGAATATTTCTTCTCTCTATTGAAATAAAAATGCGAAAAAAGAGTATTTTAATGTTAATTTTTTTTGGGGGCGGCGTTTGGGGGACGCGGCTGGGGAGTGACATCCCCCAAACGCGGCACGAATAAAACATGTCCCCCAAACGCTTGATCCGGTGCCATTTGGGGACACTGGGCGGACGCGGCTGGGGATGCTCTCAGAAATGAAATAACATTCGTATTGATGTGCATTACTTAGCAGGAAAAATAGTATGTGTGTAGCACCACCAGAGGTGGTCGAGATGTGGTGTGGGCGGGTACAAACCTAGGATCACAACATCTTCAATCAATGCAGTGCTACAAGACTTAAATGGGTGTGTGGGTGAGGGGGGCAGGGGAAGAATCAGCTTTTTGGCACCTACTACCCGCCAATTCTGTTCTTATCAAATTCAAATATAAAACTGATCCGATTTAATGCCTCCAAGACTGCCTAACTTGACCGCTTGATGGTGGGGCAAGCAGCAGCAGCTCGGAGGCAAGGCTTCAGGATAGGTTCCTCCAACTGCTGAAATCTGCCTACCTTGCTTACAAAGGAAAGCTCATACTTCTTGGTAATCCATTTTGGTCATAGGAGCATATGAATGTGGTGAGGTGCAAGCAATGGTGGACGACGGTGATAGATCCGCTCGGGTGTCGACGGTGGCAATATACGGGATGGAGGGGAGACCCGCAGATATCATGGAGGAGTACGGCGAAGTTGTACGGGGCACAAGTGGCAATGGATCTACCTCGCGTCGCCGTGCTATCTAGCTAGTTGTGGGGTGCGAACACTGTTTTATTTTAGACAAGACCAAAGCCTACCGAGTCGTTCTAAGAAGAACCTGAATATAGCTGAATAGATCTGGGCTGGGTTATAACTTTCCAGGAATAGGCCTTGGGCCCATTATTCGGCTTTGAATATATTCTGGGCTCTTCTGTGTATCTTGTTTCAACATGAATAAATTGGAATTGGTCCAAGTAATTTCCTCTGTGTGTCTTGTTTTGACCTGAATAAATTGGCCTTGGGCCTTCAGTTAGCCAATATGGGCGAAGGACACCACGACGCGTAGCTGACAGGTGGGACACATAGTGAATCCAGTAGATCCCACGGCTACATGTGGGGCCGACGGGGTTGGGATTAGGGACCCACCAAGCTCTAACATACGGGCCCCACAAGTTCTGACATATTGGATCCACACTCTGGCATGTTGGGCCCACCAAGCTTGGGCATGGTCGGACCCACCAGGCTCTGACATGTGGACCCCACAGATCTCTAGCATGTCGGATCCACTAAAATTGTCATACGTGGGTCCCACCAGGCTCTGACATGCGGCCCCCACAGATCTCTAGCATGCCGGACCCACCAAAACTCTCAGAGAAGGGTCCCAGCAGGCTCTGGCATGCAGTCCCCACAGATCTCTGGCATGCCGGACCCACCAAAGCTCTCAGAGAAGGGTCCTAGCAGGCTCTGACCTCCGGGGCGATGTGTCCAGAATTGACGGCAGGTAGACACTTGTGTTGGCACGTGCTCAAAAAATTTTGGCATGACAACTGACATGTGGAACCCATGTTGGTGGTACTATCAGTTCTGGTCCACTTTGCATGCTGGGAGGCTGTCGAAACGGGCGGCCCCACGCAGGTGAGTCGTGTTGGCACATGACATGCGGGCCCGAGTGCTGCAGGTCAGGTACATGTGTGCAGACAGCGGTTGTCTCCCCTTACAAATATGGGTTCCAGTGCTGCAGGCCTTGGACTATTGTGCGAGCAGACAAAAAAGTACGTGAACATGAGCGTGCAGAGTGTGGGTCAGGTGTGTCCACGGCCCGAAGCCCAATTGTTGTGACGCCCCCTGCTGACTCAGCAGTTCGGCCCGCCAACCACCCGCGACGCTCATTTCTGCACAATCACTGACGTTTAGACCTCGCATGTCACTAATTTTTCGGGCCATGCGGCCCAAATCGCCATCTTGACGCGAAACGCCCAATCTTCATAGAAAAAGACAATCGCTGACGGATTTCTCAATCGTTAGTAATTGAAGACCCATATGTTACTAGTGTGGGATGTAAAATGAAAGTTGTTTATGAGTCCATATGCAGAGGTTTGGAGTGGTATATATATGCTCAATCATTTTCCTACCAAATGCTTGTACACCTCCAAAAGAAATTATGCCACGTAAATGATGAACCACCTAGCAATTGGTAATTTATGGTCAACTACAGCAACTAGCTCACATGACTCCCCCGGGCACTTTGCACATGATTTTTTCAGACCAATATATAAACACTCATAATCAGAAAATGTAGAATCTATAATACTACACTTTATTTATGTAGATATAAGAGTCAATTTTAATGTACATTGTCGTATGGCTTAGTCCTATGAATTAGGATTAACATAAAGAAACAGTTTTCTTTTTTTATACAGCTATCTGCACCATATACATATACGATCAAATACTAGAATACACACATATCAAAGTATTTGTTTGTAGCGATACTAACATGTTTTTGCCACATGACTAATGCTTATGATTGAAACTATAGTTTTATCCTTTTTGGGCTCATTTTCATGTAGATGCTACTACTCTCTCAATCCTATGAAACATGTCAGGGATTTGTGTAAATACAGATGCATCTAGACAGATTTAGTGTTTAGATATATCTAAATTTTGACAAATCTCCGACATATTTTATTGGACAGAGGGAGTATATACCCATATGGTTTGCACCAGTTCCTCCATTTCATGAATGCAAAAACACTGATTCTTTAATCATTTGCAAAAAAACAGTAAATTAATTAACCACAATGAATCAGGTGTCAATTCCTTCCCAACAACGTGACATGTTAGCTCAAATTAGTTTTATTTCTAAGAAAATTATATTGAAAAAGTTTCATCAATAGCTCGTACTAACTGCAAATTCAACCAGCAGCCAACCAAAATGTTGTACATAAGAAATGAAATAACATTCGTATTCTTGTGCATTACTCACCTGGAAAAATAGTATGTGTGTAGCACCACCAGAGGTGGTCGAGATGGGGTGGGGGCGGGTACAAACCTAGGATCACAACATCTTCAGTCAATGTAGTGTTGAATCAATTTTTTGGCAAAACATGAAATAAATTCCTAGTAATTATGTACTTGCCCGCTAATTCTGTTCTTATCAAATTCAAATATAAAAACCGATCCGATTTAATACCTGCAAGACTGCCTACCTTGACCTCTTGCTGGTGGGGCAAGGAGCAGCAGCTCGGAGGCAAGGCTTCAGGACAGGGTTCCTCCAGCTGCTGAAATCTGCCTACCTTGCCTACCTTGCTTAGAAAGGAGAACCTTGCAAAACATAATTGGTAAGGAAGTAAGAAATGTGTCTTCTGTCATCACGATGAGACTATTAAACACTTATTCTTTTAATGCAAATTTGGAAGATCTATATGGTCAATCATCCAGATAGGTTCTACCTTATATCCACCACAGAGCGTTGCTAATTTATTCGGCAATTGGCTTAATGGTGTTGATCCTAGGTTCAAGCGACTTATTATAGGTTCAAGTGACTTATTAGGGTGGGAGCGATTTCCATTATATGGTCGCTATGGCTATGTAGAAATGACAATGTTTTTAATAATAAAATTCTTCTCTTATGCAGGTCATCTACCGGTGTACAGCTACGCTTCATTTGTGGTCACAACTACAACGTGTGGAGCATCGCGACCTATTTATGGAGGTGTCTACACGGTTGGAGGACACGGCGAGGGATATTTTCCCCCAACATGGATGGCAGCGTGATTTGCGGATTGACCTTCCTTCGTCTTAGACTCATTTTTATTTTGTAAAAGCTGAGACATATTGTTTTCCTTTTTAGTGCTATCTTATGGATTGTTGCGGCTGTGTGCATCCTAGCTATGCAGAGGCAGGGTGTATTACTTTATCTTGAGTAATAAATAGCCATTTATCGAAAAAATAAAGAAAAGCTCATACTTATGTACAAAAGTTGTTAAATGGAGGTCAACTAATTTCTATGTTTATTCAGAACAGATCAATTTTTTTTTGCTTTTCTTTAGTTTCTGTTCAAGACAGATGCTCTCTTTTCTCTGTTTATTCATAAGAGAAATACCGTTCACATTTTATTTTAGCAAAGAAGAAAAAGGCAAATTGAGTTTTTTTGAGCGCACGAAAAAGATAAGACAATTTTTTTAGGGAAAAGATAAGACAATTAAATATGCTTGATACTGAATCTATACTCAGCTAGCCAACTAGATATGGCCAATTAGCCCAACATCCCGCAGTTTCAACTCCATGCCCTTCCCTCAAAAAATGAAAAATACAACTCCGTGCTCTGGATAGGGTCAAGGGAGATAAGAGACATATCCGCCATACACGAAGACGGAAATGTGTGTGTGTGTGTATGATTCTTGAGTGGCTTTTTATTCAAAGGGTTCTAAATGTACATGAATAGAAAAAAACTGATTATGTGAACTCATTGCCAAACTCGGTTGAATTATACTTTCTCTGGCCCAAATTAATCGATGGATCTCGAGACTAGATTTATACTAGATATATTGTGGAACCGATGTAGAGTACTTCTTTGGATCAAATTATTTGAGGTAACTCGTGAGTAGACTTGTATTTGATGGGATATAGTATATGACAATGTCAATTAATTTTAATTTTGATTGGAGGAGTACTAGATTTTTATTTGGTTGGTTGCGTCAATGAAATGGAAGATATTCTCCCAAGACATTTGATTGGTTGGAATATGTTGTGCAGAAACTAGTGCAAACGATTCAACCTATGAATCAAGCAGCCCACTTAGAAAAACATTAATCCGTTAAAACTCTTAGGACATGATGGATTCAATTCCATCCGCTCAATTCTTTTTCTATATATTACTAATTGATTTTCTGTGACGTGTTGAACTCTCGTGATGCAAATTTCTGTAAAAAAAAAAGAAATTTGTTAGACGACGTTGTTATTTTCTGGTCTTTGCTAAAATGCACCACCTTTGCTAAATACCATTACAATTTCGTGACATCTTTGCTAAAACAGACCGTATGACCCACATTTGTAAAGATAGATTATTTGACGCCATGAATTCAACATTTCACATAATTTTAACAAGCCTTTGTTGAACAGTTTTTTCTGCAGCATACAAGATGAAGATCAAAGAGGGGCTGATCGAGAAACCCTAGCGCCCTCAAGCCCATCTTTAATCTAGCCGCCATCGAGCCCGTCGCCTTCTCCTCAGCTGATGTCGCTGGACACACCAACTTCTACTATTTATTAACTAAGTGGGCCCTTATTACTTCATATTGTTCCAAGAAGCAAAGTTAAATACCAGAATTCACAAGTGTCAACCACCAATTAGGTGCTTGCTCTTTGAACTCACTTGAGTAACATACACCATCCGGATGAAAAACACAAGAAATTGAGCTTCTCAATAAATCTAGTTATCAGTAGTAACTAACAGACTGCTAATGCAGCAAGTAAAGCCAAGTACCCTCCTACAACAACCCCAAAAGAAGTTGGCCGCAGGGTGCGGACGAGGGTGACTTCGGGCAAGAGCAGCAGGCGACCGAAACCTGCGTGTCGGGTGGCATCGGGGGCTTTCCGTTTATCTCCAGTGCTCAGTGCAGAGGAGGTCGAGATGGGGCGAGCGCCGCCGCATCTCTTCACCTTGTGCGGGCCGGGGTGCGGGATGGCAATACTCTTCGTAATTTGGGCTCACATCCAGTGTTGAAACGAATTTCGTGGAAAGTAAAACATGTGAAAAATGTCCAAATTCGGATTTGGACCTCCAATTTGATCACAAAACTGAAAACTCGATTCTAGCCGATCATTCCATCCTCGCCCCCTCACGGAACATCATTAATTTTAGGGTTTTGAGTGCTACCTACAAAACTGGCCCGGCTGAGGCTCACGTGGCAGCGAATATCTATCATGCGGGAAGCAACCACCGCCAAGTGCTAAGCGTCTGGTCACCATTGTGTGGTGGTGTGCTTTCCGGTGCCTCCTTTTCCTACGTGTACCTAGTACCTACGCTTGTTCATGCGTGCAATTCTCGTGATCTCTTGTTGACCTTCTTGCTGTGCACTAGAAATGCACGAGCAAGAAATAGATTGGGTTGTCAAAACGGAGGTTGTTTACGGGTCCATATGAGGAGTGGATTAGTATATATACGCTGAATTATTGTCCTGCCAAATGCTTGTAGGCCTACAAATAATTTAGGGTTAATTGGATTCATGCCATTGCAACTTTCACAGTTTGGAGAAATGCCATTACAAAAGTTAGACTTGGAGATATGCCACTCCAACTTTACCATACTTCTATCTATGCCATTTCCTGCACTTAAGAGAATAACTTTTCAAAATATACATGTATTTGGGTGTGTACTACCCACATGTCCAACTTTCGGCAGCACTTTGGTCTTTCGATAGTTCTGGCACGAGCGTCGCCGACTCGCTGTTGGGTGGTTTGCAGAGGATCGCAGCGATCCTAGGACCAAGCGGCGGCCATGCGTACTTGTGGCCGGCCGCCGGCTCCGTCAGAGGAGGCAAGCAGGTTGATGCTGGGGGCGTGGCCGCCGGCTCCGTCAGAGGAGGAAGCAATAGCAAGTCATCCTGCTGCGTTCTTAAAGCAGGGCGACGACAGCATGGGACCTGTCCGCCGACGGTGGGGGACCAAATCGATGAGAGGAAACTGGAGGCCGCGCGGGACCAGTGCATCGGCGGCGGAAACCGGGTCTGCAGCCTGAGATACTCAGGCTTGGCGGGGGATCCGGGCCGGACGCGCACGGCGGCGCGGAAGGAGTCCCGCACGCGCTTCCTGGCAAAAGAGGCGGCTGGAACTCGTAACGGAGGCGGGGCACCAGGCCGACGGGCTGGAGAGCAGCGGGGCACCCGGCCGGCGCCCTAGTAAGAGGCGCATGACTCAGGGGAGCTGGAGGGAGGTGGGGTTGGCCGGCGGCTAGGCAGGCGGGGCTGGCCGGCGCGCTGGGTTCATGCGGCGAGACCGAGACCTCGCACATCGTTTTCTAGATGCGATTCAAGCTACCGAGTCAACGAGGCATTGGTCGTCACTTTTTTTCTTCATTCTTTTAGACGCGTCCGTACATGAGTATAAGGGTACTATGAAAGTATAACTGCCCGTATATGGTTTTGTAATAACTAAAATGGCATAGATAGAGGTATGAAGAAGTAAGAGTGGCATATTCCCAAATCTGGTTTTTGTAATGGCATTTTTCCAACCTGTGAAAGTTGCAATGGCATGAATCCAATTAACCCAATAATTTATGCTGCCGGAAGAATGAACCACTCAACAACTAGTAATTTATGGTCAGGTACTATGATACACCCTCGCATGGCTCCTCAGAGCATATTGCGCAGGATCTTTTCAGCAATTTGTAAACACATATAATCATAAAGTGCACATTCTATCATAGTACTACTACACTTCATATAGATAAGCTAGTCAATTTTAATGTAACTTCTTGTATGTCTCAAATTAGGATGAACACAAAAAGTTGTTTTATTTTTTATACAACATAGTTTCTGTACCATGTATATATAGATGACCAAATACTGCAATACATTAAAACTTGTACCGATACTAACTAGTTTCTACAACACGAACAATGCTTATGATTGGACCTTGTAACACACCGTTGTCCGATAATATTTTTTCGATAAATCATGTGTTTGTACTTTCTAAATCCATTTTTATTGGTCTATCAAATCATAAATCCAACTCCACCACGCTCATTGTAATCTTCCATTTAGGATTTAGGAATGAGCGTGGTGGTTTGGCAGAAGGCTGCAGCAACCTGCCTCCATTACTCATTTTAATATTTTTCTTAACTTGAGTGTGTCTACTTTATAAAATGAGATTTAATCATTGTAATGGGTAATTTAATAATGAATAATTAATTTTAGGTAGATAAGTAAAGGCAATTGAACTTTTAGTTAAATAACCAATTACCTATTTTCGTAATTTGGGCCAACGTGTGGTGTGGAATTGAAACTTTTCTACTAGTGTAGAACGTGGTAGATATATAATGTCCACATAATTAGGCCCTTGCCCACGAATTTGATTTCGTAGTCTACATTTACAAAATTAAAAAGTGGAGTATTCTAGTCCATCATTCCTTGCTCGCCGCCTCATGGAGCATCATCATCTCTAGGATAATCAATCTTTTGGTCACCACCACTCTGCGCTACAATGTCACTTGGTCCTAGTGAGCCTCAAAGAATACTGTCTGCCACTCCTGCTGAGTGCTACGAGTCCCATGAGCAGCTAGTGGTGGTGTGCTTTCCGGTGTCTCCTTTTCCTACCTATGCCTACGTATATTGTTCATGTGTGCACGAAGAATGTACGAGTAACGAATGGGTTGGGATGTAAAATAGAAGTTGTTTACGAGTCCATATGCAGAGGTGTGGAGTGGTATATATATGCTCAATCATTTTCCTACCAAATGCTTGTACACCTCCAAAAACATTATGCCACGTAAATGATGAACCACCCAGCAATTAGTAATTGATGGTCAACAACTATGATACAGCAACTAGCTCACATGCTCCCCCGGGCACTTTGCACATGATTTTTTGAGACCAATTTATAAACACTCATAATCAGAAAATGTAGAATCTATAATACTACACTTTATTTATGTAGATATAAGAGTCAACTTTAATGTACATTGTCATATGGCTTAGTCCTATGAATTAGGATTAACATAAAGAAACAGTTTTCTTTTTTTATACAGCTATCTGCACCATACATATACGACCAAATACTAGAATACACACATATCAAAGAATTTGTTTGTACCGATACTAACATGTTTTTGCCACATGACTAATGTTTATGATTGAAACTATAGTTTTATCCTTTTTGGGTTCATTTTCATGTAGATGCTACTACTCTCTCAATCCTACGAAACATGTAAGAGATTTGTGTAAATACAAATGCATCTAGACAGATTTAGTGTTTAGATATATCTAAATTTTGACAAATCTCCGACATATTTTATTGGACAGAGGGAGTATATACCCATTAATGCAAAAACACTGATTCTTTAATCATTTGCACAACAAACAGTAAATGAATTAACCGCAATGAATCAGGTGTCAATTCCTTCCCACTAAGGTACAGTAGCATGTTAGCTCAAATTATTTTTCTTTCTAAGAAAACTATAGTGAAAAAGTTTCATCAATAGCTCGTACTAAATTTTTTTTTGTGAGAAATAACCGCGCATCCATTTATAGCAGCAAAATATTACAACGCGGAAACATCAGGAACACCCCAGAACATATCTAGTGCTACCACCCCTTTAGGTGCTACCGTGCTACCGTACAAAAAAACGTATTTTATACGTGTTAAAAAACTATACGAAAAAATGTGAGTGCTCATGAAATTTTGGGATGTTGTAGGAACATGCTTCATGAGTACTCACAATTTTTCGTATAATTTTTTAACACGTATAAAATATGTATTTTTATACGGTAGCACGGTAGCATGCAAAGAGGTGGTAGCACTAGATATCTTCTCCAGACCAGCTGTTCCGACACTTTGCACAAAAGACCTCAAAGAAAAATAAAATAACAAAGAGGCCCTGGAGATCTCTGTGCAGCACACCGTCGAACACCTCCTGCCACCGCCGCCGTCGAAGACGCCGAAGATGAAGAAGATGAAACCCGCTCACCAAGACTCGGAGGAGCACCCTCGCAGAAACCGCTGCATTGTGGACCTCTATCCTCACCCGCCGAGACCGACGGGATAGTCTTCTTTGGGGAGCATCGGCCGGGGAAAGCCCCGAACTCGTCCGAGTCGCCGCGCCACCGGGACCAATCGACAAAGCCGATGGAAAATAGCAGCGCCGCCCATCCACAACCACGAAGCCCGCGTCGGCGAAGCCAGCCGCTGGGGTATGCCAGCACCTGATGCCGGCGCTACTCCCGAACCCTCCTCCCAAGCTCCATGGCGGCGTTGGAGTGAAACGCGGCCACGGCGACGAAGCTGGAGGACAAAATCCACAAGGGAGTTGGCGCCGCCGCCGCGCCGACACCCCTAGGAACCCTAGGCCCAAAGATCCACCTGATCCGTGGGCACACACGGCAACCAGCTCTCCGACGGTGCCAAGGAGAGCGCCATCGCGATGGGGAAAGAGCTTAAGCACCTTTATTCTTCCCGGTGTCGCCTCCGCCACCACAGCGTCGCCGGTAGACACAAAGACCCTACTATCTACATGCCGGATGCACAGATCCGCGGTTCCCCCACTCTCCCGCCGCCGAAGCAGCCGGCGGAGAGGGAAGGAACCGACGGTCTGGCTAGCGGCGAGACAAGGGAAAACTTGCTTCTCCTTTTCGCCTCTCGTGGGCACTGTAGTGGAGAGGAGAAGAGGAAAGCATATAAATAACGCAATAGCTCGTACTAACTACAAATTCAACCAGCAGCCAACCAAAATGTTGTACATAAGAGCATCCCAGCCGCTTCCCCCAAAGCGTCCCCAAAAGAATTTAGGACGCGCCGGATAAAAAAACGTTCCCAGCCGCGAGCCCCAAAGCCTCTTTTTATCCGGCGTGGCCCAATACGGTGTCCGACACCCCGAGCCCATCCCCGCTACAGGGGATGCTTCGAGCACGCCGGACACAACAAAAAGCGATGCCAGGAGACGTGGGACCGACACGTCAAAGGCACATTGAAGTTTAACCTAACCGCCGCCTACTCGCGACGGAAGTTACTGGCGTGAAGCGATGGTGCAGTTCTCGTAGAGGCGCAGCAAAGTGTCTTATCGCGCCTATCACTGCGTGCCGGCGTTAATGAGCGCCACCGCTCCTCCGCCTCCCTCCGGTATATAAAAAGGGTCGCTCTCTCATCGTTCCTCACAAACAAAACCTAGCGCCTCTCTCTCCAACCCTAGCCACCACCATCTCAAGAGTCGACACCATGGCTGGTAGAGGCGGAGGCCGAGGTCGCGGTCGTGGCCGCGGCAGAGCTGCACGCTCGCTGTCGCCTGCGACGCCGTCGTCTTCATCGTCAAAACTACAGGAGGAGGCGCGTGAAGTGATGTTCGAGTTCGTCATCGTCCTCATGGGTGACCCACTCGGCATCCAGAGGCTACCGGACAAGTTCGCCGACTTCGTCGCCGGCAACGAACCAGCCTCGCTGCATCTGCGGGAGGCTGCCTACGACTGTTCCGGTGGATTGTGGACATGCTCTTCAACGCGCGCGGCAAGATGTACCTCTACACTGACTGCGAGGAGTTTGCGTGCTACCACGACCTCAAAGCCGGCTGCGTGCTCACGTTCTCCTACCTTGGCGAGGGTGACATGAGCGTCAAGGTGTTCGACGAGACGCGCTGCCACCAGCACTACCACGGCGACAACACCGAGGAGGATGACAACTAAGTGTTGTTTCTTCGCAGAGAAAATAGGCACGGAGGTTTCTAGATGTTCTTCCTCGAAAGGACCAACATCGCTATCATCACCAGCTGGATTTTCCAGTTTGGGTGACTGGGAGTGCCTCGGTGTGTTCTTTCTTGGCAGCGAACACACGAAATCTGCGATGCCAACACTAGTTAGGTTTCGTTATTTTGTAACTTTTAATTTGTGTCAACCATGGTTCAAACTATGTATTAGTTTGTGTAAACCATGGTCCAAACTATGTATTAGTTTGTGTACAATCATGTGCCTAACTCTCAATTATGTATTAGTTTATGGAATATTTCTTCTCTCTATTGAAATAAAAATGCGAAAAAAGAGTATTTTAATGTTAATTTTTTTTGGGGGCGGCGTTTGGGGGACGCGGCTGGGGAGTGACATCCCCCAAACGCGGCACGAATAAAACATGTCCCCCAAACGCTTGATCCGGTGCCATTTGGGGACACTGGGCGGATGCGGCTGGGGATGCTCTCAGAAATGAAATAACATTCGTATTGATGTGCATTACTTAGCTGGAAAAATAGTATGTGTGTAGCACCACCAGAGGTGGTCGAGATGTGGTGTGGGCGGGTACAAACCTAGGATCACAACATCTTCAATCAATGCAGTGCTACAAGACTTAAATGGGTGTGTGGGTGAGGGGGGCAGGGGAAGAATCAGCTTTTTGGCACCTACTACCCGCCAATTCTGTTCTTATCAAATTCAAATATAAAACCGATCCGATTTAATGCCTCCAAGACTGCCTAACTTGACCGCTTGATGGTGGGGCAAGCAGCAGCAGCTCGGAGGCAAGGCTTCAGGATAGGTTCCTCCAACTGCTGAAATCTGCCTACCTTGCTTACAAAGGAAAGCTCATACTTCTTGGTAATCCATTTTGGTCATAGGAGCATATGAATGTGGTGAGGTGCAAGCAATGGTGGACGACGGTGATAGATCCGCTCGGGTGTCGGCGGTGGCAATATACGGGATGGAGGGGAGACCCGCAGATATCATGGAGGAGTACGGCGAAGTTGTACGGGGCACAAGTGGCAATGGATCTACCTCGCGTCGCCGTGCTATCTAGCTAGTTGTGGGGTGCGAACACTGTTTTATTTTAGACAAGACCAAAGCCTACCGAGTCGTTCTAAGAAGAACCTGAATATAGCTGAATAGATCTGGGCTGGGTTATAACTTTCCAGGAATAGGCCTTGGGCCCATTATTCGGCTTTGAATATATTCTGGGCTCTTCTGTGTATCTTGTTTCAACATGAATAAATTGGAATTGGTCCAAGTAATTTCCTCTGTGTGTCTTGTTTTGACCTGAATAAATTGGCCTTGGGCCTTCAGTTAGCCAATATGGGCGAAGGACACCACGACGCGTAGCTGACAGGTGGGACACATAGTGAATCCAGTAGATCCCACGGCTACATGTGGGGCCGACGGGGTTGGGATTAGGGACCCACCAAGCTCTAACATACGGGCCCCACAAGTTCTGACATATTGGATCCACACTCTGGCATGTTGGGCCCACCAAGCTTGGGCATGCTCGGACCCACCAGGCTCTGACATGTGGACCCCACAGATCTCTAGCATGTCGGATCCACTAAAATTGTCATACGTGGGTCCCACCAGGCTCTGACTGTAGGATAACGTAGCATAGAAAACAAAAATTTTCCTATCGCGAACACGCAATCCAAGCCAAGATGCAATCTAGAAGACGGTAGCAACGAGGGGATGATCAAGACTAACCCTTGAAGAGATTCCAAAGCCTATAAGAGTAGGCTCTTATTGCTGCGGTAGACGATCACTTGCCGCTTGCAAAAGCGCGTAGAAGATCTTGATCACGATCGGTTCCGGCGCCACGACGGGCAGCACCTCCGTACTCGGTCGCACGTTCGGTTGTTGATGAAGACGACGTCCACCTCCCGTTCCAGCGGGCAGCGGAAGTAGTAGCTCCTCTTGAATCCGACAGCACGACGGCGTGGTGTCGGTGGCGGTGGAGAAATCCGGCGGAGCTTCGCTTAAGCGTGCGGGATATGGTGGAGGAGAGAGAGCCCGCTAGGGTTTGGGGAGAGGGGCGCCGGCTAGAGCACCCTTGAGGGGTGCGGCCATGGTGGTGGCTTGAGTGGCCGGCCAGCCCTCTCTCCCCCTCTTTATATAGGTGGAAGCCCCAAGGCTTAGGTCAAAGAGTCCGAATAAGACCCCAACCAAAACCTTCCAAGTGTCCAAACCTAGGGGGAGTGGGACTCCCCCTTTCCTTGGTGGGGTGGCCGGCCACCATGGTGGGGAGTCCACTTGGGACTCCTCCTCCCTTAGGTTGGCCGGCCAAGGTGGGTGGAGTCCCAAAGGGACTCCACCTTCCATCCTTATTTCTTCCGGACTTTTCTAGAACCTTCTAGAACCTTCCGTAGAACCTTCCGGATCATTTTAATTCATAAAATGACTTCCCATATATGAATCTTATTCTCCGGACCATTCCGGAACTCCTCGTGATGTCCGGGATCTCATCCGGGACTCCGAACAAATATTCGAACTCCATTCCATATTCAAGTACTACCATTTCAACATCCAACTTTAAGTGTGTCACCCTACGGTTCGTGAACTATGCGGACATGGTTGAGTACTCACTCCGACCAATAACCAATAGCGGGATCTGGAGATCCATAATGGCTCCCACATATTCAACGATGACTTTAGTGATCGAATGAACCATTCACATATAATACCAATTCCCTTTGTCTCGCGATATTTTACTTGTCCGAGGTTTGATCTTCGGTATCACTCTATACCTTGTTCAACCTCGTCTCCGACAAGTACTCTTTACTCGTACCGTGGTATGTGGTCTCTTATGAACTTATTCATATGCTTGCAAGACATTAGACGACATTCCACCGAGAGGGCCCAGAGTATATCTATCCGTCATCGGAATGGACAAATCCCACCTGTTGATCCATATGCCTCAACTCATACTTTCCGGATACTTAATCCCACCTTTATAACCACCCATTTACGCAGTGGCGTTTGATGTAATCAAAGTACCTTTCCGGTATAAGTGATTTACATGATCTCATGGTCATAAGGACTAGGTAACTATGTATCGAAAGCTTATAGCAAATAACTTAATGACGAGATCTTATGCTACGCTTAATTGGGTGTGTCCATTACATCATTCATATAATGATATAACCTTGTTATTAATAACATCCAATGTTCATGATTATGAAACTAATCATCCATTAATCAACAAGCTAGTTTAAGAGGCATACTAGGGACTTCTTTGTTGTCTATATATCACACATGTACTAATGTTTCGGTTAATACAATTATAGCATGATATATAAACATTTATCATAAACATAAAGATATAAATAATAACCACTTTATTATTGCCTCTAGGGCATATCTCTTTCATTCTCCCACTGCACTAGTCAATAATCTAGTTTACATTTGTAAAGATATAACACCTGGTGCTTTATCATGTTTCGCTCACGAGAGAGGTTTTAGTCAACGGATCTGACATGCTCAGAACCGTATGTATTTTGTAATTCATTTGCGTCTCAACGCATCACTCATTTCCAAATGAGTCGGCCTTAAATATGTTTGGTCTTCTGGTGGAACCTTAATTCCGCGGTCTGAAATATGTCACTAATATTGTCACACACAATATAGCTTCAAAGTTCTGACTCTAAATACACCAAGTTCTCAAAGAACCTCTTGACTTAACATCCTTTGTCATTGTCAAAACAATGACATACTCTGCCTTCTTTTGTAGATTCCGTCACAATATTTAGAACTCTTCTAAATCTAACATAGACAACTTCTAGTTCATTGTGCTACCTTTAAAACAACACTTAGTCTAATTTGAGATTGAAATTTTATTTTCATATGTGACAAAACAAATATCGATGCAACATCTTACAGCGATTTGTTTGTCATTTCTCCATACAAAACTATATATATATTCTTGGTTCTTCTTAAGTACTTCAAGAATATTCTTACTGTTTTTCAATGATCATCTCATGAATCATTCTGGTATATGCTCATAACATTTTAGAGCACAAGATATCTGATTGTGTACATATTATTAGTGATCTAAAATCACTTATGTGTTTTTACTCATTGAGTGTCAGATACACTCAAGTCTTGTTAAAACTTCACATGACAAGAACATCTTCTTAATATTTCTATATTGAACTATTTCAATATCCATTCTATGTACTTTTGACTTAAACTTATTTTGTGTTTCAATCTATCTTCATAGATCTTAACACTAAATTTGTTTCAGTCCATATCCTTTCATTGAAATTTAATTCTCAATGAAACCTTTTTAATCAAGTATATAATTACATCATTTATAACCAACTATATGTCACCTACATAAAGTATTATAAATGTGTCTTAGCGCTCCCACTTAATTTCTTGCAAATGCAAGCCTCTTCATCGTCTTTGATGAAATCAAAAACTCTTTGACTATTTCATCTGGTGAAGATTCCAACTCCGCAATACTTACTTCATCCAATTGAAGTTCGTATACCTATCTAGTATTCCACGGACCAGCAAAACTCTTGGTTGTATCTTGTATACACCTTTAATACATACTTCTGATAAGTAATGTATTTTGCCATCCTACTAGAATAATCCACATAGACTATAAGCATTGCTACGGAAGATCTAATCTTATCGTATTCAACTCTTTGAACTTTGTCGTAAACAATTTTTTGATAAGTCAAGCTTTCTTCAAGGATATTTCATCCAAGTCTATCAATTTCATAGATCCATTTACTTTCATAAAGTATTCATCTATCTTGGATTTCATGGCGCATGGCCATTTTAACGGAGTCAGGGCCCATCATAACTTCTTTGTTTGTAGTTGGTTTATCATTGTTCAAAATCAATCCTTTGTTCACAAATCATTTATTTGATCACAAAGTAAACCATACCTACAAGGTTCAATATGTACTTCGATCTCCATGGCTAAAACACTTTGTAGTCATGGGAGTCATGATCGTCGTGGCCGCTTCCGAAACAAATTCCGATGCTGCGCTACTCTGATCATTATGCTCAGGTTCATAAACCTTATCAAATTATATTGTCCCCCCACTCAAATACTTCACTAGAAACAATTTCTTGGAAATAAGAAACATTGACAAACACTTTTGTCTTTGTCTTGTGGAAAGAATTCCCAATCAAATATCTGGGATAACCAACAAAGACATTCATCCGATTTTGGTTGTAAACTTATTTACTTATGCTATGCATACCAAAATTTAAGAAAAGACTATCAGGGTTTATACCCATGCCATAACTCGTATGGTGTCATTTCAACGGATCATGATGATGCTCTATTCAGTGTAAAAGCGGTAGTCACTAAAGCATAATCCACAAAAATATAATGGCGTTAATATCTTATCTCATCATTGATCCAACAAGGTTTGGATACATCTCTTGGATACTTCATCATCACTATGATACTCCAAGAAATGTGAGTTGTAGAACAATTTCATAACTCTCTTAGATGTTCGCTAAAACTCGTAATTCAAATATTTCCACCATGATCCAATCATAGATATTTGATTTTTCTATTACGATGATTTCCACTTCATGCTGAAATTTATTTGAATCCATTCAAATGTTTCAAACTTCTTCCTTATTGAATATATCCACATATATATACTCAATTCATTGTTGAAAGTTTTCATGAAGTAGAAGAATCTCCACACAACTATGCCCAGTGAACCATATACATCATCATGTATTTTTCACTAAGTTAGTTGCCCGTTCAACTCTTGGCCTATGAACGGTATTTTAATCATTCTCTTTAGAAAAGATTTGCAAGCGTCAAATGATTCAAAAATCAAGTGACTCCAAAAATCCATTTGCATGGAGTTCCTTCATGCGTTCCTTTCTAACATGACCTAAATGGCGGTTCCACAGATAAGCGGAATTCAAATCATTTGCCTTATGGCATTTTAGCGTCAGTTTTATGTATATTTGTTTCACCATTAAGATTTATAATAACTTATCCATCGTACATGGAGTAATGTCATAATTTGAACAACTCATTGTTTTCATTTGACCAGAGCAAAATAACAATTATTAAGTTCTTTATTATAAATTCTAAGGGCTAGATAGAATGCCAACGACGAACATAATAACACTTTATTTTTGTTCCAGACGTGCATTCTTATCATATTCCTTGTCAGTCACTTAGGCCATTGTATTCTTGTATTGCATTGTTTTGTATGACACTTCATACCAACCAATATGGTACAAATACCCAAGAATTTCATTGTGTGACCTAACTAGGAATACAACCATAACATGTATATCATTTATATACACCTGAGCTAGACTTTCTAGTCTTTTCTTTCTTTCTGCCAAAATATCTTTTGTAGTTTCTCTTTTAGTTTTCCTCATTCTCAGAAAACACTTCACCTTCAATAACTTCTAGGTTTGTTGGTCAAATACCAATAACCTTGAGGTTCTTAGTTTAAAGTTGATCATCATATGACAAGTGTTCCAGATTTCACTATTAGTAACTTTGTAATATGATGAACAATTTCACTCATAATTTTATCTATCATATCATGACGAATTTCCGAGACCATGTCTGTACATGCTAGGCTCGTAAAGTTTAACTTTAGTATTCGCATGTGCAAATCTGGCTTGCACCCGTTGTATGCACTCGTGGAATCTATAACACCCGATCATCACGAGATGCTTCGAAACGACGAGTCTTAGCAACGGTGCATACTAAAGACGATCACTTCATGGATATGCGAATATCGTTAGTGCCCCAATAGTTGGAGGATTGGGACGCCTGGCGTCTTCAACCTTCGTACATTCCCATAAAACTTATGAGTTTATGTAGTCTCACTAGATTATATTCTATCATCTTGCAATAAGGTCTTAGATATCACATATATATCTCATACCTTGATTATTTCTGAAAACTAAATTTTCAGCTCCTTACTTTTCAAACAGATTTGAACTTCAAGTTTCATGGAGACAAGATAACTTTAGGTACTAATTGAAACCATAGCTCTTTGAATCAACAATGTGAGGTTTACTAAAAGTTTGCAATAGGACTTAATCAATTCTTGATTCTTTAACAATACGGTACCAATCCGTAAAGTTTCTTGTCAGATTTTAACAGTATTTCTATCTCAATTACAAGACTAGCGCATGGTAGAATACGGATGCCAATACTACAAAATTAATACAAAATACTACTCAGACTATGTTTATGATAATTAGTTCATGTTTTAATCTAATTACTAATGAACTCCCACTTAATACAACATCCCTCATAGTTGTTAAGTGGTACACGATCCAAATCCACTACATCAAAACCGATCATCACGTGAGATGATGTAGCTTCAATGGTGAACATCAACATGTTGATCATATCATCCATATGACTCGTGTTCAACCTTTCGGTTTCCGTTGTCCCGAGGCCATGTCTGTACATGCTAGGCTCGTCAAGCAAACCCAAGTATTCCGCGTGTGCAACATGGCTTACACCCGTTGTATGTTGAGTTTATCACACCCGATCATCACGAGATGCTTCAAAACGTCGAACAATGCAACGGTGCATACGAGGGAAGAACACTTTATTATCTTGATATTAATGTGAGGGATCATCTTATAATGCTACCGTCGCGATCTAAGCAAAATAAGATGCATAAAGGATTAACATCACATGCAATTCATATGTGATATGATATGGCCCTTTTGTCTTTGCGCCTTTGATCTTCATCTCCAAAGCACGGACATGATCTCCATCATCTTCGGGCATGATCTCTATCATCGTCGGCGTAGCGTCAAGGTTCATGGCGCCGGCTTCATGGTTGTTCACCTCATGTAGCAACTATTACAACTACTTTGAAATACTACTCAACATGAAAATTAAAGACAACCATAAGGCTCCTGCCGGTTGCCACAATACAATAATGATCATCTCATACATATTCATCATCACATTATGGCCATATCACATCACCAAACCCTGCAAAAACAAGTTAGACGTCTCTAATTTGGTTTGCATATTTTACGTGGTTTAGGGTTTTCGAGTAAGATCTAATCTACCTACGAACATGAACCACA
This sequence comes from Lolium multiflorum, assembly GCA_030979885.1. NCBI lineage: Eukaryota > Viridiplantae > Streptophyta > Magnoliopsida > Poales > Poaceae > Lolium > Lolium multiflorum. The sequence goes on from CM061751.1 coordinate 110,035,137, forward strand.
ACGGTGATACTAGTGTTGTCAATAGAAGAGTAAATTGAATCTTCACTATAGTAGGAGAGACAGACACCCGCAAAGCCTCTTATGCAAAACAAGTTGCATGTCGAACGAGGAACAAGTCTCATGAACGCGGTCATGTAAAGTTAGTCCGAGCCGCTTCATCCCACTATGCCACAAAGATGCAAAGTACTCAAACTAAAGATAACAAGAGCATCAACGCCCACAAACCATTGTGTTCTACTCGTGCAACCATCTATGCATAGACACGGCTCTGATACCACTGTAGGATAACGTAGCATAGAAAACAAAAATTTTCCTATCGCGAACACGCAATCCAAGCCAAGATGCAATCTAGAAGACGGTAGCAACGAGGGATGATCAAGACTAACCCTTGAAGAGATTCCAAAGCCTATAAGAGTAGGCTCTTATTGCTGCGGTAGACGATCACTTGCCGCTTGCAAGCGCGTAGAAGATCTTGATCACGATCGGTTCCGGCGCCACGAACGGGCAGCACCTCCGTACTCGGTCACACGTTCGGTTGTTGATGAAGACGACGTCCACCTCCCCGTTCCAGCGGGCAGCGGAAGTAGTAGCTCCTCTTGAATCCGACAGCACGACGGCGTGGTGTCGGTGGCGGTGGAGAAATCCGGCGGAGCTTCGCTTAAGCGTGCGGGATATGGTGGAGGAGAGAGAGACCGCTAGGGTTTGGGGAGAGGGGCGCCGGCTAGAGCACCCTTGAGGGGTGCGGCCATGGTGGTGGCTTGAGTGGCCCCCTCTCTCCCCCTCTTTATATAGGTGGAAGCCCCAAGGCTTAGGTCAAAGAGTCCGAATAAGACCCCAACCAAAACCTTCCAAGTGTCCAAACCTAGGGGGAGTGGGACTCCCCCTTTCCTTGGTGGGGTGGCCGGCCACCATGGTGGGGAGTCCACTTGGGACTCCTCCTCCCTTAGGTTGGCCGGCCAAGGTGGGTGGAGTCCCAAAGGGACTCCACCTTCCATCCTTATTTCTTCCGGACTTTTCTAGAACCTTCTAGAACCTTCCGTAGAACCTTCCGGATCATTTTAATTCATAAAATGACTTCCCATATATGAATCTTATTCTCCGGACCATTCCGGAACTCCTCGTGATGTCCGGGATCTCATCCGGGACTCCGAACAAATATTCGAACTCCATTCCATATTCAAGTACTACCATTTCAACATCCAACTTTAAGTGTGTCACCCTACGGTTCGTGAACTATGCGGACATGGTTGAGTACTCACTCCGACCAATAACCAATAGCGGGATCGGAGATCCATAATGGCTCCCACATATTCAACGATGACTTTAGTGATCGAATGAACCATTCACATATAATACCAATTCCCTTTGTCTCGCGATATTTTACTTGTCCGAGGTTTGATCTTCGGTATCACTCTATACCTTGTTCAACCTCGTCTCCTGACAAGTACTCTTTACTCGTACCGTGGTATGTGGTCTCTTATGAACTTATTCATATGCTTGCAAGACATTAGACGACATTCCACCGAGAGGGCCCAGAGTATATCTATCCGTCATCGGAATGGACAAATCCCACTGTTGATCCATATGCCTCAACTCATACTTTCGGATACTTAATCCCACCTTTATAACCACCCATTTACGCAGTGGCGTTTGATGTAATCAAAGTACCTTTTCGGTATAAGTGATTTACATGATCTCATGGTCATAAGGACTAGGTAACTATGTATCGAAAGCTTATAGCAAATAACTTAATGACGAGATCTTATGCTACGCTTAATTGGGTGTGTCCATTACATCATTCATATAATGATATAACCTTGTTATTAATAACATCCAATGTTCACGATTATGAAACTAATCATCCATTAATCAACAAGCTAGTTTAAGAGGCATACTAGGGACTTCTTTGTTGTCTATATATCACACATGTACTAATGTTTCGGTTAATACAATTATAGCATGATATATAAACATTTATCATAAACATAAAGATATAAATAATAACCACTTTATTATTGCCTCTAGGGCATATCTCTTTCACTGACATGCGGCCCCCACAGATCTCTAGCATGCCGGACCCACCAAAACTCTCAGAGAAGGGTCCCAGCAGGCTCTGGCATGCAGTCCCCACAGATCTCTGGCATGCCGGACCCACCAAAGCTCTCAGAGAAGGGTCCTAGCAGGCTCTGACCTCCGGGGCGATGTGTCCAGAATTGACGGCAGGTAGACACTTGTGTTGGCACGTGCTCAAAAAAATTTGGCATGACAACTGACATGTGGAACCCATGTTGGTGGTACTATCAGTTCTGGTCCACTTTGCATGCTGGGAGGCTGTCGAAACGGGCAGCCCCACGCAGGTGAGTCGTGTTGGCACATGACATGCGGGCCCGAGTGTTGCAGGTCAGGTACATGTGTGCAGACAGCGGTTGTCTCCCCTTACAAATATGGGTTCCAGTGCTGCAGGCCTTGGAATATTGTGCGAGCAGACAAAAAAGTACGTGAACATGAGCGTGCAGAGTGTGGGTCAGGTGTGTCCACGGCCCGAAGCCCAATTGTTGTGACGCCCCCTGCTGACTCAGCAGTTCGGCCCGCCAACCACCCGCGACGCTCATTTCTGCACAATCACTGACGTTTAGACCTCGCATGTCACTAATTTTTCGGGCCATGCGGCCCAAATCGCCATCTGTGACGCGAAACGCCCAATCGTCATAGAAAAAGACAATCGCTGACGGATTTCTCAATCGTTAGTAATTGAAGACCCATATGTTACTAGTGTGGGATGTAAAATGAAAGTTGTTTATGAGTCCATATGCAGAGGTTTGGAGTGGTATATATATGCTCAATCATTTTCCTACCAAATGCTTGTACACCTCCAAAAGAAATTATGCCACGTAAATGATGAACCACCTAGCAATTGGTAATTTATGGTCAACTACAGCAACTAGCTCACATGACTCCCCCGGGCACTTTGCACATGATTTTTTCAGACCAATATATAAACACTCATAATCAGAAAATGTAGAATCTATAATACTACACTTTATTTATGTAGATATAAGAGTCAATTTTAATGTACATTGTCGTATGGCTTAGTCCTATGAATTAGGATTAACATAAAGAAACAGTTTTCTTTTTTTATACAGCTATCTGCACCATATACATATACGATCAAATACTAGAATACACACATATCAAAGTATTTGTTTGTAGCGATACTAACATGTTTTTGCCACATGACTAATGCTTATGATTGAAACTATAGTTTTATCCTTTTTGGGCTCATTTTCATGTAGATGCTACTACTCTCTCAATCCTATGAAACATGTCAGGGATTTGTGTAAATACAGATGCATCTAGACAGATTTAGTGTTTAGATATATCTAAATTTTGACAAATCTCCGACATATTTTATTGGACAGAGGGAGTATATACCCATATGGTTTGCACCAGTTCCTCCATTTCATGAATGCAAAAACACTGATTCTTTAATCATTTGCAAAAAAAAAACAGTAAATTAATTAACCACAATGAATCAGGTGTCAATTCCTTCCCAACAACGTGACATGTTAGCTCAAATTAGTTTTATTTCTAAGAAAATTATAGTGAAAAAGTTTCATCAATAGCTCGTACTAACTGCAAATTCAACCAGCAGCCAACCAAAATGTTGTACATAAGAAATGAAATAACATTCGTATTCTTGTGCATTACTCACCTGGAAAAATAGTATGTGTGTAGCACCACCAGAGGTGGTCGAGATGGGGTGGGGGCGGGTACAAACCTAGGATCACAACATCTTCAGTCAATGTAGTGTTGAATCAATTTTTTTGCAAAACATGAAATAAATTCCTAGTAATTATGTACTTGCCCGCTAATTCTGTTCTTATCAAATTCAAATATAAAAACCGATCCGATTTAATACCTGCAAGACTGCCTACCTTGACCTCTTGCTGGTGGGGCAAGGAGCAGCAGCTCGGAGGCAAGGCTTCAGGACAGGGTTCCTCCAGCTGCTGAAATCTGCCTACCTTGCCTACCTTGCTTAGAAAGGAGAACCTTGCAAAACATAATTGGTAAGGAAGTAAGAAATGTGTCTTCTGTCATCACGATGAGACTATTAAACACTTATTCTTTTAATGCAAATTTGGAAGATCTATATGGTCAATCATCCAGATAGGTTCTACCTTATATCCACCACAGAGCGTTGCTAATTTATTCGGAAATTGGCTTAATGGTGTTGATCCTAGGTTCAAGCGACTTATTATAGGTTCAAGTGACTTATTAGGGTGGGAGCAATTTCCATTATATGGTCGCTATGGCTATGTAGAAATGACAATGTTTTTAATAATAAAAATTCTTCTCTTATGCAGGTCATCTACCGGTGTACAACTACGCTTCATTTGTGGTCACAACTACAACGTGTGGAGCATCGCGACCTATTTATGGAGGTGTCTACACGGTTGGAGGACACGGCGAGGGATATTTTCCCCCAACATGGATGGCAGCGTGATTTGCGGATTGACCTTCCTTCGTCTTAGACTCATTTTTATTTTGTAAAAGCTGAGACATATTGTTTTCCTTTTTAGTGCTATCTTATGGATTGTTGCGGCTGTGTGCATCCTAGCTATGCAGAGGCAGGGTGTATTACTTTATCTTGAGTAATAAAGCGCCATTTATCGAAAAAATAAAGAAAAGCTCATACTTATGTACAAAAGTTGTTAAATGGAGGTCAACTAATTTCTATGTTTATTCAGAACAGATCAATTTTTTTTTGCTTTTCTTTAGTTTCTGTTCAAGACAGATGCTCTCTTTTCTCTGTTTATTCATAAGAGAAATACCGTTCACATTTTATTTTAGCAAAGAAGAAAAAGGCAAATTGAGTTTTTTTGAGCGCACGAAAAAGATAAGACAATTTTTTTAGGGAAAAGATAAGACAATTAAATATGCTTGATACTGAATCTATACTCAGCTAGCCAACTAGATATGGCCAATTAGCCCAACATCCCGCAGTTTCAACTCCATGCCCTTCCCTCAAAAAATGAAAAATACAACTCCGTGCTCTGGATAGGGTCAAGGGAGATAAGAGACATATCCGCCATACACGAAGACGGAAATGTGTGTGTGTGTGTATGATTCTTGAGTGGCTTTTTATTCAAAGGGTTCTAAATGTACATGAATAGAAAAAAACTGATTATGTGAACTCATTGCCAAACTCGGTTGAATTATACTTTCTCTGGCCCAAATTAATCGATGGATCTCGAGACTAGATTTATACTAGATATATTGTGGAACCGATGTAGAGTACTTCTTTGGATCAAATTATTTGAGGTAACTCGTGAGTAGACTTGTATTTGATGGGATATAGTATATGACAATGTCAATTAATTTTAATTTTGATTGGAGGAGTACTAGATTTTTATTTGGTTGGTTGCGTCAATGAAATGGAAGATATTCTCCCAAGACATTTGATTGGTTGGAATATGTTGTGCAGAAACTAGTGCAAACGATTCAACCTATGAATCAAGCAGCCCACTTAGAAAAACATTAATCCGTTAAAACTCTTAGGACATGATGGATTCAATTCCATCCGCTCAATTCTTTTTCTATATATTACTAATTGATTTTCTGTGACGTGTTGAACTCTCGTGATGCAAATTTCTGTAAAAAAAAAAGAAATTTGTTAGACGACGTTGTTATTTTCTGGTCTTTGCTAAAATGCACCACCTTTGCTAAATACCATTACAATTTCGTGACATCTTTGCTAAAACAGACCGTATGACCCACATTTGTAAAGATAGATTATTTGACGCCATGAATTCAACATTTCACATAATTTTAACAAGCCTTTGTTGAACAGTTTTTTCTGCAGCATACAAGATGAAGATCAAAGAGGGGCTGATCGAGAAACCCTAGCGCCCTCAAGCCCATCTTTAATCTAGCCGCCATCGAGCCCGTCGCCTTCTCCTCAGCTGATGTCGCTGGACACACCAACTTCTACTATTTATTAACTAAGTGGGCCCTTATTACTTCATATTGTTCCAAGAAGCAAAGTTAAATACCAGAATTCACAAGTGTCAACCACCAATTAGGTGCTTGCTCTTTGAACTCACTTGAGTAACATACACCATCCGGATGAAAAACACAAGAAATTGAGCTTCTCAATAAATCTAGTTATCAGTAGTAACTAACAGACTGCTAATGCAGCAAGTAAAGCCAAGTACCCTCCTACAACAACCCCAAAAGAAGTTGGCCGCAGGGTGCGGACGAGGGTGACTTCGGGCAAGAGCAGCAGGCGACCGAAACCTGCGTGTCGGGTGGCATCGGGGGCTTTCCGTTTATCTCCAGTGCTCAGTGCAGAGGAGGTCGAGATGGGGCGAGCGCCGCCGCATCTCTTCACCTTGTGCGGGCCGGGGTGCGGGATGGCAATACTCTTCGTAATTTGGGCTCACATCCAGTGTTGAAACGAATTTCGTGGAAAGTAAAACATGTGAAAAATGTCCAAATTCGGATTTGGACCTCCAATTTGATCACAAAACTGAAAACTCGATTCTAGCCGATCATTCCATCCTCGCCCCCTCACGGAACATCATTAATTTTAGGGTTTTGAGTGCTACCTACAAAACTGGCCCGACTGAGGCTCACGTGGCAGCGAATATCTATCATGCGGGAAGCAACCACCGCCAAGTGCTAAGCGTCTGGTCACCATTGTGTGGTGGTGTGCTTTCCGGTGCCTCCTTTTCCTACGTGTACCTAGTACCTACGCTTGTTCATGCGTGCAATTCTCGTGATCTCTTGTTGACCTTCTTGCTGTGCACTAGAAATGCACGAGCAACAAATAGATTGGGTTGTCAAAATGGAGGTTGTTTACGGGTCCATATGAGGAGTGGAGTAGTATATATATGCTGAATCATTGTCCTGCCAAATGCTTGTAGACCTACAAATAATTTATGCTGCCCGAAGACTGAACCATTCAACAACTAGTAATTTATGGTCAGGTACTATGATACACCCTCACATGGCTCCTCCGAGCACATTGCGCAGGATATTTTCAGCAATTTGTAAACACATATAATCATAAAGTGCAAATTCTATCATAGTACTACTACACTTCATAAAGATAAGCTAGTTGTGTATGAATCCTAACTTGTATTCCACCCTTCATGTAACACCACTATTATCAACTAGGAAAGCAACCATATATGGCAAGTAATGTTACAGAACTTCACCTTATATGTTAAGGCTCAACTAGACCCAACATAAAGTCCATCTAATACCTACTCAGGGAATTAATTGAGAATGATAGTAAACCCTAGAATTAAGTAATTCTTATTTGAACTACTCATTGTTCATTAAGCATTATGTTCTACAAAAGTTATTCCTTTGAAATAAATAACAAGTAACCACTAACTATTATAGGACTTAAAGTACACAACTATTCACTACATATTAAAATTGTGTCAACTATTATCCATTGTATCTTAGTATGATTACTATGCTTTATTGTACAATTTTTAAGAGATACCAAGTTCATCAAAACCCTAATAATAACCTTGTTTGTGGAATCACTCTAAAAGTGCAACACACCCTAAACCAATCATACCAACTCACTAATACTAAAGCATCAGGGTTAGGTCACGCTTAGAGCGATTGCATCCCTTATTTATGCATTATTGCATCCTTGCCAATCTTTTAAACATCGTCCTTACCGGACGATGATGCTATTTCAGAATTTGGAGTTATCGTGTATCGAAGGCCTTGCCTGCATAATCTTGCAGTCAAGAAAGGCAAGTTCATCGCTTGCTTATGTCATCTGAGTATTTTTACCAAATTACTTGCAAAGTACTATTGATATGGATATCCAGGCCTGGTACACTAGGACAGCCATTGATACGAGGATTAAGTCTAAGGTTGTACCATTATTATTGTATCGTAGCATTGTTATTAGGAAATAATGTAGCCAGGTCATGTGGTGGGCCAAATTAGGGTTTTAATAGAGTCTATTTGACTTGGGCCTGTCCAAGTCGAATTAGGTTAGGCCCAATAAGGGCTGGCCGGCCACTCCACCCCTCATATAAGGTGGAGGTGCGGCTAGGGTTTCAGTAGTCTAGTTTTGATTCAAGTTATGTAGAACCTTGGGTTCCTCCAGTATCACCATCCCTGCGGGGTTGGCCCTATGACGGCGTCTCGGACGTTCGTCTAGTTATCCAATAAAGATGTGTGAGTTCTTGAGTTGTCAAGAGTAATCATATGCGCTTGAGTATCCTTGAATCTGTCGAGGAAGTTCAAGATCTATCGGTCCTATGGATCATCAAGGTGCATCGTGAAAGATCGGGAAACCTTTTCCTCATCATGTGGTATCAGTTTGCTAGGTTGATCACGGTGCAGATTGCTTTGTTGCTCAGTTGTTTCTGCTCGGTTGCTGTGGCTACCATTGGGTACGTCGCCGCCATGCTGTTGGTGAAGATCAAGGAGGAGGAGTTGAGCGGCAGAGTCAAGTTCAAGAAGGCTTTCGTTCGAATGTGGGCAGCAGCGTCTGCGTTGAAGATCGACCGAGTTCAGTAGATCGCATCGATCTACGTACCTGCAATTTCGTGTTCGGCAGATCGGTTGAAGAGAACCGTGGACTGATTGGACTCCATAAGCTAGCAGGTTGCTTTGGTATAGGTTTGACGTGAATTTTTTTTTCTCGCGGGCCAGCAAAGGAAAGGAAAAGATGTCGTTTGCATCAAGGATGGAATAAAGAATATAAAGGAAAGTTTGGTACGTGCAGATTTGCTGATCGTGTGCTGTTCAGCTTGCCAAGATTAAAGATACATTGGATTGCTTACAGCAGGAGGAGGAGACGCACGTGGTGTACAAGATAATCGTCAGGAGGCGGACGTTCACGACCGGCAGGCCAGTTGTTTCACCGATTCGATCCGGCACCACGTCCGGCGCGTCGGCGTTTCACCCGGCAGGGCCGGCTGTCAGACCAGACAGCCCGGCACAAACCGGGTCCAGCACCAGTGTCCATCGGGGCGAATCCAGGGATCAGCGGAGGCTCATCCGGCCTACAGGCCGGCAATACCGAGCCCCAGGCCTGTTGGATCGGCGCTCAGGCCGGTCGGACCGGGCCCCAGGCCGGCCGTTCCAGGCGTGCAATCCGGCAGTATCGGCGTCCAGACCTGCAGTGCCACAATGGTGTTTCGGAAGGGTGCATACTCAGGTGTTTTCAACCTATTTGGATCTAAGGCGAACAGGAATTTGTTCTGTTTGTTTTGGGTGATATGTTTGGTGCGCTTCAGTTGTATTTGGAAGGATACTTGTGTCTTCAATCAGGTTGATGGCGTCGAAGACCAAAGGGCGCAAGGTCAAGACAAGCTAGTCGAGAGGGAGGATGAGGTGTGGAAGACTGGCGAGGCTTGAGGATGAAGATCGGCGATGTTCTTATCTGATCACCCTTTTTCTAGCAGACCCTCACGCGTTGGGGACAACGCTTCTTGAAGAAGGGGAGAATGATATGGATATCCAGGCCTGGTACACTAGGACAGCCATTGATACGAGGATTAAGTCTAAGGTTGTACCATTATTATTGTATCGTAGCATTGTTATTAGGAAATAATGTAGCCAGGTCATGTGGTGGGCCAAATTAGGGTTTTAATAGAGTCTATTTGACTTGGGCCTGTCCAAGTCGAATTAGGTTAGGCCCAATAAGGGCTGGCCGGCCACTCCACCCCTCATATAAGGTGGAGGTGCGGCTAGGGTTTAGTCTAGTTTTGATTCAAGTTATGTAGAACCTTGGGTTCCTCCAGTATCACCATCCCTGCGGGGTTGGCCCTATGACGGCGTCTCGGACGTTCGTCTAGTTATCCAATAAAGATGTGTGAGTTCTTGAGTTGTCAAGAGTAATCATATGCGCTTGAGTATCCTTGAATCTGTCGAGGAAGTTCAAGATCTATCGGTCCTATGGATCATCAAGGTGCATCGTGAAAGATCGGGAAACCCTTTTCCTCATCAACTATACTTATCACTCTTGCATGAAAAGCAAAAGTATTATTTTCATAATTATGAATATGACTATGTGGTGGGAAATGGAACAATGGTATGTGTTGATATGGTGGAGGTTCCATTGCAATGGGTTTATATCCATCTAGGATTAAACAACAAATGTCGTCTAGTGATTCTTGTGCCGTAAAACTCGTGTTAACCATAAGATCTGGAGTGGAACGGAGTAGTCAATTGTATTTCCACCTTTCGTACATCAACGGATGCGCTTACCGTAGACACTTGATCCAGATAAGGACAAGCGGTGGGGTGGGGATCTCATTCTAATTCCCCATGGTAATGCGGTCTATGATGGGTTGCATCTACCGGTGAAGGAGTATATGGTTAGATCCCAGAACTGTTGTCGTTGTCGGGGGGCCATCCTTAATTGGTATAAGAGCACCGGCGAGGACCCAGGGTCGGAGTTTGCAACAAAGGGTGGGTGTGCGAGGTAGCGGAGGAATATGATTGGCTAAGACCTTATACCGGGCCTCACACCAAAGGAAGTGTGGACGGGGAATATGCCCGGTTGGCACCAAGGTTAAGATCTCTTATGGGTAAAGCAACACACCTCTGCAGAGTGTAATGAATCATGACCTATCACTCCCTATTCTGGGTTTTGGAACCGCGAACGCTGCCGGAAAGGAACTCCATGAAGTTCTAGTAAACCGGTGAAGGCTGACGGACATAGTTCTTCTGAATAAGCTCTCGCACCTAATCCGATCAAAAGTTCAACTATTATCGACTGGATGGCGTCGTCCTCCTCCGTCTCGAGTTGGCGGGTCACGTACGCTCTCCGGCCGTTCGCCGCCGGCGACCGGAACCACCCCTTCCTCGACGGAGTGCTAATCATCCACCACGCCAAGGGGTGCCTTCTCCTCCTCGATCGCTCGGAATTCATGGTCGATTCGAGGAGGCTTGGGGAGAGGGAATCTGTTGGATTTGGCGGTCCTGTTGCTCTTTCTCGCCATGACTTCCGCATTCCTCCAAGGCCCCTGCCGCTGAGCTCCCTCTTCGGCGCAGAAGCTCCGCATGGACGCCGGCAATCGGGAGGTGGAGCGATTCCGACGCGCGCCTCGGCTGCGTTTAGGTCGGCTCCCTTCCCTTCATCGATCGAGGAGCTTTTCTACACTGCTGCACCGACCATAAATCCGCTCCGCCTGAGCTCACCGGAGCCGCTGCGACCGCGCAGTGGGCATATCATCGACCCTGGGAGATGGAGCTCGCATGGCTTGCTGGGGGCCTCTCCGGATAATAACATGGCGGAAGGCCCAGTTGCTGTTGCTGGGTTGGGCTTGAGCCCAGAAGCTACCGCATCCATGGCGGCCATGGATGGAGATCGCCACCCGTGTCCTGCGACCAAACATCCACCATCCATCGTCAATGGCGGTCTCCGACAAGAGGGTCCAGGAAAACCTAGCGCCTATATATCCTCCGATGGAGACACCGCCGCTGGTTTTGACCTAGATCTTATTCTCGGCCATTACTGGGACAAATCTAGGGTTCCTTCTCAACCTCCTCCACAAGCTCCTGATACTTTCGGCTGGTGGCGCGGCAAGGTGGCCGGAGATCCACGCTCCTTCGCGCAAGTCGCCGCCTCTCCTCCGTCGATGGGTGATGGCGGGGGACGGTTTGGCGGCGGAAGAGGAAGCAACCATCCAAGCCGGGGGCATGGCCGCAACGTCTGGCAGCGGGAGGACGCGGCGCAGACCTCCTCCACCAATCTGTGCGGCTCCAACTCTCACTCTCAGCAGTCCAATGATCGATGGGAGGCTGCGGCGTGGGAGTTGGAGAAGCATCGCCAAGAGGCGCCCTCGATTGCTGGAGGTAACACCGGTACTACTCAAGGGGCCGGAGCCAGTTCCCTAATGGCGTCCGGTGACCCAGTTCCCTGTCTTAATTGCAACCTTGCTGGCCATTACACCGCGCGGTGCCCCACCATCCGCTGCGACCGCTGCAAAAAACTTGGGCATATTGCTCAGATTTGTCAGACCATCCTTCCCTGGGAATGTACTCCTTCTATGTGTGGATTCCAGGCCCCTGGTCGTGGTTTTTTCTATATGCCCGATCTAAGTTCCTCCAAATTGGTCAAAGAAAGGGCCACCAGTGTGGTGATTACTATCATTGAGGGGAATGCCACCTGCAGAGAGATAGAGCAATCCTTCAACATGATATTTGGGGATAGCTGGAGATGCACTGCAAGGGCTATTGGTCCTAATCAGTATACTATGCGGTTTCCTACTCCCCGTGAAGTGGAAAGAGCGGTGTGCTACGGTGCATCCATGAAACTCAAGACAGCCGATGCGACGGTTAATCTCTCACCATGGACGGCTTCAGTTGGAGCTAAAGCACAGCTTCAGAAATCTTGGGTAAAAATTAGCAACATTCCCCTTGACAAGAGATGTGAAGCTAATGTGTTCTATGCTAGTGGTCTAGTTGGTGTATCTCTTGACCTGGAGGCTTCCACTCTGCATAAACCTGAATATGTCAAAGTTTTGATTGGCTGTAGAGACATTGAGATGATTCCTGCCAGTGCTGAAGGTTGCCTTGGTGACAATTTCTATGACTTTTATTATGAGGTGGACAAGATTGTGGTTGGAGGAAAACCTAGAGACACTTCTAACGTGGCTGTTGGCAATGCGGGTGCCCCTTCCCCGAAGTGGCCAAGATTCGAGCAGAGTAACATTGTTACTGAAGAAAACTCTGATACTCAGCTCATGAACAGTCAAACTGAATCTGTTCACCAGGGACGCCAGCATGAAAATGTTACCATCACTGATGTTACCGTAGAAGTGGATACACATGAATCAGAAGATGATAGTGTTGGTGGTAATTTCCTTATTGAAACAATAGCCAGAGAACATGAGGATGCTCTGCTCCAGATTGGTACGTCCACTACTACAAAAAGCCTTACCGCCGGCGACCTGGATTGGCTTACCGCCGGCGCCTTTGCATTCGCCAGCGATCACCTCGCCGGTGGTAATGCCTCATCGTCGGCGCCTTCCAATTTGCCAGTGGTAAGGGGCCGTTACCGCCGGAGTTTTATCCCAATCGCCAGGGTAAGTGTTTCCGCCGGCGCCTACGATTTCGCCGTGGGTAAGTGGCCGTACTGCTGGCGCTTACGGAATACATGTAATATTTCGCCGGTGGTAATATTAATAGGAGCAAAAATAAAAAATAAAACTCGAATTACACAACATATACACCAGAATTCATAGCATATACACAGAATATACCGGCAAATACCAGAACGACAGCAAGATATACATCATTAGCAAGATACATATCATTGGCAATGATACACATCATTAGAAAGTCCTGAAATGTCCATAACATGCATGCATGCATCAATAACACAAGTGTCGACCATATGGTTCAAACATCACGACTCGAAGTAGCACATATTACACAAATACATATAAGTCCAGTCGACGACCTAGCTAAACAACAATGACATAGTAAACTATAGAGGCGGTGGCGGCAAGCATCATCACGATGAAAGGGGTCCTCCACATCTCCCTCCTCTGTCCCGCTCGAAAGTTGGCGTATCGAGCTTCCGCCTCCTCCAAAGTGGTGTACCCCTTGTAATTGTTGCCGCTGAAACGGTGGACCTGCCTCCTACAGTCTTCCCAGTCCTCGTAGACTCTAGGAACCCTGCCGTGGTAGACGACATAGTACGTCATCTATGCAAACACAGAAAAAAGAAATGAAAGTTGTTAGTACATTAGTAGAGAGAGATATAACATAGAGTAGTGCAAAGAAAAAACATGGAAATTACTTAAGTATTTTTATGACTAACATTTGCAAAGGACAAAAGTTTTTGAGTCAAGTCGGCTTCGGCGGGAAGGGACGGATGCCCTCGAGCGTGTTAAATGTTCTATCGTCACATCCATTGACGTGGGCATAACCCTTCGGGCACTCGACATTGCCATACCCGGTGCAAACTATGAAGTTGGACCAGCACGAGGACTCGATAAGCTGGACCTGCACGCGCATCAACTTAGACTACAAGGAAAGAAGACTCCAATATGAATCCTACTAGGACTCTTGTAAACCCTAGCTTGGCTGATATATAAAGCCAGGCAGGGGCACCCCTTAGGGACACACAATCAGAAACATAATTTTAGAGGCAACACGCCTAGACACCGCAACCGGCGGATTAGAACTAGACTAGATCCAACAACTCCGCCTATGGCGGCCCCCTGTATACATATATTCATATAGTGGATTGCTAGTAGGACGTAGCGACCCTCCACCGCGGGGGCGTGAACCTGGGTACGTCGTGTACCGCCTCGCTCCCGAAACTTCCGTCGTCGCCTTTCTCTAAAACCCAAGCCCCTCATGATGGGCATTGCCGAGGAACCGCCTCGTCAATTGGCGCCGTCTGTGGAAAGCGCGACGCTGGATTTTGTCATCCGAGCGGGATCCGACAAATTCATCATCATCAATAACGGGTGAGCCGATCAACATCTTCAAAGCAGCTGCAGTGCATCCGATCTACAATAACGAAAGCTGCGTCGGCAGTTTTGCTCACGGCCGACTTGGTGTCGTCACCTTTGCCGTGACCTTGTTCCCATCAAACATGCGCGTGGAGAATTTGGGCCATGGACACAGCTAGCCACTTGCGTGGATCTTCTGGACAGGACCCTAGTAAAAAGGAAAGAAGAGAAAACAAATCAGGAGAAGAACCAGCGTTATTTCAGCCAAGCTAGTCATCACCATCCATGAATCCCAGCGGCAATCGAGGACAACCCGACTACATATGTGGATCGTATAGGCTCGTGAGTTAAAGATGCGATTGAGGACAACCCAACCAGGCATGTGTCGCTGTGCCGGATCAAATCTTCAAAAGTAGCACCGCTAGAAGGAGAACTCCCGATATAGAAAAATAGAGGTGCGGAGGCAGCTGCAGTCGAAGATTCATTGCGGCGCAGTTGAGACGCGGCGACGTCGTGCAGATTTCAATAGCCGAATCAAGTGCCAGCGGCGAAAGTTTCGCTTCATGCGATAGATCAACGCTTGGATTGAGGCCAGAATAGAGAAGGAATCAATCGTATGAGCAAATTTGGAGGTCTACAGCGCGCACACGGCACCCATAGCATCAAAATAATACGATTCGCTCGCGTGTGATTGATCCATCCGATAGGTGCGGCGTGACTGTGCAATTGCTTAAAAAAAGGAGAAGAAGATCAAGGCAATGCTAGGCGGAGCCGACAGAGAATCTGATTCATACTGAGTATCTTACTCAAAAAGGAAGAAGTTGCCGCATGTTAAGGTTTCGGCAGCGGCTAAATTAAATCATCGGGTCAAGATCCAAGGGTTGATCCAAGAACGAGGACTACTTCACGCGATTTGATTGAAGCAAAACTGCTGCCTGGACGACCACGCCCGCCATCGCGCACTGCTTGCACTCGGGGATCGCCTGTCTTGGACCCAATAATGCGGATTCAACTTCTCGGGAACTCGCCTGCTGCGGACCCGACGTTACGGGCCTGATATATTCGGGTGCTCACCCGTTCTCTTTATCGACTACTTCTGGCCGCGGAACTATTTCGGTTGCGCCCGCCGCATGAATTATCTTGGACGGCGCGACTATTTCGGCTGCGCCCGCCGCATGAATTATCTTGGATGGCGCAATTATTTCGACTGCGCCCGCCGCATGGACTATTTTTGGTGGCGCAACTATTTCGGCTGCGCCCGCCGCCTGGATCATTTATGAATTATTGAGCGCTGGAATTCAGAGAAATATGAAGATTTCCTTACACTATTACTCCCATCGGGAGCGCAGGTGTGCTGGAATTACTTGGGGACTCTTCGAAGATCGCCGGTGCGCTGGTTCGCTGGAATTCAAGCAAGATTTGAAGACTCTCTTTATACCTGAAGTTATCATCCACTCCCATCGGGAGCACCGGCTCGCTAGGCGCTGGTTCGCTGAAATCCATGCCAGAACCCAAGAAGATTTGAAGACTATTACTCCCATCGGGAGCGCCGGTTCACTGGAACCCGAGAAGACATGAAGGCTATTACTCCCATCGGGAGCGCCGGTTCGCTGGAACCCGAGAAGACATGAAGGCTATTACTCCCATCGGGAGCGCCGGTTCGCTGGAACCCGAGAAGACATGAAGGCTATTACTCCCATCGGGAGCGCCGGTTCGCTGGGCGCTGGTTCACTGGAATCCACGCCGGAATACAAGAAGATATGAAGACTATTACTTCCATCGGGAGCGCCGGTTCGCTGGGCGCTGGTTTGCTGGAATCCACGCCGGAATTCTAGAAGATATGAAGACTCAAGTTTTGAAGAATTGCAGTAATTCGGGACACCCGAACTGCATCGTCAGGAACCTTGTTCATATATTACAACGAACCTCGGGGCTCACAGTCCCTTGAAGATTTGACTGGGCTCACGGTCCCTTGAAGATTCGACTGGGCTCACGGTCCCTTGAAGATTCGACTGTGCTCACGGTCCCTTGAAGATTTGACTGTGCTCATGGTCCCTTGAAAATTCGACTGTGCTCACAGTCCCCTGAAGATTTGACTGGGCTCATGGTCCCTTGAAGATTCGACTGGGCTCACGGTGCCTTGAAGATTCGACTGTGTTCACGGTCCCTTGAAGATTCGACTGTGCTCACGGTCCCTTGAAGATTTGACTGTGCTCACAGTCCCTTGAAGATTCGGGGCTCACGGTCCTTTGAAGATTTGACTGTGTTCACGGTCCCCTGAAGGAACGGGGACCTTGCTCTTTTCCTTTGCTATAGATGCCTCAAAGAGTGCCGCAAGTAGCAAGGATCATGAAGCAACGGGGACCTTGCTCTTTTACTTTGCTATAGATGCCTCAAAGAGTGCCGCAAATAGCAAGGATCATGAAGCAACGAAGGCCTTGCTCTTTTCCTTTGCTATAGATGCCTCAAAGAGTGCCGCAAATAGCAAGGATCATGAAGCAACGGGGACCTTGCTCTTTTCTTTTGCTATAGATGCCTCAAAGAGTGCCACAAATAGCAAGGATCATGAAGCAACGGGGACCTTGCTCTTTTCCTTTGCTATAGATGCCTCAAAGAGTGCCGCAGATAGCAAGGATCATGAAACACGTACGAAAATGACCCACGGTCAAGACATACATCGGTTGAAAGCAAAGTTGCGCATACAACAGGTTTAGCAAGACCTGCAACACGAGCTGATCACTCAAACAATTTGCTGACCAACGAAAACGTTTAAACGGACAATTAAGATTTGCCCTTACAAAATTTGCCAACGGCATCAACACGGTACAAATACATACACATGTATCTACCGAAAAATAAGTGTCAACTACGCAATC
Organism: Lolium multiflorum; assembly: GCA_030979885.1. Lineage (NCBI taxonomy): Eukaryota > Viridiplantae > Streptophyta > Magnoliopsida > Poales > Poaceae > Lolium > Lolium multiflorum. The sequence goes on from CM061751.1 coordinate 110,052,469, forward strand.
CAAACACGAATGAAGTAGCTAAACTATCTATTTACCGATAAACTTACAAACAATGGCATCAACGATGCTCAAGGTGCATTAAGAATTGCCCCTTGAAATAAATGTGTCAACGGCACCTGAAGAAAACTGTAAACATCGGGTTGCTCGACTTGAGTCTACTCACGGTTGCGGTGCCCAGACTCGGGGCTACTTCCATCGGGAGCGCTGGACGCGCACCCGATAAAATCATCGGCTCCCCCAGGGCCATCATCTCAATCATCGGCTCCCCTCAGGGCCATCATCCGAATCATCGGCTCCCCTCAGGGCCATCGTCTCAATCATCGGCTCCCCTCAGGGCCATCATCTCAATCATCGGCTCCCCTCAGGGCCATCATCCGAATCGTCGGCTCCCCTCGGGGCCATCATCCGAAATCATCGGCTCCCCTCAGGGCCATCGTCTCAATCATCGGCTCCCCTCAGGGCCATCATCTGAATCATCAACTCCTCTACCTATGGCATCATCAGAGTCATCGGCATCGAGTTCTCGGAACTTGAAAAAGTTTACGGTGTTTTGACTTAGCATTTTTTACACCCTATACATAACTATTTCATATTTATCTACAGGCTCGGGGGCTACTCCCATCGGGAGCGCTTCCGCGCACCCGATAAAAAATATGGCAACCTCGCCAACAAAGTAGAAAAAAATTGAAGACATCGGCACCAACAATCAAGATCTTCGAGTAGTACAACTTGAGTCTATGCGTGGCTGCAAGCACCCGCCCATAGACTCGGGGGCTACTCCCATCGGGAGCGCTTCGCGCACCCGACAGAAAGCAACTTCGACTCTACATCAAGCACAAGATTCAACAAATGATCAAGACATTCAGCGAAGACAACTTTAGTCTCTGCCCAAAGCTTCACTTCGGCCAGACACTCGGGGGCTACTGACGTGGGCATAACCCTTCGGTACTCGACATTGCCATACCCGGTGCAAACTATGAAGGTGGACCAGCACGAGGATAAGCTGGACCTGCACGCGCATCAACTTGGACTACAAGGAAAGAAGACTCCAATATGAATCCTACTAGGACTCTTGTAAACCCTAGCTTGGCTGATATATAAAGCCAGGCAGGGGCACCCCTTAGGGACACACAATCAGAAACATAATTTTAGAGGCAACACGCCTAGACACCGCAACCGCGGATTAGAACTAGACTAGATCCAACAACTCCGCCTATGGCGGCCCCTGTATACATATATTCATATAGTGGATTGCTAGCAGGACGTAGCGACCCTCCACCGCGGGGGCGTGAACCTGGGTACGTCGTGTACCGCCTCGCTCCCGGAACTTCCGTCGTCGCCTTTCTCTAAAACCCAAGCCCCTCATGATGGGCATTGCCGAGGAACCGCCTCGTCATCCATCTTCTAATCGGCCTTCTATCTCGGCCTTAGAAAGTGCGGGACCATAGTGGAACAAGCCACCATTACCGCAGACATCCCTCCAGAGTATTGTGCAAATGGTCCGCTGGATGGCACGGAACTCGGCTCTCACGTTTTCATCGGTGGTGTCCGACATGTTCACGAACATCCGCTGAAGACTGGATGGCAACAAGAGATCGTTCTGAGACCTTACAATCGACCTCATCTGTAGGATGGCAAACCAGGCCTCCATCCCATTGTCATGCACCGATTGCTTGAGGCAGGGGAACTTGGTTATGTGGTTGCACACATAGCAAACTTTAACTTTCTTCTCATGCCTGATTTTGTCGATGCCAACCTCGGCTATGAAGCCGCTGAGGGATTTATCAAGTGTAGACTTAAGGTCGGTGAAGTCTTTGTCCGGATCAAGCCCGGAGTCGAGATAACTGACATGGGAATGATACGGGTGAAAGAGGAGGAGGGTGCAATACTTGAATCTGCGCAAAATGGAAATAAACCATCATACTCAATCAACTATGAAGGAAATTAATGAAAGAATGTAATAGAGGGTACTCTAGTAACCAAATATGTCGTCGGGGTGAACAGACAGATGCCATAGGATGGCTTAAGTTGGGGCCGAATGGGCGCTAGAGGATTCGGGGGAGGGTTTGTTGATTAGATTGGATGAACTTCCGGGTGCTTTTCTCAAGAACTTGGCCTAGGCCAGAGGTAGAAGAAGAGAGACACAAGGAAGAACTCTGCTCTAGATCTATTTCTTCATTGATAGAACAAGGTTACATGTTTGTGCATACAAGATAGCTTATGAACCGTACGTACCCGCGATGGGTGTGTGCCCCCTCTCCTTATATAGGGGAGAGGGTGGCTTACAGGGGAAGAAACCCTAATTGCATCTTTGAACAGACAAACTACTTTACGAAGCTACTTTAATCATAGGTGACACCGGTATCTTATTTAATCAAGGAGGCTGACGTCCTCCGGTTGCTTTTGGCGTCATCTTCTTCTTTGGCGTCAGGGCTTCGTTTAAAGCTACTTTGGTTAGGTCACCCTTGTCCTCTAGCTCTTGAGAGAATCTTTGACCAGTCCTGCCGACGTGCTACAGTGCACCTCTTGCCGGCAATCCGGTGTCTTCTTAGCTCATACCGGTATGCCTCTCTTTGGGGATACCGGTATAGATTTACTTAGCCAAACATTTAACTTTGCCCTCCGGAATGAATATCAAACCGGTATCTTGATGGCTCAAACCATCCGGTTTGGCATGCCTTTGGCATACCGGGGGTCATCCCCCAACATTAGTCCCGAAGCTGGTATAGTCCGGTGGATTTTATCCGACGGACCATGCCAGTTTCCCATATTACAAGGTACTGGTTTAGTCATTCCAGCACCCTGCTCAGCTCTTCCGGTGTCTTTGCCTTAGCTTCTTTCTGTTACCTTCCGGACTCTTCCGGTATCTTATGACATTAAACTCCTCCTCGCTGAAGTCGAGAATTTCCTGGTCAGTGCAAAAACATCGTGTCGACGCGCTGTGGGTCACTTCCCTTCAGCTTCTGCGCCTGCATTTATGGTGCCGCACCGGATCCCCGCTGCCGTTCTGGATCCGTGCGGCCTCCCTGTGGCATTTTATGTTCCGCGCATGTACCATCGCGCCACGTGGCGGCCCACGAACTGAACCGCCGCGGCCCAGCGGCTGCTAGCCCACTATCTCTCCTTCCTATATAAGGGGAAGCGGTTCCTTCTTCCTCCTTTTCTCCGCATTTGCCACTTCCTCGCGCACTTAGAGCTTTCAGACCTCCTGCGCCCTTGCTGCCGCCGTTCGTCGTCAGAGCTCCGCCGCCCGGCGAACTTTCGCCGCGACTTCGCCAAGCTTCTTCGAGCTTCGCCGCACCGTGAGGTCTCTAGCGACCTCTTCTCCTCTTCCTCGCCGGACCTCGTCGGCGACTGCAGGTTCGCTGCTTCTCCGGCGACCATCTTCAGCGTTTTGCGCCGCCCCAGGTTAGCTTCAATGCTTCTTTGCCCTCTTCTCTCTCGTCTTCCAGATCTTGGGCCGGTAGAGTATTTACCCTTTCTTTTCTTTTGCTTTTTCTCTTACTCATAGATCTTCGCGCAAGGGTAGATCTTGGGAAAACAGTTTTTCGGGTAGAGTCCGGCGTCCGGTAGACCCATATGTCTAGCGAAGGTCACCTTTCCGAATCCTCCTCCAGTAGCCGCCAGAGCGAAGCTTCCGACGGGCTCTCAGCCGATCTTGCCCGGATGGAAATCGACACCGGAAAAGGTCAGGAGGCCAGTAGCTCCGGTCAAGGTTCCGGGGTAGATCTTTCCGGCATCACCCGCAGAGCCTGGAAAGGTTCCGACGAGACACAACACGGGATTGATTCTACAATCTTGAGAAATCTCACGCAAGCAACTACACGCCGCAAGTCTTCGGTATTGTTCGTAAGGAATTTGAAAAGATGGCTGTACCGGTCTAGAAGGATACCGGAAGGAGTATCCTGTCGGCCTGGAAAGGTTCTAACGAGAAAAAGAAGGAGAGATTTCTGAACGGACTGCACGATGAGATGCAAACTGTGTTAGTTATCATTCCGTTCGCTGACCTCGAAGCCCTTTTGGACTCAGCCATACAAATGGAAGGAAAACTGCATCAAGCCAACGAGAACCGCAAGCGCCGGATGATGAACCAGAATGGACCCAACAACGCCCAGAAGTACCGCGGCAACTCATCTGGAGGATTTGCCCCAAGATACAACAAGCCACCTGTTCAGACCTACCGCCCAAGCTACACCAACAATAATGGAGGACCCCCGAAGCCCGGAGGAAACACCAACAACAGTCACAACAACGACAACAACCCCAACAGCAACAACCACAATGGGAACAACACCAACAACAACCCTGCCCCAATGACTGGAAGCAACGTCGTTCCCGTCAACCCCAAGGACAAGTCCACCATCAACTGCTATGAATGTGGAGTTGTGGGTCACTACTCCAATGAGTGCCCCAAGAAGCTTGCTAAGATTGCCGCCAACACCGCACACCTGCCAACAGCGCCGCTTCGCAGCCAGAAGGAACCAAAACAACCGCAACGGCCGCCTCTACCACATGAATGCAGCAGAAGCACATGAAGCACCCTAGACCATGCAGAGTATGTTTTCCTGTTAACCCATTTGCCCAATCTCTCTTAGGAACCTAACTTTTCTTAAAATCTCGGGACGAGATTTGTTTAAGGGGGAAGGGTTTGTAACATCCCAAGTTTTCCATAAAAGAAGCAAGAGAGAGTTTCCAAGAATACAGAAATTAGAGCCAACAAAAACTTTTTCTCATCATATAGGCCTATGCATGTAGCTCACCTTATTAATTATTTGAGTGTGCTTTTGCCATGATGCTTGCTTATGTGTTTACACTTACCCTAAAACCCTAACCATGATCACTTGATCATCCAAAGACAAAGAAAAAGAAAATAGAAAAGAAATTATAAAAATCAATTCAACACACACATATGGCTTAGGCCATTTTTACAAATCTTTGATCTAGACCATTTTGGTTTGCACCATTGGTTGTAAATGAATACTAAACACTTATTAACACTTTTGGAAACATCAAACTCAATTCAAATCAAACTTGAATCAAATTTGAGCTCACATGTGATTATGGTCATATGTGACAATTTCAGCATGATACCCACTTTGAGCCCCTAGTTTTTGAAATTTCTCTTCTACACTTGGCCAACTCTTTGCACCTCATCCAAGACAACATCAAGGAGAACAACTTTTCCCAAAACCCTCACCCCAAAATCTGTCTCAAATTCAAATTAGAAGCAAGCCAAGTGGAGACATTGAAACAAATTCAAGATCATATGCAAAATGAGATTTTGCAATTCAACTCCATTTTGACCACCACCACCACCACCATTCTACTCCAAATAATATATGATTACAACCCACCAAAAAGATTTGCAAAATTCAAAAATAAGTTTCTTGCGGGCATTTCATCAAACACTTGATATGCAGGGTATCTATTTGTGCCCATACTGAAAATGGGAGAGGACCAAGTCCAAGCCTGAGCTCCTCTGAGCTTCTGGAGACCCTCTCTACCCTGCAGCACCAGTACCACCACTTTCCTTCACCTCTGCTTGACCAAAACAACCAGAGCAAGACCATGCCGTGGCATGGCATGGCCAGCTCGTGCCATCGCCTCACCTCTCCACTCCAGCCTACCCTGCCTTGTCTACCACCTTCCTCTCACTCACCTGAGCATGCCCAGACCAAGCCACGACCAAGACTCGCACCGCAACGGATAGAAATCGTGACGCCCAGACGCGCCCAGGCACGCCCATGCACGCGCCAGAGCGCGCATGGCGCAAACCCTGGCCCTCCAGAGCGCCAGCACCCTCGCCCCCTCGCGTCACCTCTGCCCTCTCTCTCTGCGCCAGTCGACGCCTCACCTCACCCTGCACCGCCTGGAAACGGCCACTTGCCCGCGGGAACGCCGCAGTCGACGACCGCGTCCACGACCGTCCGCCATGGCCTGCAAGCTCCCATCAAACGCACCATCGCTGCAGAGCCCCGTCTTCGCCACGATCACGCGCGTCAGCTTCGTCAGGACGCCAGCAACCAGATGCGCCCATGCCTTGCCTCTTCGCAGCCCTGGACCGACGACGATGACGGCGACCCTAGCCGAGCGCCACAACCACCTCCCGCAGCTATAAAAGGAGGACTCCCCTTCACGATTTGAGCACACCCACAGCTCCCTCTACTCACACCACCTCTCATCGCCACCTTACCTCGCTCGATTAGCCACCGGAGGCCACCAATCGCAAGGTCACTGCCGCGCACCGTCGCCAGCAATCGCCGGAGAAGGAGGCCGCCCCTGACGACGCAACTGCTTCCAGGAGCTTCCTCATCTACTCCAACGTTGCGGCGCACAACTCCGACGATCGCCGGAGCTCCGACGACCTCTCCGACCCCCTACCTCCGCTTCCCGTAAGTCCCAATCTCGCCGGAGACGATGACCTCCCTCAGCCGTCGATCTCCCCTCTAATCGCACGACCCTCCTCTCCCCGTACCAATTCGCTAGTTAAGACCCACAGACAGGTGGCCCCCACCTTGTCAGCTGGCCCGCTGCGAAGCTGGGCCGGCCCATTCCTCTCTCTCTCTGCACAGCCCAGTAATTCTCCCGCCAGCCCACGTTTCAAATTCAAAAATCCAAAATAGAGAAATATATCAATCTGATGTCAAATTTAAAATTTAATAGGGACAAATCTACTTGGCCACATTTTAAAAAATTTATATATTTGGAAAGCTTAGGATTTTATCTACACAATGCCTCTGGATTGAAGCCTAGATCTATTATAGAATTAAATTAGGAAAATAAACAAGGCAGGGACTTTTCTGCCTTAGAAAAATTATTAAAAATCAACCACAAATGATTTTAAGTTAATTCCAACTCCTATAAATCACATTACATTTGTACTAATTGTTTCTTCAAAAATATGACATGCTTACTTTGAATGATCATGGCATAGTTTAATAAAAGGACTATATGGCTATTTCTAGTCAAAGATATTGTCCAAAACCATTAATAAATCATATGGGAGTGTTTCTCTCATTTAAATCTTGTCACAAACAATTCAAATTGATGTAGAGACTCTGGTCATATAGGTCTCATATGAATTGTTGATGATATTAAATCTTTACCATGTTAGGATTAAATTGCATAAGGTGTATTCCCTCATTTAAATCATGTTTCTCAAATAATAAGTGTGAAGTGTTGACCTTAGTCAACATGTGCTCATACCTTAGTATTTGAGGAAAATAAATCTTAACAAGATTTAATGAGAGGAGATTAGTTCTCCAAAGAAATAAATAGAAACATTAATTAATATTTGTAATGAGAGGAAATTATTTTTCTTTAAAAGGAAAGCAAAGTCAACCAACATGATAATAATATGGTGATGCTAGAATAGCTTGTGTGAGCCATTTGTGTGATTAGTCTAGCGCTTAAGTATTGTTTGGTGATTGTATCCTCGTATTCGTTTATAGACGCTAGTACCGGAGACTATCAATAGGAGGAGGTTTTCTACCAAGAGGAAGAAGAAGAGAACTTTGATCACAACACCAACCAAGGCAAGCTAAAATTTCTTGCTAAGTGCAAAGCTCTACAAGAGCAAGGCACCACCACATTTTACTTTATGCTTAATGATCCCATCCCAAGTTTTATTTTCCAAGCTTTATTGATTTTGATTTATCAAAGTTACTTTTAGATTCATGATTCACTTGGTCTAGATATAGAGTAGAACAAGAGCATCAAACTTAGCCTAGAAAGCTATAAGCTAGTTAGCACCCCTCATGACTAGTTGCTAGTGCTAACAAATAAAATTGACTACTCTAGATGGGAACATGTGAAATGAAATGACTTTGAAAACCTTGGAATGATGATTCATTCTATTGAAAGATTTTGACGGTGAATATGACTTGTGAATGACATGGTGAACTTTACAAAAACTGATGGTTGGGTTCGGATGCGATACCATTCCAATTTACAAGTACCCCACAATACCTGATTATGGGTAGGGCTTAACTGAAGTTTATGTGTCTTAGTATGGGTTCCCTCTAAACAAGCGTCATCGGGGTTATGCGAAAGCTGCCTCTACAACAAAAGAAATGACGTGAAATGAGGTGAATGTCCGGCCCAAGCCCTGTGCAGTTCCAGGCTGACTGTCTTCATTGGGAGGCCAAGCTCATGGGGAGAGGTGCCTATACTAGGATATGTAAGTGAAAGGTTATGGTTGATGATCCGCGTGAGTTACGATTATTCGGGGTTATCCCTGACGGATGTAATCAAATGTTGTGGCACAAGTGTGCAACTTCTGCAGAGTGTAAAACTATTCGAATAGCCGCGTCCACGGTTAAGGACGGTTAGAAAGGCCATACTGTTCCGTCATCAGATCATTTAAAAAAAATGTGACATGTGACTTGTGATTTGAACTTGAAAGGTGAATGGTGAATTTGACTTGAATCACAACCGAGTTGTGGGAATGACACTAATGTTCCCACTTGAGTTAGTTAGCAAATGAAGAGGATTTTTCTAAATGTTTGTGAACTAAAATTGGCTTTATGCAAATAAACTTAGAGCTTAGCACCCCCTTACAATAGTTGATAGTGCTTACATTCACTACAAGAAAAGTTCTGATAGACAACGTCTCAAAATCGTCCGCTAAGGGGTATTTTTCGTCGCCTATGGGCCTAACCCGACGATATGGGTTCTGTTGTGGAAACTACGTCAGGCAAAGTCCTACGACGATTTTTCGGTCCGTCGCGCTTGGGCGCCTCCCGGGAATCGGACCGTTGCCCAAGTGTTTCGGAGCCCGTTGATTTGCGACGTCATGCAAACCGACACGTGCGAGCACGTGCGCGATTAACGGCGTTAACCGCTGAAACCCCGTGGTAGATGGTAGGCCCACATGAGGCCTGCCACGTCTTAAGCGGGCCGACCCATTAAGTTTGCGGCCGGACCAGCTGACTTAGTTTGACCGGTCAACTATATAGCTAGGCTGGTCCATTAGTTACGTGGGCCGGGCCTAACCTCTAAGGTTGACTGGTCAAAACATTAATGGGCCGGCCCACTAAGCATGTGGGCCGGGCCTAATGCACTCGTTTGACCGGTCAACAGGCAAAAGGGCCGGCCCACAAGACATGCGGGACCCACTTTCCTCGGGTCGGCCCATTTACCTAGTGGGGTCCACCTTAAAGCAGCCGGCCTTGCGATTATTAGGCGGCCCCAGTTAGGCTGGGTCCCACTTTCCTCCTATCGGGCGGCCCATTTAGTACGTGGGGTCCACAATAGATTAAATGGGTGCCCCAGTGGGCGGGCCAAAAGCACAGTGGGTCCCACTTTCATGTTATGGGCCACCATTTAGTATGTGGGGTCCACCATATAGCAAGTGGGCGGCCCAACAAGATAGTGGGCCGGGCCAAAAGCACAGTGGGTCCCACTTTCTTTATAGGCCGGCCCATTTAGTATGTGGGGTCCACCATATAGCAAGTGGGCCGGCCCAACAAGATAGTGGGCCGGGCCAAAAAACAGTGGGTCCCACTTTCCTCTTAAAGGGTCGGCCCATTTAGTATGTGGGAGTGTTGGAGATATGCCCAAGAGGCAATAATAAATGGTTATTATATATCTTTGTGTTTATGATAATGTTTACATACCATGCTATAATTGTATTAACCGAAACATTGATACATGTGTGATATGTAGACAAACAAGAAGTCCATAGTATGCCTCTTAAACTAGCTTGTTGATTAATGGATGATTAGTTTCATAATCATGAACATTGGATGTTATTAATAACAAGGTTATGTCATTGTATGAATGATGTAATGGACACACCCAATTAAGCGTAGCATAAGATCTCGTCATTAAGTTATTTGCTATAAGCTTTCGATACATAGTTACCTAGTCCTTATGACCATGAGATCATGTAAATCACTTATACCAAAGGTACTTTGATTACACCAAACACCACTGCGTAAATGGGTGGCTATAAAGGTGGGATTAAGTATCGGAAAGTATGAGTTGAGGCATATGGATCAACGGTGGGATTTGTCCATCCCGATGACGGATAGATATACTCTGGGCCCTCTCGGTGGAATGTCGTCTAATGTCTTGCAAGCATATGAATAAGTTCATAAGAGACCACATACCACGTACGAGTAAAGAGTACTTGTCGGAGACGAGGTTGAACAAGGTATAGAGTACCGAAGATCAAACCTCGGACAAGTAAAATATCGCGAGACAAAGGGAATTGGTATTGTGAATGGTTCATTCGATCACTAAGTCATCGTTGAATGTGTGGGAGCCATTATGGATCTCCAGATCCCTCTATTGGTTATTGGTCGGAGTGAGTACTCGACTATGTCCGCATAGTTCACGAACCGTAGGGTGACACACTTAAAGTTGGATGTTGAAATGGTAGTACTTGAATATGGAATGGAGTTCGAATATTTGTTCGGAGTCCCGGATAAGATCCCGGACATCACGAGAGTTCCGGAATGGTCCGGAGAATAAGATTCATATATAGGATGTCATTTTATGTGTTTGAAAATGATCGGTGCATTTATGGAAGGTTCTAGAAGGTTCTAGAAAGTCCGGAAGAAAGTCACTTTGGAAGGCGGAGTCCCGAAGGGGACTCCACCACCATGGCCGGCCAACCCTAGGGGGTGGAGTCCCAGGTGGACTCCACCTAAGGTGGCCGGCCACCCCTCCCAAGGGAAAGTGGGAATCCCACCTCTAGTGGGAGTCCTAGCTTGGGTAGGTTTCATGTCATATGGAAGGTTTTGGTTTGGGGTCTTATTCGAAGACTTGTAGACCAACTCTTGGGTGTTCCACCTATATAATGAGGGCCAAGGGGAGGGGGCCGGCCACCACAACAAGCCACAAGCTGGCCGCACCCTTTGAGGCCGGCCACCCCCTCTCCCCAAACCCTAGCCGCCCACTCCTCCTTCTTCCCCGCAGCGAAGCTCCGCCGGGATTCTCCACCGCCACCGACACCACGCCGTCGTGCTGTCGGATTTCAAGGAGCTACTACTTCCGCTGCCCGCTGGAACGGGGAGGTGGACGTCGTCTTCATCAACAACCGAACGTGTGACCGAGTACGGAGGTGCTGCCCGTTCGTGGCGCCGGAACCGATCGTGATCAAGATCTTCTACGCGCTTTTGCAAGCGGCAAGTGATCGTCTACCGCAGCAATAAGAGCCTACTCTTATAGGCTTTGGAATCTCTTCAAGGGTTAGTCTTGATCATCCCCTCGTTGCTACCGTCTTCTAGATTGCATCTTGGCTTGGATTGCGTGTTCGCGGTAGGAAAATTTTTGTTTTCTATGCTACGTTATCCTACAGTGGTATCAGAGCCGTGTCTATGCATAGATGGTTGCACGAGTAGAACACAATGGTTTGTGGGCGTTGATGCTCTTGTTATCTTTAGTTGAGTACTTTGCATCTTTGTGGCATAGTGGGATGAAGCGGCTCGGGCTAACTTTACATGACCGCGTTCATGAGATTTGCTCCACGCTCGACATGCAACTTGTATTGCATAAGTGGCTTTGCGGGTGTCTGTCTCTCCTACTATAGTGAAGATTCAATTTACTCTTCTATTGAAAACACTAGTATCACCGTTGTGCTCATGTTCGTAGGTAGATTGGATCTTACTCGAAAACCCTAAACCACGTAAAATATGCAAACCAAATTAGAGAACGTCTAACTTGTTTTTGCAGGGTTTGGTGATGTGATATGGCCATAATGTGATGATGACTATGTATGAGATGATCATTATTGTATTGTGGCAACCGGCAGGAGCCTTATGGTTGTCTTTAAATTTCATGTTGAGTAGTATTTCAAAGTAGTTGTAATAATTGCTACATGGAGGACGATCATGAAGACGGCGCCATTGACCTTGGTGCTTCGCCGACGATGATGGAGATCATGCCCGTTGATGATGGAGATCATGTCCGTGCTTTGGAGATGAAGATCAAAGGCGCAAAGACAAAGGGCCATATCATATCACATATGAATTGCATGTGATGTTAATCCTTTTATGCATCTTATTTTGCTTAGATCGCGACGGTAGCATTATAAGATGATCCCTCACTAAAATTTCAAGATAATAAAGTGTTCATCCTTAGTAGCACCGTTATCAAGTCTTGTCGTTTCGAAGCATCTCGTGATGATCGGGTGTGATAGATTCAATAAGTACATACAACGGGTGCAAGACAGTTTTGCACATGCGGATACTAAGGTGGCCTTGACGAGCCTAGCATGTACAGACATGGTCTCGGAACACGTGATACCGAAAGGTAGAGCATGAATCATATGATTGATATGATGAACACTTTGAGTGTTCGCCATTGAAATCACACCTTTTCTCGTGATGATCGGGTTTAGGTGCGGTAGATTTGGTTCGTGTGATCACTAAGACAATGCGAGGGATATTGTTTTGAGTGGGAGTTCACCTAGTGTTTTAATTATATTGAATTAAAATTTTGAACTCAATTTATCATAAACATAGTCTGAGTAGTATTTTGAATTAATTTTGTAGTATTGGCATCCGTTTACTACTATGCGCTAGTCTTGTTATTGAGATAGAAATACTGTTAAAATCTGATAAGAAACTTTACGGATTAGTACCGTATTGTTAAAGAATCAAGAATTGATTAAGTCCTATTGCAAACTTTTAGTGAAACTCACTTTGTTGATTCAGAGAGCTATGGTTTCAATTAGTACCTAAAGTTATCTTGTCTCCGTGAAACTTGAAGTTCAAATCTGTTTGAAAAGTAAGGAGCTGAAAATTTAGTTTTCAGAAATAATCAAGGTATAAGATATATGTGATATCTAAGACCTTATTGCAAGATGATAGAATATAATTTGGTGAGACTACATAAACTCATAAGTTTTATGGGAATGTATGAAGGTTGAAGACGCCAGGCGTCACAATCCTCCAACTATTGGAGCACTAACGATATTCGCATATCCATGAAGTTATCATCCTTAGTATGCACCGTTGCTAAGACTCGTCGTATCGAAGCATCACGTGATGATCGGGTGTTATAGATTCTACGTGTGCTTACAATGGGTGCAAGCCAGATTTGCACATGCGAATACTAAGGTTAAACTTTATGAGCCTAGCATGTACAGACATGGTCTCAAAAAGTCGTCATATGATGGATAAAATTATGAGTGAAATTGTTCATCATATTAAAAGGTTACTAATAGTGAAATCCGGAACACTTGTCATATGATGATCAACTTCAAAGAACCTCAAGGTTATTGGTATTTGATCAACAAACCTAGAAGTTATTGATATTGAAGTGTTTTTCTGAATAATGAGGAAAGCTAAAAGAGAAACTACAAAAGATTATTGGCAGAAAGAAAGAAAGAAAAGACTAGAAAGTCTAGCTCAGGTGTATATAAATGATATACATGTTATGGATGTATTCCTCATTTGGTCACACAATAAAATTCTTGGGTATTTGTACCACATTGGTTGGTATGAAGTGTCATACAAAACAACGCAATACAAGAGTACAATGGCCTAAGTGACTAACAAGGAATATGATAGGTATGCACGTCTGGAACAAAAATAAAGTGTTATTATGTTCATCGTTGGCATTCTATCTAGCCCTTAGAATTTATAATAAAGAACTTAATAATTGTTATTTTGCTCTGGTCAAATGAAAACAATGAGTTGTTCAAATTATGACATTACTCCATGAACGATGGATAAGTTATTATAAATCTTAATGGTGAAACACACATACATAACACTGACGCTAAAATGCCATAAGGCAAGTGATTTGAATTCCACTCATTTGTGGAACCGCCATTTAGGTCATGTTAGAAAGGAACGCATGAAGGAACTCCATGTAAATGGATTTTTGGAGTCACTTGATTTTTGAATCATTTGACGCTTGCAAATCTTTTCTAAAGAGAATGATTAAAATACCGTTCATAGGCCAAAAGTTGAACGGGCAACTAACTTAGTGGAAAAATACATGATGATGTATGTGGTTCACTGGGCATAGTTGTGTGCGGGAGATTCTTCTACTTCATGAAAACTTTCAACAATGAATTGAGTATATATGTGGATATATTCAATAAGGAAGAAGTTTGAAACATTTGAATAGATTCAAATAAATTTCAGCATGAAGTGGAAATCATCGTAATAGAAAAGTCGAATATCTATGATTGGATCATGGTAGAAATATTTGAATTACGATTTTTAGCGAACATCTAAGAGAGTTATGAAATTGTTCTACAACTCACATTTTTGGAGTATCATAATGATGATGTAGTATCCGAGATATGTATCCAAACCTTGTTGGATTAATGATGAGATAAAATATTATGACGCCATTATATTTTTGTGGATTATGCTTTAGTGACTACCGCTTTTACACTAAATAGAGTATCATCATGATCCGTTGAAATGACACCATACAAGTTATGGTATGGGTATAAACCCTAATAGTCTTTTCTTTAAATTTTGGTCTAAGAGTTTACAACCAAAATCGGATGAATGTCTTTGTTGGTTATCCCAAAGATTTAATTGGGAATTCTTCCCACAAGACAAAGACAAAAGTGTTTGTCAATGTTTCTTATTTCCGAGAAATTGTTTCTAGTGAAGTATTTGGGTGGGAGGACAATATAATTTGATAAGGTTTATGAACCTGAGCATAATGATCAGAGTAGCGCAGCATCGGAATTGGTTTCGGAAGCGGCCATAACGATCATGGCTCCCATGACTACAAAGTGTTTTAGCCATGGAGATCGAAATACATATTGAATCTTGTAGGTATGGTTTACTTTGTGATCAAATAAATGATTTGTGAACAAAGGATTGATTTTGAACAATGATAAACCAACTACAAACAAAGAAGTTATGATGGGCCCTGACTCCGTTAAAATGGCTATATGCCATGAAATCCAAGATAGATAAATACTTTTTGAAAGTAAATGGATCTATAAAATTGATGGACTTGGATGGAATATCCTTAAAGAAGCTCGACTTGTCGAAAAATTGTTTACGACAAAGTTCAAAGAGTTGACTACGACAAGATTAGATCTTCCGTAGCAATGCTTATAGTCTATGTGGATTATTCTAGTAATCACTACATATTTCTTTTATGAGATATGCTAGTAGGATGGCAAAATACACTACTTAACAGAAGGGTGTATTAAAGGTGTATACAAGATACAACCAAGAGTTTTGCTGGTCCATGGAATACTAGATAGGTATACGAACTTCAATTGGATGAAGTAAGTATCACGGAGTTAGAATCTTCACCAGATGAAATAGTCAAAGAGTTTTTGATTTCATCAGAGACGATGAAGAGGCTTGCATTTGCAAGAAATTAAGTGGGAGCACTAAGACACATTTATAATACTTTATGTAGGTGACATATAGTTGGTTATAAATGATGTAATTATATACTTGATTAAAAAGGTTTCATTAAGAATTAACTTCAATGAAAGGATATGGACTGAAACAAATTTAGTGTCAAGATCTATGAAGATAGATTGAAACACATAAATAAGTTTAAGTCAAAGTACATATGATGGATATTGAAGTAGTTCAATATAGAAATATTAAGAAAATGTTCTTGTCATGTGAAGGTTTAACAAGACTTGAGTGTATCTGACACTCAATGAGTAAAAACACATGAGTGATTATAGATCACGAATAACATGTACACAATCAGATATCATGTGCTATAAAGTGTTATGAGCATATACCAGAATGATTCATATGATGATCATTGAACGACAGTAAGAATATCCTTGAGTACTTTAGAAGAACTAAGGATATATATATATATTTTTGTATGAAGAAATGACAAACAAATCGCTGTAAGGTGTTACACCGATATTGGTTTTGTCACATATAAAATATAATTTCAAATCTCAAATTAGACTAAGTGTTGTTTAAAAGGTAGCACAATGAGCTAGAAGTTGTCTATGCTAGATTTAGAAGAGTTCTAAATATTGTGATGGATTCTACAAAAGAAGGCAGAATATGTCATTGTTTTGACAATGACAAAGGATGTTAAGTCAGGAGGTTCTTTGAGAACTTGGTGTAGTTCCGACAAAGTCAGAACTTTGAAGCTATATTGTATGTGACAATATTAGTGACATATTTCAGACCGCGGAATTAAGGTTCCACCAGAGGACTAAGCATATATGCCGACTCATTTGGAAAATGAGTGATGCGCTAAGACGCATATGAATTGCAAAATACATACGTTTCTGAGCATGTCAGAACCGTTGACTAAAACCTCTCCCGTGAGCAAAACATGATAAAGCACCAGAAGACCAAGGTGTTATATCTTTACATATGTAAACTAGATTATTGACTCTAGTGCAAGTGGGAGACTGTTGGAGATATGCCCAAGAGGCAATAATAAATGGTTATTATATATCTTTGTGTTTATGATAATGTTTACATACCATGCTATAATTGTATTAACCGAAACATTGATACATGTGTGATATGTAGACAAACAAGAAGTCCCTAGTATGCCTCTTAAACTATCTTGTTGATTAATGGATGATTAGTTTCATAATCATGAACATTGGATGTTATTAATAACAAGGTTATGTCATTGTATGAATGATGTAATGGACACACCCAATTAAGCGTAGCATAAGATCTCGTCATTAAGTTATTTGCTATAAGCTTTCGATACATAGTTACCTAGTCCTTATGACCATGAGATCATGTAAATCACTTATACCGGAAAGGTACTTTGATTACACCAAACACCACTGCGTAAATGGGTGGCTATAAAGGTGGGATTAAGTATCCGGAAAGTATGAGTTGAGGCATATGGATCAACAGTGGGATTTGTCCATCCCGATGACGGATAGATATACTCTGGGCCCTCTCGGTGGAATGTCGTCTAATGTCTTGCAAGCATATGAATAAGTTCATAAGAGACCACATACCACGGTACGAGTAAAGAGTACTTGTCGGAGACGAGGTTGAACAAGGTATAGAGTGATACCGAAGATCAAACCTCGGACAAGTAAAATATCGCGAGACAAAGGGAATTGGTATTGTATGTGAATGGTTCATTCGATCACTAAGTCATCGTTGAATGTGTGGGAGCCATTATGGATCTCCAGATCCCGCTATTGGTTATTGGTCGGAGTGAGTACTCGACCATGTCCGCATAGTTCACGAACCGTAGGGTGACACACTTAAAGTTGGATGTTGAAATGGTAGTACTTGAATATGGAATGGAGTTCGAATATTTGTTCGGAGTCCCGGATAAGATCCCGGACATCACGAGGAGTTCCGGAATGGTCCGGAGAATAAGATTCATATATAGGATGTCATTTTATGTGTTTGAAAATGATCGGTGCATTTATGGAAGGTTCTAGAAGGTTCTAGAAAAGTCCGGAAGAAAGTCACTTTGGAAGGCGGAGTCCCGAAGGGACTCCACCACCATGGCCGGCCAACCCTAGGGGGTGGAGTCCCAGGTGGACTCCACCTAAGGTGGCCGGCCACCCCCTCCCAAGGGAAAGTGGGAATCCCACCTCTAGTGGGAGTCCTAGCTTGGGTAGGTTTCATGTCATATGGAAGGTTTTGGTTTGGGGTCTTATTCGAAGACTTGTAGACCAACTCTTGGGTGTTCCACCTATATAATGAGGGCCAAGGGGAGGGGGCCGGCCACCACAACAAGCCACAAGCTGGCCGCACCCTTTGAGGCCGGCCACCCCCTCTCCCCAAACCCTAGCCGCCCCACTCCTCCTTCTTCCCCGCACGCTTAGCGAAGCTCCGCCGGGATTCTCCACCGCCACCGACCCCACGCCGTCGTGCTGTCGGATTCAAGAGGAGCTACTACTTCCGCTGCCCGCTGGAACGGGAGGTGGACGTCGTCTTCATCAACAACCGAACGTGTGACCGAGTACGGAGGTGCTGCCCGTTCGTGGCGCCGGAACCGATCGTGATCAAGATCTTCTACGCGCTTTTGCAAGCGGCAAGTGATCGTCTACCGCAGCAATAAGAGCCTACTCTTATAGGCTTTGGAATCTCTTCAAGGGTTAGTCTTGATCATCCCCTCGTTGCTACCGTCTTCTAGATTGCATCTTGGCTTGGATTGCGTGTTCGCGGTAGGAAATTTTTTGTTTTCTATGCTACGTTATCCTACAGGGTCCACCATATAGCTAGTGGGCCGACCCAACAAGATAGTGGCCGGGCCAAAAGCACAGGTGGGTCCCACTTTCCTATTAAAGGGCCGGCCCATTTAGTATGTGGGGTCCACCATATAGCAAGTGGGCCGGCCCAACAAGATAGTGGGCCGGGCCAAAAACACAGGTGGGTCCCACTTTCTGTTAAAGGGCGGCCTATTTAGTATGTGGGGTCCACCATATAGCAAGTGGGCCGGCCCAACAAGATAGTGGGCGGAAAAACACAGTGGGTCCCACTTTCCTCTTAAAGGGCCGCCCATTTAGTATGTGGGGTCCACCACAAAAGCAATTGGGCTGGCCCAACTAGTTAGTGGGCCGGCCCAGTAGTGGGTGGGGTCCACCTTAAAGCAAGTGGGCCGGCCCAATTATTGTGTGGGGTCCACCGTAAATCAAGTGGGCTGGCCCAATAAGTAAGTGGGCCAGCTCGTTTAGTTGCTGTTTATATGCTGGCATAATAGGCGCTTTAGGATTTTGCGGGCCGGCAGATATGTGATTTCGCTGAATTGGGTCGTTTAAGGGATGGGAATTCGTGATTTAGATACTGAGAATATTTACGCAGCATTGATTTCTGTCGGATAGCCTCACTTACCACAAGCACCAAAGAAAAAATGCGCGAAAGAACTATAAAAACTAACTAAATATTACATCAGCTGCAAGGCTTTGAAAAAATATTACAGAACCCAGAGAAATTGAATGGTAATTAAACCTAGCAATACAATGAAGCGATTCGGCAATCTTTTAAGTTGTCCATGCACCACCTATATCTGAAACAAAGACATTACAAGTTAAGACAACAACAATGGAAAGGCAAAGACACTACAATATTGTTTGCCAAAGAATTTGGAACTCATCATTTCGTCGTTATAAGAAGATCATTGTAATGTGCACAATAAGCAAACAAAGAGTGCATGCCGCATACCAACAGCCAATATAACAGAGCACGTTAAAATGAAACAGCAGACTTACTACTGTCGAGTCCCATGCAAACCAACATGTTCAGGGAGTACAAAATTGGCATGAACAACATAGTAGCAGGCTATAAATTTTGTAACAACGACTGAGCAAGATGAAGTTATGATGGCTACATCTACAGAGCAGGGAATGTAAACCAAAAATAGAAGTTACGATGGCAAAAGCTAAAGAGGAGGGAATGTGAACCAACATGTGCCAAGTGCAATTACTTCAAATTGGCCATGAACTAAATAATACTCCTGAACTTATAGTGAAGGGGATGCAAATCAAGATGTTTCGGGATATAAACTTGTAATGAGCAACACATAGAGGATAGTTAATGCTGGAGCTTAGGATGGACCAGATATAGAATATAGTGGGATCACCTGTGAACTTGTATAAGAGGGAATGCAAACCAATATGTTCAGCTTTCCATATGTGAGCATCATGCCAAGTCAGAGAAACAAGTCAATAATGCAGCTTTTGAAGAACAAGATGGCACGCAAAATTATTATCTAGTAGTATGACAAGTTTATTTGTACTACAGGCTAGATAGCAGAGTGATAGCATGCCAAACTAAGTCCTTACTTTGTTAGCTTACAATGAAGTAGATACAAAACAATGGCATCACCTGTAGTACAGGGAATGCAAGCCAACATGTTCATGGAGTAAAAAATTGGCACAAACAACATAGTAGCAGGCCATAATTTTTGTAACAACGACTGAGCAAGATAAAGTTATGATGGCTAGATCTACAGAGCAGGGAATGTAAACCAAATATAGAAGTTACGATGCCAAAAGCTATAGAGCAGGGAATGCGAACCAACATGTGCAATTACTTAAAATTGGCCATGAACTAAATAATAGCAGGATGTTACTATAATACCTATAATTTTTGTAACAACGACTGAGCAAGATAGAAGTTATGATGGCTACATCTACAGAGCAGGGAATGCAAACCAAAATGTTCAATCGCTTAAAGTTAGCAATGAACTAGAAAATAGCAAGGTGTTACGGTCATAGCTAGGAATGAACTAAAAGAGCTTCAGACAAACAAGCATCTGAACCCAGAACATGGCGCTAAAACAAGGGACTTACATTAGGAGAAGCACTCTGTGGGAGTCACAGCAGATCTTCCTGGGGTTGATAGATCCGGTGATGAAGTATGCTACATGTGCTACTTGGGGTTGGAGAGACGGCCATTACACTTCATGGTTACTCATCTCATCTGCAAAAACGTAACGGCGCGTTGATGTCTACGGGTGCTTCTATTCTTGCAGACAGTGTTGGGCCTCCAAGAGCAGAGGTTTGTAGAACAGCAACAAGTTTCCCTTAAGTGGATTACCCAAGGTTTATCGAACTCGGGGAGGAAGAGGTCAAAGATATCCCTCTCAAGCAACCTGCAATCACGATACAAGAAGTCTCTTGTGTCCCCAACACACCTAATACACTTGTCAGATGTATAGGTGCACTAGTTCGGCGAAGAGATAGTGAAATACAAGTAGTATGGATGTATATGAGTGGTAATAGCAATCTGAATAAAATATGGCAGCGAGTAAACATGCAACAGAACAGTAAGTAAACGGTGTTTGTATTGGAAACAAGGCCTAGGGATCATACTTTCACTAGTGGACACTCTCAACATTGATCGCATAATAAATAACTCTTTCTCATATGTGCTACATACACTCTTTTGTTGGATGATGAACACATTGCGTAGGATTACACGAACCCTCAATGCCGGAGTTAACAAGCTCCACAATAATGTTCATATTTAAATAACCTTAGAGCATAATAGATCATTGCAAAATAAACCAAGAACTAACATAGTGCACACACTGTCCACATTACACTATGAAGGAGGAATAGATCACATCAATACTATCATAATGATAATTAACTCCACAATCTACAAGAGATCATGATCATAGCCTACGACAAGAACCACACGGTGCACACACTAGCACCTTTACACCATGCAGGAGGAATAGACTACTTTAATAACATCACATGAGTAGCACATAAACTAGTAGCGATACAAAGCTCATCATATGGATCTCAATCATGTAAAGCAGCTCATGAGATCATTGTATTGAAGTACATAGGAGAGAGATTAACCACATAGCTACCGGTACAGCCCCGAGCCTCGATGGAGAACTACTCCCTCCTCATGGGAGCAACAGCGGTGATGAAGATGGCGGTGGAGATGGCAGCGATGTCGATGGAGAAGCCTTCCGGGGGCACTTCCCCGCTCCGGGAGGGTGCCGGAACAGAGACTCCTGTCCCCCAGATCTTGGCTTCGCGATGGCGGCGGCTCTGGAACTTTTCTCGTACCGTGGCTTCCTCCGTAAGGGTTTTCGATCAGGGGCTTTATATAGGCGAAGAGGCGGCGCAGGAGGGTCAAAGGGGCAACCACACCATAGGGTGGCGCGGGCCCAGCCCTGGCCGCGCCACCCTATCATCTGGGGCCCACAGGGCCCCCCTCTGGGGGCTCTCGGGTGTTCTGGATGCTTCCGGGCAAAATAGGAACCTGGGCGTTGATTTCGTCCAATTCCGAGAATATTTCGTTACTAGGATTTCTGAAACCAAAAACAGAAAACAGGCGGCACTTCGGCATCTTGTTAATAGGTTAGTTCCAAAATGCACGAATATGACATAAAGTGTGCATAAAACATGTAGGTATCATCAATAAAGTAGCATGGAACATAAGAAATTATCGATACGTCGGAGACGTATCAGCATCCCCAAGCTTAGTTCTGCTCGTCCCGAGCAGGTAAAACGATAACAAAGATAATTTCTGAAGTGACATGCTATCATAACCTTGATCATACTATTTGTAAACATATGTAATGAATGCAGCGATCAAAACAATGGTATTGACATGAGTAAACAAATGAATCATATGACAAAGACTTTTCATGAATAGTACTTCAAGACAAGCATAAATAAGTCTTGCATAAGAGTTAACTCATAAAGCAATAAATCAAAGTAAAGGTATTGAAGCAACACAAAGGAAGATTAAGTTTCAGCGGTTGCTTTCAACTTATAACATGTATATCTCATGGATATTGTCAACATAAAGTAATATAACAAGTGCAATATGCAAGTATGTAAGAATCAATGCAGTTCACACAAGTGTTTGCTTCTTAAGGTGGAGGGAGATAGGTAAACTGACTCAACATAAAAGTAAAAGAATGGTCCTTCAAAGAGGAAAGCATCGATTGCTATATTTGTGCTAGAGCTTTTATTTTGAAAACATAAAGAGAGTATAAAAATAATGTTTTGAGAGGTGTTTGTTGTTGTCAACGAATGGTAGCGGGTACTCTAACCCCCTTGCCAGACAAACCTTCAAAGAGCGGCTCCCATTTTATTTTTATTTTTGTGTGGCACTCCTTCCAACCTTTCTTTCACAAACCATGGCTAACCGAATCCTCGGGTGCCTGCCAACAATCTCATACCATGAAGGAGTGCCTTTTTATTTTAGTTTTATTATGTTGACACTCCTCCCCACCTTTGCTTTCTCAAGCCATGGCTAACCGAATCCTTCGGGTGCCGTCCAACAATCACATACCATGGAGGAGTGTCTATTTTTGTTAATTAATTTGGGACTGGGAATCCCATTGCCAGCTCTTTTTGCAAAATTATTGGATAAGCGGATGAAGCCACTAGTCCATTGGTGAAAGTTGCCCAACAAGATTGAAAGATAAACACCACATACTTCCTCATGAGCTATTAAACATTGACACAAATCAGAGGTGATAAGTTTTGAATGGTTTAAAGGTAGCACTCAAGCAATTTACTTTGGAATGGCGGAGAAATACCATGTAGTAGGTAGGTATGGTGGACACAAATGGCATGAATATTGGCTCAAGTATTTGGATGCATGAGAAGTATTCCCTCTCGATACAAGGTTTAGGCTAGCAAGGTTATTTGAAGCAAACTCAAGTATGAAATGGTGCAGCAAGACTCACATATAAACATATTGTAAGGATTATAAGACTCTACACCGTCTTCCTTGTTGTTCAAACTCAATACTAGAAATTATCTAGACCTTAGAGAGACCAATTATGCAAACCAAATTTTAGCATGCTCTATGTATTTCTTCACTAATAGGTGCAAAGTATATGATGCAAGAGCTTAAACATGAGCACAACAATTGCCAAGTATCACATTATCCAAGACATTTTACCAATTACTACATGTAGCATTTTTCCAATTCCAACCATATAACAATTTAACGAAGAGGAAACTTCGCCATGAATATTATGAGCTAAGAACACATGTGTTCATACGAACCAGCGGAGCGTGTCTCTCTCCCACACAAGGATGAACTTATTCAGAGAACTAAGATAACAAAACAAAAATAAAAGCACACACAGACGCTCCAAGTAAAGTACATAAGATGTGACCGAATAAAAATATAGTTTCAAGAGAAGGAACCTGATACTTTGTCGATGAAGAAGGGGATGCCTTGGGCATCCCCAAGCTTAGATGCTTGAGTCTTCTTAAAATATGCAGGGATGAACCACGGGGGCATCCCCAAGCTTAGAGCTTTCACTCCTCTTGATCATAGTATATCATTCTCCTCTCTTGACCCTTGAAAACTTCCTTCACACCAAACTTCAAGCAAACTCATTAGAGGGTTAGTGCACAATTAATAATTCACATGTTCAGAGGTGACACAATCATTCTTAACACTTCTGGACATTGCATATAACTTCTGAAAGTTAATGGAACAAAGAAACTCATTCAACTTAACAAAAGCGGCAATGCGAAACAAAAGGCAGAATCTGTCAAAAACAGAACAGTCCGTAAAGACGAATTTAAAGATGGCACCAGACTTGCTCAAATGGAAAAACTCAAAACTAATGAAAGTTGCGTACATATCTGAGGATCACGCTCGTAAATTGGCAGATTTTTTCGAATTTTCTACAGAGAACTGTGCCCAGATTCGTGACAGACAGCAATGCTGTTTCTGCGCAGCGATCCCAAATATAACATCAACTTTAACATAGAAACTTTACTTGGCACAAAAACATGATAAGGAGAGGTTGCTACAGTAGTAAACAACTTCCAAGACACAAATATAAAACAAAGTACTGTAGTAAAAAAAACACATGGGTTATCTCCCAAGAAGTTCTTTCTTTATAGCCATTAAGATGGGCTCAGCAGTTTTAATGATGCACTCGCAAGAAATAGAAGTTGAAGCAAAAGAGAGCATCAAGAGGCAAATTCAAAACACATTTAAGTCTAACATGCTTCCTATTCATAGGAATCTTGTAAATAAACGAGTTCATGAAGAGCAAAGTAATAAGCATAGGAAGATAAAACAAGTGTAGCTTCAAAAATTTCAGCACATAGAGAGGTGTTTTAGTAACATGAAAATTTCTACAACCATATTTTCCTCTCTCATAATAACTTTCAGTAGCAACATGAGCAAACTCAACAATATAACTATCACATAAATCATTCTTATTCACATGCATAAAAGTATCATTACTCTCCACATAAGCATAATCAATTTTATTAGATGTAGTGGGAGCAAATTCAACAAAGTAGCTATCATTATTATTCTCATCATCAAATATAGGAGGCATAGTATCATCAAAGTAAATTTTCTCCTCAATGCTTGGGGGACTAAAAATATCATGCTCATCAAAGCCAGCTTCCCCAAGCTTAGAATCTTCCATAGCATTAGCAACAATAGTGTTCAAAGCATTTATATTAATATGTTCCATGGGTTTTTTAATTTTTGCATCAAACCATCCATGTCTTAAATCAGGAAATAGAATAAAAAGGTCATTGTTGTCCATTATGCCTAACTAGTGTAAACAAGAAACCAAATATCGCAATTGCAGAGTCTAAAGGAAATAGCTTCGAGCACACACACAATGGCGCTAGAAAAGTACTGTTACCTGGAACCGAAGTATGAGAGCCTTTTACCTTTCCTCCCCGGCAACGGCGCAGAAAAGTGCTTGATGTCTACGGGTGCTTCTATTCTTGCAGACAGTGTTGGGCCTCCAAGAGCAGAGGTTTGTAGAACAGCGCAAGTTTCCCTTAAGTGGATTACCCAAGGTTTATCGAACTCGGGGAGGAAGAGGTCAAAGATATCCCTCTCAAGCAACCACCAATCACGATACAAGAAGTCTCTTGTGTCCCCAACACACCTAATACACTTGTCAGATGTATAGGTGCACTAGTTCGGCGAAGAGATAGTGAAATACAAGTAGTATGGATGTATATGAGTGGTAATAGCAATCTGAATAAAATATGGCAGCGAGTAAACATGCAACAGAACAGTAAGTAAACGGTGTTTGCAGTATTGGAAACAAGGCCTAGGGATCATACTTTCACTAGTGGACACTCTCAACATTGATCGCATAATAAATAACTCTTTCTCATATGTGCTACATACACTCTTTTGTTGGATGATGAACACATTGCGTAGGATTACACGAACCCTCAATGCCGGAGTTAACAAGCTCCACAATAATGTTCATATTTAAATAACCTTAGAGCATAATAGATCATTGCAAAATAAACCAAGAACTAACATAGTGCACACACTGTCCACATTACACTATGAAGGAGGAATAGATCACATCAATACTATCATAATGATAATTAACTCCACAATCTACAAGAGATCATGATCATAGCCTACGACAAGAACCACACGGTGCACACACTAGCACCTTTACACCATGCAGGAGGAATAGACTACTTTAATAACATCACATGAGTAACACATAAACTAGTAGCGATACAAAGCTCATCATATGGATCTCAATCATGTAAAGCAGCTCATGAGATCATTGTATTGAAGTACATAGGAGAGAGATTAACCACATAGCTACCGGTACAGCCCCGAGCCTCGATGGAGAACTACTCCCTCCTCATGGGAGCAACAGCGGTGATGAAGATGGCGGTGGAGATGGCAGCGATGTCGATGGAGAAGCCTTCCGGGGCACTTCCCCGCTGGGTGTGGGAACAGAGACTCCTGTCCCCAGATCTTGGCTTCGCGATGGCGGCGGCTCTGGAACTTTTCTCGTACCGTGGCTTCCTCCGTAAGGGTTTTCGATGCAGGGGCTTTATATAGGCGAAGAGGCGGCGCAGGAGGGTCAAAGGGGCGACCACACCATAGGGTGGCGCGGGCCCAGCCCTGGCCGCGCCACCCTATCATCTGGGGCCCACAGGGGCCCCCTCTGGCGGCTCTCGGGTGTTCTGGATGCTTCCGGGCAAAATAGGAACCTGGGCGTTGATTTCGTCCAATTCCGAGAATATTTCGTTACTAGGATTTCTGAAACCAAAAACAGCAGAAAACAGGAACTGGCACTTCGGCATCTTGTTAATAGGTTAGTTCCAGAAAATGCACGAATATGACATAAAGTGTGCATAAAACATGTAGGTATCATCAATAAAGTAGCATGGAACATAAGAAATTATCGATACGTTGGAGACGTATCACGCGTCGTTAGCACAAACAGGTTCCCCCAAGATTAAACAAGAACTTGCAGGCAAGCAATAGAAAAGCGACAGTAGAAGAGTTTAGATCATGCACGGCGCCGGTGAAGCAGATCCGGTTCATGCACAGCGGTGTCGGTGAGCAAGATCCGATGCGGTGGACGACGGATCCGGCGAAGCGGCTCCGGTGGGGTGGACGATACCGCAGCTGAAGCGACTGCGGTAGACTGCTGGATGAGCATATGGTTTCGAGGTTCGGCGGGGATGATCCGGTCCGGTTGATGACGGCGTCGATGAAGCGGCTCCGGCAGGCAGCCGGATGACGAGGATCGCGAGGCCTCGGGTAGGCCAGGGAAGTCCGGCGGGGATGTTCGGTGCGGTGGTCGTGGAGGTGGGAGAGAGGGACTTGGGAAGTTCCGGTGGGTGGTCTGAGGGAAATGAATTTTTTTTGGGAGGGTTTCCGGGCTAGGGAGGTGGTGATCCAAAAAATGACGGGCATACCCCCCCACCGACCGACTTTGCTGTCATCTCCACAGGGGTAGAATGGGAATTTGGAAGCGTGTGAAATTTTTGTATTTTGTGGGCGGGAAGTTTTGCCGCTATGAGATTTTGAATTTGGCTAAGGTCCAACTATAATGATAAAAAATTGTGAGACCGTACTAGTACCTCTGTTCAAGGCCGAGTGCAAAATCAAATCATCATCACATTAAATACCGGTTACTACCATGATCATCATCTATCTCTGAAATTGGCTCATCCGCTAGATCTTGCAAATTATAATGATATGTAAGGGCAGCACCTTGCTTGTTCATTATTTAGTAGATCCAATCTGTTATAGTTGCTCCTTGATTCTTCAAGGATTGGTTTAATATCTGTATGGTTAGGCCTTGCAAACGGGTTGAACGATCCGGTAGTACGTAAGGTATGGTTTGCTAATCCTAAGAGGGATGTTCCGGGAATTGACTTAATGTTGGTTTTTAGGCCTCTTCTAGGGTTAGTTTTCCATTATCTTTCGTGTCTATTAGGCTCAACTACGCGTAGGATGTTCCGATCATGCGGTGAAAACCCTAAACTGTCGTAGATTGGTTTAGCTTTATATTGATCAAGCAGGAGCCCCATGTCATCGTTAACCCGACGTAAGCCATGGGGCGATCGGCTCTTTGAGCCGATCACAGGGCAACCTGAGAGCCGATAGGCTCGTATTTAATGTTTACGTGTCTGCCATGCAGGAAACTAATCGAAGCAATTCAACACCTTCCTGACCAGGTATAGGTCAGGTGGCACGCCCTGCAACCGCCAGGACGTGTGCCGGAACATTTGCGGGACGACGTCGAGGGACCAGGGCCCCCTGCAGTCTTGGAAGCCTCCCGGCTCTTCTGTTGCTTAACCACTGCTCGCCGATGGGTTTTGGCAGGCAACACATACGCACGCCCGGTGGGACCATCTTCCGCAACATCCACATCAACATCCGAGATGGCGGAAGAACCGGTCAAGTACGAAGATCTGCCTGCTGAGCACAAGAAGAAATATGATGATCTCAAGGCCATCTTCGAAGCCGATCTCATCGGCTCTTTCGAGAAGACCCGTTCGCACGGGATCAAGTTCAAAGGGTTCCAACCCGAAGGCGCGTTGGAGGGACTAGATCTATCTCTCCCTTCGGATGAACGTACCAGAGCCCTGCGGCAGGAAATTAACTATGCCGTCGCTCATTCTCTACATCGGCATTCTGAGAGCCTGGTGAACACTTTGGAGCGTGTTGCGCTTCACGTGGTGCAAGAAATCATGAAGCATCAGTATTCTCCTTCAGGACCTGCGCTAGGAACTCATCAGGGAGAGATACCGTTCTACACCAGGCCACCACTGCCGTACACGATGGCAGCTCCACGCAACAAGGTTCGCCGCGTACGTTGTCTACAAGGTTGGAGGTGATCCTGGCGATTACCAATTCCTGTATGAGCCGCCCAAGGAGATTCCACATGGATACGTGTGCACATACGTGCCGGACTGCAACAATTGGATGAGCCAGGTTACAGCAGGAGGGACTGCCACGGCAGGAAGGGTCGCCGGAACAGGAATAGTTGCTGGAGCAGGAAGCAGTTCTGGAGCAGATGCTGAGAAACAGGCGTGGCTAGCTAAATATGCCACCGGAACAAGTCATGAACGCTCAACCTCTGCAGCTCCTACGGTGGATGAGATCACCGCAATCTTGAGAGATCAGTTCGGCATCCTGCCGAAGAAGAGAATGATCGGCTATTCCAAGCCGTATCCCAACGAGTATGACCTAATCCCACTACCGCCTAAGTATCGGCTCCCTGACTTCACAAAATTCAGTGGATCAGAAGGAACCAGCTCAATTGAGCACGTGAGCCGATATTTGGCACAGTTGGGCATGGTCTCAGCTTCAGACGAGCTGCGTGTGAGGTTCTTCTCACAATCTCTCACGGGTCCGGCCTTTGGGTGGTACACCTCGTTGCCACCAGATTCGGTTCGGACGTGGAAGCAGCTGGAGGAACAATTCCACATACAATACCATTCAGAAGCTACTGAAGCTGGCATTGCCGATCTGACCCAGGTTCGGCAAGGCGAAAGACGGTGTCTGAATACATCCAGCCCAGGACCGTCAGGAACCGATGTTATTCGGTTCGTTTATCTGAGAAGGAAGCAGTCGAGCTGGCGATAGCAGGCCTGTCAGCGCCGCTCAAAGACGTGACCTTCCAAGCGGACTACAATTCACTGGCGCATATGGTTCAGAAATTGACATCGTATGAACAGCGCCACCCGGAATTGTACCAGGACAAGTTCAAGCGCGTCGCCCTGATCGAGATGGAAGAAGATGAAGATTCTGTAGGAGATCAGGAAGTCGCTGTAGCTGAATGGACTCGGGGGGCAAAGCCCGTGTCTTGCAAGTGGGTGAAACAACCAGGGCCTGCAAAAGGGTTTGACTTTGATTTAAGCAAAACGGAGCAAATTTTTGATTTGTTGCTGAAGGAAAAACAGCTGAAGTTACCCGAAGGCCACAAAATCCCCACGGTACAAGAGATGAACGGCAGGCCATACTGCAAATGGCATCACACGTTCACCCATGCCACCAACTGCAAAGTCTTGCGCGGACAGATTCAAATGGCGATAGAACAAGGCCGATTACTCTTCGGTCAGTTTGCCATGAGAGTTGATACGAATCCGTTTCCCGACGTCAACATGGTGGATCTCAGTCACTGCATACGCGAGCCAGGTTTCTCTTTTGATATCAACATGGCAGGGCTTGCAGATCGCCATAGCAAGGATAAGCCAGAGAGCAGTCACTCCCGTGGCAAAGATAAAGAGGAGGCCGATCCACGCGGCCGTGACATGATGACAAACGGTACTTGACTGAGGAAGAGGTGAGAAGCGTGCGGTATCAACGGCCACTTTCCGCGCACCTCCTCAACAAATATGAGCAGCAGTACGACCATCGTCGGCGCTACGACGTAGAGGATGATAGATATCGTCGGTCTGATGCAGACAACAGGAAATACCGTCGATACGAAGGGTATGAGCGTCACGCTAGAGGGAGATCAAGAGAGCAAGAGGACATGGATAGGCATTGGAACTGTCCTTTCTTCAAACATTGTTGGGACTCGGGAATGAGCCGATTGCCTACAATCGAGAACTGCCCAGAATGCAAACAGAGGAGGAGGGAACAAATGAAGTTTCAGTGTTCAAACGTCTAGGACCTCTCCCACCTCAGAAAAAACGAGCTGAGTCATCTCAAGATGAAGACTTCGAGGAGTCAGAGGAAGAGATCATCACCGGCCAAGGTGGTGCCCTGATGGACTCAGCCACTCCCAAAAGCGCAGAGTGCAATGACTACGTAACTTGGAGGGCGGCGAGGTACAGTACTGTACACGTTGAGGAAAGCACGGCCCGATCTGGCCGTGAAAATTCAGCAAACATTGGAGACGAGGCACGCCACAGAAGAAAGTGTGGCGACGCAAGCAGACAAAAGCCGATGCAGAGGCATCGGCTGATACAAACATGGTGTTCATCCTTCCGTAGAGTTTTGTGCTCCAAGAGACGAGGAAGTGTCGGTGGCACAGTTTGATTGCGGCCCGCGGCCAGTCATCTTTAAGAAGCCACGAGAGAAGAGCTACAGGCATCTGAAAGCCCTATACCTGAAAGGTTATATCAATGGGCAACCTATCAGCAAGATGTTGGTTGACACGGGGCGGCAGTCAACATAATGCCGTACTCCATGTTACGACGTTTGGGACGTTCCAATGAAGATCTGATCAAAACCAACGTCACGCTAAGCGATTTCAATGGCCAAGCGTCAGAAGCCAAGGGTGTTCTGAACGTGGACTTAACTGTCGGCCGAAAGACCATCCCTACGTCCTTCTTCATCGTCGACAGCAAGAGCACTTATGCTGTCCTGCTAGGAAGGGATTGGATCCACGCTAACTGTTGCATTCCATCCACAATGCATCAGTGCATCATACAATGGGATGGAGATGAAGTGGAGGTTGTTCATGCAGATGATTCGATCGAAATCTCTTTGGCCGCCATGAACATCTGGGAAGCAAACGACCAAGAGCCGCTCTCTGGAATCAATCTGGACGGCTGTGAGCGCATCGAAGCTTCAAAAAACGGGGTGAGGCTGGTCTTATCCACCGGCCTGACAGAGTAACAAGTTCCGAGTCTATGGACGTACGTGGCAAGGCCGATCCCTGCGATCGGCCCCAAAAAATAAAAAGCAAGGATCTCACCTCAAGCATGTCACGTAGCCATAGCGGAGAACCAAAAAGTTGTGAACCCTCAGTAAACATTGCAATGAAAAAGGAGGCCGATTCTAGCAATCGGCCAAAATTAGCCTCAACATGCCTTCTGCCTGTGTTCAGCATTGATTTAGCAGGCGATGGGAAGCTGGGGAATGGGTTTACAGCATCTGATGGACAGGAAGAGTAGAGACCTTTACTTAGCGATACAACTGCAAGGGAGGCCGATTCCAGCAATCGGCCAAAACACATTCTCACCACATTTGCTAGTCGCTGTGCTATTTAGCATGGTGGGTGATGTGAAAGGCTTATAGTTGGCTGAAAAGCCGATATCTTCAATCACTTGAAGGATTCGGCTCGGGGGGCATACACACAGAGATACAAGGCCACGAAGTATGTACCCAGGAGGAGCCGATTCATGAAATCGATCGGCTAATAAAAAATCGAAAATAGAAAATTTTTAAGCACAGCCGATGCTCGGACATCGACTTCAGAATAAAAAGCCGATGCACAGCCATCGACTCAAGAGGTACAAGCTGTTACAACAGAAGTACATGTTCAGTGGAACAGTTATCATTACATGGAGGGGCTCTACTGAAGGAATGCCTCAAGGGCACAAAGTGCAGAAGCACGAACATGATCTACCTCGGCGATCTCAGCCTCGTCATCTTCATCCTGGCCCGTCACCAACTGCTTGTTCAAGGTGCGGATTTCGGCCAGATCAGTCTTCAGTTCAGCTTTGAGACCCTCTGCTTCTTCGTGGGAGCGGGCAATGAGAGCTTCCTTATCTTGGATGAGCTGCTTGGTTACCCGCACCCTCTCTTCGAGGTCCTCCAACTCCTTCCGCAAGATCTCAGTTCAGCGGTGCTGGTGGATGTGTCAGTTTTTGCGTCCAAAGCTGCCTTTTTCTCATTAAGCCGCTGACACTTGTCTGCAATATCGGCTTTCAATGGAAGCTGGGCGTGGCGCAAGCCGATTCTCTGACGAGCCAAGGTCACCCTTGACCTGTAAGCAGACAAAGTCACCACGGGCCAGAGCTTCACCTGCAATGTCACCGGGAGATGAGGCTGGAGGTCTTCGAGAATGCTCTTTATTCCCTCGGTGTCTTCAACCAATGTCTCGATTGAGGAGGAGAGCAAGGCCTTGAGCTGTTGGAGTTGACCATGGGTAGCGTTGTGCCCTGACTCTTCGCTTGCTTTAGCAGACGGTTCGATGAATTCTGGGTCAAACGTTAACAGATTTGAAAGATCATAACCCTGACAAACAACAAGAACACCGTCAGTACGCAGCAAAAAAGCAAGGAAGAGCTAAGGAAAGGAGGTATACCTCTCCTAAGACCATAGGGGCGGCCGATGAAGAAGCGATCGGCTCTTGTGTCTCTGCTGAGGGTGTGGCCAAGGTGGTAGCCTTGTCGACTCCACTTTTGGAGGTTGCTAGGTCCAGGGCGGTGGATGGCATCACTACCTCCTTGACTTCCCCACTAGAGGTGTCATTGGTCTGAAAAGGGAGCAATTAGCCGATGGGAACAACAATAGGTCAGCACCAAATATGAATCAAGAAGAGTGTGGAGAGCAATTACGTTCGAAAGCTCCTGGTCTGATGAAGAGGTTTGTGGCGTTTTACGAGCCCTTGATACGTCTCCAACGTATCGATAATTTCTTATGTTCCATGCTACTTTATTGATGATACCTACATGTTTTATGCACACTTTATGTCATATTCGTGCATTTTCTGGAACTAACCTATTAACAAGATACCGAAGTGCCAGTTCCTGTTTTCTGCTGTTTTTGGTTCAGAAATCCTAGTAACGAAATATTCTCAATTGGACGAAATCAACGCCAGTTCCTATTTTGCCGGAAGCATCAGAACACCCGAGAGCCGCGGAGGGGGCCCTGTGGGCCCCAGATGATAGGGTGGCGCGGCGGGGCTGGGCCGCGCCACCCTATGGTGTGGTCGCCTTTGACCCTCTGCGCCGCCTCTTCGCCTATATAAAGCCCCCTGTCGAAAACCCTTACGGAGAACCACGATACGGAGAAAACCTTCCGAGCCGCCGCCATCGCGAAATCAAGATTCGGGGGACAGAAGTCTCTGTTCAGGACGGGGAATTGCCCCCGGAGTCGTCTCCACCGCCGTCTCCACCGCCATCTTCACCGCCATCGCTGCCTCCATGATGAGGAGGGAGTAATTCACCCCCGGGGCTGAGGGCTCCGCTGTAGCTATGTGGTTCATCTCTCTCTTTATGTGATCTAGTTGAATATCGTCTATGTGCTACTCTAGTGATGTTATTAAAGTACTCTATTCCTCCTCCACGTGTGTAAAGGTGATAGTGTGTGCACCGTGTGAGTACTTGGCGTAGGCTATGATTATGATCTCTTGTAGATTATGAAGTTAATTATTGCTATGATGGTATTGATGTGTATTATTCCTCCTACATATGCATGATGGTGATAGTGTGCATGCTATGTTAGTTCTTGGTGTAATTATGTTGATCTATCTTGCACTCTAAGGTTATTTAAATATGAACATTGCATTGTGGAGCTTGTTAACTCCGGCATTGAGGGTTCGTGTAATCCTACGCAATGCGTTCATCATCCAACAAAAGAGTGTAGAGTAGTCTTATTATGTGATCATTGTTGAGAGTGTCCACTAGTGAAAGCAGGATCCCTAGGCCTTGCTTCCAAGCATCGAATCTTCGTTTGTTTACTGTTTTGTTGCATGTTTACTCGCTGCCATATTTTATTCAGATTGCTATTACCACTCATATACATCCATATTACTTGTATTTCACTATCTCTTCGCCGAACTAGTGCACCTATACACCTGACAAGTGTATTTGGTGTGTTGGGGACACAAGAGACTTCTTGCTTTGTGATTACAGGGTTGCTTGAGAGGGATATCTTTGACCTCTTCCTCCCTGAGTTCGATAAACCTTGGGTGATCCACTTAAGGGAAAACTTGCTGCTGTTCTACAAACCTCTGCACTTGGAGGCCCAACACTGTCTACAGGAAAGGAGGGGGAACGTAGACATCAAGCACTTTTCTGGCGCCGTTGCCGGGGAGGAAAGGTAAAAGGTACTCACACTCCGGATCTCGGCTACTAAGCTATTTCCCGGCGCCGTTGTAAGTACTCGAAGCTATTTCCTTTAGACTCTGCAATTGCGACATTTGGTTTCTTGTTTACACTAGTTAGGCATAATGGAAAACAACAAAAATATGAGAGATCTTTATGAACTTTATCTTGAATTAGGACATGATGTGTTTGAAGAAAGAATTAAGAAACCCATGGAACTTTATATGCATGCTAATGGGAATGTTATTACTATGAATGCTTTGAACACCATTGTTGCTAATGCTATGAAAAATTCTAAGCTTGGGGAAGCTGGTTTTGATGAGCATGATATTTTTAGTCCCCCAAGCATTGAGGAGAAAATTTACTTTGATGATACTTTGTCTCCCATTTATGATGATTATAATGATAGTAGTCTTTTGTTACCACCTGTTATGGAGGATAAATTTGATTATGATTACAATATACCTCCTATATTTGATAGCTACTTTGTTGAATTTGCTCCCACTACAATTAATAAGAATGACTATGCTTATGTTGGGAGTAGTAATTATTTTATGCATGAGACTCATGATAAGAATGCTTTATGTGATAGTTATATTGTTGAGTTTGCTCATGATGCTACTGAAAGTTATTATGAGAGAGGAAAATATGGTTGTAAAAAATTTCATGTTACTAAAACACCTCTCTATGTGCTGAAATTTTTGAAGCTACACTTGTTTTATCTTCCTATGCTTGTTACTTTGCTCTTCATGAACTTGTTTACTTACAAGATTCCTATGCATAGGAAGCATGTTAGA
The DNA here is from genome assembly GCA_030979885.1 of Lolium multiflorum. Taxonomy (NCBI): domain Eukaryota; kingdom Viridiplantae; phylum Streptophyta; class Magnoliopsida; order Poales; family Poaceae; genus Lolium; species Lolium multiflorum. Next base: position 110,087,653 of record CM061751.1, read on the forward strand.
CTTAAATGTGTTTTGAATTTGCCTCTTGATGCTCTCTTTTGCTTCAAATACTATTTCTTGCGAGTGCATCATTAAAACTGCTGAGCCCATCTTAATGGCTATAAAGAAAGAACTTCTTGGGAGATAACCCATGTGTTTTTTTACTACAGTACTTTGTTTTATATTTGAGTCTTGGAAGTTGTTTACTACTGTAGCAACCTCTCCTTATCATGTTTTTGTGCCAAGTAAAGTTTCTATGTCAAAGTTGATGTTATATTTGGGATCGCTGCGCAGAAACAGCATTGCTGTCTGTCACGAATCTGGGCACAGTTCTCTGTAGAAAATTCGAAAAAATCTGCCAATTTACGAGCGTGATCCTCAGATATGTACGCAACTTTCATTAGTTTTGAGTTTTTCCATTTGAGCAAGTCTGGTGCCATTTTGAAATTCGTCTTTACGGACTGTTCTGTTTTTGACAGATTCTGCCTTTTATTTCGCATTGCCGCTTTTGTTAAGTTGAATGAGTTTCTTTGTTCCATTAACTTTCAGAAGTTATGTGCAATGTCCAGAAGTGTTAAGAATGTTTGTGTCACCTCTGAACATGTGAATTTTTGATTATGCACTAACCCTCTAATGAGTTTGCTTGAAGTTTGGTGTGAAGGAAGTTTTCAAGGGTCAAGAGAGGAGTATGATATACTATGATCAAGAGGAGTGAAAGCTCTAAGCTTGGGGATGCCCCCGTGGTTCACCCCTGCATATTTTAAGAAGACTCAAGCGTCTAAGCTTGGGGATGCCCAAGGCATCCCCTTCTTCATCGACAACATCATCAGGTTCCTCCCCTGAAACTATATTTTTATTCAATCACATCTTGTGTACTTTACTTGGAGCGTCTGTGTGTGCTTTTATTTTTGTTTTGTTATCTTAGTTCTCTGAATAAGTTCATCCTTGTGTGGGAGAGAGACACGCTCCGCTGGTTCGTATGAACACATGTGTTCTTAGCTCATAATATTCATGGCGAAGTTTCCTCTTCGTTATATTGTTATATGGTTGGAATTAGAAAATGCTACATGTAGTAATTCTAAAATGTCTTGGATAATGTGATACTTGGCAATTGTTGTGCTCATGTTTAAGCTCTTGCATCATATACTTTGCACCCATTAATGAAGAAATACATAGAGCTTGCTAAAATTTGGTTTGCATATTTGGTCTCTCTAAGGTCTAGATAATTTCTAGTATTGAGTTTTGAACAACAAGGAAGACGGTGTAGTAGAGTCTTATAATGTTTACAATATGTCTTTTATGTGAGTTTTGCTGCACCGGTTCATCCTTGTGTTTGTTTCAAATAAACCTTGCTAGCCTAAACCTTGTATCGAGAGGGAATACTTCTCATGCATCCAAATCCTTGAGCCAACCACTATGCCATTTGTGTCCACCATACCTACCTACTACATGGTATTTCTCCGCCATTCCAAAGTAAATTGCTTGAGTGCTACCTTTAAACAATTCAAAAGTTATTACCTCTTATTTGTGTCAATGTTTTATAGCTCATGAGGAAGTATGTGGTGTTTATCTTTCAATCTTGTTGGGCAACTTTCACCAATGGACTAGTGGCTTCATCCGCTTATCCAATAATTTTGCAAAAAGAGCTGGCAATGGGATTCCCAGTCCCAAATTAATTAACAAAAATAGACACTCCTCCATGGTATGTGATTGTTGGACGGCACCCGAAGGATTCGGTTAGCCATGGCTTGAGAAAGCAAAGGTGGGGAGGAGTGTCATCATAATAAAACTAAAATAAAAAAGGCACTCCTTCATGGTATGAGATTGTTGGCAGGCACCCGAGGATTCGGTTAGCCATGGTTTGTGAAAGAAAGGTTGGAAGGAGTGCCACCCAAAAATAAAATAAAATGGGAGCCGCTCTTTGAAGGTTTGTCTGGCAAGGGGGTTAGAGTACCCGCTACCATTTGTTGACAACAACAAACACCTCTCAAAATTTTACTTTTATGCTCTCTTTATGTTTTCAAAACCAAAGCTCTAGCACAAATATAGCAATCGATGCTTTCCTCTTTGAAGGACCATTCTTTTACTTTTATTGTTGAGTCAGTTTACCTATCTCCCTCCACCTTAAGAAGAAAACACTTGTGTGAACTGTGCATTGATTCCTACATACTTGCATATTGCACTTGTTATATTACTTTATGTTGACAATATCCATGAGATATACATGTTGTAAGTTGAAAGCAACCGCTGAAACTTAATCTTCCTTTGTGTTGCTTCAATACCTTTACTTTGATTTATTGCTTTATGAGTTAACTCTTATGCAATACTTATTGATGCTTGTCTTGAAGTACTATTCATGAAAAGTCTTTGCTATATGATTCACTTGTTTACTCATGTCATTACCTTTGTTTTGATCGCTGCATTCATTACATATGTTTACAAATAGTATGATCAAGATTATGATGGCATGTCACTTCAGAAATTATCTTTGTTATCGTTTTACCTGCTCGGGACGAGCAGAACTAAGCTTGGGGATGCTGATACGTCTCCAACGTATCGATAATTTCTTATGTTCCATGCTACTTTATTGATGATACCTACATGTTTTATGCACACTTTATGTCATATTCGTGCATTTTCTGGAACTAACCTATTAACAAGATGCAGTGAGTTCCATTTCTGCTGTTTTTGGTTTCAGAAATCCTAGTAACGAAATATTCTCGGAATTGGACGAAATCAACGCCCAGGTTCCTATTTTGCCCGGAAGCATCAGAACACCCGAGAGCCGCAGAGGGGGCCTGTGGGCCCATGATAGGGTGGCGCGGCCAGGGCTGGGCCCGCGCCACCCTATGGTGTGGTCGCCCTTTGACCCTCTGCGCCGCCTCTTCGCTATATAAAGCCCCCATCGAAAACCCTTACGGAGAACCACGATACGGAGAAAACCTTCCGAGCCGCCGCCATCGCGAAATCAAGATTCGGGGGACAGAAGTCTCTGTTCCGGCACCCTGCCGGACGGGGAATTGCCCCGGAGTCGTCTCCACCGCCGTCTCCGCCATCTTCACCGCCATCGCTGCCTCCATGATGAGGAGGGAGTAATTCACCCCGGGGCTGAGGGCTCCGCTGTAGCTATGTGGTTCATCTCTCTCTTTATGTGATCTAGTTGAATATCGTCTATGTGCTACTCTAGTGATGTTATTAAAGTACTCTATTCCTCCTCCACGTGTGTAAAGGTGATAGTGTGTGCACCGTGTGAGTACTTGGCGTAGGCTATGATTATGATCTCTTGTAGATTATGAAGTTAATTATTGCTATGATGGTATTGATGTGTATTATTCCTCCTACATATGCATGATGGTGATAGTGTGCATGCTATGTTAGTTCTTGGTGTAATTATGTTGATCTATCTTGCACTCTAAGGTTATTTAAATATGAACATTGCATTGTGGAGCTTGTTAACTCCGGCATTGAGGGTTCGTGTAATCCTACGCAATGCGTTCATCATCCAACAAAAGAGTGTAGAGTAGTCTTATTATGTGATCATTGTTGAGAGTGTCCACTAGTGAAAGCAGGATCCCTAGGCCTTGCTTCCAAGCATCGAATCTTCGTTTGTTTACTGTTTTGTTGCATGTTTACTCGCTGCCATATTTTATTCAGATTGCTATTACCACTCATATACATCCATATTACTTGTATTTCACTATCTCTTCGCCGAACTAGTGCACCTATACACCTGACAAGTGTATTTGGTGTGTTGGGGACACAAGAGACTTCTTGCTTTGTGATTACAGGGTTGCTTGAGAGGGATATCTTTGACCTCTTCCTCCCTGAGTTCGATAAACCTTGGGTGATCCACTTAAAGGAAAACTTGCTGCTGTTCTACAAACCTCTGCACTTGGAGGCCCAACTCCTGGTCTGATGAAGAGGTTTGTGGCGTCTTACGAGCCCTCTTGATGCATCGGCTCTTTGTACGTAGACCACCATGTCCTGCTTTTGGAGAAGCCTGGAAAGAAGCAGGTTCGGGAGCTGACCGTTTCTTGGAAGCCGATGGCAAGTCTGGCGGGCTCGGCGTGGTGTTCTCCCCGGAGGCGCTTGAACTTGAGTCCTCTTGGTTGGACTGTGTATCCTCGCTGGAGATTTCTTCAGTAGAGGTCTGTGAAAGAAATATGAACACGTTACAAAAGCCTAGAAGAATGAAGGAAACCAGCCAAGGCGTGGATTAGCTTACGTGCAGAACTTCTTGGGCTGGAGAGGAGGTTTGGCGCCTCAAGGTCTTCCTGGTAGCTACTTTCCTCACTGCTGTTCTCGCTAGGGCTCGGGGGCAGCTGGCCTGGAAGATGCTCCGCTCTTGGGAGCCGATTTTGGTAAAATCGGCTGGTTCTGCATCACGACCTTCTTCAAGGATGGTGAGTTTTTGCAGAAGAGGACCACCGGAGCTGGTGGGTGGAGTGTGAAAGAGGAGCCATCATCATGTACAGGCTCTGGACCATCTTGTTGCTGCAAGAAAACAGAGCAGGATTGTAAAAAGAAGGATACTGCAGTAAGCTACTTCAAGGCAAAATTGTGAGCAGTGGTACCTGTTCTGCAGGGATATCATATTCAGCATCCAGTTGTTTCAGCAATGGTCCTAGAGCTCTTCGGAAGGCATGAGTCTTCCACATTGCCCACCAGGCCTCGAAATCATCCGTTGATGAAGTGAAAGAGAGGTTGTGAGGAATTGGGATGACTAGACCATCGAAGAAGGAGTAACACCTCTGACTAGTAAGGACATCGGGCAAGTCGGCCCTGCTTTCTGTTAAGAAGTGGAGAAAGAAGTGGGGAGACACTTGCCCAAGACCAAACTGTCGGGCTGCTATGACCGGTTGATAGGACTCATAACCAGGTTTGATGATCCTGTTGGAGGTACTCATGCCCACCGGAAGAAAACAGGGACGAATCATGATGGAGTATAATTGCCGGGTGCTGGTGTCATCGGCAAAGCTGTCTAGCCTAAAGGAGACTGGATTTTCGAAGTGCTCAGACTCCGTGTAAGGAAAGAAGAGAGGATTGTCCAGACCTTGGAAGAAGATGCTGAACCATTTTGAGGTTTCTTGGGGGATCAGCTTACTGCCTGGGAGGCTGTACAAGGCTTGGCCGTAGCTAGTGCATCGGATTTGCTTCCCAGTAGCATCTGGAAAGGTGCGAGTGGCCAGACGAGGGAAGTTTGGGATGTGGCTCTGGAAGTAGAGTTGGGCCCATAGCTGAATGAACCACCAAGGACCTCCTGTTTTAACTGTTTTTTGGGAAAACAGTTTGACAGACATCAGTTGGAGATATCGATAGACCTCTCCAAGGAACAGTTTGCCAATGCCTAGTTTGGTGCCTTTGGCAAGTTCATAGGCCAAGGAGAGGTAATTCTTGGTGGGAGCAAGGGAAGGGCCGCAGAATGTGACATGCTACCAACATAATCTTGATCAATACTATTGTAAAGCATATGAGATGAATGAAGTGACTCAAAGCAATGGTCTATAGTTTGCTAACAAAAAGATAATGACTAAACAACTGAATCATATAGCAAAAACTTTTCATGAATAGTACTTTCAAGACAAGCATCAAAAAGTCTTGCATAAGAGTTAACTCATAAAGCAATAGATTCTTAATACAAGGTTTTGAAGCAACACAAAGGAAGATTTAAGTTTCAACAATTGCTTTCAACTTTCAACATGCATATCTCATGGATAATTGTCAACACAAAGTAATATAATAAGTGCAATAAGTAAGCATGTAAGAATCAATGCACACAGTTGACACAAGTGTTTTCTTCTAAGATAGAAAGAAGTAGGTAAACTGACTCAACATAAAGTAAAAGAAAGGCCCTTCGCAGAGGGAAGCAGGGATTAAATCATGTGCTAGAGCTTTTCAAGTTTTGAAATCATATATAGAGAGCATAAAAATAAAGTTTTGAGAAGTGTTTGTTGTTGTCAACGAATGGTAGTGGGTACTCTAACCCCCTTGTCAAACAGACTTTCAAAGAGCGGCTCCCACGAAGGACGTTATCTCTACCAGCAAGGTAGATCATCCCTCTTCTCTTTTGTTTACACATGTATTTTAGTTTTATTTATAGATGACACTCCTCCCAACCTTTTGCTTTCACAAGCCATGGCTAACCGAATCCTCGGGTGCCTTCCAACATTTCACATACCATGGAGGAGTGTCTATTGCAAAATTAAGTTGCTTACTGATAAATCAGGGCAAAACATGTGAAGAGAATTATTAATGAAAGTTAATTAATTGGGGCTGGGCACCCCGTTGCCAGCTCTTTTTGCAAAATTATTGGATAAGCGGATGTATATGCCACTAGTCCATTGGTGAAAGTCTGCCCAACAAGATTGAAAGATAAAACACCACATACTTCCTCATGAGCTATAAAACATTGACACAAATAAGGAGTAATAAAGTTTTGAATTGTTTAAAGGTAGCACATGAAGTATTTACTTGGAATGGCAGAAAAATACCACATAGTAGGTAGTTATGATGGACACAAATGGCATAGGTTTTGGCTCAAGGTTTTGGATGCACGAGAAGCATTCCCTCTCAGTACAAGGCTTTGGCTAGCAAGGTTGTTTGAAGCAAACACAAGTATAAACCGGTACATCAAAACTTACACAAGAAAATATTGCAAGCATTATAAGACTCTACATTGTCTCCTTGTTGCTCAAACACTTTTACTAGAAAATATCTAGACCTTAGAGAGACCAATCATGCAATCTAAATTTCAACAAGCTCTACGGTAGTTCTCCACTAATAGGTTTAAACTACATGATGCAAGAGCTTAAACATGATCTACTTGAGAGCTCAAAACAATTGCCAAGTATCAAATTATTCAAGACAATATGAAGTATTTTCTGTTTCCAACCAAATAACAATAAGTATAAGTGCCGCGGCTTTCAGCTTTCGCCATGAACATGAAAAATAAAACGAAGAACATAAGTGTTCAAATGAAAAAGCGGAGCGTGTCTCTCTCCCACACAAGCATGCTGGGATCTGATTTATTCAGAGAACTTAAAATAACAAACGAGAATAAAAGCACACGGACGCTCCAAGTAAAGCACATAAGATGTGACGGAATTAAAATATAGTTTCACTAGAGGTGACCTGATAAGTTTGATGAAGAAGGGGATGCCTTGGGCATCCCCAAGCTTAGACGCTTGAGTCTTATTGAAATATGCAGGGATGAACCACGGGGGCATCCCCAAGCTTAGACTTTTCACTCTTCTTGATCATATTATATCATCCTCCTCTCTTGATCCTTGAAAACTTCCTTCACACCAAACTCAAAGCAATCTCATTAGAGGGTTAGTGCATAATCAAAAATTCACATGTTTAGCAAGAACACAATCATTCCCAACACTTCTGGACATTACCCAAGGCTACTGAAATTTAATGGAGCAAAGAAATCCACTCAAACACAGTAAAAGAGGCAATGCGAAATAAAAGGCAGAATCTGTCAAAACAGAACAGTCCGTAAAGATGAATTTTCGAGTCACTTAACTTGCTCAGATGGAAAAGCTCCAGTTGAATGAAAGTTGCGTACATATCTGAGGATTACTCATGAATTTTTTCAGCATTTTTAGATTTTATACAGAGAGAAAAACCCAAATTCGTGACAGCTAAAAATACACTACTTTATGAGCTTTGCGAGAGACGTACACAAGTCCAAAACTATTTCTTCATGTAGCAGCATTTCCAGCTGGCCGACCTAAACCGATAACTTATTTAGCCAGATTTTATTTATTTGGCTAGGCTGGCAGATCATTGTGGATGGTGGTCCGGTCTGCCATTCTAGTGCATCCAGCGGTCCGACCTATTTTGTTCTATGTCTCTCACGGTAGTACAAGTCGTTCGGTGGTCTCACGCGGTCGCAGAAGTACAGGGTTCGATACCGCTCAGGTATCACCTCAGACACATATAATGCATAACGAGCGGCGATACGTCGACCGGTACTTGTACCAGTAGTATCGCTTAGTGAACCACACTCGTTGATGAGGACTAATAGTAACACCTAGAGCGGTACTACCACTCACCCAAGGGTAGTACCGATCATACGCGAATCTGCATATAATGACTAGATTTTGTGGGGACGTACTTAAGCCCCCTTTTCCCCATTATCTGTAACTCTTTCTTATTCTCTCTCCTCCATTGTTGGCCTTAAAGATCTTGCCTTATCTCTTGATTCCTCCCATAATTCTTGAATCTTCTTGAGGGAAAAGAGAGAGGGGATCTAGATCTACTACCCACCAGTCAAAATCTTCTCTTAGTAAGGGGAACTTACTACGAGAAGATTTTGGGATCTTTTGTGGATTTTCTCCCTTGTTATTCCTCCCTTATTCCTCCCATAAGATTTTGTAACTTTGGTGGAATTTGAGAGTGAATGATTTGACCACTTGTGTTCTTGCCATTGCATAAGGTGCATCAGTTTGAGATCTCTACGGAGACTCGGTGAAGTGAGAGTTTGTGGGTGATTTCTCTTGGGTTCTTGTACCCGGACCTTGTACCCCTTGGGTTATTGGAGCCCTAGACGGCTTGTTGGCCTTTGTGACGTTGTGGTCTTGGTGGAAATTACCTAGGAGCCTCCAGTTGTTGTGGAATTTGCCTCAAGATTGTGACCTTCATGGAGATTACTTGGAAGCCTCCAATTAAGTTGTGGAGCTTTCCCCAAGCTTGTACGGGTTCGGTGACCACCCTCAAGGGTTTCTTAGTGAATTGAGGATTTCCCTTTTGGTGAGAAGGCTCGAGGAGTATATGGTGTGTTACGGTGACATTTGGAGTGCCTTGTGTTTCCACACTGTTCCAACAGAGAGTGGCACCCGCAAGGGTGTGAACCTCAAAACACATCATCATCTCCATGTGCCTCCGTTATTTCTCAACCACATCTCCTTTACCTATGCACTCTACTATGTGATAACCGGTTCGTGCAATCACCTCAGGTCTAAGGATTCTTTTGGTTAAGTCGGACCACATGATGAATTTCTCGTGGGCGGCTTAATCATTAAGTCAGTCGTCCGGCTTAACTCTTTAACCGAGTCACTGTAACTTGCATTAGTATCACATGCCCATGACTAGTGGAACCGGGTCATCTGCCGCCTTACACATTGTCTAGGTTAAGTGTCCGACTTAACCATTTCTACTACAGACAAATTGGTATAAACTAGTTAAACATATGGTTGCATAACATAATCACGTAATTGATGGCATATCTAATGTTTGCACATGAATAACTTATGAATAAGAGAATAATGAACGTTTGATTGTCACACATATTGCTAACACGAGCTTCTCTTGAGCTAAGCACTGCCACACTCAATAGCTGGTCAATTAATCACACATATGAACCTGGTCAAATAGATTATGTAGTCATTATCACACATATTACAATTAATCAGTTTTAGTCAAAGAATGCTAGGTTTAGGAAGAAGTCAGACTCATATTGCCTTGTACTATGTACTAGTATTACGAAGAATAAAGAGAGTGATCAGCCATTCAGCGTTACTGAACGAGGTGAGAGTATGTAAAGTTCTGCACTGAATTTCCACAGGCCAACAGTCTGAGCTGAATGTGGATCGTATCTCTTTCTTACTTGGCTTTCTGAACAATAGAAAAAGAGCTGCTGTCCGGCACTAATTCTTCTCCAGCCCAGCTTCAGTAGCATGATTTATTAATTTGTGACGATCAAACCTTGAAGCAGGGAACGCGAGTGCTGAACTGCTGATCCACCGTCGCCGTCCATGAGAGGGATCACTCCAGTAGGCCTCCCTCCCTTACTCCGGCACTAATGCCGTTGTTGGCACACGGTTGCAAGTAACCTGAAAATTAAAAGATGCCGCGCGCGCTGCTACTCGTTCCACACAGAAACTGGAATACGACCTCTCACAAAAACTTGTAATACGACCTATCATACAACACTACATGCCGGCACTTCTTAGATCCATTCACGTACCATTGTCAAAAAAAAAAAGATCCATTCACGTACCAGTCCAGATTAATGGCGGTTAGCTATGGCTACCTGAATTTCATCTGACATGATTGAACCAAGATGTTGCCAAAAAGAGTTCAGTTTTCCATGCAATAAAAGGGAGAGTAAGACGCCTAAATTTGTGGTCGGGGGAACTTCAACCCAGGTGGTGGGGTGTACATCACTCCCTCTAATTTCAGTCCCTTGTATTTTTACAAGGTTCAGCATAAGCTCCCTCTTTTCATATGTACTCCCTCCGTCCTTAAGTAAGTGTAACTTAGGATATGTCTTTAGTTAAACTTTATCAGTTTTGGCTAACTCTCTTGAAAAAATTTAGCAAAATTTAATGACACTAAACCGTTAGATTCATATTGACATGTAGTTTAATAATAATATAGTAATTTGATGTCACATATATTTATATTTTTGTGTAAAAGTTAGGTTAAATTTGAAAACGTTTGACTTTCAAAAGAGCAGAACACACACTTATTCACCGACGGAGGGAGTATATACAAGACCCGTTACCAAATATGAAATATCAAGTATAAATAAATGATCAATTATTATCTATTTGAATACATCACAATGAAAATTTCTAGGTGGTTCTATCTATGTGTTATTTGCGGAAAACACAATTTTATGGAACAACCTTTTGCGTACATTGAAGAAGCGATTATTCTTTCATAATTAAATTTTCCATAAAATATTTTTAGTCTCTTGAGATTTTGTATGTACCTTAATTTGCACCTCATTTGCCAAATTCAAATAAGTTTGGCCTCTCACACAATCCTAAGTCCTTTTTGAAGGAATCCCAAGTGCTTTTCTCGCTAGTCTCACCTGGCTTTGACCTCACTTCCACATGTGTACCTCCAACCTTAGTTTCTTCTTGAGATCCTAGTTATGTTTTATACTCGATCAAAGCTTTTCTCCCTTCTTTTTTTGAGAGAGAATGTGGCACTTTATTGATCAAATAGCATCATTACAAAGTTCATTCCGTATCAGTTTCGGGATCACACCTACAGAAATATTACAAACCAGGGACTTCCGAGCGAGCCAACTTGTGTGCTACCACATTCAGTTTACAACTAGCGAATTTAAACACGCAAGACTGGAAGTCTGCCGCCAAAGATTTGATATCATTTATTACAGAACCTAGAAGAGACCGGTCCATACGTGTTGAAGAGATACGTTGGATCAAAGAGAGGAAATCAGACACAAGCACTGCCTTTGTAATGCCATGGTATCGAGAGATCGTCAGAGCACGTCGAACTGCGATTGCCTCTGCCATTTCCGGTGACGGAAAACCATCGATTCCCTCGCTGGCAGAAAGGATGAAGTCACCATTGTGATCCCTCGGCACAACGCCACAGCCCATGCAGCGACCCGCTGGAAACAGAGAAGCATCGACATTGATAGTTTGATACAGGTAAAATCTGAAGGAGGAGGAACCCAACGAGAAACCACCACCCCAGCCGACCTCTTCCCTGTATCTGAACGACCTGCCCAAGTGAGTCGGAATCATCTCCACATATACCAAAATCTTCGACGCCACTCTCAAAGCTTGACGATGCACATTATTATTTTTGGCATCATTCCGAGCATCCCAAATCTGCCACACAATAACAGCTAGAACCGTGGCACTTGTGCTGGATTCCCGCTTTAGACAACTAAAGATCCATTGCTTGGTGATATGTCTCTAACGTATCGATAATTTCTTATGTTCCATGCTACTTTATTGATGATACCTACATGTTTTATGCACATTATATGTCATATTTATGCATTTTCTGGAACTAACCTATTAACAAGATGCCGAAGAGGCTTGTGTTTTCATGTTTTTGGTTTCAGAAATCCTAGTAAGGAAATATTCTCGGAATTGGACGAAATCACCGCCTGGGGTCCTATTTTTGCACGGAGCTTCGAGAAGACCGAAGGGGAAGGAAGTGGGGCCACGAGGTGGCCACACCATGGGCGGCGCGGCCCAGGCCCTGGCGCGCCGGCCCATGGTGTGGGCCCTCGTCGCCCCCGACCTACCCTTTCGCCTATTTAAAGCCTCGTCGCAAACCCCCAGTATCGAGAGCCACGATACGGAAAACCTTCCGGAGACGCCGCCGCCGAATCCCATCTCGGGGGATTCAGGAGATCGCCTCGGCACCTGCCGGAGGGATTCATCTCCCGGAGGACTCTTCATCGCCATGATCGCCTCGGAGTGATGAGTGAGTAGTTCACCCCTGGACCATGGGTCCATAGCAGTAACTAGATGGTCGTCTTCTCCTTGTTGTGCTTCATTGTTGGATCTTGTGAGCTGCCTAACATGATCAAGATCATCTATCGTAATACTATATGTTGTGTTTGTCGGGATCCGATGGATAGAGAATACTATGTTATGGTGATTATCAATCTATTGTTTATGTGTTGTTTATGATCTTGCATGCTCTCCGTTATTAGTAGAGGCTCTGGCCAAGTTTTTGCTCTTAACTCCAAGAGGGAGTATTTATGCTCGATAGTGGGTTCATGCCTTCATTGACACCTGGGACAGTGACAGAAAGTTCTAAGGTTGTGATGTGCTGTTGCCACTAGGGATAAAACATTGATTCTATGTCTAAGGATGTAGTTGTTGATTACATTACGCACCATACTTAATGCAATTGTCTGTTGCTTAGCAACTTAATACTGAATGGGGTTCGGATGATAACCTGAAGGTGGACTTTTTAGGCATAGATGCAGTTGGATGGCGGTCTATGTACTTTGTCGTAATGCCCAATTAAATCTCACTATATTTATCATATCATGTATATGCATTGTTATGCCTTTCTCTATTTGTCAATTGCCCGACTGTAATTTGTTCACCCAACATGCTTTTATCTTATGGGAGAGACACCTCTAGTGAACTGTGGACCCCGGTCCTATTCTTTACATAGCATACAATCTACTGCAATTGTGTTTTATTGTTTTCTTGCAAACAATCATCTTCCACTCGATACGCTTAATCCTTTGTTACAGCAAGCCGGTGAGATTGACAACCTCACTGTTTCGTTGGGGCAAAGTACTTTGGTTTTGTTGTGCAGATTCCATGTTGGCGCCGGAATCCCTGTTGTTGCGCATCACATTTCGCCACCATCAACCTTCAACGTGCTTCTTGGCTCCTCCTGGTTCGATTAAACCTTGGTTTCTTTCTGAGGGAAACTTGCCGTGCGCATCATACCTTCCTCTTGGGGTTCCCAACGGACGTGTACATTTACGCGCATCAAGCATTTCTGGCGCCGTTGCCGGGGAGATCAAGACACGCTGCAAGGGAGTCTCCACTTCTCAATCTCTTTACTTTGTTTTTTGTCTTGCTTTATTTTATTTACTACTTTGTTTGCTGCACCAAACAAAACACAAAAAAATTAGTTGCTAGTTTTACTTTATTTCTTGTCTTGCTCTCTATATCAAAAACACAAAAAAATTAGTTACTTGCATTTACTTTATCTAGTTTGTTTTATTTACTGTTGCTAAAATGAATACCCCTGAAAATACTAAGTTGTGTGACTTCACAAATGCAAATAATAATGATTTCCTATGCACCTATTGCTCCACCTGCTACTACAGCAGAATTCTTTGAAATTAAACCTTTTACTAAATCTTGTCATGAGAGATCAATTTTCTGGTGTTAGTTCTGATGATGCTGCTGCCCATCTCAATAATTTTGTTGAACTATGTGAAATGCAAAAGTATAAGGATGTAGATGGTGATATTATTAAATTGAAAGTGTTTCCTTTCTCATTAAGAGGAAGAGCTAAAAATTGGTTGCTATCTTTGCCTAAGAATAGTATTGATTCATGGACTAAATGTAAGGATGCTTTTATTGGTAGATATTATCCTCCCGCTAAAATTATATCTTTGAGAAGTAGCATAATGAATTTTAAGCAATTAGATACTGAACATGTTGCTCAAGCATGGGAGAGAATGAAAACTTTGGTAAAGAATTGCCCAACCCATGGACTGACTACTTGGATGATCATCCAAACCTTCTATGCAGGACTAAATTTTTCTTCGCGGAATTTATTGGATTCAGCTGCTGGAGGTACCTTTATGTCCATCACATTGGGGGCGGCTACAAAACTTCTTGATGATATGATGATAAATTACTCTGAATGGCACACGGAAAGAGCTCCACAAGGTAAGAAGGTAAATTCTGTTGAAGAAACCTCTTCCTTGAGTGATAAGATTGATGTGATTATGTCTATGGCTTGTGAATGGTAGATCTAATGTTGATCCTAATAATGTTCCTTTAGCTTCATTGGTTGCTCAAGAAGAAAATGTTGATGTGAATTTCATTAAAAATAATAATTTCAACAACAATGCTTATAGGAACAACTCTGATAATAACTATAGGCCATATCCTTCTGCTAATGGTAATGGTTATGGTAATTCTTATGGGAATTCTTACAACAATAATAGGAGTGTACCCTCTGGTCTTGAAGCCATGCTTAAAGAATTTATTAGTACACAAACTGCTTTTAACAAATCTGTTGAGGACAAGCTTGATAAAATTGATACTATTGCTTCTAGAGTTGATAGACTTGCCTCTGATGTTAATCTTTTAAAATTGAAAGTTATGCCTAATAATAATATTGATAATAAGATTACTACTACAGCAAATGCCATCCAAGTTAGAATTAATGAGAATATAAGATTAATGGCTGAATTGCGTGCTAGGTGGGATAGAGAAGAAAATGAAAAACTAGCTAAAGAGAATAATGTAGCTAAAGTTTGGACTATTACCACCACTAGTAATGTTAATTCTTCACATGTTGCTGCACCTCCTACTATCAATGGTAAAATAATTGGTGTTGGCAATGTTTCTACTCCTAGTGCAAAGCGAACAAAACTGCCTGAAATTGCTAAAACTGCTGAAACTGCTTGTGATAAAACTGCTGAAATTTTTTCCAACCTTGGGAACAATGATCCCATTGCTGTAGCTCATAATGATTTAGATTTTGATGATTGCCACATCTCTGAAGTTATAAAGTTCTTACAAAAACTTGCTAAAAGTCCTAATGCTAGTGCTATAAATTTAGCCTTTACAAAACATATTACAAATGCTCTCATAAAAGCTAGAGAAGAGAAACTAAAACTTGAAACTTCTATTCCTAGAAAGTTAGAGGATGGTTGGGAGCCCATCATTAAAATGAAATTCAATGACTTTGAATGTAATGCTTTATGTGATCTTGGTGCAAGTATTTCGTTATGCCTAAAAGGATTTATGATATGCTTGACTTGCCACCATTGAAGAATTGTTATTTGGATGTTAATTTTGCCGATAATGTTAAAAAGAAACCTTTGGGGAGGATTGATAATGTGCGCATTACGGTTAATAATAACCTTTTCCCGTTGATTTTGTTGTCTTGGATATCGAATGCAATGCATCTTGTCCTATTATGTTGGGAAGACCTTTTCTTCGAACCGTTGGTGCTGTTATTGATATGAGGGAAGGTAATATTAAATATCAATTTCCTCTCAAGAAAGGTATGGAACACTTCCTAGAAAGATAATGAAGTTGCCTTTTAATTCTATTATTAGAACAAGTTATGATGTTGACGCTTCTACTCTTGATGTTACTTGATTTGCACTTTCTGCGCCTAGCTGAAAGGCGTTAAAGAAAAGCGCTTATGGGAGACAACCCATGTTTTTACTACAGCAATTTTTTGTTTTGTTGAGTCTTGGAAGTTGTTTACTACTGTAGCAACCTCTCATTATCATGTTTTTGTGCCAAGTAAAGTTCCTATGTCAAAGTTGATGTTATATTTGGGATCGCTGCGCAGAAACAGCATTGCTGTCTGTCACGAATTTGGGCACAGTTCTCTGTAGAAAATTCGAAAAAATCTGCCAATTTACGAGCGTGATCCTCAGATATGTACGCAACTTTCATTAGTTTTGAGTTTTTCCATTTGAGCAAGTCTGGTGCCATCTTAAAATTCGTCTTTACGGACTGTTCTGTTTTTGACAGATTCTGCCTTTTATTTCGCATTGCCTCTTTTGCTATGTTGGATTCATTTCTTTGATCCATTAATGTCCAGTAGCTGTATGCAATGTCCAGAAGTGTAAAGAATGATTATGCCACCTCTGAACATGTGAATTATTAATTGTGCACTAACCCTCTAATGTGTTTGCTTGAAGTTTGGTGTGAAGGAAGTTTTCAAGGGTCAAGAGAGAGTATGATATACTATGATCAAGAGGAGTGAAAGCTCTAAGCTTGGGGATGACCCCGTGGTTCACCCCTGCATATTTTAAGAAGACTCAGCGTCTAAGCTTGGGGATGCCCAAGGCATCCTTCTTCATCGACAACATCATCGGGTTCCTCCCTGAAACTATATTTTATTCAGTCACATCTTGTGTTCTTTACTTGGAGCGTCGGTTTGTTTTTGTTTTTGTTTTTGTTTGAATAAAATGGATCCTAGCATTCACTTTGTGGGAGAGAGACACGCTCCGCTGTTGCATATGGACAAATATGTCCTTAGGCTTTACTCATAATGTTCAAGGCGAAGTTTCTTCGTTAAATTGTTATATGGTCGGAATTGGAAAATGCTACATGTAGTAATTCTAAAATGTCTTGGATAATGTGATACTTGGCAATTGTTGTGCTCATGTTTAAGCTCTTGCATCATATGCTTTGCACCCATTAATGAAGAAATACATAGAGCTTGCTAAATTTTGATTTGCATATTTGGTCTCTCTAAGGTCTAGATAATATCTAGTATTGAGTTTTGAACAACAAGAAAGACGGTGTAGAGTCTTATAATGTTTACAATATGTATTTTATGTGAGTTTTGCTGCACCTGTTCATCCTTGAGTTTGCTTCAAATAACCTTACTAGCCTAAACCTTGTATCGAGAGGGAATACTTCTCATGCATCCAAAATCCTTGAGCCAACTACTATGCCATTTGTGTCCACCATACCTACTACATGGTATTTCTCCGTCATTCCAAAGTAAATTGCTTGAGTGCTACCTTTAAAATTCCATCATTCACCTTTGCAATATATAGCTCATGGGACAAAATAGCCTTAAAAACTATCGTAGTATTGAATATGTACTTATGCACTTTATCTTTTATTAAGTTGCTTGTTGTGCGATAACCATGCTTGGGAACGCCATCAACTATTGTTGAATATCATGTGAGTTGCTATGCATGTCCGTCTTGTCTGAAGGATCTATCACCTTAGTGGTTGGAGCATGCAAAATTGTTAGAGAAGAACATTGGGCCGCTAACTAAAGCCATGAATCATGGTTGAAGTTTCAGTTTTGGACATATATCCTCAATCTCATATGAGAATAATAATCATTGCTACATGCTTATGCATTTAAGAGGAGTCCATTATCTGTTGTCCATGTTGTCGGTATGGATGTCTAGGTTGAGAATAATCAAAAGCGAGAAATCCAAAATGCGAGCATTCTCCTTAGACCCTGTTGGCGGCGGAGGTACCCCTTTGTGACACTTGGTTGAAACATGGCATGCAAAGATCCGGTAGTCCAAGCTAAGTAGGACGAGGTGCGGGAACTATTAGTATACTATGCATGAGGCTTGCAACTTGTAAGATATAATTTACATAACTCATATGCTTTATTACTACCGTTGACAAAATTGTTTCATGTTTTCAAAATAAAAGCTCTAGCACAAATACAGCAATCGATGCTTTCCTCTTTGAAGGACCTTTCTTTTACTTTTATTGTTGAGTCAGTTTACCTATCTCCTTCCACCTTAAGAAGCAAACACTTGTGTGAACTGTGCATTGATTCCTACATACTTGCATATTGCACTTGTTATATTACTTTATGTTGACAATATCCATGAGATATACATGTTATAAGTTGAAAGCAACTGCTGAAACTTAATCTTCCTTTGTGTTGCTTCAACACCTTTACTTTGATTTATTGCTTTATGAGTTAAATCTTATGCAAGACTTATTTATGCTTGTCTTGAAGTACTATTCATGAAAAGTCTTTGCTATATGATTCACTTGTTTACTCATGTCATTACCTTTGTTTTGATCGCTGCATTCATTACATATGTTTACAAATAGTATGATCAAGATTATGATGGCATGTCACTTGAAATTATCTTTGTTATCGTTTTGCCTGGACGACAGAGAGAACTAACTTGGGGATGCTGATACGTCTCCAACGTATCGATAATTTCTTATGTTCCATGCTACTTTATTGATGATACCTACATGTTTTATGCACATTATATGTCATATTTATGCATTTTCTGGAACTAACCTATTAACAAGATGCCAAAACGATTGTTTTCTTTCTGCTGTTTTGGTTTCAGAAATCCTAGTAAGGAAATATTCTCGGAATTGGACGAAATCACCGCCCGGGGTCCTATTTTTGCAGACTTCCGAAGAGAAGAGGGAAGGAAGTGGGGCCACGAGGCGCCACACCATAGGGCGGCGCGCCGGGCCCTGGCCGCGCCGGCCTATGGTGTGGGCCCTCGTCAGCCCCCACGACCTACCCTTCGCCTACTTAAAGCCTCCGTCGCGAAACCCAGTGCGAGGCCACGATCGGAAAACCTTCCGGAGACGCCGCCGTAATCCCATCTCGGGGGATTCGGAGATCTCGGCACTGCCGGAGAGGGGATTCATCTCCCGGAGGACTCTTCATCGCCATGATCGCCTCCGGAGTGATGAGTGAGTAGTTCACCCCTGGACCATGGGTCCATAGCGGTAGCTAGATGGTCGTCTTCTCCTTGTTGTGCTTCATTGTTGGATCTTGTGAGCTGCCTAACATGATCAAGATCATCTATCTGTAATACTATATGTTGTGTTTGTCGGGATCCGATGGATAGAGAATACTATGTTATGGTGATTATCAATCTATAGTTTATGTGTTGTTTATGATCTTGCATGCTCTCCGTTATTAGTAGAGGCTCTGGCCAAGTTTTTGCTCTTAACTCCAAGAGGAGTATTTATGCTCGATAGTGGGTTCATGCCTTCATTGACACCTGGGACAGTGACAGAAAGTTCTAAGGTTGTGATGTGCTGTTGCCACTAGGGATAAAACATTGATTCTATGTCTAAGGATGTAGTTGATTACATTACGCACCATACTTAATGCAATTGTCTGTTGCTTAGCAACTTAATACTGAATGGGGTTCGGATGATAACCTGAAGGTGGACTTTTTAGGCATAGATGCAGTTGGATGGCGGTCTATGTACTTTGTCGTAATGCCCAATTAAATCTCACTATATTTATCATATCATGTATATGCATTGTTATGCCTTTCTCTATTTGTCAATTGCCCGATCGTAATTTGTTCACCCAACATGCTTTTACCTTATGGGAGAGACACCTCTAGTGAACTGTGGACCCGGTCCCTATTCTTTACATAGCATACAATCTGCAATTGTGTTTTACTTGTTTTCTTGCAAACAATCATCTTCCACTCGATACGCTTAATCCTTTGTTACAGCAAGCCGGTGAGATTGACAACCTCACTGTTTCGTTGGGCAAAGTACTTTGGTTTTGTTGTGCAGATTCCACGTTGGCCGCCGGAATCCCTGTTGTTGCTCGCATCACATTTCGCCACCATCAACCTTCAACGTGCTTCTTGGCTCCTCCTGGTTCAATTAAACCTTGGTTTCTTTCTGAGGGAAAACTTGCCACTGTGCGCATCATACCTTCCTCTTGGGGTTCCCAACGGACGTGTACATTTACGCGCATCACTTGGCATTAACAAGGTCCTTCCTGCACAAACGAAGAGAAATTTTTTTTCACCTCTGCCCAAACAGCCCTAGCAAAAGGACAGAACATGATCAAGTGCTCAATCCTCTCCTGCCGACCACAAAAAATACACAACAGTCGTCAGCCGGAATATGTTGCGGAGAACCAGTAGGAAGATAGTCGTGAATCATTCTCCAGAGTGCAATCCTCATTTTGCCAGGACCTAGGACTGACCATACCGCCTTCCACTTCCTCTCCTCGGTATCTCTGTCTAAAGAGTAACCACACCAACAGTGGTGCGTTGGGAGCTCGCGATGCGAGCAAGATTGTAAGCCGACCTAACAGAATACCCACCATATTTGTCCGAGGCCACGAAATGAAATCAGTTCCGCCATGGCGGCTAATCGGGACATGCAGGATCGCATTCACAAGGTCTTCGTGGAAGAAGGCGCGGACTGTATCCACCTCCCAATCAGTGCCACCATCATTCATCAAAAAGCGAACATTTGTTGTAGCAGGAATCGGTGATAGAGGTTCAAAAGTCCCCGATGGATAACCAGGAACCCAATTGTCCTTCACGATACTCACTTCTTCTCCAAGTCCGATACCCCATATGATCCCACGGAGCAACAGATCATGACCAAAAAGAATGGACCTCCAGTAAAAGAGGATGATCTCGGCTTGCCAGTAGCCAAGAAATCAGAGTCAGGGAAGTAGCTGCCTTTGAGCACCCTTGCACACAGAGACGAGGGTTCTGTATAATCGCCAACCATGTTTGCCCGAGCATAGCTTGAGTGAATAGAGCAAAGTATCTAAAACCCAGACCACCTAGAGATTAATTTCGGGGAGGATAACCACGACTAGGACCTCCGGTGCATTTTCTTGCAACCGTCCTCAAAACCCCACCAATGATCAGCTATGTTTCCTTTCATTTTATCACAGATAGAAAGTGGCACTTGGAAGCAGCTCATGATATAGTTCAGTATAGCTTGCACCACCGATTTCAGCCATACTTCCTTGCCCGTGCGTGATAAGGGACGCCCAGAACAGCTGGTAGCGCAACGCCAAACCCTTTCATCCGTAAATTTGAAAGATGTCGTCGCTGCCCTAGATATTCCCATCGGCATGCCCAGGTAAGTATCTTGAAGAATCTGGTTGGTCACTTCCAACTTGTCCTTCACACAAGCCTTGATACTGTCCTGACACTTAGTACCAAAGAAGACATATGACTTCTGCAAATTTACTTTTTGACCAGAAGCCTCACAATATGTGTCTAGTGCCCCTTTCAACGCATCAACACTTTTAGGAGCACTTCGTGCAAAGAAGATGCTATCGTCTACAAAGAGTAAGTGTGATATAGAAAGGTCTTGCCGTTCATTACATAAACCTTGTAGCTCACCAAGACCCTCCTTCCTCTGCAGCAAACATGATAAATCTTCAGTGCACAAAAAGAAACAAATATGGACTGATGGGATCCCCTTGACGAATCCCTCTCGATGGGATGTCAAAACACCATTAACTCTCACTGCATATCTAGCTGAAGTGACACCTCTCATGACTGAGTTGATCCAACTAGAAGCAAAACCAAGCTTACTAAGACATCCAGGAAGGTACTCCCACTCAATACGATCATACGCTTCCATCATGTCTATCTTAAGAGCAAAGAAAGGGCTCTTGCAATTCTGACGTTGAACGAACAGTGTGCAGGCACTCATACGCAATAAGGGCACTGTGAGTAATAAGACATCCTGGTACAAAGGCACTCTGCTATTCTGAGATAATGTCCGGTAAAAGTAGCTTTAATCTGTTGGAGACAACTTTGGAAGCGATCTTGTATAGGACATTACACATACTGATTGGTCTAAATTTAGACAAATGTTTCGCATTGGTTACCTTGGGTATGAGAACAATAACTGAGTCACAAAAACCCTCTGGAATATCATCACCGCCCAAGAAACTTCTCACTGCCTCACACACCATATCCTGCACAAGATCCCAATGAACCTGGTAAAACATGGCTGGAAAGCCGTCGGGACCAGGTGCCTTGGTAGGGTCCATTTGGAAAAGGGCCATCCTAATGTCGCCATTGGTGTAGGGCTTACATAGATCAGCATTCAAGCAAGTTCAAGCATAACCTTCCATGGCACCATGTCTCTCTCACGGCTCTCCTTTGATTTGCGTGAGTTTACGTCATAACAAGAGGACTGACATCACATAAGGATCATCATTCAGCTTGTGATCGAGAGCCGATTGGCTGTTTGCCACGGGTGCTGGAGTAAGTACATGGAAAGGAGCTATGGGGGACGGTGACTAACTTTTGCCTTTTGGGAAGATAACAGCGCTTCATCTGGTTGCTTCGTGGACCATGGACAGCTCTGAATCCGGCGGCTAGCGCGGCAAAGCAGCCACACTACGACGTGACACTACCGAACCATTTGGCTAGCTAGTACGTACGGGTACGGCGATCGACCTCACATCGGTCTCCGATCGGGCGGATTAATTGTAGCCCAAGGAATAAACTAGCTGTTCTACTTTAACTGGTCAGGGTTCGATCGTGCAAAGCATCATGAGGCCTTGTTCGGAATAAACTGATTCCCCTAGCTCTCTACTCAATTCGATCGGAGCTGAAGGGTCATGCAACGCAACGCAACGCAGGCAACATATCGGAGGAAGGATGCGAGAAACAGGCATCTCCCTAGAATAGGTCGTGTCGTTTTTAATCCGGACGGCAAAAAATGCCTCGTTTTTCGCCGGATTTGGGCTTTCATCCATCCGGCGAGCCCACACCAACGCGGTCTACCGGAGCGGAAGTCGGACGAAGCTGACGAGGCGAAACGTCAAGAAATCTCTCCGTGCTTTCGCCGTCTTCGCCGCCGAGGTGGACCCACCGATCAGCGGCACACGCATCGTCTTCCGCGCGCAGCAAAGCCGCGGTCAGCTGCATGCGGACGCGTCGCATTGCACGCGACATTAAATCGCCATCGATAAATACGGCGTTCGCTGCGCCGCGTACGTATCCACTCACTCCCTCCACTCTCCCCTCGACGAGATCCATGGCGTTCAACGAGGGAAGACGGCGCGGCGAACAACGGCTTTCCCGCCGGTCGCTCCACGCGTGGGAGGGGCACCTCCTCCACCAGGCGGGGCTGCCCGCCGGACACGAGGCCTCCCGGCGGCGGGTGGCGGCTAAGTGCTGGCGGCGTGCCAATCCCGCCGCCGCCCCAGGGCCACGCCCTCGACGTCTCCATCGAGGAGGCCCGGATGACAATGTCGGACGAAGAGCGCGCCGACCCTCGCCACCACCCCGACAACTACACGAGGTGGAACTCGTTCTTCCTGCGGCGGTGGGAGCGGGGGCTCGCCTCCTACGACGGCCCGCCGCCTCCGCCTCCGCGCAACAACGCCGCGGGTCGCCGGCGTTGGTGGAGCGCGTCGGGCCGGACGCTGGAGAACGTCCCGAGCACATCGAGGCGGCAACTTCCCGTTGACGACGGTGCCCTCCATCGAGGGCATCGGCCGGCGCCGCCGCCGGAAGCGCTGGCAGCCACGACGCATGGCTGCCAGCTCATCGTCTTCCGGTTCGGCGTCGAGGTCGGACGCCGATCTCGGTCGGCGCCATCGTGGCGCGGTGAAGCAGGAGGCGGTTCCCCGCCGAGCAACCGTGTGCGCAGCGGCGGCGGGATCGTCATCCGCGTGCCATCGATGACACGGGGACGCCTCCGCCCCAAGCGCGAGCCCGACACCTCCGACGAGCGGAAGCGCAAGCCGGCGAAGGTGAAGGTGGAGGAGGAAGCCGCCAACGACGCCGAGGATGCAACCATCCTCGAGGCCGTCAAGGCGAGGGAGCAGTGGGAAAAGGAGGAGGCGGAGCGGCAGGCGCGGCTCCTCGAGGACGTCGCGCACTACCGCTGGCCGGCGACTCCTCCATCCGGCGCCGTCGTGCCCGTCATCGACCTCGAGGGGTCCGACGACGGATGGTACAAACCATCACCGTCCCCGCCGCGCGACGGTGGCCGGTGGGGAGACCCCAGCCAGGGCACCAGCAGCCAGGCGCCACCGCGTTCCGACGATGGCGGCGACAACAACGGCGACGGCGACGAGGACTACACGGTGTTCTACCGCCATTTTGGCATGTAGAGATTCTATTTTAGTTTGTATCCGCCGGTCGAATTCGAAATATATTCGAATTCGGCCTCTATGTATGAACTTCGCCCTTTATATAGTAAATATCATTAAATTTAGCCTAAATTCAGTCGTTTTTAGCCGTATTTCGTCAAGTTTTCGTTTTTCAAATTTACATCGGCGACTTCGACTGGATCGCGGTGGGCCAGTCCTCCCACGCCAAATTTACGTCCAATCCGGACGTAAATTACCCCGGATTTCGGCGTGAGGAGGGCAAACGAGTGAAGATGTTCGTACAAGTCGAGCACTCCTCCGGGAGCCATCGGATGACCCTCCCATCATACACGCCGACGTAGGCCCCCTCGCCGCCTGCGCCGAACGCCAGGCTCTCTGGCCCCGGGGCGACGCCGACGTCCACGGGATCAGCTTCACGTAGCGTATCACCACCACCGCCCGCACGTCCCTGCTGCGCCCTGGCGATGACGTGTTATGCCCTAGGTGTATGAATTGGATTCACCAAACCATAGGATACATGAGTTCAACAATACGAAGAATATCTGGGGAGGGAGAGAGGAACAAGACGGGGATAGCAGATTCAGATTGGTTCTAATTTTCTTCCTATCCTCACAGCAACTCCCAGGTCCACACATAACACCCCTCGCCAGCGCAGCTGGCATCCAGTACCTAGTCAACACGCAGGTTGCACACACACCTATTCTCCGTCTCCTTCATCTGAAGACGTACTGGCAGTTGTCGTGTCCGACGTCGCCACCACTTGTGACACGCCTGTCGTGACATGACGACGCCAGGAACGCCGCCCCTATCGCGAACGCGAGCACGAGCGACGCGAGTCTAACATTTGGACATGGTTTCTGTCATGTTCGGATGCTGCTGCCCCTCAATCTCTCGTCGCCCCATCTTGCCGGAAACCCCTACGATGGAGAGGATGGCGGCGCTGCTTCGAGGCGCCACCGCGGCTGCGAGCGAGGGCCCGGCAACGGTGAAAGTGCAGAGGACAGCTGCTCCGAGCTAGGACCGGTGATGGCGACGGGGCAGACGGTGCCACGGTGGATCCCCTTGGCCTCGACCTCTGTGGTCGCAGGTGCTGTAGGTGGGGGAGACGCCTTTGTGCTTCTACATAGTACATACGTCTGCCGACGCTGCAAATCATCTGCCTCCGATACTACAAGCCAGTGTTTGCCAATGCTGCACGACCGGCGGCGCTACTGTAGGTTCACCACGGTGCAGGTGCTACCATCGGGTGACGGTGTTGCTTCGAGCGGCGGCGAGTTGCTACCTACCTATACTTTTATTGCTACAATAATTTTGTGAATTTGCTATAATTTGTAAACTTGTTGCTACTATCCGAACGAAGTTGATTTTGCTACATTAGCTTTTTTATTTCTCCGGCGATGGCAATGGCGCTATCAAGGTCGATCTTTTGCTACAATAGTATATAAATGTTTTGCTATAATGTTACAAAGTTTTTGCTACCATGTTTGTGATGCGAGTCTCCAACAAAGTCGGTTTTGCTACAGTTGCACAACTTTTTTTTTTCTCCGACGATGTTTTCGACGAAGTTGTTTTTTGCTAATTTATTGGTGAATTGTTTTTTGCCACAATCAGGTTAGTTTTGCTACAGTGGTGTTTTATGGAAGCAAAAGTGGGGATTTAGGTGTAAATAGATTTTGCTACAAACGAAATGTTTTTTTTGCTACACTGGTGTTTTATGGATGCAAAAGTAGGAATTTGGGTGTGAATAGATTTTGCTACAAACAATTTTTTTTTGCTATACTGGTACATTATGGATGCAAAAGTGGGATTTTAAGTGCGAATAAATTTTGCTACAAACGAAATGTTTTTTGCTCCATTGGTATATTATGAAAGCAAAAGCGGAATTTGGGGAGGCTAGATGGACACGTATCGTGCTATGGAAGAGGAGGATCAAAAAATTTGATCGTCTGGGGGATGCCCAGCACTGCCCTTCCATATAGGTAAAGTAAATATACGGTTAATATATGTACAATATCATTATAGAAATGTAATAAAGTACTCAATCCGTCTAAAAAAAGGTGTCTTAATTTTATCAGGATACGGATGTATCTCTAACTAATTAAAATGCATCTTAATACATCCACATCTAGACAAAAGTGAGACCAAGTGTCACATATTTTTAGACGAAGAGAGTATAAGACCTAATAAAATAGCAAGAGCATGTTATATAAAAATCATACCTAATTTACTTTATGCCCTCTGTAACATAGGAAACTACTCACAGCGATGACATATGAACATGCCTAATGGCACATAAATTACAACACAGTTAGAGAGCATAACTCCACCATAGAATAATAATACTCCAAATAAGAGCATGGACATGCCGTTCAGATCTACACAAACTATAAGGGGGATGACGTCGATCTCAGAGATGTTGGTGATGAGGGGGGAGTGTGAAGATAGTAATGAGGTGCTCCCCGACGCCTAGCTAGTTGGAGTTGGTGTTCACAATGGCGACAGTCGTGGGTCCCATATAAGGAGAATACTTTCACCTCTACGGCGGCCTCTGTAATTTCACGTGATTTTTGGTGTAGGTTTTTTTAGGACAAATCAATACGTAAAGAGGAGGGGGCGAGACAATGCACGATGTGCCAGGGCCCGGGGGGCACCATGGTGCGGGCAGCCCCTTTGGCGGCGGTTTTTCTCGAGACAGGGGAGTATAAAATGATTTTTCTTGTTTTATTGAATTTTGTAAGGTCGTTGAAACAGTGAATACGCAAAGAAGGTGTTTCCGCCTCCCAAACTTAAATACGAAAGTAAAATAACTTTCAAATAAAATCCCGTGAATCAACTAGAAATAGGTAAATAATACAAGATCAATACAAATAAAATACAAAGTAATACAATCTAATAATGATGTGTAAATGCATGTGCAGTATAACATCACACGGGGCCCTAGAGATTTTAAACACGGAGGCACAATCCTAATGGTTGCGCTCGCGTTATGGTGACACTTCAAAGCCGACAGCGTCGAGGATAGTGCACACACAACGCTTTTTTTTTATCGTTGCGCATCGCGATTCACCACACCCTCTCCTACGCGACACGATTACTAAAATGTCTCGGTACATCAATATATGGAGAAATTACTGCCGTGATAAAGATAAGTTCGACACTAATTTTGCGTTAGCTACGTTTTCATTAGCATCGTGAAACACTTAAATACAAATAGGCCTACTAAATTCATGCTCAATTAGACTCAAATCATAATTTCTTATTTAATTTACGTATAAAATTCCATTTACATCCATTATTTTTCAGTACAAGATTTAATAAATGTCATCATCATGATTTTTCTAATGTCAATCTTTTCAGTACAAGATTTCCTTAAGAGGAAAGCTTAGTGTTTACCCTTATACCTAAATTTATACATATCAAGCTATCACCAAAATAAATCTTATTTACAAAAAAATCTAAGAGTTTGTAGTCTTTGAACACATCTTTGTTCTCCATAGCTCCCATCGCGCCAGGGTCGTTGAAAGATCTTCATGATACGAACAACCTCGTCACCGATCTACATAGTGTCATCCGAGCGGCACAAGCTGGCGACCTCGCGATGGATCCAAAAGATAGAAAAGATCAATTCAAAATGAGCAAAAAGAACGAGATGCAGCATGAAGAACAACTGGGATGAAGAACATACCTGTAGAACGGAGATGCCTGTAGGAATCTAGCGCCGGCATGCCATGAGTATATTGGGTGTTACCGGCAAAGGACTACCTACAACTTTTGATCTTACACACAACTGGGGAGAGATGGGGATGTGATCTATGATTCGTAGTGGGTAAAGTGGAGTGTTGCGAGAATAGTGTTCGTAGAGAGGGGGAATGCTGAGAGATCTAGGTTAAGTAGTGGTGAGAGGGAGTGCAGCGGCATGGTTTGACAACATTTGTTCACTTGTTATATATGAGTGTGTAGAAATCCAGGGTTAGCTTAACGGATGTTTGATTAAGTGAGGCACAACTCTAGGTCCCGCTTTCTCAAATGCTCTAAAAGATCAGGGCTAAAATCTGGTGGGCTAGGCTAAACAGTGAGATTGATCAATAGAGAGTGTTATTATTTATTTTGATACACTATGTAATACTGATCTCAAAGGGAAGCAAACAAAAATTGTTTGACCCCATATTTATTATTTTAGAAGTTTGTGTAATGGTGGAATAAGCAAGATTAGAAATCTATTGAGTGCGTCAGTTGCTACCAGCTGTTCTTAATTTTTTGTCATAAATCTTAACTACCAGGTTCATATTTTAGTTCGATCTACCAAATACCTTAATTTGTATTTCATCTTTGCTATGCATGGAGAAAAGGTCCATAGTTGAAACTAAAATACAATGCCAAACTAACAAATTGACTGTAGCGGTGGCGGAGCCAGAACCCAAGGAAGGGAGGTGCTAACTTGGTTTAGTGGAACGAGGCACCAGGCCACATGAACAATTGTAGGCGGTGCTGTGAATCTGGTAGTGGTGCTGCCTCTATAGGCTTCGCATCTTATACCAGAAATATGATACGTATTACCTTCAGCTAATCAGCTGGACCGGTGCTACAGCGCCGGTAGCACTGGCCGCAGCTCCGCCCCACAAACGCACCCTTTGTATAACGAAGTCCAATGCACAAACATCGAGAGAAAAGAAAGAAACACGAACAGGAAAAATGACTATGCAACAAAGTGCATGTGGTCCTTCTATTACACCACCCACGACCTAATATGCACATATATATTTCCCGCATCGATAATTTGCACAATCTGTAACACCAAATCTATAAACAATAACGCCCTAGAAAAGGCAAATGAACCGAGCCAATCCACAAGCAGCCATCCCTCTCCTCCACTTCACTAATGGACCCAAACATTTCCCTCGCTGCACCATGGACAATAATCTCTTCCGTTATCTCTCCCTCTCCAGTTACCCTCAGAGCGATCACGTGACGCCCGAAACGGCTCAGGAAGGCCATGATCCTCTGCACGTGTCGTGGGGGCAACTTCATGACCAGCCTCCTCAGCCAAGGGTAAGTGGTGGACCACTCAGCGATCTTGCCTCGTTTGCCGTGGAGGCCTACCCAGAAGCCGCCTCTCGGACTCGCCTTGATGTTGTCCGGAAAGCCCGGTAGCTGCACGAGTTCCTCAAGGGTTGAGGCCTTGGGTGTCTTGAGCCAGTACTTGTGGATCTTGCCGGTTGTGGTCTCGGTGAGGAGAAGGTGGGATCCGTCTTCGCTCATGAGAATGCCATTAGGGAATGCCAGGCCGTCGACCAATACTTCCACTACGTTTTTTATGGGGTCATATTTGAGCAATCTTCCGGTGGCATCGCCGGATACGACAATGTTCAGAAACTCCCTGTGAGATGGAACACAAAGTCTCACTCGTCAGGTTAGCAAAAATCAATGGTAAATAAGTACGCAGAAGGAAAATGAACGGGCAGTGTTACCTTCTCGGGAACCTCGTGCTGGTCTCGGTGAAGTAGACAACTCCGGTTTCATGGTCGATCTCAACGCCGTTGGTGAAGCTAAATGGGATTCCAGCATGTTGAGGTCCAAGCGGCCTCGACACATTATCTTCAGGACTGACCACTCTCAACCCAAAATAGGCATCTGCGACGTACAACTCCCCGGTCTTGTTGTTGAACTTGAGGCCCAGTGGGCGTCCACAGTCGTGCTCATTCATCGGATCTTGGGACCCTCTGCAACCATCCAGTCTGCAGATCACATGATTTGATCAGTTTTACTGTTTTAGTCAAAGATGTTAGGATTAGGAAGAGATCAGACTAGTTTCTTTACAATATGTACTGTTACAAAGGGGAAAACAGAGTGATCCATGTTAATGAACGAGGTGTGAGATGATCAATCCCACAAGATTTTAGCATCTTTTGTCACGATAAAAAATTGGAAGCATGAAGCATTAGGCTGAACTACTGGTCCACCGTGTCCACCGCCTCCCTACCTCGACAAGAGGATCACTGCCGCCGTGACAAGGGTTTTGGGCCAAGACAATTACTCGAAGTTTTGGGCGAGGCAACAGAGTATCGATCATGACAGCTGTATATAATGCTACAACTATTCAAAAAATAATAATAGTAATGCATGCTCGGCAATCACATTCTCATGGTCACTTCGTACTAATGCCGTTTGTGTTTCACGGTTGCAACTAACCTGAAAATTAAAGGGTGTCGCGCTCTGCTACTCGTCCCTCAGTTTTCAAGAGGAATATGACGTCTAAAAATACAAGGAATGTCTATCACACACGGAAAGCTACATACTGGTGCTTGTTAAATTAGCCCTGATATGCGGTTCGCCAGCTACCTGAATTCTGTGTCACCTGATTGAACCAAGATATAGGCATGTTGCATAAAAAGAATGTTGCTTTTCTGACGAAAAAGAAGAGCTACGAGAGCACAATTTCGTGTCCTTGAGGATCTGAACCTAGGTGGTGGGATTGTAAATCCTCTTGTATTAAAAACAAATATCAATATAGCTAGGTTCCCTCCTTCCGTGCATACAAGGCCAATCTCCAAGGTCACTTATACCAAGTAAAATAAAAATTAAAGATTAACCCTCAGTTCAAAAATAATATCATCAGTTCCGTAAAATTAAAGATTAACGCTCAGTTCAAAAATAATATCTATTGGCTGTTTGCCACAGTTGTTGGACAAAGGACATGGAAATGTAGCTACGTGAGGCGGTGATGACTGATGAGAGTACCCATTGCCTTTTGGTGTGGACACGGGGAAGATAACAGTGCAGGATTTGTTTGCTTGTACGCGCGTGGAGCTATCGACAATTCTGTCCCCGGCGGTTAGCGCGGCATAACAGCCATACTGTGACATGACATTTACCAAATCATGCATTTAGCAAGCTAGCTAGTACGGTACATGACTACAGGTACGGCGACCTCACGTCATTGTCCGATCGAGCGGATGATTGTTACAAGTAAGCTAGCGTACCATTCATCAGAGAATTAGTTCTAGTCCAAGGAATAAATTAACTGCTCCACTTAATTGATCAGAATTTGGTCGTGCAAAGCACCACTCATGAATTGTAAATTCATTGCTCCTACTCAAATTTCTTCGGTTAAGCAAGTTGAGAAAGTAAAAGTGACGGGACCAACAATTGTCAGATCAATAAAAAGTGTATATTTTGTTGAATGGGTGTGATCAGTTTGTTTTCTTGTTGGAAAGCATATTTTAAATTCACAAGAGGTACGGTCCTCTTTGGATCCACCTTAATCCCCTCCCATCTCCTAGCAAAATTAAATCACTAGTTCCCTACAAAAAAAATATATACTAGGGACTAGTAATATAGCTTGAACACCTATGATCTCAAACTAGATATGGTAGGAGCAGATGATTACCATCCCAATTTCCAAACTAGATTATTTTTAGGTGTGGCTACTTTCAAGTCGACTGAAAATTAACTTAGTTTTCAATCAAGTGATGTAATCTTGACAATTTTGTATTGTACGAGTAAGCTTTTATTATGTGAATATGTTTCTACTGCTCGTACCATTTTCTAAATTACAGCCCACTTGCGATCTAGATATCTCAGCTGTAACTGGACTTGAAACTTAAATATCTCAGCTAGCAAATTGCAATTCATAGATGCACAAATTGCGATGTGGATCCATCAATTTTGGACTTGACTGAGCGCTAAGTTAATTCTCAACTAGCCAAGAGCCTACGAATCAGCAATTTCCATTATTTTTAAGGGGAGAATGTTAACTAAAAGATGACAGTCAATTTTTTTTTTTGAAAAAATGCTGACGTCATCTTAGGGACAGACAATCGCACAATTCATGCATCTAGGTTGGATCTACCATGTGATCTGAACTCCATTGGCTGTTAACCAGGGGGTGCTGGAGAAAGTACAGGGAAATGTAGCTATGCGAGGCGGCGGCAACTAGCATTATTTACCTTTTGGTGTGGACACGGGGAAGATAACATAACAGTGCGGCATTTGGTTGCTTATACGCGCGTGGTCGTGGAGCCATCGACGCCGGCGGCTAGTGCGGCAAAGCAGCCATAGTGGGACGTGACATTACCGAACCATTTGGCGTACGAGTATGTCAACCTCACGTCGTTCTCCGATCGAGCGGTTGCCTAAGATCAATCAGCGAACTAATTATATAGTTGGGAAAATAAATTAGCTGCTACTCTAATTAACAGGTCAGGGTTTGATCGTGCAAAGCACCATGAAAGAGTTGCTAATTCGAGGGAAGAGGATAGATTGGTTGCTCTCTGGTCTCTACCCAATTTGATCTATCGGAGCTGGAGGGTCACGCAACGCAACGGAAGCAGCATGGGATATATATGTTGGAGGAAAGAAGGAGTATGAAAGCCTTACAGGTCTGGCGCGGCGGCGGAGGAGTGGTCGACCCAGCGGCGCTCCTCCGGGAGCCATCGGATGACCCTTCCGTCCGACACGCCGGCGTAGGGGCCCTCACCGCCGATACCGAACGCGACGCTCTCCGGCCCCGCGGCGCCGCCGTCCACGGGGATCAGCTCCAGGTCGCGTATCTCCAAGACCGCCCGCCCGTCGTGGCCTCGGCGCAGCGACGACGATGACAATAACGCCGCCGCCACCGCCACGGCGAGCACCAGGAGCCTGGCGTTGATGATCATGGTCGCAAGCCACGTACGACGACGGACGGAATCGAGGGGAATATAATAGTAGTGGAGATCGCTTGGCGACGAGGGCTATATATATATGGTCGTCGTCGTGTGGCGACGCCCACGCTGGTTGGTTCTAAGAGAGAAGATCAAATCGCGGCAGTTGAAGGGAAGGGATGAGAGCTGGAACCCTAGCTAGTTGCCAATGTGTCGTGGTCGATGCAATGTCTGGTGGCGCTATGGTCTCAATTCGTCGTCTTTCGTGTTGGCGCCAAGAGACGAGATAAGATGATCCTCGGTGGAGCGCACGTCACTGGTGCCCGGAGATGCGGGCTCTATGCACGCATGGCGCACACCCAAAGCCATATTTTTCTGTTGCTATCGACGGAAACACCCAAGACCATGTGGTTGTCGTGTCCCTTTCGTGCAATCTAGCGCAAGCTTTTCTGCCCGTGGGCCGCTCCGGTCACATATTTCAGCTGACTTCCGTCATATGCCCGGGCTGTGCACCATCTTTCTCCCGGCCTCGCGCCGCTAGCTAATAGGCTGGCCCATTATGTCTATTTCTTCTTTTTCTTTCCTTTAATATTTTTTTATGTTTTTCATGATTTATTTTTGTGTTTTTTTCCAATGTTCACGTCTAAAAAGAATGTTGCCCAGGTTTGAAGAAATGTTCATGGGGTTATAAAAAAATATCAAGGAATTTGGGTCTCGGAAAAAATGTTCGGGGAGGAGGCAGAAAATCTTCACGGGGAAAGTCGCGAATAACGAAAAATGCTCTCGCGACTCAGGGGCGACTCCGCTCCGAGCCCGACCCGAGGTCATGTTCATGGCGGGATCTCCTCGATCCGTGTCCATGGCGGGCCAGGGGGTGGGGCGCGCCTCTACACGCGTCACGCGAGCATCTGCATCTGCCACTTGCCTCCTTCACAACACCAGTCTCTTCCACTTCGAGCTCACCGCCCATAGCTAGATTCCTTCCGAAATCCAGAGCGAACCGAAGGCTAACGCTGGCGATCTGCGCGGATGAGGAAGGATTGGAGGCGGGAGAGCGGCCGTGGTGGTGGGTGTGCGGTGCTGGAGGCGGGGAAGAGGAGATGGGACCTCGTGAAGGCGCTTCGAGTGCGGAAGCTGGATCGACAATGGCGGAGCAGAGGCCGTCGCGCAGGGTGCCAGGTGAGGACGGAGTTCAATCGCCTCGGCGCAGCGGCTTCAGCTTCTGCGTGGGTTCGTTTGGGCCAATCGCCGTTGATCCCGAGCTCGCCTTCTTCGGGACAGCGGCGGGGATTGAAGCCTCAGGCGGCGCCAGCATCAAAAGTCGCCGCAGATGTGGTTCTGGCGCTGCAGGCGCCGTTGTAGGGGCGGAAGCCTGGTCCGAGGATGGTGCGGTTACAGGAGGCGGTGCAGAGAGATCTGGAGCTCCAGGACACGGCGCACAGCTTGCCGGTGAGCAAGCGGAGCCTGATGGAGAGGGGTGTTTCTCCGGCGAGGCAACTCTCTCCATTCGACATAGCAGTTCAGAGAGCTCAGGCGCAGCTTCCTTTGCATTGGAACAAGAGACCTCGGCCGCTGGGGCTGGCGGTCTCAGAACTGAAGGCAGCGCTAGCGCTGCTGATTCTCAATCACCATGCGCAGCTGTTGGAGATGCATGCAGAAGAGTTCGAGGAGTCCGAAGCTTGATAGGGACTGCTGCTCTGAATTTTGGCGGGAAAGGGGAGAGAGGAGATGTGGTGGTGGGTTCCAGGAGCTTGTCCATGGCGCAGTGGACCGAGTCAAAAAGCAGGTGCCCTGTACCCACGGTGGACATGGAGGATAAGGAAATCGAGCTACTTTTTGAGCAGCTCTGGAATATCCCGCAGCATCTGGCCAAGCCACCCAAGAGGGGAGCGGCATATATAAAACCCCCTCTCCTCCCTAGGGTTCACAGTTCTCCCTCTCCGCCGCCATTGCCACCAGAGAGACCAGCCCTATGTTACTTGGGGGCTGAAGAGTGTGAGTTTATAGATCTAGAGGTGGAGGAGCTGATCATGGCAGACCGTGGCCGTGGTGGAAGAAACAGGGGAAGAGGATCTGGTGGGGGAAGAGGGGATAACTGGAACGTCAGCAACACAACAATCAGTTCAACCAGAACCCCAAGCAGCAACAGCAACAGCCATTCCAAGATTTCCAACAAAATCAAGGTAGCTTCCCTTTCCCTCCTCAACCTTATGGCTTTGTGCCTGGAGGGATGCCCCCTCCTTGGGCCTTCCAGGGAGCATATCCTCAATTCCCTCCTCAGCAGTTTGGATATCCATCCAACCAGTGGATAGCTGCAAATTCTGAAGATTTCTCTCAGAACAATCAGAATTCAGAGGGTGTGAATGCTGCTAAGGGAAAATGTGGTGAACCCAAACAGATGCAGAAGAAGAAAAGTGGAGGGAGTGGGGAAACTGCTCAAGTGATCCCAAATCAGATGTCCTATGTGGATACTATCTGTCTTGGCTGTGGAGAACCTGGGCATTTCAAGCAGTCATGTGATAAGAAGGCTTTCTGTTTCATTTGCAAGGCAAACAATCATGCTGTTGAAGGTTGTCCTGTTATCAAGAGGCCTCCTCAGGTAGCTAAGTATATTGGTAGTGCAGCTAATGGCCTGGGTTTCTTTCATATTGAGATCCCTGATGTGGTGGTGAATCCTGTGGCTACCACCAAGAACTGTGGTTTGGTGTTGATAGAGGAGGGCAACATAACCAAAGCAGAGCTAGCTAAGGAGTTTGCTGGGATTTACAGAACAAATTGGCCTTGGCAGATCAGAGAGCTTACTCAATGGTCTTATCTGGTCAAATTTCCACCACACCTCCCAGTGGACCAGGTGATTGGCTACCCCAGGTTTGGTCTCACAAAACCTGGTGTCTGGGTGAAAGTGGAGGCTTGGGATGATGATCCAGATCCTATAGCTGTCATGCAAGAGACTTGGATGAAAATCCATGGCCTGCAACCTCCATGGTGTGAATGGAACTGCATTGCTCAAGCTGTTTCTGTGTGTGGAATTTTGGAGGAAATAGATTGGATGAGTGTGTTCAAGGATTGTGCTGAGGTGGTTAGAGTCAGGATAAAGTGCAGAGATGCCACTAGAATTCCTGCTGGCAGGTTGTTCCATTTTCAAGGAAAATTTCATCAATTGCTGTTTGAAGCAGAAGGAGAGCCTGCTATGGGGGTAGCTGAGGACCCTCCTCCTCCACCTCCCCCTCCTTCAGATGGAAATGATGAACATGGAAATGAAGGGCAAGCTGGTGAAAGACAGGATGGTATGGAAACTGATAGAAGTAATGCAGCAGGGAGTGCTAATGCTAATTCTACTATGATGACTCCTGGTGCTTCTGGTTCTGGGTCTGTGGTGAGAAGACTTGTGGCTGATGGTGAAGAGGTCAAGGAGTATGTAAGTGGTGCAGAGGTGTATGACTTGCTGCTCAAGAATGGCTGTGTTGGTGATGATGGTAGGTTTATCTGGAAAAGTGGTGGTAGTTGCTCTCAAGATTAAATGGGGGATGAAGTGCAAACTTTCCTCTTGGAGAACCAAGGAGTTCTTGCTGGTCAATAGGATGGTGATATGGAGACTTTGGAGATGAAGGTGGATGACCTTGAAGCTGCTCTACCAGATGATTTCCTTCCCACTCTGGAGAAACCTGACAAGGAGGTGATAATGGACAAAGTGGACAGGGATAAAGGAAAGAAGAAGAAGGCTTGGGGACCTGTGCAAGCTACCAGACAGAGCTCTAGGGTGGATACCTCCATTAATGTCATGAAGAAAGCTATTGAGTACAAGAAAAGGAGTAATCTGGAGGAGCCTAACAAGAAGATGAAAGGTATAATGCAGTCTAATGCTTTTCAGTCTCTTGATGTTGATTATCTTGAATCTTTAGCTAGAAAGGTTGGGGTTGATATTTCTGCTATTAGTGCTAATGGTAGGATAGAGAATAATCATCATAGTTGCAAATCACCTAGGAGTGATTTAGTAGATAATGAGATTCCTAGTGAGAACTTACCTCTTGAATCTCAAAAAATAGCTTTATTCTCTGATAGTGATGTTCTAGCTGCTACTCCTGGAAAATATGATAAGGAAGGTGATGAGAATTATGAGGATGAAGGGGATAAATGGATAGAAGTCATTAGGAAATATCGGGGCAAGCACCCCAGGAAGAGGTTACAATGTTAGTTTATTTTTTCAATATTAGAGGGATTACTGCTCCTGGTAGGAAAAAATGCCTAGAGGACACTGTTATCCCTTTGAAAGTTGACTATATTGGTTTTCAAGAGACAAAAAAAAGAGAAATTCTCTAAGTCTTTCTTGAAATCTATTCTAGGGAATAGGAATTTTGAGTGGAACTTTATGCCTGCAGTGGGGACTCCTGGTGGTATTCTAGTTGGCCTGAACAATGATATTTTTGAGGTTATTTCTTGGGACATTAAGTCTTTCTCTGTTAGCACAACTGCTAGGCTGAAAAGTTCAGGTGTAGTGATTAGGTTAACTACAGTGTATGGCTCTCCTTATGAGGAGGGTAAGGAGTTGTTTATTTCAAAATTACATGAGTTGTTCTTAAATTGGAATGGTCCTGCCATGATTGGAGGGGACTTTAATTTGGTTAGGTTTCAGAGTGATAAAAGTAATGGTGTTATAGATTTTAAATGGGCTGACAAGTTCAATGCTTGGATTGATATGTGGGCCTTAGTAGAAATAGGTTTGGCGGGTAGATCTTTTGCTTGGAGTAATAATCAAAACAATAGGATTATGAGTAGGATTGATAGAATCTTTTGCAATACTAGTTTTGAGGCTCTGTTTCCTCTCGGGAATGCAAGAGCTTTACCCAGGCTAGGGAGTGATCACACTCCAATAGTTTGGGATTCTGGGGAGGTAAATGTTCCTAAGAAAAGTAGTTTTAAATTTGAAAAATGGTGGACTACTAGGGTAGACTTTCTAGATGTGGTAGCTAAAGCTTGGTCTACCCTAGTTAAAAGTAATAATCCTCTAGATATATGGCAGGCTAAGGTAAGGAATTTTAGGATCTCTGCTAAAGGCTGGAGTGCTAATATAGATGCTGAAATTAGAAAAAAGAAAAAATCCCTTATGGAGGAGTATGATGCTTTAGATGTTAAAGCTGAAACTCATGAGCTATCTGAGGGTGAAGCTGGTAGATTTAATCAAATTCTTGCTGAATTGAGTTCCTTTTGGATAATTGAGGAAATCAAAGCCAAACAAAGATCTAGAGATAGAGATGTCTGTGAGGGGGATAGAAATACTGCTTATTTTCATGCTTTAGCTAACCAGAGGAGAAGGAAGAAAGTGATTCCTGTGCTAGAAGGCCCTGAAGGCCCTATAACTGAAACCAAAAAGATGCTAGAGATAGCTAAAGTTTTTTATAAAGATTTGTTTGGGGCTGAAGAGAGACCTGAGATTAGGCTGCTAGATAACTTTTTCTTACCTGAGGAAAAAGTAACTGTAGAAGAGAATGATATGTTAGAAGGGAGATTTACTTTGGAGGAGATAGAAGAAGTTGTGTTTGGTTCATATGGGGATGGAGCACCTGGGCCAGATGGCCTGTCTTTTTTCTTTTATCAGAAATATTGGGATATTATTGCTATGGATTTACTGCATCTCTTTGATGCTTGGTTTGATGATAAGCTAGACATTTTTAGACTGAATTTTGCTATGATTACCTTGATCCCAAAAGAGAATGATGCTAGAACTATGAAGAAATTCAAACCTATAAGTTTGCTTAACTGTAGCTTTAAGATTTTCTGCAAAGTGCTGACAAATAGGTTGGCCAAAATCATAGGGAGATTAATTTCTCCAAATCAATCTGGTTTTATTAAAGGTAGATATATTTTGGAGAGTGTTGTTACTGCCCATGAAATTGTACATGAGGTCCATAGGAGGAAAATGGAAGGTTTTGTTTTTAAAATTGATTATGAAAAAGCATATGATAGTGTAATATCCCAGGTATTGGGGTTACAAAAATAGAGGAAGCAGATGTGTGCATTGCATTCATGCATAGAAAATCCGGGGAATTTTCGCGCTTTAAAAATAAAACAGTCACAGCAGTTGAAGTTTCACTTGACCTTGGTGGAATTGAAGTAGCTCATCAAGTCAAGCGCTATAAACCTCAATGTGACTTTGTTAAAACCTTGTTTTGGGTAGAGATGATTTGATCTAAGGGGTTAGATCAAATGGAACTAAAACTAACACAACAACACTTTAATCAAGGATCAATTACTTGATCTTATAAAATACCATAATATGGTAATATTTTCCAGAACATATGAACATCCATTTAATTGGAAATCAAGTAACAATAATTGGAGAAACTATTCTTCACTTATCTTTTCCATGTCTTAAACTAATCCTTGATCCTACCATGAACCCCATGGTATTCATTTTACTTCATTCTTGGAAACAAGACAAGGAGATCAACTCTAGTAGTATATATTCTTCTTTATTCCATATTATAATACATCAAACATAGAGAGATGAGAGTTCCACAATAATAATTAAAGAAGCAACAAACCTTGAGCTAAACCTTGGATATACATCCAAGTATTCAAATCATCATCTTCAAGAGGAACCCTAGGATATTATTCAAGACTTTTCCTAGAGAGAGCAACCATTGGTGTTAACCATAGATATTGGTGACTACATCATTATCTTTGGAGAATAACCTTAGGAGATTATTGAAGTCCTTCCCAAATGAGAGAGACCACTCATATCAATCCTAGCTTTACCTATTTAATAATAAAGGACAAACAGTGAACTAAAGTATTAGGGTATAAACCATTTCACCATGGAGTGGTGAGATAATCTATTACCACATGGAATAATACCATATCCATGAATTGATAAAGTAAGAAGGAGATTAATTCAACCAAGATAGCCAAGTAGAGTCTTAGCCTAGATACCTAAGGAAATATTAGGAGTACACCATAAACCCTAGAATAACAATTCCTAAATGAGAGAGATCAAGCTATGGAGTTACACTCTAGTAGTTGAGGCAACACTTAAATTTAAGGGAGAGAACTATCCATATGTCCTGATGATTAAATCATCATTCCTTAAGTAGAACTATAAGCTATTATCTTAGGCATTCCCCTGGGATATAAATTATTGAGGTAATCATATCCATTCATGATAGTACAAGAAAGAAACTATATTTAGTTGATCAAGACAACACTTAATCTTGGGAGTGAGAAACCTAATTCTTGAGAGATACCTTAGGAAGCCTAACCTTGATCATTATAAATTGTGATGATCATAAACCCTAAGAACTTGAGGTAAAGATATTAAGAACAAGTTGATCATGCCTAATTCATGATCATGCTCTTGAGGTATGTGAGGATAAGTTAAACCCTAATAGGATAAGTAGATATCATTCACCACATGAAATCATAGGGAGGTAACTAGTAGGCAACCCTAGGCCTATATCCCAACCTTAACTTGTGAGTCACTTGGTGATCATAAGTAGAATCTTACCCCATCTATTTTTCATTCATTGATCATAAGTAGAGTCTTACCCCATCTATTTTTCATTCATTCATCAATTAGAGAACCTAAGAAAACCTTAGAGTTAAACTCTATACTTAATATGGTGAGAAACCATACATCCATATGACCAAAGTTAACTATAAAAAAAACTATAACCAATGTAGTTATTTTCATGATAAATTGGGGATAATAATAGAAGTTAATTGGTAGAAGATAAAACCAATTCTCAAATCCTTAGTAATTAGAGAAGCACATAAGATATGAAGCAAGTAACCATATTACCATGGTTAGGGGAGATTTAACCCTAGCCAATACAAAATGGTGTCATCCCATATCTACAACCTAGAATTGTATCTCAACCTAGTTTGTGCATCACTTGGGTAATCACAATTAAAATCTAGGCCATAATTGAGATTCAAACCATGTGCTATTAGGTGAATATAACTAGAACCCTAGAATTGCTCACTAGTTAAATCTTATATTTCAATTATTGAACATAAGAAGCACCTAGTGTTAAACCCTTTACTTAAACCCATGTGTGGTGATCAACCACTAATTGTTATAACCAAGACCAAACCATGATGAGAGAAATACCTACTCTAAGTATTATTAACCTTGAAATAGGATTAAGATAAACATTACAAGGCCTTAATAAATGAGTGTTCACATGAAATCATATTCTAAAATAAGAAACTAAGCAATAAGACCACAATTCATTAATCAATTCTTTCTGGATAAAAATAAAGTAAACATATCATCTATTATTATAAGTACTATAAAAAAAATATGTTGAATCCCAAAAGAAAGAGAATGGAAATTATATTTGTTGACATACCTATTCAAAAATATTATGTATGTTGAATTTATCACTATATAAAAATTCAAAAGAGCATGCCTCAAGTTGTAATTAAATTAGGAGATAAGAAGCAGAAAAAAAATAGAAGACCATCGTCTTCGTTCTCCTCTGTGAGGCCGACACCGCGGCGAGCACCGTCATCACCGCCGTTCTTGACCGCCACGGACGTCAACGACCAGCCCAGAGGCGCGTACAAGATACTCCACGTCCAAGTATATCCTTACACGTCCAGATTCGTGCACGAAACCCTGCCGACATCGCCGGCACATCTGAGCCACTACCGGTGATGGAAAGGACGATCCCGTCCTCGCCAAGCCCTATAAAAGCATCACCAGCACCGCCTGAAAACCCTAGAACCTTGGAGCCTCTCCATTTTCGCCCTATCGCCTCTATCTCTCGAACTCATCCGTGAGCTGTCGCCGGAGTCGGAGAAGGACCCGGCGATTGGAGCCATTCCAGCAACTGAGAGGAGGTCGAGGAGGTGAGCCTCGACGAATATACCCACCTGGCGGAGTAGAGCATCCGGGGAAGCGAGGAGGAGGGTTAATTTTGGAGTTCCCTTTCTCAGGTGCTCGTCGGAAATCATGTCCGTGAGAGCAACTCCGACCATCCCCGTCCTCCTCGAGCAGTCTATCAGCTTTGAGGTGAGCTTGCGCATCTCTAGCATCTCTTATTGCGTAGAATAGACATCCCTAGCTCGAGATTGAGGTTCGCCGGACTAGCGCCGCCGCAGCACCGTTCATCGTTGCCGATTCCGGTGACCATTTGGTCACTGGCGCCGCTCGTCCGTCTCACCTCATCAAGGCGATTCGAACGCACATCTCTGTAGGGTAGCGGGAGCCCTGTAGCGCCGGAACCGTCACCGTCCTGCTCGCCGGCGACGTGTTCCTGTCCCAGTCAGCAGTTGGACTTGGTCCACGCCAACGTGGCTGCTGACATGAACCACTGGCCCACTAGTCAGTCTCTACGTGAAAGTTAACCCGGGGGCTTTTAGCAGATTGATGCGCGTAGATGTACACGTCCGTTGGGAACCCCAAGAGGAAGGTATGATGCGCACAGTGGCAAGTTTTCCCTCAGAAAGAAACCAAGGTTGATCGAACCAGGAGGAGCCAAGAAGCACGTTGAAGGTTGATGGTGGCGAAATATGATGCGGCGCAACAACAGGGATTCCGGCGCCAACGTGGAATCTGCACAACAAAACCAAAGTACTTTGCCCCAACGAAGCAGTGAGGTTGTCAATCTCACCGGCTTGCTGTAACAAAGGATTAAACGTATCGAGTGGAAGATGTTTGCAAAGAAAACAGTAAAACACTGCAGTAAAACAGTAACAAGCAGCGATAGCATATTTAGGAACAAGGCCTAGGGATTAGACTTTCACTAGTGGACACTCTCAACATTGATCACATAACAGAATAGATAGATGCATACTCTACACTTTTGTTGGATGATGAACACATTGCGTAGGATTACACGAACCCTCAATGCCGGAGTTAACAAGCTCCACAATAATGCTCATATTCTAGTAACCTTTAGTGTAAGATAGATCAAAAGACTAAACCAAGTACTAGCATAGCATGCACACTGTCACCTTCATGCATATGTAGGAGGAATAGTACACATCAATACTATTATAGCAATAGTTAACTTCGCAATCTACAAGAGATCATGATCATAGCATAAACCAAGTACTAACACGGATGCACACACTGTCACCATTACACCGTGTAGGAGGAATAAAACTACTTTAATAACATTGCTAGAGTAGCACATAGATAAATTGTGATACAAAACACATTGCAATCATAAAGAGATATAAATAAGCACTTCACTACGCCATTCATAACAGTGAATAAGTATTCTGTGAAATATAGCCTAAGAGACCCACACGGTGCACACACTGTCACCTTTACACACGTGGGACAAGGAGTCTCCGGAGATCACATAAGTAAAACTCACTTGACTAGCACAATGACATCTAGATTACAAGCATCATCATATGAATCTCAATCATGTAAGGCAGCTCATGAGATTATTGTATTGAAGCACATAGGAGAGAGATGAACCACATAGCTACCGGTACAGCCCCGAGCCTCGATGGAGAACTACTCCCTCCTCATGGGAGCAGCAGCGGTGATGAAGATGGCGGTGGAGATGGCAGCGGTGTCGATGGAGAAGCCTTCCGGGCACTTCCCCGCTCCGGCGGGTGCGGAACAGAGACTCCTGTCCCCAGATCGGGCTTCGCGATGGCGGCGGCTCGGAAGGTTTCGCGTACCGTGGCTTCCTCGTAAGGGTTTCGATGCGGGGCTTTTAAATAGGCGAAGAAGCGGCGCGGGAGGGTCAAAGGGGCGACCACACCATAAGGTGGCGCGGGCCCAGCCCGGCCGCGCCACCATGTCATCTGGGCCCACAGGCCCCCCTCTGCGGCTCTCGGGTGTCGGATGCTTCGGGCAAAATAGGAACACAGGCGTTGATTTCGTCCAATTCCGAGAATATTTCGTTACTAGGATTTCTGAAACCAAAAACAGCAGAAAACTGGCACTTCGGCATCTTGTTAATAGGTTAGTTCCAGAAAATGCACGAATATGACATAAAGTGTGCATAAAACATGTAGGTATCATCAATAAAGTAGCATGGAACATAAGAAATTATCGATACGTTGGAGACGTATCAGCATCCCCAAGCTTAGTTCTGCTCGTCCCGAGCAGGTAAAACGATAACAAAGATAATTTCTAAAGTGACATGCCATCATAATCTTGATCATACTATTTGTAAACATATGTAATGAATGCAGCGATCAAAACAAAGGTAATGACATGAGTAAACAACTGAATCATAAAGCAAAGACTTTTCATGAATAGTACTTCAAGACAAGCATCAATTAGTCTTGCATAAGAGTTAACTCATAAAGCAATAAATCAAAGTAAAGGTATTGAAGCAACACAAAGGAAGATTAAGTTTCAGCGGTTGCTTTCAACTTATAACATGTATATCTCATGGATATTGTCAACATAAAGTAATATAACAAGTGCAATATGCAAGTATGTAGGAATCAATGCACAGTTCACACAAGTGTTTGCTTCTTAAGGTGGAGATAGGTAAACTGACTCAACAATAAAAGTAAAAGAAAGGTCCTTCAAAGAGGAAAGCATCGATTGCTGTATTTGTGCTAGAGCTTTTATTTTGAAAACATGAAACAATTTTGTCAACGGTAGTAATAAAGCATATGAGTTATGTAAATTATATCTTACAAGTTGCAAGCCTCATGCATAGTATACTAATAGTGTCCGCACCTCGTCCTACTTAGCTTGGACTACCGGATCTTTGCATGCCATGTTTCAACCAAGTGTCACAAAGGGGTACCTCCATGCCGCCTGTACAAAGGTCTAAGGAGAATGCTCGCATTTTGGATTTCTCGCTTTTGATTATTCTCAACTTAGACATCCATACCGGGACAACATGGACAACAGATAATGGACTCCTCTTAAATGCATAAGCATGTAGCAACAATTATTATTCTCATATGAGATTGAGGATATATGTCCAAAACTGAAACTTCAACCATGATTCATGGCTTTAGTTAGCGGCCCAATGTTCTTCTCTAACAATTTTGCATGCTCCAACCACTAAAATGATAGATCCTTCAGACAAGACGGACATGCATAGCAACTCACATGATATTCAACAATAGTTGATGGCGTTCCCCAGAAGCATGGTTATCGTACAACAAGCAACTTAATAAAATATAAAGTGCATAAGTACATATTCAATACTACGATAGTTTTTAAGGCTATTTTGTCCCATGAGCTATATATTGCAAAGGTGAATGATGGAATTTTAAAGGTAGCACTCAAGCAATTTACTTTGGA
Organism: Lolium multiflorum; assembly: GCA_030979885.1. NCBI lineage: Eukaryota > Viridiplantae > Streptophyta > Magnoliopsida > Poales > Poaceae > Lolium > Lolium multiflorum. The sequence goes on from CM061751.1 coordinate 110,132,338, forward strand.
ATGGCGGAGAAATACCATGTAGTAGGTAGGTATGGTGGACACAAATGGCATAGTGGTTGGCTCAAGGATTTTGGATGCATGAGAAGTATTCCCTCTCGATACAAGGTTTAGGCTAGCAAGGTTATTTGAAGCAAACTCAAGGATGAACAAGTGCAGCAAAACTCACATAAAAGACATATTGTAAACATTATAAGACTCTACACCGTCTTCCTTATTGTTCAAAACTCAATACTAGATATTATCTAGACCTTAGAGAGACCAAATATGCAAATCAAATTTTAGCAAGCTCTATGTATTTCTTCATTAATGGGTGCAAAGCATATGATGCAAGAGCTTAAACATGAGCACAACAATTGCAAAGTATCACATTATCCAAGACATTTTAGAATTACTACATGTAGCATTTTCCAATTCCAACCATATAACAATTTAACGAAGAAGAAACTTCGCCTTGAACATTATGAGTAAAGCCTAAGGACACATGTGTCCATATGCAACAGCGGAGCGTGTCTCTCTCCCACAAAGTGAATGCTAGGATCCATTTTATTCAAACAAAACAAAAACAAAAACAAACCGACGCTCCAAGTAAAGAACACAAGATGTGACTGAATAAAAATAGTTTCAGGGGAGGAACCTGATGATGTTGTCGATGAAGAAGGGGATGCCTTGGGCATCCCCAAGCTTAGACGCTTGAGTCTTCTTAGAATATGCAGGGGTGAACCACGGGGGCATCCCCAAGCTTAGAGCTTTCACTCCTCTTGATCATAGTATATCATTCTCCTCTCTTGACCCTTGAAAACTTCCTTCACACCAAACTTCAAGCAAACTCATTAGAGGGTCAGTGCACAATTAATAATTCACTCATTCAGAGGTGACACAATCATTATTTTCACTTCTGGACATTTCATAATGCTACTGGACATTAATGGATCAAAGAAATAAATCCAACATAGCAAAAGAGGCAATGCGAAATAAAAGGCAGAATCTGTCAAAAACAGAACAGTCCGTAAAGACGAATTTAAAGCTGGCACCAGACTTGCTCAAATGGAAAAACTCAAAACTAATGAAAGTTGCGTACATATCTGAGGATCACGCTCGTAAATTGGCAGATTTTTTCGAATTTTCTACAGAGAACTGTGCCCAGATTCGTGACAGACAGCAATGCTGTTTCTGCGCAGCGATCCCAAATATAACATCAACTTTAACATAGAAACTTTACTTGGCACAAAAACATGATAAGGAGAGGTTGCTAAAGTAGTAAAAAACTTCCAAGACACAAATATAAAACAAAGTACTGTAGTAAAAAAAAACACATGGGTTATCTCCCAAGAAGTTCTTTCTTTATAGCCATTAAAATGGGCTCAGCAGTTTTAATGATGCACTCGCAAGAAATAGTATTTGAAGCAAAAGAGAGCATCAAGAGGCAAATTCAAAACACATTTAAGTCTAACATGCTTCCTATGCATAGGAATCTTGTAAATAAACAAGTTCATGAAGAGCAAAGTAACAAGCATAGGAAGATAAAACAAGTGTAGCTTCAAAAATTTCAGCACATAGAGAGGTGTTTTAGTAACATGAAAATTTTTACAACCATATTTTCCTCTCTCATAATAACTTTCAGTAGCAACATGAGCAAACTCAACAATATAACTATCACATAAAGCATTCTTATCATGAGTCTCATGCATAAAATTATTACTCTCCACATAGGCATAATCAATTTTATTAGTTGTAGTGGGAGCAAATTCAACAAAGTAGCTATCATTATTATTCTCATCATCAAATATAGGAGGCATAGTATCATCAAAGTAAATTTTCTCCTCAATGCTTGGGGGACTAAAAATATCATGCTCATCAAAACCAGCTTCCCCAAGCTTAGAATTTTCCATAGCATTAGCAACAATGGTGTTCAAAGCATTCATAGTAATAACATTCCCATTAGCATGCATATAAAGTTCCATGGGTTTCTTAATTCTTTCTTCAAACACATCATGTCCTAATTCAAGATAAAGTTCATAAAGATCTCTCATATTTTTGTTGTTTTCCATTATGCCTAACTAGTGAAAATAAAAACAAGTACAGGACTAGACATGATAACAAAATAAATTAAATGCAAGTAACTAATTTTTTTGTGTTTTTGATATAGAGAGCAAGACAGTAAATAAAGTAAAACTAGCAACTAATTTTTTTGTGTTTTGTTTAGGTGCAGCAAACAAAGTAGTAAATAAAATAAAGCAAGACAAAAACAAAGTAAAGAGATTGAGAAGTGGAGACTCCCCTTGCAGCGTGTCTTGATCTCCCCGGCAACGGCGCCAGAAAACAGGCTTGATGCGTGTAGATGTACACGTCCGTTGGGAACCCCAAGAGGAAGGTATGATGCGCACAGTGGCAAGTTTTCCCTCAGAAAGAAACCAAGGTTGATCGAACCAGGAGGAGCCAAGAAGCACGTTGAAGGTTGATGGTGGCGAAATATGATGCGGCGCAACAACAGGATTCCGGCGCCAACGTGGAATCTGCACAACAAAACCAAAGTACTTTGCCCCAACGAAACAGTGAGGTTGTCAATCTCACCGGCTTGCTGTAACAAAGGATTAAACGTATCGAGTGGAAGATGTTTGCAAAGAAAACAGTAAGAGCAGTAGTAACGCAGAGTAACAAGCAGCGATAGCAATATTTAGGAACAAGGCCTAGGGATTAGACTTTCACTAGTGGACACTCTCAACATTGATCACATAACAGAATAGATAGATGCATACTCTACACTTTTGTTGGATGATGAACACATTGCGTAGGATTACACGAACCCTCAATGCCGGAGTTAACAAGCTCCACAATAATGCTCATATTCTAGTAACCTTTAGTGAAAGATAGATCAAAAGACTAAACCAAGTACTAGCATAGCATGCACACTGTCACCTTCATGCATATGTAGGAGGAATAGTACACATCAATACTATTATAGCAATAGTTAACTTCGCAATCTACAAGAGATCATGATCATAGCATAAACCAAGTACTAACACGGATGCACACACTGTCACCATTACACCGTGTAGGAGGAATAAAACTACTTTAATAACATTGCTAGAGTAGCACATAGATAAATTGTGATACAAAACACATTGCAATCATAAAGAGATATAAATAAGCACTTCACTACGCCATTCATAACAGTGAATAAGTATTCTGTGAAATATAGCCTAAGAGACCCACACGGTGCACACACTGTCACCTTTACACACGTGGGACAAGGAGTCTCCGGAGATCACATAAGTAAAACTCACTTGACTAGCACAATGACATCTAGATTACAAGCATCATCATATGAATCTCAATCATGTAAGGCAGCTCATGAGATTATTGTATTGAAGCACATAGGAGAGAGATGAACCACATAGCTACCGGTACAGCCCCGAGCCTCGATGGATAACTACTCCCTCCTCATGGGAGCAGCAGCGGTGATGAAGATGGCGGTGGAGATGGCAGCGGTGTCGATGGAGAAGCCTTCCGGGGGCCCGCTAGCGGTGCCGGACAGAGACTCCTGTCCCCGGATCTTGGCTTCGCGATGGCGGCGGCTCCGGATGGTTTCGCGTACCGTGGCTTCCTCTGTAAGGGTTTTCGATGCAGGGGCTTTTAAATAGGCGAAGAGGCGGCGCAGGAGGGTCAAAGGGGCGACCACACCATAGGGTGGCGCGGGCCCAGCCCTGGCCGCGCCACCATGTCATCTGGGGCCCACAGGGCCCCTCTGCGGCTCTCGGGTGTTCGGATGCTTCGGGCAAAATAGGAACCGGGCGTTGATTTCGTCCAATTCCGAGAATATTTCGTTACTAGGATTTCTGAAACCAAAAAACAGGAACTGGCACTTCGGCATCTTGTTAATAGGTTAGTTCCAGAAAATGCACGAATATGACATAAAGTGTGCATAAAACATGTAGGTATCATCAATAAAGTAGCATGGAACATAAGAAATTATCGATACGTTGGAGACGTATCACAGATCCTTTCGTTTTAATTTAAATTCAATAATCTCTGCAACTTCAAATAATTATAGAAAATTCATTTTAACTCAGAAAAATATAAGTGAGATATTATAATTCTTATAAAAAGAAACTCTATCCAATAAAAATATAATATGAAATTTTTATTTTAAATAAAAATTTAATTGTTTAATACTTATTATTTAAGTCTTTTCATTTATTCTAAATTCAAATAAAATTCAATAATTAGAATTTTTTCTAAAATGAATAAAAACCAGTAAGCAATTAAAGAAAACATTAAAACTATTTTCCTTTATCATTAACTTATTAAATCCTTATCAGAGGGATTTAAACCCTGAAAAATAATTATCTTAATTATTAATTCTTTAATAATAATAAAATGTCAAATCCAATATTATTTTTATTTCAAAAATTATTAATAACTTCAACTTTATATTGAAGTTATTATCTTAAGAACTATATGGTAGATTAGAAAACCCTAGTTCCATTATACATAAAATAGTAGTTCCATAATTCCATGTGAAACCTAAAACCCTAATTCAATTAGAAACTCTAGCTCCATTAATCAATATGAACCCTAATTACCTTTGAACCTAAACCCTAGGTTATTACATGTGATCATGCACTTCCTTTTGACTCATAGATCCATAGAAACAACTAAATACATTCCATGTCCTCATAAAATAATAGAGACCCTATCACTAATAAAATGGTATTCCATGTGCTCAACCTAATAGAATCTAGATGATCAAATAGGATCAACCCTAGTCCCTATTACCAAGGATCTCATCCTTAATTACCCTTGATTAGCATCACAACCTTGTGATGAATTCCAATAACAACTATGCCAAATGTTGTGCATTACCTAACCATATTCCACTAAACCCTACTAGTATTAAATACTTATGAACCATCCTATTTAGGAACCAACTATTCCTTACTTAGTAGATCCAATAGCAAATCCTAGACAACCTCAACCTTAATTGTAATACTGCTTCTTATTTAAGAAGTATGTTCTTCAAAAGTTGTTCTTTTGAAGTAAACAGAGAATCATCACCAACCCTGCCTAATAGGACCTATAGACAATAGCCATCTATCACCAATAAGATATAACCAACCTTGATAGCACCCATGTGTAATTAATTACTTAAGATGCCTAGGCTTCACTCAACCTTACAAGCCCTAGGTGTTGATGAATCCAACTAGGTTGTGATCCATCTACTACTTACTCCAGAAACCAATTAGAACCATAGAAAACCATAGAACCCCACAAACCTAATTATCTTACTTGTTCTTCATTAAAGAACATGTTCTTCAAAAGTTATTCTTTTGAATTATATAATAAGTAATCATCAACCATGTATTATAGGACTTAAAATTGACAACTGCTCTTTACTTATTATACAACCACTATTCCTTGATGTGTATGATTGTTACTATACATTTTACCACTTGCTTATGATTCTAAACCAACACAAACCTGAATAAGAACCTTGTTTGTGAATCACTCTAAAAGTGCAACACACCCTGGACTAATCATTACCACTCACTAATCCTAAATCATCGGGGTTAGGTCACGTTTAGAGCGATTGCATCTCATGCTTATGCATTGTTGCATCCTTGCCAATCTTTTAAACATCGTCCTTACCGGACGATGATGCTATTTCAGAATTTGGAGTTATTGCGTATCGAAGACCTTGTCTGCATAATCTTGCAGTCAAGAAAGGCAAGTTCATCGCTTGCTCATGTCATTTGAGTATTTTTACCAAATTACTTGCAAAGTACTATACTTATCACTCTTGCATAAAAATCAAAAATACTATTTTCATAATTATGAATATGACTATGTGGTGGGCAATGGAACCATGGTATGTGTTGATATGGTGGAGGTTCCATTGCACGGGTTTATATCCATCTAGGATTAAACAACAAATGTTGTCCAGTGATTCTTGTGCCGTAATACCCGTGTTAACCATAAGATCTGGAGTGGGACGGAGTAGTCAAAAGTGTTTCCACCTCTCGTTCATCAACGGATGCGCTTTACCGTAGTACACTTGTGATCCAAGGGGGCAAGCTGGTGAGGCTGGGGAGTCCTAAGTCCCCACGGCATAGTCCGTAGTACACTTGTCGCCCGAAGAGAAGCGGTGAGGCTGGGGAGTCCTAAGTCCCCACGGTATTGCGGTCTATGATGGGTTGCAGCTACCGGCGAAGGAGTTTGGTTCGATCCCAAACTGTTGTCGTGGTCGGGGTCCACCCGTGAGTGGGAATAATGGGACCGACGAGGACCCAGGGTCGGGGTATGCAACAAAGGGTGGGTGTTCGAGGTAGCGGAGGAACATGATTGACTAGGACCTTATACCGGGCCTCACACCAAAGGAAGTGTGGACGGGGAAATTGCCCGGTTGGCACCAAGGTTAAGATCTCTTATGGGTAAAGCAACACACCTCTGCAGAGTGTAACGAACTGTGACCAGTCATCTGTTCCGGGATATGGAACTGCGAACGCTGCCGGAAAGGAACTCCATGAAGTTCTAGTCAACCGGTGAAGGCTGACGGACATAGCTCTTCGAATAAAAGCAACCTTTTGAAGAAATGATTACAAAAACCTGCATTGCCTATGACTTTCTGGTCTATGGTGGTAGCTAGTGCATTAAACACCTCTTTCCTATAATGAACTTGTTGAGTACGCTCATACTCATCCCACTCTTAAATCCCCTGCTTAGATATGGAGGCATTGAAGGAGGATCTACAGTGCAACTCGAAGGCCGAGGAGTCAACAACTACTTCAAGGGACAGGACCATGTCAGGAGAGTCAGATACCACATTCAACAAGGAGAAAACCTAGATTAGCAATAGAAAGGAACTAGCTTCCTAAACCTAGCTCCTATTTAGCTAGAATCTATTCTTAGCCTCTATAGCTAGTTAAATACTCTACAAATAGAGTTCGTGATAGGATTAGACTACGAGTCGTTCTTCTGGAGCTTATTTGAAGATTTACCTCATTGTAAAGTAGGAGGCTATGCTGATCTTTTGTAACAGAGTCTGTATGTAATTCTATAGACATGCCTTGGACCCGCATATGTTTCTGTTGTACCACTCTGAGTGATGTAATGCTAGTGGAACGGTGTTTCATTGGTGTTATGTCAGACTTGCATACTCACTACAAGAAAAGTTGCCATGGCCGACGAAGTTGAAGTCGCGCCGTGGTTGCTGGTGTACCATGGCCGACGATTTTGGTCCCTCCGTGGTGCATGTCAAAACTTTTTTTCTCGTTTTTGAGGCCACCTAGCCCGACGAAAGCGGCCAAAACGTCGCGTATGGTGGCCCGGGACGTGGTGCATCTCGAAATCTCGGGTTCGCCGGCCGAGTCAACGCAAATCCGCACCGCCGAGGGATGTAGGGCCCAGATGGCAGCCTCTCTGGCATTGTTTTTTTCTAGATCGCGCCATCTCGTTCAACGTTCTCCGATCGAGCCGTTTACGATGCAGGATCATGGGTCCCGCATGTCATCCTCTATGAACCAAAATTATTTCTATCCTTGGATTTTTTTGACCCCGATTTCGGCTACTTCCTTTTTCTTTGATCCCTTGCCGCCTTGGAAACGTTGAGACCGCTTGCTAAATGGGACCCGCATGTCATCCTCTATGTGCAATCAACTTTCTTTTCTTGGAGTTTTTTTGGCACCTTAAATTTCCTCACTTGCCTTTTTCTTTCGATCTGCCGCCTCTCAAACGGTGATACCTGCTGCTAACTGGGACCCGCATGTCACCCTCTATGTACTATAAAACTTTCTTTTCCTGGATTATTTTTGGCACCTCATATTTGGTCACTTGCCTTTTCTTTCGATCCCCTGCCGCCTCTCAAACGGTGATACCGCTGCTGCTAACTGGGACCCGCATGTCATCCTCTATGTACTATAAAACTTTTTTTTCTTGAATTATTTTTGGCACCTCATATTTGGTCACTTGACTTTTTCTTTCGATCACTGCTGCCTCTCAAACGGTGATACCCTGCTAAATGGGACCCGCATGTCATCCTCTATGTACTATAAAACTTTCTTTTCTTGGATTTTTTTTTGGCACCTCATATTTGGTCACTTGACTTTTTCTTTCGATCCCTCGCCTCTCAAACGGTGATCCGCTGCTGCTAAATGGGACCCGCATGTCATCCACTATGTACTATAAAACTTTCTTTTCTTGGATTTTTTTGGCACCTCATATTTGGTAACTTGACTTTTTCTTTCGATCCCCTGCTGCCTCTCAAACAATGATACCGCTGCTGCTAAATGGGACCCGCATGTCATCCTCTATGTACTATAAAACTTTCTTTTCTTGGATTTTTTTGGCACCTCATATTTGGTCACTTGACTTTTTCTTTCGATCACCTGCTGCCTCTCAAACAGTGATACCGCTGCTGCTAAATGGGACCCGCATGTCATCCACTATGTACTATAAAACTTTCTTTTCTTGGATTTTTTTGGCACCTCATATTTGGTAACTTGACTTTTTCTTTCGATCCCCTGCTGCCTCTCAAACGTGATACCGCTGCTGCTAAATGGGACCCGCATGTCATCCTCTATGTACTATAAAACTTTCTTTTTTGGATTATTTTTGGCACCTCATATTTGGTCACTTGACTTTTTCTTTCGATGCCGCCTCTCAAACGGTGAGACCGCTGCTAAATGGGACCCGCATGTCATCCTCTATGAGCAATCAACTTTCTTTTCTTGGAGTTTTTTTTGGCACCTCATATTTGGTCACTTGCCTTTTTCTTTCGATCTCATGCCACGTTTGAAACGTTGAGGTACCTGCTGGCTCATGGGACCCGCATGTCATCCTCTATGTGCTATAAAAGTTTCCTTTGTTGGATTTTTTTTCACCCTCTGATTTTTGGCTTGCCTTTTTCTTTTGATCCCCTCCCCCCTTTGAAACGTTGAGTAAGCTGCTGGCTCAAGGGACCCGCATGTCATCCTCTATGTCCATCAACTTTCTTTTCTTGGATTTTTTTGACCCCCTAATTACTAGCTACTTTCTTTTTCTTTTGATCTCAAGCCGCATTTCAAACATTGAGACCGCTGCTGCAAATTGGGACCCACGTGTCATCCTCTATGTACAATAAATCTTGGATTATTTTTGGCTCCTGATATTTGGTCACTTGCCTTTTTCTTTCGATCTCATGCCACGTTTGAAACGTTGAGGAACCTGCTGGCTCATGGGACCCGCATGTCATCCTCTATGTGCTATAAAACTTTCCTTTGTTGGATTTTTTTTCACCCTCTGATTTTTGGCTTGCCTTTTTCTTTTGATGCCCCCTTTGAAACATTGAGTAAGCTGTTGGCTCAAGGGACCCGCATGTCATCCTCTATGTCCATCAACTTTCTTTTCTTGGATTTTTTTACCCCCTAATTACTAGCTACTTTCTTTTTCTTTTGATCTCAAGCCGCATTTCAAACATTGAGACCGCTGCTGCAAAATGGGACCCACATGTCATCCTCTATGTACAATAAATCTTGGATTATTTTTGGCTCCTGATATTTGGTCACTTGCCTTTTTCTTTCGATCTCATGCCACGTTTGAAACGTTGAGGAACCTGCTGGCTCATGGGACCCGCATGTCATCCTCTATGTGCTATAAAACTTTCCTTTGTTGGATTTTTTCACCCTCTGATTTTTGGCTTGCCTTTTTCTTTTGATCCCCGCCCTCTTTGAAACGTTGAGTAAGCTGCTGGCTCAAGGGACCCGCATGTCATCCTCTATGTCCATCAACTTTCTTTTCTTGGATTTTTTTGACCCCCTAATTACTAGGTACTTTCTTTTTCTTTTGATCTCAAGCCGCATTTCAAACATTGAGACCGCTGCTGCAAAATGGGACCCACATGTCATCCTCTATGTCCATCAGCTTTCTTTTCTTGGATTTTTTTACCCCCTAATTACTAGCTACTTTCTTTTTCTTTCGATCTCAAGCCGCATTTCAAACATTGAGACCGCTGCTGCAAAATGGGACCCACATGACATCCTCTATGTACACTAAATCTTGGATTATTTTTGGCTCCTGATATTTTGTCACTTGCCTTTTCTTTCGATCTCATGCCGCCTTTGAAACGTTGAGTAAGCTGCTGGCTCATGGGTCCCGCATGTCATCCTCTACGACCAATAAAAGTTTCCTTTCTTGGATTTATTTTTGACCCCTAATTTGGCTATTTGCCTTTTTCTTTTCATCCCTGCCCCTTTGAAACGATGAGGACGTTGGCGGGTCGGTCCCATATGTCATCCTCTATGAACAATAAAAGTTTCCTTTGGTGGATTTATTTTTGACCCCTAATTAATTTTCGGCTATTTCCTTTTTTCTTTTGATCCCCTGGCGCCTTGGAATCTTTGAGGATGCTGCTGCCTCATGGGTCCCGCATGTCATCCTCTCAGAAAGGTTAATGTTTCTTTTCTTGGATTTTGTTTACCAACTGATTTTTGGCTTTTTTTCTTCTTTCGATCTCCTGCCGCCTTTAAAACGTTGACGACGCTGCTGGCTCACGGGTCCCACATGTCAGCCTCTATAAACAATAAACGTTGAGGATGCTGCTGCCTCATGGGTCCCGCAGGTCATCCTCTCAGAATGATAAATGTTTTCTTTTCTTGGATTTTTTTACCAACTTATTTTTGGTTTTTTTTATTTTCGATCCCCTGCCGCCTTTGAAACGTTGACTGCTGGCTCATGGGTCCCCGATGTCAGCCTCCCCGTACAAGAAACATGTGATATCTTATTTTGCAGACAATAAACATTGTATTTCGCTCTGCGCTATTGCAAACGGATAAATTAAATCTTTATATTTACATAAACAAACTTATATGTTGAATCTCCTTGTTTTTTGTTTTTGCGAAGCATAGGACTTTCCTGTTTTTTTTAGAAAAATCCGAACTTTCCTGTTTTGGAGTGGGCTGAAATTGTACGAGTCAAAAGGCCCAGAAAGATAGTTCGAAGGCCAGATGTCCAGATGCAGCCCAATTGAAATCTTTCTTTTCTTGGATTTTTTCAACCCCTGATTTCTGGCTACTTCATTTTTCTTTTGGTCCTGTGCCGCCTTGGAAGCGTTGAGAGCGCTGCTACAAAATGGGACCCGCATGTCATCCACTATGTAGTATAAAACTTTCTTTTCTTGGATTTTTTTTGGCACCTCATATTTGGTCACTTGCCTTTTTCTTTCGATCCTGCCGCCTCTCAAACGTTGATACAGCTGCTGCTATATGGGACCCGCATGTCATCCTCTATGTACATTCAAGTTTCTTTTCTTGGATTATTTTTGGCTCTTGATATTTGGTCACTTGCCTTTTTCTTTCGATCTCATGCCACGTTTGAAACGTTGAGGAACCTGCTGCTAAATGGGACCCTCATGTCATCCTCTATGTCCATCAACTTTCTTTTCTTGGATTATTTTGAGCCCCTAATTTCTAGCTACTTTCTTTTTCTTTTGATCTCAAGACGCATTTGAAACATTGAGACCGCTGCTGCAAAATGGGACCCGCATGTCATCCTCTATGTACAATAAATCTTGGATTATTTTTGGCTCCTGATATTTGGTCACTTGCCTTTTTCTTTTGATCACCCGCCTTTGAAACGTTGAGGATGCTGGCTCATGGGTCCCGCATGTCATCCTCTACGAACAATAAAAGTTTCCTTTCTTGGAGTTATTTTTTACCCCTAATTTCTGGATATTTGCCTTTTCTTTTGATCCCCCTTTGAAACGATGAGGACGATGTTGGCAGGTCGGTCCCACATGTCTTCCTCTATGAACAATAAAAGTTTCCTTTGGTGGATTTATTTTTGACCCCTAATTAATTTCTGGTTATTTCCTTTTTTTCTTTTGATCCCCTGCCGCTTCTCAAACGGTGATACCGCTGATGCTAAATGGGACCCGCATGTCATCCTCTATGTACTATAAAACTTTCTTTTCTTGGATTTTTTTGGCACCTCATATTTGGTCACTTGCCTTTTTCTTTCGATCGCCTGCCGCCTCTCAAACGTTGATACTGCTGCTAAATGGGACCCGCATGTCATCCTCTATGTACAATAAAGTTTCTTTTCTTGGATTATCTTTGGCTCCTGATATTTGGTCACTTGCCTTTTTCTTTCGATCTCATGCCGACTTTGAAACGTTGAGGCTGCTGGCTCATGGGTGCCGCATGTCATCCTCTATGAACAATAAAAGTTGGGGATGTCTATTTGTCAGCTGACTGATTTTCAATTCAGCGTAAGTCAGTTTTTCTTCAAATTATAAGACGGCACATGGCATAGGCAAAAATCAGTCAAGCCCATAAAAAAAGAATTTTACCAAGCCTTGTATGTGGGCTAAATCCCTATAATTAGCAACAGACAAACAAGTTGCAAACAGAAAAAAAATCCATAATACATGATTTAAAGACCTTAAAACGTTGTTTGGCGAAAATTACATGTTTTGTATTATGTAAACATAGTTGTAATGGACTGTAAACTGTGAGATGGGGAAACTGAAAGAAAATCGTCTACATGATTTGAAAGTAAAATTACAGACTTGTTTGCCTAATTTTACATGTTCCAAATCATGTAAATACCAGTGTAATGGACTGTAATTCGTCATATACAAATTTACACAAAAAGTTCAGTAAATATCTATCCGCTGACTTAGTCATGCACGCGTTTTACATCCAAAACCTCCCCACACAAACGTGTGCAGCTATAGCAGATGGCTAAGGGCATGTACAATGCGGTGATGTCAGCCTTCCCTTAGAGATGCCATGTCAGATTTTTTGCTTAGTTGGAGGAAAGAGAACGAAGAGAGAGAAGGTTGTCTTCCCTTAGCTAAGGGATCATCTCTTAGGAAATAAGGGAAGACTATTTTCTCCGTTGTATCACATATGTCTTCCCTTAGCAACAAATTTCCTACCAAAATTTAATTATTCGTATTAATTGCTAGAGATGGCTGTAAGAGATAATGCATTGTATGACTTATATCTAATGCCTTCTCTAGCTGATGTGGCGGGGTAAGGGAAGGCATGCCTTCTCTACCATTGTACATGCCCTAAGTACGGTACACAGTGGCTCAGAGAAACACGTGCAAGTCCACAATCGCGATGCCTAATTGGTTGGACAGAAATTCGACTGATGGCCAAAAAAGAATAAGTCGACTGTTTCTTAGCAAATCCTAAAAGTTTCCTTTGTTGGATTTATTTTTTACCCTCTGATTTTCGGCTATTTCCTTTTTCTTTTGATCCCCTGCCGCCTTAGAATAGTTGAGGATGCTGCTGCCTCATGGGTCCCGCATGTCATCCCCTCAGAAAGGTAATTGTTTCTTTTCTTGGTTTTGTTTACCAACTGATTTTTGGCTTATTTTTTCTTTCGATCTCCTGCCGCCTTGAAAACGTTGACGACGCTGCTGGCTCATGGGTCCCCAATGTCAGCCTCCCCGTACTGCAAATCCTCTTTATGCAAAGGTTGAGGATGCTGCTGCCTCAAGGGTCCCGCATGTCATCCTCTTAGAACGATAAATGTTTATTTTCTTGGATTTTTACCAACTGATTTTTGGTTTATTTTTTCTTTCGATCCCCTGCCGCCTTTAAAACGTTGACGACGCTGCTGGCTCATGGGTCCCTGATGTCAGCCTCCCCGTACAAGAAACATGTGATATCTTGATTATTTTGCAGACAATAAAAGTGTATTTCGCTCTGAGCTATTTCAAAGGGATAAATTAAATCTTTGTTTTTACATAAACAAACTTATATGTTGAATCTCCTTGTTTTTTGTTTTTGCCAAGCATAGGACTTTCCTGTTTTGGAGTGGGCTTAAATTGTACGAGTCAAAAGGCTTCCAGCACGATAGTTCGAAGGCCCAGATGTCCAGATGCAGCCCAATTGAAATCTTTCTTTTCATGGATTTTTTGACACCCTGATTTCTGGCTACTTCCTTTTTCTTTTGATCCTGTGCCGCCTGGAAACTATGAGACCGCTATTGCAAAATGGGACCCACATGTCATCCTCTATGTACAATAAAAGTTTCTTTTCGTGGATTATTTTTGGCTCCTGATATTTGGTCACTTGCCTTTTTTCTTTCGATCCCGTGCAAAATGGGACCCGCATGTCGTCCTCTATTTACAAAAGAAGTTTCCTTTCTTGGAGTTATTTTTTACCCTAATTTGTGGCTACTTCATTTTTTTTTGATTCCCTGCCGCCTTTGAAACGTTGAGGACTCTGCTGGCTCATGGGCCCCACATGTCAGCCTCTGTGAACAATAAACCTTTCCTCTGTGAACACTAGCATTGACGAACTGAATGTGAACATGCGTTACAGGCTTTTTTTAGTAAATTTTGTCAAACAATTGCTAGCTTCTGTAAATATCACTAGTAGTACATACATCGCGAAAGCATTAGAATATTAGACCATGTTCACAAGAATAACATCAAGTCTGAACTACATTAACAGAGTGATAAAATATATTGTTCAGACCAGTACAAAATATAGGGAGTTAAACTAACACTATGCAGAAATTGGCCCTTCTCTTGCATATATCCCTCTAGCAAAGGGATCAGCCACTGACAAGTCATGTACCAACCAGCTAAGAACACCGTCCGAGCTGAACTTATCTAAGGATGGTAAATATCCAAACTGAAAATCAACATCTCTATAAGCGGTGTTCTTCAGGTCTAGCTGCTTGAACTGGGTATCCCACCAGATCTCCTTGTGATGATATCTTACACCAAAATTCATTACTTTGAGCATTCTAGTGTTCTGTATAAAGAACCTGGAGACAATAACATCATTTCTCCTTCCTCGGTAGTCAGAAATCGAAATTTCTTTGAGGTGGAGATCAAGGCATTCAATGGGACAGGCTGGCTCATTATGCAGCACATGAACCTTATTGCCGGTTCTATAAAACTGCAAAGAAGTCAAATTAAGTAGTCAGTACAATAACAAAGTACTTCATAGCTATCAACTAATGAATATCTCAGGTGAGTTGAATCATGTGTTAATTGAGGACCGTGGAACAACATAATCCCCTGACACGTTCCAATTTGATAGATGCACTTTTTTACATCTGTTATTGTCATTGTAAAGTTGGGGAAAGGTTACCAACATGGGAAACTCCAATCCGCAACTAGTTGCGGGTGCACCCCATTTTTCTTTTGACACTTCCAAGTTTCCAAAAAAAATGTAAACTAAAAGTCTGGACATACATTGTGTTCTACACAAAAAAGAACAAATGATGTGTAAATAGTAAGTCACACTATTTACATATGTCTTCTCTTTTTTACACAGATCACATATTATCATGTGTTTATATGAAACTTCACAGATGCACAAGATACAACACATTGTATGACAAGAAGTTTAGTTTTGAACCAACATAATATAACTCCATTGTGGATGTTCTTCTAGTACAATTGTTCAACTGATCTAGGCTAATAAGTAATAACAGGTTAACTCCATGTAACTCTACAGTTTTTGCTCATAGTGGTAAACAGTTAACAACAACGAATTTACCTGGATATATAGCTTCTCCGTGCAGGGAAAGCATCTAAGAAATGCAAGTAGTTGATCCAGACGAGGGCCGTCAGATTTTAGAACCAAGTTCTTCACTGTGCACAGAGAATTTTCCAAGCTTATGGGCATCATCCTCTACAGGACAATGGTACATATGTCAAAAAAATAACAAAAATGTGAGTTAATTCAACAAGAAGAAGGCTGTTCTACCAAATAGTTTATGCGTCCAATAACAAGTTGGCAGCCAGGGTACGACGCAAAGCCCAACACCATCAACTTTGGTGCGTTGGCGACCTGGATTAGTAGTGGAACATCATCAACGCATATGACCAATCTCTCGAGGCAAGATGCATCCATAATTTGCACCGTGTCTAACTGAATAAGTTCGGTGGTGTTGCGTTTCCAATAGCTAGCCACACTAATTGTACGAAGATTTGGCATTTGAATGTTGAGTTGGGTGAACCCGTGGACCCCCTCAAGGTGAAGTGCCTCGAGCACAATACAGCGGGTGAACAGGCGGTCGATGTTCGTCGCCTTACAGATGTAGACGTCATAGAGCAAGAGCCTTTTGAGTTGGGGGAAAAGAAGCATGGAGTTGGCATGAATCTCGGGCAAATAGCAAGTAGAAATGCTGACAATGCGCAGCGTGGGCGCGCAGCGGAACGCGGACAGCGGGAAGGAGCGCATCACAGTTCCAGCATCGAATCTGAGGTTCTCGACGCAAGATAGGGTGCTGGACCGGAACCAGCTGTCGAGCGTGGTGTCGACCTTGCAAGTGGTTCTGAAGGGGTCGATTGACACGCTTCTGGCGGGGCCAGGGTGAGCGGCGAGGATACTGGAGACCGCGGCGATGCGTTTGTGGTTTTGCTTGGCGAGTTCGTCGTCGATCTGGAGGTTAAGTGGGACGGAGTGCCAGAGGTGGCGCCACCGTTTGGAGACCAAGGTTGTGCTTACAGCGGATACAGTGGGCAGGTGGGAGATGATGATGTGGAGAATCTGGTCCGGTAGGCGGCTGATGAGGTCGTTGTCGCCGACGAGGAGGTTAAGTGGGACGGAGCGCCAGAGGTGGCGCCACCGTTTGGAGAGCAATGTTGTCCTTACAGCGGATATCATGGGCAGGAGGGAGATGATGATGTGCAGCATCTCGTCGGGGAGGCGGCTGATGAGGTCGAGGCTCGACGGAGGCTCTTCCCGATCTGGCTCGACCCGCCTTCGGGAGTTGAGCGGCTCCGCCTCCATCTGACACGGCGGCGACACACGCAACGCCGCAGTCGTCTGCTGGACAGGGGAATAGGCGCAGCGGCGGTGGTGAGGACAGAAAGGTACTCGGCGGTGGATTTAGGTGGATGGCGGATGCAAGTGCGCTGGGGGTTTTTGGAGGAGACGGCAAGCGCTATGCAAGGAACTATTGCGGCGGGCGGCCAGCCGGGGTGCCTGAGGAGAGAAAGGTATACTACTAATGATGCGGTGCGGCGTTTGCGTCTCCCTTCCCCACGCGTGCAGCCTTCACATTTCACAAGACGTGCGAGTTTTTCAACAGAGATTATCAAGTGGAGAGACTTTCCCAATGCAATTGTCTCTCCACTTGATAATCACTCTTGAAAACACCGAGAAGATGGCGGTGAAGAAGACGGAGAGGCAAGGAAAAAAACAATATGAATTGAAATCAAATATAATACGGGCGTTCCTTCTCTCTCTGGTCTCTGCTGCACTTACTGCACCTGTGGTGCAGGCGTGTGACCCGAGAAGAAGCTAATGTACTGTATAGCCGTCCCTTGCACGCCGTGTAGCTGTATTTTGTCTCGTCAAATCAGCTCGGGACAGTTTCAGCAGAGAAAACATCATTTTTTCTTGCCATCATCATAATAGGCGAACATTACCACGGGCACACGGTAGTGCACATCCAACTTGTACTACTCAATCCTCCATATGCTGCACAAACCACCACTTTAACTTTTTCTTCGCAGTTTTCATGATTTTTAGCAGTTTCCACCATGTGGTGGTCTAATCTGTTGCAATTTTTACCACTTGGTCATCTGATCAGTTATTTTGTCATGTCGATAGCAAAATCAACAAGTGGATGCCAACTTTTTTGAAGGGCTACTCTCTAAAACACAGTTTGCATTATGGCATGTTTGGTATTTTCCCTAGGTAGTACTACATCCTAAAAAAAATTGACTACATGCTTTTATTTTCCTATTTTAAGCACCTTTTACCATGATTTCAAATTTAGGTCAAACTCACGGGGGCCATAGGATGCACGGCATTTATTTGGCAATTGTTTCAGTATGGCCAACTAGTTAGGCCTCCTTTGGTTCATAGGAAATGGAAAGTATAGGAAAAGGAAAATCATAGAATTGGGATGTCATGTCTACTTCAATCCTATGGGAATCGTGCTCCTTTGATTCATATGATTGTCATAGGAATTATGTTGGATTCGGTTCTTATGGGAAAAATTCCTATACAAGTCATTTGATTCATAGGAACTATTCATATAGGAATCTTGTAGTGCAAATCTTATAGGAAAAAACCATTAGCTAATACCTCATGGAAAAGTTCCTTTGCCACAATCAAAGACACATCATGTTCCTATAGGATTCAACTTGGCATAACATTCCAATCATGCACCTTTCATATTCCTACGCCCTCCATATTCCTTTGAATAAAAGGAGCCCGAAGTTTATTTGATTGTAGCAAAGGAATTTTCCATGTATCGACAGTTTGACATGGTATTTTAATAACCAATCAAGAAGGCATGCAAACGTACTTAAAAACACACATGGTGCCAAAATCGGTGAAAGGGAATATTCTCAAGAACATAGGTAGGTCATGTTTGGCATTGTTCCTAGGTATTTCATCACAAATGATGAATCCATGATAAATTACTAACATTCGGAAGTTTGCCATGGTTCTAGCATTAACCAACTCACCTCTCACTTCGGAAGAGAGCCATGCGAACTCCAAGATGGATTCTGTCAAAAAAAAACTCCAACATGCATGGTGCCAAAATCTGGTAAGTTCTTCTAAAAAATATTTTGGTGTGCCATGTTTGGTATTTTGATATATATGTAGATTACTTACATCACAAACAACTACTCAATGCTTTCGTTTGCCATATGGGTGTTACGTACTTGGATGCAACGCATATGTTTGGTCATTTTTTGGGGGGTACCACACATTTAGTGCACATCACGTATATATAGTTTCCCCTTTTTTAATTGTACTTCGTGTACTTCGCGTTGAAATTTCAAATTATATGGAAATGAGCCCAGAACTAATTTAATACTAGATGAACAAGCGAGCTTCGCCTCGCCGCCTTAATGGCGTTGTTCCACATCGTGACCGTTGCGACACATTCACAGGTTGACATCAGGCGTAATTCAGTTTGGCTTTAATTCTGAAAAAAAAACGCTTCTCTTGGTTGAAAAAAAGACCGGTAATTGTATCCATGAATAGTATTAATGTGAGATATAAAATATAAAGAAAAATAGAATAGTATAAGAACATGTAGTTCAAAACATCTTCAAATAATATAGTGTATCTTGGATAATAGCAATATAAATATAAGAAATAAAATACAATGTGTCTTGGCACCACATGGTAGACGTGGTGACCTTGCAGGTCTCATTCGATTCAAACCATGTTGGCATGTCCCGCTTAACAACTCGGTTGTCGATAGGAGCACAAAGACTGCATGACACATCATTGTCAATTTTTAATAGACATGAGATATATGGCATGTAATAAAAGTTAAATTGCACTGAGGAGAACCTATCATGTAGAGCAACAATATATGCAATATCTATATAGATGCAAATTCAGGTACCATGGCTAGCAGTATCTAAAGATACGCAGATCTTTTTTCGTGCAATCCATTTTATTACTCACAGTGCCAGGATTACAATTTGCTTGGAGAGCTCTAAGCAGGAAACCAGTTGTTACATCAATGCATAAAGAAGAGTCTATGCTAAGAGCTTCTCTCGCGCATACATGTGCTGCAAAGTTTGCTGACCTGTTTAAGTAAAGAAGCTTGAAAGCCTAAAACTTTTAAATAAACACGTTAAGTTCATTCAAGATATGCAACTTCTATTCCCTCCCTACATGCCAGCAGTTAAGCATTTATCTTTTAATGGTACAAAACCAATTGCTTAAAAGATGGAATATTGATTTTGTACCATTATAAGATCCAGGAAATATCACTGAAAGTTTGACTTTAAGAAAAATACCATCCAAAGGCTGCTCGGTTATAGCGTTTTACCATCTCCTTGAAATCCACGTGAGCTGGAGTAGAAAAACGAAACGATCAGAATACTTTGAGTGGTATTTTTCTAAACCTGGGATCTTATAATTGTAGAGAACCAACTTATAAAGGGAGTCCTCCACAGATTCATGACGAACAACCCCTCCTGCAATTGAAGACTTGGTGCTATCTGTGAATCTGTGATGACATAGCCCGAGCCAGCCACCCTTTAATCGCATGAGCTTAATATACTATAGCAGTCACCAAAAACAGAAAAAATTGAAGTAGATACTTTTAAGTGGAAATAACAGGTAGAAAAGGAATATATCATTCTTAATCATCAACACACATTCTTCCTTTTGAATGTGCAACCCATCACCAGGACAACCATTGTTTCTTTTGACACTAATGTCTATCAGCCTATCCGGGTCAAGAGGTTTAGAATTTTTGCTCCGAAGAGAAAAAATGTTCAGAGTACGGGCTTTTCCATGTGATTTTGTACCCTTCAATTTTCAATATTTATGGAATAAATTATATGAAAGACCTGCATGTCGTAAGAACCGCTAGCATAAAAGGCAACTTGAGCTACATATTAAACCTCTAGCTGATAAAAGGTGAGAAGAGATGTTGTGGGTCAAAACTGTGTCCACCACAAGATAACCAAAAATTTACAGAACATACACAAACTAATGCAATTTAACTCATGTGGTGGAAACAAATTTTAGGTGAAAAATATCTGAACCTGAAGGTGTTTGACCTGTGATTAGGACATAAATCCACAAGTAACTTGAAGTTTTGAACTAATATACAAACTGGCTACCAAAGATCATGTAGTCATGTTTAAAAATAAATTAAGAAAGCACACTATTTTCTATAAATAGCCTATCTGCACAACAAACTGGGAACTTTTCTACCAATGGTTAGTAGCAAACAATGTTCCATCCAATCAAAACTGAGGCAGCTGAAATAAATAGGGGGAAAATAATGTTTTATCTCCTCAAGCCTATGCTAATATTTATGTAGATTTCCTAGAAATCAATATAGTAGTTGCAATGACTGAAACAATACTTCGTGGAGCATCATTAAGTTCCACACAGTTTTTTCTCATAAATTGATAGCAACAAAAGTAACCAGTCAAGTAAAACTTCTACATATAGCTAGAATCAAGAAAATGCTTATGTTTTAGATAATAGCATTGGCGAATCATCACTGGAGATTTTATTTATCCTCTTAAGGTTCCTCCAATAGCACTTTCAATGAGCAATTATTTCTTGGCTTACTAAATAGAGCATGAATGATGTGTGTACCATTGAATCAATCTCTTAAACAAAACAGTGGTACCAGACATGAGCAAGCACCGAGAAATGACATTATGAAACAAAAAGTAACTTAAAAAGAAAATATACACTTGTACAAAATCCACTCTCCGTCCCACAATTCCATATCCATATGTTTATGTATAAGCAAAGTGACATCAAGCAAACTACAGACTATTTTCAGATATCCCCCGTATTTAGGTCCTCCTAACATTTATGTGAAAAAAAGGAAAAGCATGAAAGAACTTATAAAACTTTCTCTTTCTAATTGGAAAACATGGACTTCTGTACAACTATTCATATTTTCTATCACACTTAAAAATAATTTCTACTAAATATTTTCACATTTTCAGAATTGTCTTCAAGAAGTGAAAATTGTATTTAAACATTCAAGCAGAACGGCAAGACACGATGTAGAATTGCTACTACATATTTTCATATTTCAGAATTGTCTTTTAAGTGAAAATTGTATCTAAACATCCAAACAGTGACAGACACCGTGTGTTACATTGGCATAAATGTCAACCACTTACACTGAAGATGAAGATGATAACTTCTCAATTGACATTTAGCTCGGGTTTCCACTTATGAGAGTCGCTTTACCAAAAGTTACTAAATTTATGTTAGAGAGTAAACTCTGTACCCTTTATACTATGGTCCTATCTGTTTAGCAATTTACCCCATTTTAAATTTACCCAAACGTACTGCTGAACAATGGGTTTAGAAGTTACAAAATTATCTAGCTTTTACTACCATCTAGCTTATCTATTTGTGTTTCCACCATAACAATGGGTTTAGGAGTTACAAAATTATATCTAGATGACGGACTGTATTGAAAGTCGAGAAAAAAATGTTAAATAATGGTGGGTTGCTTCTTTACCACTTCTAAACAGTGCCGCTCTTATGATTTTAATCTACCTCTTAGAGAGTAATCTCTGTGCCATTTAGAATTTGTTGCTGTCTATTTAGCAATTTCTCCTGTTTTCAATTCGCTCAACTACACTGTTGAACACTCTAGCCTATCTACTCATTGTTGCAGAAAAGCAATGGGATGAAAAGTCAGAAACTTATATCTGCATAGCAGAGTCTCCATTCAGTAAGCAAAGCTATGCCACAGTTGGATAAAGTTAGAATTCGAAGTGCTCTCAGTCCAGCTCTAATCTCACAGTGAACACTCCCACGTTCACATGTATCTACTTTAATAATTATACAAAGATTCACCCAGAAAACCTATCTACTGTAAGTCGTAGATTTCCACCGAATTGCAAATTATCTGAGCAATTTTATACAGTAAAATTGTACAGCATGCTTACCATACATATGGAACATGCCGTCTATATTTGCATCAGATTCAACAATAATTATCTCAGTGATTGTTAAACTCATGAGTAAAGAAAGATAAGACTTACAAATAGACGCGGCCAAAATAAACATACCATCTACTATATATTTAGTAGCACAGCAACCAACCAACATTATCATCGTGGATACAACGAAATCACGATCGGCCCGCAGGCCATGCTCTGTTCTACACAGGAACGCAATATCCACACACATGCCTACCACAACAAAACACAGTCTACTAAACATATCTGCATCAGCTACTAAACATGCCTGCATCAATTACGACCGTAGCTCCAAACAGAACATGCTAGCTTCCCTATATTCCCTCCTGGATTAAGCACATTTGTTTCATATACATCTAGTGTCTGCACATTCAAACAACCAAAAAAAAATTGAGCACATCAATTTCCTACGCATATACTATCCACACTTTCAACAGGTTAAATGTAGTACAGTACAATTTTTTTTTACCAAGAATACATGGAGGAGGATAGGGACCTCACCGGGCTGATGCAGGGGGTCGTCGGCAGTAGCGGCACAGAGTCGTGGCCGGCAGCAGCAGGTCGGGGCCGTCACCGGCAATCAGCAACCTGGGGAGGTGGTCACCGAGGTCACCGATAGCAGTAGATCCGCTGAGGCGACATGAAGATCATCCTCCACGCCTCACCGCCGCCATGCCTGCAACGCGGCGAACTCGTCCCGCAGGCTGCGGCCTATGCCGAGCGCCAACGCGGACCGCCTAGGTCATCCCCACCGATGCAATTGCACGATCGTTATAGTCCGCCCCTCCCCAGTCCCCGCCATTGACCAGCTCGGTCCCTGCGCAGAAATCACTCGCCGTGGTTTGGCCGGCCACATGACCGAGCTCAACCTTCTCGGCCTTCCGGCGCGGCTCCCTCGTCTGTGGGTGCTTACCGAGGAGATCGAAGGAAATTGTGCGCGGCGGCGGTCTAGGGCAGAAGATCTGGAGGATGGAGAGATGCAACGACGGCCTGCACATACGTGGAACGTCCAGCACCGTCCAAGGCATCTGTTTCCACAAAGGCCCACATGCAGTGTCGCAGGGAGGCAATGCATGGCCCATCAGCAGTCGCACGGAGCGGCCGAATCCCTGAGCGTGCAGCGATCGCAACAGAATTACTTCTTTTAAATAATATGGTCACAAACCGAAATAATTCGTGAAATTTTGAAATGTCCATCCTACCATATCAACCACATGAAAAAATTGCATTGGCGGCAATCTGCCACTACAAATTTTAACCATTTCACGCAAAACACTCATGTAGTAATTTGTTCCCTTCTAGCACTTCATAAATCTCCCCGGTCTTGTTTGAAAAGGAGCCCCCGTCCGAAGAGTCCCTGTTTATAACTAAAACTAATTATTTCAGTACCGCATAAATCGCAATTACCATTAGATAAACAAGATTAAGATAGAGCATGTACCACCTGTCAATTACCGGTTCGCAATCTCCATATGCTCGCAATGATCGGTTCCACATTATACTTGGTCGAATTCAATTAAACATACAAGTACATCATGCCGAAGTTTTGTTCTAGGACATGGACACGTTCAAACTAATCACGGTAATAGATGATACAACATCGCACACATAAATAGACGACATGTCTAAAATCATACATTTTTTGAACACAGAAATGTCCCGAAGGACCTCGCGACACTGCTTTTATATTATGATGACGGTGGGATTACAGACTGCAAGCTAGGAGGACCCTCCAAGTAAAAGGAAACTACAGACAAGACATCCAAAAGTACAAAAAGAACTCTAGTTCTAGAAAAGGAAACTCCATCCGGTCCTTCTCCACCGAGCTCAGATTAGCCTCAAAGCGCGATCATCTTCTCCATCGAGACCGGCAAGATCAACCACCTACCGTCTCGTTGGCGCATGCGGGCACGTCGCCTCATGTTGAAAGTATTCGAGCAAGTCGCCGCTCATGTCGCAACCATCGTTGCTGCAATCCACCTTAAACAAGGAGGCAAATCTACTTAAATCCTCATCCTCTTCGTAGATGCCGTCGCAGTTCGGGCACACGAGACTGGGCAGGTTTCTTAAGCAGCTTCCGCATGCAATGTGATGTCCCTCCCCCATGCGAATGCACTGCTTAATACAAGGAAATTTACATGACTGTTGGCCCAAAGAAAAATACAGTTGGGTGGAACCTAGTGAAGAAAGTACTAACCCGTTATAGTGGACGTCGTGCGATTTGAGAGCACAAACCGCAGATGAACGTTCTTCTCACCACATTCTTTTCCATAACACATTCACGGGAAAAGTACATGCTTTCAGATGGAGGACTTTCACCTTGGAAGACGCCCTGGCATCCCGGGCACGCGCCACCGGGCAGGTTCCTAGCGCAGCTGTCGCATGCAACCTTCTTGCACGAACAGCACTGCTTAATACAAGGAAATTAACACGACTGTTAGCCCAAATTAAAATACATCTTGATGAACCTAGTGAAGAAAGTACTAACCCGCCAAAATGGAGGTTGTGCGGATTGAGAGCACAAACCGTAGGTGAGCAGTCTTCTCAAATTAGCATCGTCGACAAAAGCTCTAAAGCTACCAGGGGGAACCTCCATGCCCAACGATTCTAAATGGGAATATGAATTTAGAGGATGTGAAGGAGATAGGGATAGAGGGTCGTAGTCTTCGACTTGTATAGTATATATAGGGGAGGGAATTGCAGATTCCACCAAGGAACGAGATCCAGTAACTTCACTGGCGACTTGTACGTGAGTCATTCGATCAAGATCCAACGCACATGGTTGATCCAAATTTTAAACTTAAAATTAAACTCAATTTTCAAATGAAGTAAAACTTTACCAGAATACTTAAGAAAGATATATATCTTACTGTAATGTTTTCGATTTTTTTCGAGCAACTTAAAATGTGACTACAAATTCTGGATCAACTGTGTCCGTTGGATCTTGATCCGATGGCTCATGTACGTAAAGTTGCATTTTGGAGTAAGTAAAGTCACTGGCCTCAAGTTCCACCACCTCATACTTCGTATGTTGCACAAAAACACCATTTGGAAGGATATTTTGCGGTTTCCACCATGTACTGCTCCAATCTGTTGTGATTTCACCACTTAATCTTCTAATCAACCAATTATACTGGTAAATATTCTCTTACTTTGCATCTCAAACATTTCCCTGACTTTGAGTCCCTGCGCGCTAGTACACTCAATAAAGACAGAGAGAGAGGAGAGACGCTGAGGAGGACTTTGAGTTCTAGTACCTCACCTGCCCGGAATAAGTACGCTGGCAGCCTGACCTGCCCTAAGTACGTCCGGTCAAATCGATGCCTTGCCTTGCACGCCGTCTGCGCGCATCCATGTCTTCCCGATGAAATTGTCAGTCCAAAAAAATCGGAAATTTAATTCGGCTATTGGGCGGATATGCTACCTCGACCCAAAAAAACATATTTTTAATTTTCAAAAAATTCTAACAAAAAAATCCGCATGTACTTCTCGATAATCTATGTGTGTTCGTGTAGTTTCGTGAAAAGCCGATATTTTTTGTGGTTGATGTAAACAGCTTTATTTTTAGCAATAAATTTTATCTTTTTTACATAGCCCAAACGACAATTTAGTTTTTTATGGAAAGACTTTATGCGCTCTTAGCATGTGAAGATGAAAAGATTAATTTTTTGTTTGGATTTTTTTACATTTCAAAATATATAGATGTTGCAGTTCAAACTAAAGGGAGCATACGCAACCAGGAGCCAAAACATCCTCCCCCAAAAAATATGATTTGTTTTCTATTTGCGACGCTTCCGCGATGCCTATCACATGTCTGTATAGCCGCAGCTAGCACCATCGAGCACGCCCCAATGCTCTGTGTGTTGTCTTGTCAATTCAATGGTCAAGGTAATCTGACCAAAAGATACGTCTTGGAGTACGCGTGCGCCTTATTCCTTGAAATGGAGGTAGTACTTTATATTTGGCCCAAATGCGAAAAGTGTTACTCCTCCTATTCTAGTATACCATACTACGTATTACTCAAAACAAGTTCGAAGTTATGTCAAGTATGACTAGTGCAAATAAACCCTCTGGCATTAAGAGTATGAGAAGTTCGGATCATGATGAACAAGTTAATCTTCAAAACGTACAGCTATGTCAAGTATGACTAGTGCAAATAAACCCTCTGGCATTAAGAGAAACATCAAATAGTACAAAACACCTGAAAAAAAACGAAATTACAACAAAATCCTTGAGATGCCCTTCGTCTTCAACCTCCAGACCATGTCGACGACACCATGGCCGACACTAATCCAACCCAGGAAGCCAGAATCCTAGGATAAGCAAGCTCGGAAGGTAGGTGGCCACGGAAGCTCTAGCACGTACCAATTCAGCACGCGCGAGGGCCCGCCCAGCATCTCAATCGGCACGGTGTGAAGCCAGTCCTCGTCTCGAGCTCTCTCGAAGCGTGAGAGCTCGCCGGATTCTCTGTCGAGAGCAAGAATGAAGTTTCCGAGCCCACCGAACACGTACCACTGGAAGAAACGGGCGTTGCACCCCACAAAGAGGATATCCGACCGGCCTGTGTGCGTGGCGTGGAGAGGCACGATGGCGCCGGAGGAGGTCCAAGCGTGGCCACCAGGGCCAGGCGAGAACACGCAGGTCTTGCAGATGCCGTCATGATAGATCAGGCACGTCACCCTGTAATTTGACAGACTGATGCGCGCCGCAGCGTCCTCGCCATGGAGGGCGGCGCCCAGGAACAAGCTTACGAATGTTGTGTGCGAAACAGCAGGGGGTGGAGGGACCGTCACGTACTGACCTGCCAGGGGATCGCAGACGACGAGACGTGAAGGCTGCTCGAAAGGCTTTCCGTGTTCGGTGTGGTCGAAGTCCGCAAGGAGTAGGAGGCCGCCCCGAGAGTCGGCGAGCTCCAAACTGAGGTCGCCGTTTGGCGCCCGTGGGAGGAAGTCGAGCGCGAGATTATTTGCGGCGACCCCGGCCCAACATGACGAGGAAGAGGGAACGAAGTGGGGCAGCAAGCCAGACGGCCGATAGTGACAATGGGAGAAGCTGATGTGGTAGTGGCCGGCGACTATGGAGGATGGCGCGCCGTGGCGAGCGGAGAGGACACGGAAGTCCTCCGCCGCGATGACCTTGCGCCAGCTCCTGCAGGCGAACGCGGCGCGGACGAGATCCAGAGGCGAGGTGAGGCGCAGGAACACCAGCCCGAGAAGTTCATCCGGGATGGCGTCACCCTTGTCCTCCTGCCCGGACTTCCTCTGAGCATTCTTCCAGCGGGGGCGGCTGTGCCCCATCTCCGGCTGGACCTAGCTCGCGTACGGGGGCGAGGTGTGCTGTAGGGAGGAAGCTAGGGAAGTAGCGAGGCGGCCGGCTTGGTAGAGACTAGAGGAGTTAAGGAGGAGACTTATGTACTGAAAAAGTTCCGTGGAATCAAATTCCTATATTGGTTAATTACATGCAAGGATGAGCAGAGTAGTTGGTTGTGTAATTGAAACGAGATTACGAGCTTGATCCCCACACACGAACCACATCGTAAAGCTTCATGAAAGAAAAATAGGAAAACAACAAAATTGTGTGGCACAACAGTTGCTTTCTCCAAGTTCCTATAGAGGGAGTACTATGTACATATTCAAACTAGACAAATCATGTATCTACCCCCTAACCCCTAAAACTCAGTCTTATGAAATCTAGCATAAAGAGATCGAAGTCGTTTTGGGTTTCAAACATTGAAATTTCAAGAACATCCCAAAAGCTTCATTTTAGAGTGACTAAGAAGGATACAGACTTCCCTTTTCATTTTCATGTTTTAAACTTGTTTAAATCTTGGTCAAACCAATGATTTGACCAAGATTCAAATGGCCCTAAAAATTCAGAAAAAAATCAAAAGAATGAAAAACCAAAGCACATAGCATTCTTAGATATGTCATATGTATAGTAAGCATTCAAGTTGATAAACAAGGTCTAGACATATATATTCAAACCAGAAAAATCATGTATATATCTACCCCTAAAACCCTAATTAAACTCAGTCAATCATGAAGAGAAGTGGTTTTGGGTTTCAAACATGGAAATTTCAAGAACCTCCCAAAAGCTTCATTTTAGAGTGACTAAGAAGGATCCAGGCTTACTTATTCGTTTTCACGTGTTAAACTTGTCTAAATCTTGGTCAAACCTAGGATTTGACCAAGATATGATTCAAATGTGCAGAAAATTAAAAAAATCAGAAAAATGAAAAACCAAAGTACATAGTCTTCTTATGTCATATAGTAAGCATATTCAAGTTGATAAACAAGGTTTGGACATTCAAACCATACAAATCATGTATCTATACCCCTAACCCTAAACTTTGTCTTATGAAGTCAAGCATGAAGATAATTGGTTTTGGGTTTCAAACATGGAAATTTCAAAAACCTCCCAAAAACTTCATTTTAGAGTGACTGAGAAGGTTACATGTTTCCCTTTTCGTTTTCATGTTTTAAACTTGTTTAAATTATCTTGGTAAAACCTAGGATTTCATGAAGATACAAATGGGTGGGCACAATATTCAAAAAAATCAGAAAATTGAAAAACCAAATCACATTGTCTTCTTATGTCATATCGTAAGCATTCAAGTTGATAATAAACAAGGTCTAGATATATCCAAACCAGACAAATCATGTATCTACCCCCTGTCGATCTTATGAAGTCTAGCATGAAGGGAAGTCGTTTTCGGTTTCAAACATGGAAATTTCAAGAACATCCCAAAAGCTTCCATTTTAGAGTTACTAAAAGAAGGATATACAGACTTCCCTTTTTCATTTTCATGTTTTAAACTTGTTTAAATCCTTGTCAAACCAAAGATTTTGACCAAGATTCAAATGGGCATAAAAATTTAGAAAAAAAATCAAAAGAGAATGAAAAACCAAAGCACATAGCATTCTTATATATGTCATATGTATAGTAAGCATTCAAGTTGATAAACCAGGTCTAGACATATTCAAACCAGAAAAATCATGTATATATCTACCCCTAAAACCCTAAACTCTTTCTTATGAAGTCAATCATGAAGAGAAGTGGTTTTGGGTTTCAAACATGGAAATTTCAAGAACCTCCCAAAAGATTTAATTTAGAGTGACTAAGAAGGATCCATGCTTAAATCTTTGTCAAACCTATGATTTGACCAAGATACAAATTGGCAGAAAATTTTAAAAAATCAAAAAAATTAAAAACCAAAGTACATAGTCTTCTTATGGCATATAGTAAGCATTCAAGTTGTTAAACAAGGTCTAGACATATTCAAACCAAACAAATCATGTATCTATACCCCTAACCCCTAATTAAACTCTATATATCTTATGAAGTCAAGCATGAAGAGACGTGGTTTTTGGTTTCAAACATGGAAATTTCAAAAACCTCCCAAAATCTTCATTTTAATTAGAGTGACTAAGAAGGATACATGCTTCCCTTCTCATTTTCATGTTTTAAACTTGTTTAAATCTTGGTCAAACCTAGGATTCGACCAAGATTCAAATGGGCATAAAAATTCAGAAAAAATCAAAAGAATGAAAAACCAAAGCACATAGCATTCTTATGTCATATATAGTAAGCTAGCATTCAAGTTGATAAACAAGGTCTAGACATATTCAAACCAGAAAAATCATGTATATATCTACCCCTAACCCTAAACTATGTCTTATGAAGTCAAGCATGAAGAGAAGTGGTTTTTGGTTTCAAACATGGAAATTTCAAAAAAAAAAGCTTCATTTTCGGGAGACTAAGAAGGATCCATGCTTACCATTTTATTTTCATGTTTTAAACTTGTTTAAATCTTGGTCAAACCTAGGATTTGACCAAGATTCAAATGGGCAGAAAATTAAAAAAAGTGTGTTTGCCCGTCGAGTGAAACTCGGAGGAAGAGGGATCACTCGGAAGGAGAGAAGAAGGGAGAGAATTATGGTGTCTCCCCTTTTTCGGGTGATGATGTTGACTTTTGTGCAGGGTTTGTCAGTGAGTGATACGTCTCCAACGTATCGATAATTTCTTATGTTCCATGCTACTTTATTGATGATACCTACATGTTTTATGCACACTTTATGTCATATTCGTGCATTTTCTGAAACTAACCTATTAACAAGATGCCGAAGTGCCGTTCCTGTTTTCTGCTGTTTTTGGTTTCAGAAATCCTAGTAACGAAATATTCTCGGAATTGGACGAAATCAACGCCCGGGTTCCTATTTTGCCCGGAAGCATCCAGAACACCCGAGAGCCGGGGGCCCTGTGGGCCCAGATGACATGGTGGCGCGGCCGCCGGGCCCGCGCCCCCTATGGTGTGGTCGCCCTTTGACCCTCTGCGCCGCCTCTTCGCCTATTTTAAAGCCCCTGGATCGAAAACCCTTACGGAGGAAGCCACGTAAGCGAAACCTTCCGAGCCGCCGCCATCGCGAAGCCAAGATCGGGGGACAGGAGTCTCGTTCCGGCACCCTAGGAGCGGGGAAGTGCCCCGGAAGGCTTCTCCATCGACACCGCTGCCATCTCCACCGCCATCTTCATCACCGCTGCTGCTCCCATGAGGAGGGAGTAGTTCTCCATCGAGGCTCGGGGCTGTACCGGTAGCTATGTGGTTCATCTCTCTCCTATGTACTTCAATACAATAATCTCATGAGCTGCCTTACATGATTGAGATTCATATGATGATGCTTGTAATCTAGATGTCATTATGCTAGTCAAGTGAGTTTTACTTATGTGATCTCCGGAGACTCCTTGTCCCACGTGTGTAAAGGTGACAATGTGTGCACCGTGTGGGTCTCTTAGGCTATATTTCACAGAATACTTATTCACTGTTATGAATGGCGTAGTGAAGTGCTTATTTATATCTCTTTATGATTGCAATGTGTTTTGTATCACAATTTATCTATGTGCTACTCTAGCAATGTTATTAAAGTAGTTTTATTCCTCCTACACGGTGTAATGGTGACAGTGTGTGCATCCGTGTTAGTACTTGGTTTATGCTATGATCATGATCTCTTGTAGATTGCGAAGTTAACTATTGCTATGATAGTATTGATGTGTACTATTCCTCCTACATATGCATGAAGGTGACAGTGTGCATGCTATGCTAGTACTTGGTTTAGTCTTTTGATCTATCTTACACTAAAGGTTACTAGAATATGAGCATTATTGTGGAGCTTGTTAACTCCGGCATTGAGGGTTCGTGTAATCCTACGCAATGTGTTCATCATCCAACAAAAGTGTAGAGTATGCATCTATCTATTCTGTTATGTGATCAATGTTGAGAGTGTCCACTAGTGAAAGTCTAATCCCTAGGCCTTGTTCCTAAATACTGCTATCGCTGCTTGTTTACTGAGTTACTACTGCTGCGTTACTACTGCTTGTTTACTTCCTACAATATTACTACCATCAACTGCACGCCAGCAAGCACTTTTCTGGCGCCTTACTACTACCCCGGTCCTATTCTTTACATAGCATACAATCTACTGCAATTGTGTTTTACTATTTTCTTTGCAAACATCTTCCACTCGATACGCTTAATCCTTTGTTACAGCAAGCCGGTGAGATTGACAACCTCACTGTTTCGTTGGGGCAAAGTACTTTGGTTTTGTTGTGCAGATTCCACGTTGGCGCGGAATCCCTGGTGTTGCGCCGCATCACATTTCGCGACCATCAACCTTCAACGTGCTTCTTGGCTCCTACGGTTCGATTAAACCTTGGTTTCTTTCTGAGGGAAAACTTACTGCGCATCATACCTTCCTCTTGGGGTTCCCAACGAACGTGTGAGTTACACGCCATCAAGCTCTTTTTCTGGCGCCGTTGCCGGGGAGATCAAGACACGCTGCAAGGGGAGTCTCCACTTCTCAATCTCTTTACTTTGTTTTTGTCTTGCTTTATTTTATTTACTACTTTTTTTGCTGCACCTAAACAAAACACACAAAAATTAGTTGCTAGTTTTACTTTATTTACTGTCTTGCTCTCTATATCAAAAACACAAAAAAATTAGTTACTTGCATTTAATTTATTTTGTTATCATGTCTAGTCCTGTACTTGTTTTTATTTTCACTAGTTAGGCATAATGGAAAACAACAAAAATATGAGAGATCTTTATGAACTTTATCTTGAATTAGGACATGATGTGTTTGAAGAAAGAATTAAGAAACCCATGGAACTTTATATGCATGCTAATGGGAATGTTATTACTATGAATGCTTTGAACACCATTGTTGCTAATGCTATGGAAAATTCTAAGCTTGGGGAAGCTGGTTTTGATGAGCATGATATTTTTAGTCCCCCAAGCATTGAGGAGAAAATTTACTTTGATGATACTATGCCTCCTATATTTGATGATGAGAATAATAATGATAGCTACTTTGTTGAATTTGCTCCCACTACAACTAATAAAATTGATTATGCCTATGTGGAGAGTAATAATTTTATGCATGAGACTCATGATAAGAATGCTTTATGTGATAGTTATATTGTTGAGTTTGCTCATGTTGCTACTGAAAGTTATTATGAGAGAGGAAAATATGGTTGTAAAAATTTTCATGTTACTAAAACACCTCTCTATGTGCTGAAATTTTTGAAGCTACACTTGTTTTATCTTCCTATGCTTGTTACTTTGCTCTTCATGAACTTGTTTATTTACAAGATTCCTATGCATAGGAAGCATGTTAGACTTAAATGTGTTTTGAATTTGCCTCTTGATGCTCTCTTTTGCTTCAAATACTATTTCTTGCGAGTGCATCATTAAAACTGCTGAGCCCATTTTAATGGCTATAAAGAAAGAACTTCTTGGGAGATAACCCATGTGTTTTTTTTTACTACAGTACTTTGTTTTATATTTGTGTCTTGGAAGTTGTTTACTACTGTAGCAACCTCTCCTTATCATGTTTTTGTGCCAAGTAAAGTTTCTATGTTAAAGTTGATGTTATATTTGGGATCGCTGCGCAGAAACAGCATTGCTGTCTGTCACGAATCTGGGCACAGTTCTCTGTAGAAAATTCGAAAAAATCTGCCAATTTACGAGCGTGATCCTCAGATATGTACGCAACTTTCATTAGTTTTGAGTTTTTCCATTTGAGCAATTCTGGTGCCAGCTTTAAATTCGTCTTTACGGACTATTCTGTTTTTGACAGATTCTGCCTTTTATTTCGCATTGCCTCTTTTGCTATGTTGGATTTATTTCTTTGATCCATTAATGTTCAGTAGCATTATGCAATGTCCAGAAGTGAAAATAATGATTGTGTCACCTCTGAATGAGTGAATTATTAATTGTGCACTAACCCTCTAATGAGTTTGCTTGAAGTTTGGTGTGAAGGAAGTTTTCAAGGGTCAAGAGAGGAGAATGATATACTATGATCAAGAGGAGTGAAAGCTCTAAGCTTGGGGATGCCCCCGTGGTTCACCCCTGCATATTCTAAGAAGACTCAAGCGTCTAAGCTTGGGGATGCCCAAGGCATCCCCTTCTTCATCGACAACATCATCAGGTTCCTCCCCTGAAACTATATTTTTATTCAGTCACATCTTGTGTTCTTTACTTGGAGCGTCGGTTTGTTTTTGTTTTTGTTTTGTTTGAATAAAATGGATCCTAGCATTCACTTTGTGGGAGAGAGACACGCTCCGCTGTTGCATATGGACACATGTGTCCTTAGGCTTTACTCATAATGTTCAAGGCGAAGTTTCTTCTTCGTTAAATTGTTATATGGTTGGAATTGGAAAATGCTACATGTAGTAATTCTAAAATGTCTTGGATAATGTGATACTTTGCAATTGTTGTGCTCATGTTTAAGCTCTTGCATCATATGCTTTGCACCCATTAATGAAGAAATACATAGAGCTTGCTAAAATTTGATTTGCATATTTGGTCTCTCTAAGGTCTAGATAATATCTAGTATTGAGTTTTGAACAACAAGGAAGACGGTGTAGAGTCTTATAATGTTTACAATATGTCTTTTATGTGAGTTTTGCTGCACTTGTTCATCCTTGAGTTTGCTTCAAATAACCTTGCTAGCCTAAACCTTGTATCGAGAGGGAATACTTCTCATGCATCCAAAATCCTTGAGCCAACCACTATGCCATTTGTGTCCACCATACCTACCTACTACATGGTATTTCTCCGCCATTCCAAAGTAAATTGCTTGAGTGCTACCTTTAAAATTCCATCATTCACCTTTGCAATATATAGCTCATGGGACAAAATAGCCTTAAAAACTATCGTAGTATTGAATATGTACTTATGCACTTTATATTTTATTAAGTTGCTTGTTGTGCGATAACCATGCTTCTGGGGAACGCCATCAACTATTGTTGAATATCATGTGAGTTGCTATGCATGTCCGTCTTGTCTGAAGGATCTATCATTTTAGTGGTTGGAGCATGCAAAATTGTTAGAGAAGAACATTGGGCCGCTAACTAAAGCCATGAATCATGGTTGAAGTTTCAGTTTTGGACATATATCCTCAATCTCATATGAGAATAATAATTGTTGCTACATGCTTATGCATTTAAGAGGAGTCCATTATCTGTTGTCCATGTTGTCCCGGTATGGATGTCTAAGTTGAGAATAATCAAAAGCGAGAAATCCAAAATGCGAGCATTCTCCTTAGACCTTTGTACAGGCGGCATGGAGGTACCCCTTTGTGACACTTGGTTGAAACATGGCATGCAAAGATCCGGTAGTCCAAGCTAAGTAGGACGAGGTGCGGACACTATTAGTATACTATGCATGAGGCTTGCAACTTGTAAGATATAATTTACATAACTCATATGCTTTATTACTACCGTTGACAAAATTGTTTCATGTTTTCAAAATAAAAGCTCTAGCACAAATACAGCAATCGATGCTTTCCTCTTTGAAGGACCTTTCTTTTACTTTTATTGTTGAGTCAGTTTACCTATCTCCCTCCACCTTAAGAAGCAAACACTTGTGTGAACTGTGCATTGATTCCTACATACTTGCATATTGCACTTGTTATATTACTTTATGTTGACAATATCCATGAGATATACATGTTATAAGTTGAAAGCAACCGCTGAAACTTAATCTTCCTTTGTGTTGCTTCAATACCTTTACTTTGATTTATTGCTTTATGAGTTAACTCTTATGCAAGACTTATTGATGCTTGTCTTGAAGTACTATTCATGAAAAGTCTTTGCTTTATGATTCAGTTGTTTACTCATGTCATTACCTTTGTTTTGATCGCTGCATTCATTACATATGTTTACAAATAGTATGATCAAGATTATGATGGCATGTCACTTCAGAAATTATCTTTGTTATCGTTTTACCTGCTCGGGACGAGCAGAACTAAGCTTGGGGATGCTGATACGTCTCCAACGTATCGATAATTTCTTATGTTCCATGCTACTTTATTGATGATACCTACATGTTTTATGCACACTTTATGTCATATTCGTGCATTTTCGGAACTAACCTACTAACAAGATGCCGAAGTGCCAGTTCTGTTTTCTGCTGTTTTTGGTTTCAGAAATCCTAGTAACGAAATATTCTCGGAATTGGACGAAATCAACGCCCAGGTTCCTATTTTGCCCGGAAGCATCCAGAACACCCGAGAGCCGCCGAGGGGGCCTGTGGGCCCCAGATGACATGGTGGCGCGGCCGGGAGCCCGCGCCACCCTATGGTGTGGTCGCCCCTTTGACCCTCCTGCGCCGCCTCTTCGCCTATTTTAAAGCCCCGCATCGAAAACCCTTACGGAGGAAGCCACGGTACGCGAAACCTTCCAGAGCCGCCGCCATCGCGAAGCCAAGATCTGGGGACAGGAGTCTCTGTTCCGGCAGCCGGGACGGGGAAGTGCCCCCGGAAGGCTTCTCCATCGACACCGCTGCCATCTCCACCGCCATCTTCATCATCGCTGCTGCTCCCATGAGGAGGGAGTAGTTCTCCATCGAGGCTCGGGGCTGTACCGGTAGCTATGTGGTTCATCTCTCTCCTATGTACTTCAATACAATAATCTCATGAGCTGCCTTACATGATTGAGATTCATATGATGATGCTTGTAATCTAGATGTCATTATGCTAGTCAAGTGAGTTTTACTTATGTGATCTCCGGAGACTCCTTGTCCCACGTGTGTAAAGGTGACAGTGTGTGCACCGTGTGGGTCTCTTAGGCTATATTTCACAGAATACTTATTCACTGTTATGAATGGCGTAGTGAAGTGCTTATTTATATCTCTTTATGATTGCAATGTGTTTTGTATCACAATTTATCTATGTGCTACTCTAGCAATGTTATTAAAGTAGTTTTATTCCTCCTACACGGTGTAATGGTGACAGTGTGTGCATCCGTGTTAGTACTTGGTTTATGCTATGATCATGATCTCTTGTAGATTGCGAAGTTAACTATTGCTATGATAGTATTGATGTGTCTATTCCTCCTACATATGCATGAAGGTGACAGTGTGCATGCTATGCTAGTACTTGGTTTAGTCTTTTGATCTATCTTACACTAAAGGTTACTAGAATATGAGCATTATTGTGGAGCTTGTTAACTCCGGCATTGAGGGTTCGTGTAATCCTACGCAATGTGTTCATCATCCAACAAAAGTGTAGAGTATGCATCTATCTATTCTGTTATGTGATCAATGTTGAGAGTGTCCACTAGTGAAAGTCTAATCCCTAGGCCTTGTTCCTAAATACTGCTATCGCTGCTTGTTTACTGTTTTACTGAGTTACTACTGCTGCGTTACTACTGCTTGTTTACTTCCTACAATATTACTACCATCAACTGCACGCCAGCAAGCACTTTTCTGGCGCCGTACTACTACCCCGGTCCTATTCTTTACATAGCATACAATCTACTGCAATTGTGTTTTACTATTTTCTTTGCAAACATCTTCCACTCGATACGCTTAATCCTTTGTTACAGCAAGCCGGTGAGATTGACAACCTCACTGTTTCGTTGGGGCAAAGTACTTTGGTTTTGTTGTGCAGATTCCACGTTGGCGCAGGAATCCCTGGTGTTGCGCCGCATCACATTTCGCGACCATCAACCTTCAACGTGCTTCTTGGCACCTACTGGTTCGATTAAACCTTGGTTTCTTTCTGAGGGAAAACTTGCTACTGTGCGCATCATACCTTCCTCTTGGGGTTCCCAACGAACGTGTGAGTTACACGCCATCAGTGAGCAGGAGGTGCGAGCGAGCGAGCGAGTCGAGCGGCGAATGAGAGAGATTTGTTTTTTTTTGTGAGAGGGACAACCGAAGGATCCAGAAGGACCCACAGACTTCCAATACGCATCCTGATGCGTCTTCTCTTGACAAAGAAGATGGCTGGGCGTTTGCGTACCTATTGCACGTGACTTGTGCTCACTGAAGTGTGGGACCTCACGCGTGGGCACCACACGTAAGTGACAGACCTGTTGGTGTAAAAACTCGGTTGATTATTATAGTGCATTAGAACAAAGTTTCCTATGGATTCAAGGGTAGGAAATCCAAGTTAACTCATTTACATGACATTATTTTTCTTATGTCATATAGTAAGCATTAAAGTTGATAAACAATGTCTAGACATATTCAAACCAGACAAATCATGTATCTATACCCCTAACCCCTAAACTATGTCTTATGAAGTCAAGCATGTGAAGAGATGTGGTTTTGGGTTTCAAACATGGAAATTTCAAAAACCTCCCAAAAGCTTCATTTTAGAGTGCCTAAGAAGGATACATGCTTCCCTTTTCATTTTCATGTTTTATAAAACTTGTTTTAATTATCTTGGTCAAACCTAGGATTTGACGAAGATACAAATGGGTGGGCAAAAAATTAAAAAAATCAGAAAAATGGAAAACCAAATCACATAGTCTTCTTATGTCATATCGTAAGCAATCAAGTTGATAAACAAGGTCTAGATATATCCAAACCAGACAAATCGTGTATCTACCCCCTTTCGATCTTATGAAGTCTAGCATGAAGGGAAGTCGTTTTGGGTTTCAAACATTGAAATTTCAAGAACATCCCAAAAGCTTCATTTTAGAGTGACTAAGAAGGATACAGACTTCCCTTTTCATTTTCATGTTTTAAACTTGTTTAAATCTTGGTCAAACCAAGGATTTGACCAAGATTCAAATGGCCCTAAAAATTCAGAAAAAAATCAAAAGAATGAAAAACCAAAGCACATAGCATTCTTATGTCATATGTATAGTAAGCATTCAAGTTGATAAACAAGGTCTAGACATATATATTCAAACCAGAAAAATCATGTATATATCTACCCCTAAAACCCTAATTAAACTCAGTCAATCATGAAGAGAAGTGGTTTTGGGTTTCAAACATGGAAATTTCAAGAACCTCCCAAAAGCTTCATTTTAGAGTGACTAAGAAGGATCCAGGCTTACTTATTCGTTTTCACGTGTTAAACTTGTCTAAATCTTGGTCAAACCTAGGATTTGACCAAGATATGATTCAAATGCGCAGAAAATTAAAAAAAATCAGAAAAATGAAAAACCAAAGTACATAGTCTTCTTATGTCATATAGTAAGCATATTCAAGTTGATAAACAAGGTTTGGACATATTCAAACCATACAAATCATGTATCTATATATACCCCCTAACCCTAAACTTTGTCTTATGAAGTCAAGCATGAAGAGAAGTGGTTTTGGGTTTCAAACATGGAAATTTCAAAAACCTCCCAAAAACTTCATTTTAGAGTGACTGAGAAGGTTACATGCTTCCCTTTTCATTTTCATGTTTTAAACTTGTTTAAATTAGCTTGGTCAAACCTAGGATTTCATGAAGATACAAATGGGTGGGCACAATGTTCAAAAAAATCAGAAAAATGAAAAACCAAATCACATAGTCTTCTTATGTCATATCGTAAGCAATCAAGTTGATAAACAAGGTCTAGATATATCCAAACCAGACAAATCATGTATCTACCCCCTTTCGATCTTATGAAGTCTAGCATGAAGGGAAGTCGTTTTGGGTTTCAAACATTGAAATTTCAAGAACATCCCAAAAGCTTCATTTTAGAGTGACTAAGAAGGATACAGACTTCCCTTTTCATTTTCATGTTTTAAACTTGTTTAAATCTTGGTCAAACCAATGATTTGACCAAGATTCAAATGGCCCTAAAAATTCAGAAAAAAATCAAAAGAATGAAAAACCAAAGCACATAGCATTCTTAGATATGTCATATGTATAGTAAGCATTCAAGTTGATAAACAAGGTCTAGACATATATATTCAAACCAGAAAAATCATGTATATATCTACCCCTAAAACCCTAATTAAACTCAGTCAATCATGAAGAGAAGTGGTTTTGGGTTTCAAACATGGAAATTTCAAGAACCTCCCAAAAGCTTCATTTTAGAGTGACTAAGAAGGATCCAGGCTTACTTATTCGTTTTCACGTGTTAAACTTGTCTAAATCTTGGTCAAACCTAGGATTTGACCAAGATATGATTCAAATGTGCAGAAAATTAAAAAAAATCAGAAAAATGAAAAACCAAAGTACATAGTCTTCTTATGTCATATAGTAAGCATATTCAAGTTGATAAACAAGGTTTGGACATATTCAAACCATACAAATCATGTATCTATACCCCTAACCCTAAACTTTGTCTTATGAAGTCAAGCATGAAGAGAAGTGGTTTTGGGTTTCAAACATGGAAATTTCAAAAACCTCCCAAAAACTTCATTTTAGAGTGACTAAGAAGGTTCATGTTTTAAACTTGTTTAAATTATCTTGGTAAAACCTAGGATTTCATGAAGATACAAATGGGTGGGCACAATATTCAAAAAAATCAGAAAATTGAAAAACCAAATCACATTGTCTTCTTATGTCATATCGTAAGCATTCAAGTTGATAATAAACAAGGTCTAGATATATCCAAACCAGACAAATCATGTATCTACCCCCTGTCGATCTTATGAAGTCTAGCATGAAGGGAAGTCGTTTTCGGTTTCAAACATGGAAATTTCAAGAACATCCCAAAAGCTTCCATTTTAGAGTTACTAAAAGAAGGATATACAGACTTCCCTTTTTCATTTTCATGTTTTAAACTTGTTTAAATCCTTGTCAAACCAAAGATTTTGACCAAGATTCAAATGGGCATAAAAATTTAGAAAAAAAATCAAAAGAGAATGAAAAACCAAAGCACATAGCATTCTTATATATGTCATATGTATAGTAAGCATTCAAGTTGATAAACCAGGTCTAGACATATTCAAACCAGAAAAATCATGTATATATCTACCCCTAAAACCCTAAACTCTTTCTTATGAAGTCAATCATGAAGAGAAGTGGTTTTGGGTTTCAAACATGGAAATTTCAAGAACCTCCCAAAAGATTTAATTTAGAGTGACTAATAAGGATCCATGCTTACCTTTTCATTTTCACAATTTAAACTTGTTTAAATCTTTGTCAAACCTATGATTTGACCAAGATTCAAATTGGCAGAAAATTTTAAAAAATCAAAAAAATTAAAAACCAAAGTACATAGTCTTCTTATGGCATATAGTAAGCATTCAAGTTGTTAAACAAGGTCTAGACATATTCAAACCAAACAAATCATGTATCTATACCCCTAACCCCTAATTAAACTCTATATATCTTATGAAGTCAAGCATGAAGAGACGTGGTTTTTGGTTTCAAACATGGAAATTTCAAAAACCTCCCAAAATCTTCATTTTAATTAGAGTGACTAAGAAGGATACATGCTTCCCTTCTCATTTTCATGTTTTAAACTTGTTTAAATCTTGGTCAAACCTAGGATTCGACCAAGATTCAAATGGGCATAAAAATTCAGAAAAAATCAAAAGAATGAAAAACCAAAGCACATAGCATTCTTATGTCATATATAGTAAGCTAGCATTCAAGTTGATAAACAAGGTCTAGACATATTCAAACCAGAAAAATCATGTATATATCTACCCTAACCCTAAACTATGTCTTATGAAGTCAAGCATGAAGAGAAGTGGTTTTTGGTTTCAAACATGGAAATTTCAAAAAAAAAGCTTCATTTTCGGGAGACTAAGAAGGATCCATGCTTACCATTTTATTTTCATGTTTTAAACTTGTTTAAATCTTGGTCAAACCTAGGATTTGACCAAGATTCAAATGGGCAGAAAATTAAAAAAATGTGTTTGCCCGTCGAGTGAAACTCGGAGGAAGAGGGATCACTCGGAAGGAGAGAAGAAGGGAGAGAATTATGGTGTCTCCCCTTTTTCGGGTGATGATGTTGACTTTTGTGCAGGGTTTGTCAGTGAGCAGGAGGTGCGAGCGAGCGAGCGAGTCGAGCGAGGCCGAGAATGAGAGAGTTTTTTTTGTGAGAGGGACAACCGAAGGATCCAGAAGGACCCACAGACTTCCAATACGCATCCTGATGCGTCTTCTCTTGACAAAGAAAATGGTGGGAGTTTGCGTACCTATTGCACGTGACTTGTGCTCACTGAAGTGTGGGACCTCACGCGTGGGCACCACACGTAAGTGACAGACCTGTTGGTGTAAAAACTCGGTTTATTATTATAGTGCATTAGAACAAAGTTTCCTATGGATTCAAGGGTAGGAAATCCAAGTTAACTCATTTACATGACATTATTTTTCTTATGTCATATAGTAAGCATTAAAGTTGATAAACAATGTCTAGACATATTCAAACCAGACAAATCATGTATCTATACCCCTAACCCCTAAACTCTGTCTTATGAAGTCAAGCATGAAGAGATGTGGTTTTGAGTTTCAAACATGGAAATTTCAAAAACTCCCAAAAGCTTCATTTTAGAGTGCCTAAGAAGGATACATGCTTCCCTTTTCATTTTCATGTTTTATAAAACTTGTTTTAATTATCTTGGTCAAACCTAGGATTTGACGAAGATACAAATGGGTGGGCAAAAAATTAAAAAAATCAGAAAAATGGAAAACCAAATCACATAGTCTTCTTATGTCATATCGTAAGCAATCAAGTTGATAAACAAGGTCTAGATATATCCAAACCAGACAAATCGTGTATCTACCCCCTTTCGATCTTATGAAGTCTAGCATGAAGGGAAGTCGTTTTGGGTTTCAAACATTGAAATTTCAAGAACATCCCAAAAGCTTCATTTTAGAGTGACTAAGAAGGATACAGACTTCCCTTTTCATTTTCATGTTTTAAACTTGTTTAAATCTTGGTCAAACCAATGATTTGACCAAGATTCAAATGGCCCTAAAAATTCAGAAAAAAATCAAAAGAATGAAAAACCAAAGCACATAGCATTCTTAGATATGTCATATGTATAGTAAGCATTCAAGTTGATAAACAAGGTCTAGACATATATATTCAAACCAGAAAAATCATGTATATATCTACCCCTAAAACCCTAATTAAACTCAGTCAATCATGAAGAGAAGTGGTTTTGGGTTTCAAACATGGAAATTTCAAGAACCTCCCAAAAGCTTCATTTTAGAGTGACTAAGAAGGATCCAGGCTTACTTATTCGTTTTCACGTGTTAAACTTGTCTAAATCTTGGTCAAACCTAGGATTTGACCAAGATATGATTCAAATGCGCAGAAAATTAAAAAAATCAGAAAAATGAAAAACCAAAGTACATAGTCTTCTTATGTCATATAGTAAGCATATTCAAGTTGATAAACAAGGTTTGGACATATTCAAACCATACAAATCATGTATCTATATATACCCCCTAACCTTAAACTTTGTCTTATGAAGTCAAGCATGAAGAGAAGTGGTTTTGGGTTTCAAACATGGAAATTTCAAAAACCTCCCAAAAACTTCATTTTAGAGTGAGAAGGTTACATGCTTCCCTTTTCATTTTCATGTTTTAAACTTGTTTAAATTAGCTTGCTCAAACCTAGGATTTCATGAAGATACAAATGGGTGGGCACAATGTTCAAAAAAATCAGAAAAATGAAAAACCAAATCACATAGTCTTCTTATGTCATATCGTAAGCAATCAAGTTGATAAACAAGGTCTAGATATATCCAAACCAGACAAATCATGTATCTACCCCCTTTCGATCTTATGAAGTCTAGCATGAAAGGAAGTCGTTTTGGGTTTCAAACATTGAAATTTCAAGAACATCCCAAAAGCTTCATTTTAGAGTGACTAAGAAGGATACAGACTTCCCTTTTCATTTTCATGTTTTAAACTTGTTTAAATCTTGGTCAAACCAAGGATTTGACCAAGATTCAAATGGCCCTAAAAATTCAGAAAAAAATCAAAAGAATGAAAAACCAAAGCACATAGCATTCTTAGATATGTCATATGTATAGTAAGCATTCATGTTGATAAACAAGGTCTAGACATATATATTCAAACCAGAAAAATCATGTATATATCTACCCCTAAAACCCTAATTAAACTCAGTCAATCATGAAGAGAAGTGGTTTTGGGTTTCAAACATGGAAATTTCAAGAACCTCCCAAAAGCTTCATTTTAGAGTGACTAAGAAGGATCCAGGCTTACTTATTCGTTTTCACGTGTTAAACTTGTCTAAATCTTGGTCAAACCTAGGATTTGACCAAGATATGATTCAAATGTGCAGAAAATTAAAAAAATCAGAAAAATGAAAAACCAAAGTACATAGTCTTCTTATGTCATATAGTAAGCATATTCAAGTTGATAAACAAGGTTTGGACATATTCAAACCATACAAATCATGTATCTATACCCCTA
The DNA here is from genome assembly GCA_030979885.1 of Lolium multiflorum. NCBI lineage: Eukaryota > Viridiplantae > Streptophyta > Magnoliopsida > Poales > Poaceae > Lolium > Lolium multiflorum. Next base: position 110,176,369 of record CM061751.1, read on the forward strand.
ACCCTAAACTTTGTCTTATGAAGTCAAGCATGAAGAGAAGTGGTTTTGGGTTTCAAACATGGAAATTTCAAAAACCTCCCAAAAACTTCATTTTAGAGTGACTGAGAAGGTTACATGTTTCCCTTTTCGTTTTCATGTTTTAAACTTGTTTAAATTATCTTGGTAAAACCTAGGATTTCATGAAGATACAAATGGGTGGGCACAATATTCAAAAAAATCAGAAAATTGAAAAACCAAATCACATTGTCTTCTTATGTCATATCGTAAGCATTCAAGTTGATAAACAAGGTCTAGATATATCCAAACCAGACAAATCATGTATCTACCCCCTGTCGATCTTATGAAGTCTAGCATGAAGGGAAGTCGTTTTCGGTTTCAAACATGGAAATTTCAAGAACATCCCAAAAGCTTCCATTTTAGAGTTACTAAGAAGGATCCAGGCTTATCTTTTCATTTCATGTTTTAAACTTGTTTAAATCCTGGTCAAACCTAGGATTTGATGAAGATACAAATGGGTGGGCACGTACAATATTCAAAAAAATCAGAAAAATGAAAAACCAAAGCACATAGCATTCTTATGTCATATGTATAGTAAGCATTCAAGTTTTGATAAACAAGGGCTAGACATATTCAAACCAGAAAAATCATGTATATATCTACCCCTAAAACCCTAAACTCTGTCTTATGAAGTCAATCATGAAGAGAAGTGGTTTTGGGTTTGAAACATGGAAATTTCAAGAACCTCCCAAAAGATTTATGTTAGAGTGACTAATAAGGATCCATGCTTACCTTCATTTTCATAATTTAAACTTGTTTAAATCTTGGTCAAACCTAGGATTTGACCAAGATTCAAATGGGCATAAAATTAAAATAAAACAGAAAAATGAAAAACCAAAGCACATAGTCTTCTTATGTCATATAGTAAGCATTAAAATTGAGAAACAAGGTCTCTAGCTAGACATATTCAAACTATGCAAATCATGTATCTATGTACCCCCTAACCCCTAAACTCTGTCTTATGAAGTCAAGCACGAAGAGATGTGGTTTTGGGTTTCAAACATGGAAATTTCAAAAACCACCCAAAAGCTTCATTTTAATTAGAGTGACAAAGAAGGATACAGGCTTCCCTTCTCATTTTCATGTTTTAAACTTGTTTAAATCTTGGTCAAACCTAGGATTCTACCAAGATTCAAATGGGCATAAAAATTCAGAAAAAATCAAAAGAATGAAAAACCAAAGCACATAGCATTCTTATGTCATATAGTAAGCATTCAAGTTGATAAACAGGGTCTAGACATATTCAAACCAGAAAAATCATGTATATATATATCTACCCCTATCCCTAAACTCTGTCTTATGAAGTCAAGCATGAAGAGAAGTGGTTTTGGGTTTCAAACCTGGAAATTTCAAAAAAAAAACCAAAAGCTTCATTTTAGGGAGACTAAGAAGGATCCATGCTTACCATTTTATTTTCACGTCTTAAACTTGTTTAAATCTTGGTCAAACCTAGGATTTGACCAAGATACAAATTGGCAGAAAATTTTAAAAAATCAAAAAAATTAAAAACCAAAGTACATAGTCTTCTTATGGCATATAGTAAGCATTCAAGTTGTTAAACAAGGTCTAGACATATTCAAACCAAACAAATCATGTATCTATACCCCTAACCCCTAATTAAACTCTATATATCTTATGAAGTCAAGCATGAAGAGACGTGGTTTTTGGTTTCAAACATGGAAATTTCAAAAACCTCCCAAAATCTTCATTTTAATTAGAGTGACTAAGAAGGATACATGCTTCCCTTCTCATTTTCATGTTTTAAACTTGTTTAAATCTTGGTCAAACCTAGGATTCGACCAAGATTCAAATGGGCATAAAAATTCAGAAAAAATCAAAAGAATGAAAAACCAAAGCACATAGCATTCTTATGTCATATATAGTAAGCTAGCATTCAAGTTGATAAACAAGGTCTAGACATATTCAAACCAGAAAAATCATGTATATATCTACCCCTAACCCTAAACTATGTCTTATGAAGTCAAGCATGAAGAGAAGTGGTTTTTGGTTTCAAACATGGAAATTTCAAAAAAAAAGCTTCATTTTCGGGAGACTAAGAAGGATCCATGCTTACCATTTTATTTTCATGTTTTAAACTTGTTTAAATCTTGGTCAAACCTAGGATTTGACCAAGATTCAAATGGGCAGAAAATTAAAAAAAGTGTGTTTGCCCGTCGAGTGAAACTCGGAGGAAGAGGGATCACTCGGAAGGAGAGAAGAAGGGAGAGAATTATGGTGTCTCCCCTTTTTCGGGTGATGATGTTGACTTTTGTGCAGGGTTTGTCAGTGAGCAGGAGGTGCGAGCGAGCGAGCGAGTCGAGCGAGGCCTAGAATGAGAGAGATTTGTTTTTTTTGTGAGAGGGACAACCGAAGGATCCAGAAGGACCCACAGACTTCCAATACGCATCCTGATGCGTCTTCTCTTGACAAAGAAGATGGCTGGGAGTTTGCGTACCTATTGCACGTGACTTGTGCTCACTGAAGTGTGGGACCTCACGCGTGGGCACCACACGTAAGTGACAGACCTGTTGGTGTAAAAACTCGGTTGATTATTATAGTGCATTAGAACAAAGTTTCCTATGGATTCAAGGGTAGGAAATCCAAGTTAACTCATTTACATGACATTATTTTTCTTATGTCATATAGTAAGCATTAAAGTTGATAAACAATGTCTAGACATATTCAAACCAGACAAATCATGTATCTATACCCCTAACCTCTAAACTCTGTCTTATGAAGTCAAGCATGTGAAGAGATGTGGTTTTGGGTTTCAAACATGGATATTTCAAAAACCTCCCAAAAACTTCATTTTAGAGTGCCTAAGAAGGATACATGCTTCCCTTTTCATTTTCATGTTTTATAAAACTTGTTTTAATTATCTTGGTCAAACCTAGGATTTGACGAAGATACAAATGGGTGGGCAAAAAATTAAAAAAATCAGAAAAATGGAAAACCAAATCACATAGTCTTCTTATGTCATATCGTAAGCAATCAAGTTGATAAACAAGGTCTAGATATATCCAAACCAGACAAATCGTGTATCTACCCCCTTTCGATCTTATGAAGTCTAGCATGAAGGGAAGTCGTTTTGGGTTTCAAACATTGAAATTTCAAGAACATCCCAAAAGCTTCATTTTAGAGTGACTAAGAAGGATACAGACTTCCCTTTTCATTTTCATGTTTTAAACTTGTTTAAATCTTGGTCAAACCAAGGATTTGACCAAGATTCAAATGGCCCTAAAAATTCAGAAAAAAATCAAAAGAATGAAAAACCAAAGCACATAGCATTCTTATGTCATATGTATAGTAAGCATTCAAGTTGATAAACAAGGTCTAGACATATATATTCAAACCAGAAAAATCATGTATATATCTACCCCTAAAACCCTAATTAAACTCAGTCAATCATGAAGAGAAGTGGTTTTGGGTTTCAAACATGGAAATTTCAAGAACCTCCCAAAAGCTTCATTTTAGAGTGACTAAGAAGGATCCAGGCTTACTTATTTGTTTTCACGTGTTAAACTTGTCTAAATCTTGGTCAAACCTAGGATTTGACCAAGATATGATTCAAATGCGCAGAAAATTAAAAAAATCAGAAAAATGAAAAACCAAAGTACATAGTCTTCTTATGTCATATAGTAAGCATATTCAAGTTGATAAACAAGGTTTGGACATATTCAAACCATACAAATCATGTATCTATATATACCCCCTAACCCTAAACTTTGTCTTATGAAGTCAAGCATGAAGAGAAGTGGTTTTGGGTTTCAAACATGGAAATTTCAAAAACCTCCCAAAACTTCATTTTAGAGTGACTGAGAAGGTTACATGCTTCCCTTTTCATTTTCATGTTTTAAACTTGTTTAAATTAGCTTGGTCAAACCTAGGATTTCATGAAGATACAAATGGGTGGGCACAATGTTCAAAAAAATCAGAAAAATGAAAAACCAAATCACATAGTCTTCTTATGTCATATCGTAAGCAATCAAGTTGATAAACAAGGTCTAGATATATCCAAACCAGACAAATCATGTATCTACCCCCTTTCGATCTTATGAAGTCTAGCATGAAGGGAAGTCGTTTTGGGTTTCAAACATTGAAATTTCAAGAACATCCCAAAAGCTTCATTTTAGAGTGACTAAGAAGGATACAGACTTCCCTTTTCATTTTCATGTTTTAAACTTGTTTAAATCTTGGTCAAACCAAGGATTTGACCAAGATTCAAATGGCCCTAAAAATTCAGAAAAAAATCAAAAGAATGAAAAACCAAAGCACATAGCATTCTTAGATATGTCATATGTATAGTAAGCATTCAAGTTGATAAACAAGGTCTAGACATATATATTCAAACCAGAAAAATCATGTATATATCTACCCCTAAAACCCTAATTAAACTCAGTCAATCATGAAGAGAAGTGGTTTTGGGTTTCAAACATGGAAATTTCAAGAACCTCCCAAAAGCTTCATTTTAGAGTGACTAAGAAGGATCCAGGCTTACTTATTCGTTTTCACGTGTTAAACTTGTCTAAATCTTGGTCAAACCTAGGATTTGACCAAGATATGATTCAAATGCGCAGAAAATTAAAAAAATCAGAAAAATGAAAAACCAAAGTACATAGTCTTCTTATGTCATATAGTAAGCATATTCAAGTTGATAAACAAGGTTTGGACATATTCAAACCATACAAATCATGTATCTATATATACCCCCTAACCCTAAACTTTGTCTTATGAAGTCAAGCATGAAGAGAAGTGGTTTTGGGTTTCAAACATGGAAATTTCAAAAACCTCCCAAAAACTTCATTTTAGAGTGACTGAGAAGGTTACATGCTTCCCTTTTCATTTTCATGTTTTAAACTTGTTTAAATTAGCTTGGTCAAACCTAGGATTTCATGAAGATACAAATGGGTGGGCACAATGTTCAAAAAAATCAGAAAAATGAAAAACCAAATCACATAGTCTTCTTATGTCATATCGTAAGCAATCAAGTTGATAAACAAGGTCTAGATATATCCAAACCAGACAAATCATGTATCTACCCCCTTTCGATCTTATGAAGTCTAGCATGAAGGGAAGTCGTTTTGGGTTTCAAACATTGAAATTTCAAGAACATCCCAAAAGCTTCATTTTAGAGTGACTAAGAAGGATACAGACTTCCCTTTTCATTTTCATGTTTTAAACTTGTTTAAATCTTGGTCAAACCAAGGATTTGACCAAGATTCAAATGGCCCTAAAAATTCAGAAAAAAATCAAAAGAATGAAAAACCAAAGCACATAGCATTCTTAGATATGTCATATGTATAGTAAGCATTCAAGTTGATAAACAAGGTCTAGACATATATATTCAAACCAGAAAAATCATGTATATATCTACCCCTAAAACCCTAATTAAACTCAGTCAATCATGAAGAGAAGTGGTTTTGGGTTTCAAACATGGAAATTTCAAGAACCTCCCAAAAGCTTCATTTTAGAGTGACTAAGAAGGATCCAGGCTTACTTATTCGTTTTCACGTGTTAAACTTGTCTAAATCTTGGTCAAACCTAGGATTTGACCAAGATATGATTCAAATGTGCAGAAAATTAAAAAAATCAGAAAAATGAAAAACCAAAGTACATAGTCTTCTTATGTCATATAGTAAGCATATTCAAGTTGATAAACAAGGTTTGGACATATTCAAACCATACAAATCATGTATCTATACCCCTAACCCTAAACTTTGTCTTATGAAGTCAAGCATGAAGAGAAGTGGTTTTGGGTTTCAAACATGGAAATTTCAAAACCTCCCAAAAACTTCATTTTAGAGTGACTGAGAAGGTTACATGTTTCCCTTTTCGTTTTCATGTTTTAAACTTGTTTAAATTATCTTGGTAAAACCTAGGATTTCATGAAGATACAAATGGGTGGGCACAATATTCAAAAAAATCAGAAAATTGAAAAACCAAATCACATTGTCTTCTTATGTCATATCGTAAGCATTCAAGTTGATAAACAAGGTCTAGATATATCCAAACCAGACAAATCATGTATCTACCCCCTGTCGATCTTATGAAGTCTAGCATGAAGGGAAGTCGTTTTCGGTTTCAAACATGGAAATTTCAAGAACATCCCAAAAGCTTCCATTTTAGAGTTACTAAAAGAAGGATATACAGACTTCCCTTTTTCATTTTCATGTTTTAAACTTGTTTAAATCCTTGTCAAACCAAAGATTTTGACCAAGATTCAAATGGGCATAAAAATTTAGAAAAAAAATCAAAAGAGAATGAAAAACCAAAGCACATAGCATTCTTATATATGTCATATGTATAGTAAGCATTCAAGTTGATAAACCAGGTCTAGACATATTCAAACCAGAAAAATCATGTATATATCTACCCCTAAAACCCTAAACTTTTCTTATGAAGTCAATCATGAAGAGAAGTGGTTTTGGGTTTCAAACATGGAAATTTCAAGAACCTCCCAAAAGATTTAATTTAGAGTGACTAATAAGGATCCATGCTTACCTTTTCATTTTCACAATTTAAACTTGTTTAAATCTTTGTCAAACCTATGATTTGACCAAGATTCAAATATATGGGCATAAAATTCAAAAAAAATCAGAAAAATGAAAAACAAAAGCATATAGTCTTCTTATGTCATATAGTAAGCATTCAAGTTGATAAATTAACAAGGTTTGGACATATTCAAACCATACAAATCATGTATCTACCCCTAACCCTAAACTCGGTCGATCTTATGAAGTGTAGCATGAAGAGAGGTCGTTTTGGGTTTCAAACATGGAAATTTCAAGAACATCCCAAAATGCTTCATTTTAGAGTGACTAAGAAGGATCCAGGCTTACTTATTCGTTTTCACGTGTTAAACTTGTCTAATCTTGGTCAAACCTAGGATTTGACCAAGATTCAAATGCGCAGAAAATTTAAAAAATCAGAAAAATGAAAACCAAAGTACATAGTCTTCTTATGTCATATAGTAAGCATATTCAAGTTGATAAACAAGGTTTGAACCTTGATCTGTAGTAGTGGGCAAAACCCTAGTTTAACCTATTTAATTATAGATTCGTAGGTTGATTTTTCTACCTTTTTATTATTACTAACCTATTTAATTATAGATTCGTAGGTTGATTTTTCTATACCTTTTTATTATTACTATGCAGCACAAGTGTGTTTGCCCGTCGAGTGAAACTCGGAGGAAGAGGGATCACTCGGAGGAAGGAGAGAAGAAGGGAGAGAATTATGGTGTCTCCCCTTTTTCGGGTGATGATGTTGACTTTTGTGCAGGGTTTGTCAGTGAGCAGGAGGTGCGAGCGAGCGAGCGAGCGAGCTGAGTCGAGCGAGGCCGAGAATGAGAGAGATTTGTTTTTTTGTGAGAGGGACAACCGAAGGATCCAGAAGGACCCACAGACTTCCAATACGCATCCTGATGCGTCTTCTCTTGACAAAGAAGATGGCTGGGAGTTTGCGTACCTATTGCACGTGACTTGTGCTCACTGAAGTGTGGGACCTCACGCGTGGGCACCACACGTAAGTGACAGACCTGTTGGTGTAAAAACTCGGTTGATTATTATAGTGCATTAGAACAAAGTTTCCTATGGATTCAAGGGTAGGAAATCCAAGTTAACTCATTTACATGACATTATTTTTCTTATGTCATATAGTAAGCATTAAAGTTGATAAACAATGTCTAGACATATTCAAACCAGACAAATCATGTATCTATACCCCTAACCCCTAAACTCTGTCTTATGAAGTCAAGCATGTGAACAAATGTGGTTTTGGGTTTCAAACATGGAAATTTCAAAAAACTCCCAAAAGCTTCATTTTAGAGTGCCTAAGAAGGATACATGCTTCCCTTTTCATTTTCATGTTTTATAAAACTTGTTTTAATTATCTTGGTCAAACCTAGGATTTGACGAAGATACAAATGGGTGGGCAAAAAATTAAAAAAATCAGAAAAATGGAAAACCAAATCACATAGTCTTCTTATGTCATATCGTAAGCAATCAAGTTGATAAACAAGGTCTAGATATATCCAAACCAGACAAATCGTGTATCTACCCCCTTTCGATCTTATGAAGTCTAGCATGAAGGGAAGTCGTTTTGGGTTTCAAACATTGAAATTTCAAGAACATCCCAAAAGCTTCATTTTAGTGTGACTAAGAAGGATATAGACTTCCCTTTTCATTTTCATGTTTTAAACTTGTTTAAATCTTGGTCAAACCAAGGATTTGACCAAGATTCAAATGGCCCTAAAAATTCAGAAAAAAATCAAAAGAATGAAAAACCAGAAAAATCATGTATATATCTACCCCTAAAACCCTAATTAAACTCAGTCAATCATGAAGAGAAGTGGTTTTGGGTTTCAAACATGGAAATTTCAAGAACCTCCCAAAAGCTTCATTTTAGAGTGACTAAGAAGGATCCAGGCTTCCCTTTTCATTTTCATGTTTTAAACTTGTTTAAATTATGTTGGTCAAACCTAGGATTTCATGAAGATACAAATGGGTGGGCACAATATTCAAAAAAATCAGAAAAATGAAAAACCAAAGCACATAGTCTTCTTATGTCATATAGTTAGCATTAAAGTTGTTAAACAAGGTCTTGACGTATTCAAACTAGACAAACCAAATGTATCTACACCCCCTGACCCCTAAACTCTATCTTATGAAGTCAGGCATGAAGAGAAGTGGTTTTGGGTTTCAAACATGGAATTTTCAAAAACCTCCCAAAAACTTCATTTTAGAGTGACTAAGAAGTATACATGCTTCCCTTTTCATATTCATGTTTTAAACTTGTTTAAATTATCTTGGTCAAACGACCTAGGATTTGACAAGATTCAAATGGGCATCAAAATTCAAAAAAAATCAGAAAAATGAAAACAAAAGAAAATAGTTTTCTTATGTCATATAGTAAGCATTCAAGTTGATAAACAAGGTCTAGACATATTAAAACCAGAAAAATCATGTATATATCTACCCCTAACCCTAAACTAATCTGTCGATCTTATGAAGTCAATCATGAAGAGAAGTGGTTTTGGGTTTCAAACATGGAAATTTCAAGAACCTCCCAAAGGCTTCATTTTAGAGTGACTAAGAAGGATCCAGGCTTACTTATTCGTTTTCACGTGTTAAACTTGTCTAAATCTTGGTCAAATTTAGGATTTGACCAAGATTCAAATGCGCAGAAAATTAAAAAAATCAGAAAAATGAAAAACCAAAGTACATAGTCTTCTTATGTCATATAGTAAGCATATTCAAGTTGATAAACAAGGTCTAGACATATTCAAAGTTTCAAACTAGACAAACCATGTATCTACCCCCCCCTAAACTCTGTCTTATGAAGTCAAGCATGAAGAGAAGTGGTTTTGGGTTTCAGACATGGAAATTTCAAAAACCTCCCAAAAACTTCATTTTAGAGTGACTAAGAAGGATACATGCTTCCCTTTTCATTTCCATGTTTTAAAGTTGTTTAAATTATCTTGGTCAAACCTAGGATTTGACAAGATTCAAATGGGCATTAAAATTCAAAAAAATTAGAAAAATGAAAAACCAAAGCAAATAGTTTTCTTATGTCATATAGTAAGAATTAAAGTTGATAAACAAGGTCTAGACATATTCAAACCAAACAAATCATGTATATATCTACCCCTAACCCTAAACTCTGTCTTATGAAGTCAAGCATGGAAATTTCAAGAACATCCCAAAAGCTTCATTTTAGAGTGACTAAGAAGGATCCATGCTTACCTTTTCATATATTTTAAACTTGTTTAAATCTTTGTCAAACCTAGGATTTGACCAAAAGATTCAAATGGGCATAAAATTCAAAAAAATCAGAAAAATGAAAAACACTACGAACAGTGAACAATACTGTTTCGCGTCCCTACAGTACACCATGTACAGTGTTGCGAGTGACCTGTGTCCTTCACGGATAGAGATCAGGTGACATGCACCTTTCGCATGTCACCTGGTGACATGCGGCTTAAATCTAAATTTAAATATTGCGTAAAAATCATGTCCCAACCTATAGCCCTCTCGATTTATAGGCCCCTGCCGCCTCTCCCCATTCACTTCACTTCTCGCTACCTCACTCCTCTCGATTTATATAGGCCCCTGCCGCCTCTCCCCATTCATCTTCAAAATCCTATAGCCCCAACCTGTACAGTGCTCGTCGGCGGCTGTACCATCCACAACCTCTGTATTAGCGCCTCCCTGCACCCCCATCTTCCGGCGATGAATCCCACGAGTGGACAAGGGGGCCTGTTAGGTGTGCGGCCCACCGTCGTAATCCCCCAGCAGCAACTACAGGACCTCGCCGCCAACTCGCACGCCCCCCTACAGCTGCTGCAGCAGGCGCATGGCGGCCTCGCCGTTGAGTCTGATGTGCCCACCAAGCGGCAGCGGATCAACGACCTCTCCGTGGGCTCAGACGTGACAGTCCTGCTGCAGCTGCAAGACAACCTCGCCGTCGCCGGGGAGTCGGTCCTCTCCAAGGAGGAGAGCTTCGAGGTCAGTGGTTAATGTAGTTTAATCATTGGTTTAAAACTAGTTAGCCCCCTACTGAGTATTATTCGGAGGGGATTTGATGCAAAATACTTCATTCACCATGTTTTGGCGTGAGTATTTGCGGCAGATCAGGACAACCTGAGAGATAGCCTGTCCTGGGGCATTATTAGTTTTTTTTTGAGGGGTTCCTCGGGCCTTATTAGTGAAGCGTCCAATTTCTATTCACGTAATCCATGCCAGCAGGCCTCAGGACTTGTAATTTTGCATTGGAATCAATCCCTCAGCCTGATCCATGCTGGAACGGGGTGGATGCCTGGAAGGAGAAGCAGCAATCGGAGCACGTATGCGGAACGACCAGAAACGCGAGAGCATAGAGGTGTTGCGGTTCCACGTCCACCCGACGTGCGCGGAAGTGTTTCCTGAGGATCCCCGCGACTCTGATCCTGTCCAATACTCTTCTGCCAAACAGATAAAATGTGTTCTTATTAAGAAAGACCCAGATATTACTCACTGAACCATGTGAAAACACGTCAACCAAACAAGGCACAAGGGATTTCTACTGCACTAATACTAGCTGCATTACCACTTTCGAACTTCAATGCAAACTTGAAACTTCACTGCAGTCTTTTTCCCCCTTTCGAACTTGAGATCCAGCCTCTCCATCGATTGATGCATAGGGCAAACTTTATTAGTTCATGTTTCGTTCTTAGTTTGAAACTTTATTACTCCAAGCTCCGGAGTACTCATATTACTACAGTATTGCAATTGAAATTTATACATATTACAATTACTATTGAAGTTAGTCTTGTACATATTACTATGAGTATTGAAGTTTAAGTCCTGCAAACTTTCGGAGTACTATATTTTTACTATTGAAGTTACACTCTTGCACTTTATTAGTATAATATCATGTGTCACACAGGGTCGCTCTGTGAATCTACCATCTAATGAAGGACGACAACATGAAGCGTCTCTGCAAGTAATCCGGCGGTCGCTCCTGGATGAGTCGCGCGAGTTGATTGACCATGCGTCCAAGCTCCGAGATGTGAACGCACATCTGGTAAACCGTGCTATGAAGCTATGGAATGAGTATGCCGTACTCTTGAATGAGCACTCATCTCTATCAAAGGAGAACTCATCTCTATCGAAGGAGAACCTCTCCATGGTAAATCAGAACGGGTCTCTAACGAAGGAGAACATCTCCATCCTAAAAGAGAACTCATCTCTGAAAAAGGAGAACATCTCCATCCTAAAAGAGAATTCATCTCTGAAAAAGGAGCACACCTACTACAAGTGGCGGAGCATGACAGGAAACAAGTAATCTTCTTCGGGTGTGAAGAAGTTGTACCCATATGTGCATGTAGAGAGGTGGAGACGGTTGCCGATGAGACAAGTGAGTAGATTGAGGAGGGCAGCCACAACCCACAACGTTTGTAGTTACAAATCTTCTATCGTAAAAGTAGTAGTATCGAAATTAATATGTATCCCTTAATATATGTGGTGTTTGGCAATATATAGTTTAACATGCAAGGACTCTGCAATGTAATTTGTATCAGTTTGATTGGCTTTCTACCCAAGTGAGCATGTGTCATATTTGTCCAAGGTTTGATTTTTGCATCTTATCATATTTTGTTGAATACCATACTAAAAAATTCCATGTGCATCATTTTGATGCAGAGGCTGGGGGTCTCAACTTCCATTACGAAAAGGATTTGTCAAGACATGAAACATTGGATAAAATCTTTGACTGTACCCTGCAAGTGTGGCACCTAGAAACAATGATTAAAATTCAAAGCTGCATCTCCTACCAATACAAATGGTATATCAGACAATTTTGAAACAAATTGAATCCAACCCGAAATAAATTAAATTATATTTGGAAGAAGATATGTAGAAATACCCCTGTACAGTAGGACGCTATGTGCAATGCACGACATATTGGCAAAAAATTACCCGCATGTACCAAAGGCATGGGCACCAAGATCTGATGCAAATTTGAATTCGGCCAAAGGAGGGTACTAGCAAAGATTTCGATCGTGTCAGCGATCCAGACATTCTTATGAAGTAAAGGGAATTTGATCATCTTGGTCTTGCAAGTAATGAAATGTGGGGACTCCTAAGATCGACGCCTTCAACACTGATGTTTCTTTCTATCAGAAGCTAGTGGCTGACAACTTTGATTCCTATTCGGCTGATGCAGATATCCATGAGATCATCAAGAGGATCTTGGAACATGTTGAAGCACGTGTCGACATTCTGCTCTCGTGCTTGAAGGCAGATGATTTTGATAGGGTGATGCAAAAGCCGCCATATGGTCAATAGATTGTTATTATATACAAGGATGTTTCTTGGGTCATCATCTAGATCTTTTGTTTTCTTATGTGTTAGCAGTACTTTATGGAAACTATGTTAGTATTGTCTTATACTGAATTGTTGCTATATCTGGACACCGGATGCTTATGTTCTATGACATTATGGAATGTATGGAAAAAAGATGACACCTTTTTAGCTATTCAGAAAAGGCAAAAAAACAACAACAATTTGTTTCCCACAATAAAATGAAATCTTATTGCACCTTTCCCCAAAATGTTAATGCACATTTTACCTTGGGCATTTTCGTTAAGACCCATGGTTTTTTATATAAAATGGTAGGCCATATTTTGAAGCTAGTTTTTTTAAAAAAACATATCAAAATTCAAGCTTATCATTTTATAGCCACAAGTTCACTTTTTTTTCTTCATTTTTTCTGAAACAGGGTGGGAATCGACTGCATGCCATTCCTTGCAAACATTGGCGAATGTCGGAAATAATCTTAGATAGGGCGAACTCTAAAAGAAGAGGTAAATACCGAAATAGTCCCGAGACATTGTGATGCATGTAATTCTAACGCAATCCCAATAAACCAAAACATATTTTATTATAAGTAGAACCTATATACATACCAATTATGTGATCAATGGCAAAACTTTAGTTCTTTTGAAAATCATTTTGTAATTGGATCGATCAAGAATTTTTTCAATATCTTTTGCTCGATGCACAACTCGGAATTTATGATCTTTGTTGTCGAGCCATTTCAGGAGTCCTTTAAGTCATAGGATAGGAAAAACGTATGTACATCTTGTCTATTTGAATCCTATGGGAATATGAGTTTCTTTGATTGTACCAAAGGGATTTTTCCATGAGGGATGACCTAATGTTTTGTTCATATAGGATTTGTAGTACAAGATTCATATGGGATATGTTCCCTTTGAATATAACCAATAGTGTAGAATAATTCCCGTAGGATCTAAATCCTATAAATCAAAGGAGCCTCAGTTGTTTTCGTCACCACATATAAAATCAGCGCCAACTCAATGAGATGATAAATGTTGTCGGATGAAACATGGCGTTTCTTTCAAATATAAAGAAATATCTGAAGTCTTCAATTCTACGCGTATGATAATGAATAGCTCAAGGTTATTTTACATATACTAAGATCCATGATACATCAATCTTTTTAATGCGGAGAACGAGTCTATATATGTTTTTTGGTACCTAGTCCATGTTTTGTTTTCGAAATCGGCTCCACGCAGTGTTCACTAAAATAGGCGCAACTTTGTCATATGAAGTCCGTTTTAAGTACTCAAATGTTCAGAAAAAAACACATATATATGAATGGATGGATATTCACTAAAAATCAAGGTAGGATGGCTGCCGTACCGCCCATGCTTACAAATGAGACCTTGATGGGGTCGGACCGCGTCCATTTTTTTTCGCGCATCCACCAAACCATTTCAACGAAGCGCCAAAACAGCGGCGAAAATAGCTCGGGTTGCCGCCTCCAATTTTCAAATGTTCGAATTTCCGATCTTATCCTTTCATCAAAAACGTCCCCAGCGGTTCTTCTCTTGGCCAAGGCCAATCTCACCCCAGCCATTAAAACATACCACCGGCACAGGCGCCGAATCCCACATCTCTCACGCGTCACACACCGAATCGGAGCATCTCGCCCGACGACGGCAGTGCACCACCGTCCCACCTCGCCACCACAGCCTCCTGACCAGACGCTGTAGTGTCCGAGAAGACGTTGTCAAGCAAGCCGGAGCCGCTTCCCCTACGAAGGCGCACACCGCACCATTTGTGCTCCACCGTAGCCGACGCCCACCGCGCCGGATCCTGCTCAGGGACGCCGTCCACCTCCGCCGCTGCGTCGGATCTGCTTCCCGACTCCCTGGTCTACCGCACGGTGAAATGGGTAGACCCCGCGCCCAACCGGTCCACCGCGCGAAACCAAAGCGTAAAGCCGTCCACTCCCCATGCGAAGGTTGGTGTTTAGCCGCTTCCGTTATGCATTTCATTTCCGAACATCAGTTTCGTGCGATCTGGGGTTTCAAGTTTACTTTTCCTACAATCTGTTTGGTGCTATCTGGTATGACTGTAGTAGAAGTCAAGCCTGCAGAGTGATTAGTCGACATTATTAAACTGCATGTTTATAAATCTTGTAATCATCAATTGGCATGCACAGGGAAATCATTTATTTTTGATCTACGCTTTATTCCTTTTTGAGCTATCATCTACTTGCTACTACTAATTTGCCCTTCTACTGCTCTACTCAAAGTTCCATGATAAATCTCGTTAGCATTTTTTTCTAATGCATGCTAAAGATACTGTAGTAGAGTACAAAGAGGGCCGGAGAGAAAATATAGGCATCACCAGTGAACAATCAAACACCTCTCCTGTCTCCATCGATAACAATCATTTTCTTATTCAGAACTTGATCCTACTGAACAAGAGTCTGAGGGAGACCTGAGTAAAGAGGATGCCCTTGTCAAGCACCCTACTCCACCCCCCAAGGTGATTGCTCGCTCTTTTCATTGGCATTATTGTTGCATCTTCAATAACTGTGATGTATCTGTCCAACCCAGCCCAAGTTATAGCATTATCATCTGCTCAGTTAACACATAATAATAACATATGTTTCATCATGTCTTGGCTTGATGTTCTTATGTTCCATAATCGTATCAAGCATGTATATGATTTTGTTGATTGAAGTACCGTTTATCTCTGGCAGGCATCAGGGACTTCACGTAAGGACGTTTCAAATACCAACAAGGTGAAGAACATAGTTCAACAGGAAGATCAATATCTGACAGCTCACCTAAAAATAAAAAGGGTTCAAGCTGGTCATGTCAGATCACAAACAAATGCAGTGAACAGAGTAAAAACAAGGTCTCAGACTCAGAGTCACTCTAATCTAGTTGAAAATGATGACCAGGCAAAAAAATATTGTAATGCGAAACACCAACATAAAAAGCTTCGACCTAACCCCACATCGGTTGGTCTAAAAGCTGTAGACGGAGCAAATACCAAACCACATGTTCCCCAGCCACCTGTTGCCAATCCAGTTACCCAAGAACAATTCACAGCAGACCCAGTTTCAACAGCAGGTTCTCAACACCTAACTAATCACGATCGCCCGCTGACATTTAGTCCTGCCAGAGACAACTTCTTCCTTAAAGATGATGGTGGGGCCGAATTAGGTACGTGTTCCCTTACATGCTCCGTTACATAAATACCTTGATAGCTTGATGTAATGCTTAAATTTGCAGTTCCACCACGACCAAGAAAACGAAGGGGGCCAACGACTTTGAAATCACTTAAAAATAAGATTGCCCGAATGGGAACAAGATTTCCCATCACATCAGTTATAGCAGGTATCAGAAGGCCACTGGATCCACAAGAATCATCTAATATAGCATCGATCACAGGCGTTTTTGTCAGGACTCAAATTCCTATCTTTCCATCATGGAAACAACACGTAAACACCCCTTCTCATTTTGAAGGTTTACTGCACATGTTACATGTAAGTCATTTTCGTAAACAATACCATGTTGCTCGTTCACATTCCCTCTAGCTTTCTGTTGGCTAGCTATCTAACACATGAACGGTTCCCATTGTTGTAAACAGACATGTCTTGAGTTTGATGATGACATGAAGAATGTAATCACTGTTATCAGGAGCATATTCTCTTCAGCGTTGCGCCAGGAGCGCCATAGGCTAAAGATGAGATACTTTGCTGGGAGGACTCCTAGCGATATTCCAACAACCTCTCCTATACTACAGATGACTGATGATCAATGGTGTGATCTTGTTGAGTATTGGTCTGCTCAAAAGAATTTGGTATGTTCTGTGAAGACAGTGAGACAAGATCACATTACTGATTCCTTTTTAAGCATGTGTCTCACAAGTCTTCATTTGTAGTTCATCGCTCGAAGTAACATGCGTGCTCGTAATAATGTACGTTTACAACAGCGTACAGGATCTCGTAGCTTGATTGGACACCTCTACTGTATGGTAAGGAATGTTATCTGTACAACTATATTTAAATTAGTAAATCATTTAGAATTTATAGATGCACAATATACATCGTAAATTGATGTCTCTGTTTTATTTATATTTTTTTTGAAAACTTTCAATTGTCGCATGTCGGCATGTGACGTGGTTGTGAAACTAATTTATATTTTCTCTTGCGAAAATATCAGAAGGCAAGGCAAGCATACTGTGAGAGTACAGACAGAGAGATGAGTCTACTTGAGCAATTCAAGGTGTGCCAGACGAGCAGAAATGGTTTGACTGGACATTTTGCACAGAGTGTTATTGTAAGTATTCTCTACTAATGTTAGTTATGGTTTTCAATTGTATTCAGAAATATCTTGTCATATTTGTCAAGCTTCATGCACTAGCCAACACAACCAAATGTCTGAACTGCTGGAAAGGGCTAGTACAATTCACTTATATACTTCTCAGCAATATCATGCACATTACGAATTCTACACATGGATCCATGCATATTTTTATAGTCCTGCTATTACGTGTTAGCAATAGAAGACATGTCAATATGATGTAACATGCTCTTACTAAAATGTATATGCGGTAATCAGCCATGCCAGTTTGTAGGATTATTAGAGGTAGTTCATACACATGTCTTCATATTATAATCTCTTCTCTTACACATGTGTAACAACTGAAAACTCCTCAGTCTGACATGAAAGTGGAGCTGGCAAAACCAAAGAAAGATGGTATAGAAAAAACCCAGGAAGAATGTCTGAATTCATTTTCCAAGGTACTACAATGTCATGGTATAGCCAACAACACATTCCTGCGTAATGCTGGGTTCACAACTAATTTGTCGAGGTCCAAGTCCAAGTCAAAGCCCAAGCGCAGGTTGAGGTCCAAGTCATTGTCTTTTTATGTTCTCGAGGAACTACTCAAAGAGGAACGAGCAATAGTGGCTGCACAAAGAGTAGTCATCCACCGTATAACTGCAGGATTAGAAGCAAGTCAAGCCCACCTGGGCAACATCCTGAGAAAGTGTGGGAGATGCTGAATACCACAGTGAACACTGACAGTCAAAGGTGTCCCTTGGTTGTGTGAAAGGGTTTGTGATGCTGAACTATTTTGTTGGTGCTTCTATCTGCACTTGTTATGTACCTGGTGGTTGTTTCCTTGGTGATGTGGATTAAATGAAAACTGAATGGATTGGATGCACCAATATTTAATCAAGGTTTAATCTGATTTGTAGTATTTTTTATATTGCGCTGCATGGGAAAAGTATAACTATTAGTTGGCCCATTGGTGACCATTTTCATACATTATTTTAGTTGATTGGTCCTTGTCCTTGTATCCCTGAAAGGAGGCAGTACTACAGTAAGCTACCAATTTTGCTAGTACAGTATTTTTTTAGCGCCAGCTAAATTGAAAATATCTGTCAAGCGCTACAATCTCCCGCCAATAAAATCCAAAATATTTGTACATGGGAACTGATTTTGGTTGTGATTATGACTTGATGTGACCGTATAGTAGTGTCATGCGCATGCGGGACTGGTGTTTTGAAACATAGGAGCATATGCTCCCTCCATTTTGAAATGCATCTTACACATATTTTGAATTTCAAAAAAATGAAACAAAAAATTCGCATGTACATCTTCTCGTGCTACGCCCTTAAAAAGTTGCGACTTGTCGTGTGACGTGTGTAAAAAGATAAAACACAGTACTAAAAATAATGCTTTTCACAAGATAAGTTTTCTCTTTTTTACATAGACCACAAAAAATATTGGTTTTTCGTGAAACTTGACGAACGAACATATATTATGAATATGTACATGTAAATTTTTTGCTAATTTTTTTCGACATTTTAAAATATGATTTTTTGGTAGAGGGAGCATATGCACCCGGGAGCCAAATTGAATTTCCGCATGCATATGACACTACTCTATGTTACTACCTTCATAATGCATAGTAACTTAGATGTAGTACTATCATGCATGATTGTTTTAGTTAGTATGTAGACTCATTCTATCTTGAAAAGTGTTATGGTAATATAGCTAGTTACCACAACCAGCTCTATGTTAATACTCCTTAGTTACTCCCACTATGAGTAGTCTAAGTAGCATGGTCTACCCCGGAAGTAGATCCTCTAACGTGCAATAGACAAGTCGGGTAAGCTACACCTCTCTAATTTTCCTTCTCCACATCTACATGATTAAGTCTAATTTGATCTAAATTAACTTCCATAATATATGTAAGCCATATGCATTTACGATAATTAGTAACAATCAAAATTATGACTATCTTTTTTAAATATTTATACGATTTTTTATACAGTAAAAATATACAGTGGTTGCTACAGTAAATACGTACAGTATTTGTTACATTTTCCTGATTTTTCTTCTACGTTTTGCACTACTTAAGCACTGTGCTTACCTGACTTGTCATCTCTACGTTAGAGGATATGGTTCCGGTCTACCCCTGGCCTTATATTACAATCACGAGTATATATTACTTGGACCATCTGTACAACATACTTTTGTTGCTCCTTGCAAAAAAAACATACATTTGTTGCGACTGGATTATTAATAAAAGCCGTGTGCATCACCACGATGCAGAGGCTGGGGTCATATCCCCTTTTCGAAGAAAAAATTACTTAGTCAAGCTGCAAAATCTCCTAGTACCAATCCCGAAATATTTCAGAAGGGCTTTTCAAAATTGATTTTCAAGATATATCATGATTATGCTCGTGGTAACCGATTTTCAACGTGATGATGACTTGATGTGACACTTGGCCGTACTAGTACGGTCTCATATTTTTGTATTACTTGGACTATAGCCAAATTCGAAATCTCATTCCAGCGGCAAAACTTCCCGCTCGAAAAATACAAATATTTCACACGCCTCTAACTTCCCATTCTACCCTCGTAAAGATGACAACAATGTCCATTCATAAGTCGGTTGGTGGGGGGTCTACCCGTCATTTTTTTCGATCACCACCTCCCTAGCTCCGAAACTCCCCGAAAAAAAATTCATTTCCCTCACTCTCTCCTCTGAGACCACCCACCGGAACTTCCCAAGTCCCCTCTCTCCCACCTCCACGACCACCGCACCGGAACATCCCCGCCGGACTTCCCTGGCCTACCCGAGCCCTCGCGATCCTCGTCATCCGGCTGTCTGCCGGAGCCGCTTCATCGACGCCGTCATCAACCGGACTGGATCATCCCCGCCGAACCTCGAAACCATATACTCATCCAGCAGTCTACCGCAGTCGCTTCAGCTGCGGTATCGTCCACCCCACCGGAGCCGCTTCGCCGGATCCGTCGTCCACCGCATCGGATCTTGCTCACCGACACCGCTGTGCATGAACCGGATCTGCTTCACCGGCGCCGTGCATGATCTAAACTCTTCTACGTCGCTTTTCTATTGCTTGCCTGCAAGTTCTTGTTTAATCTTGGGGGAATCTGTTTGTGCTAACGACGCGCGTTACGTTTTTGCAGATTAGATGAGTAACCATGAAGTGTAATGGCCGTCTCTCCAACCCCAAGTAGCACATGTAGCGTACTTCATCACCGGATCTATCAACCCCAGGAAGATCTGCTGTGACTCCCACAGAGTGCTTCTCCTAATGTAAGTCCCTTGTTTTAGCGCCATGTTCTGGGTTCAGATGCTTGTTTGTCTGAAGCTCTTTTAGTTCATTCCTAGCTATGACCGTAACATCTTGCTATTTTCTACTTCATTGCTAACTTTAAGCGATTGAACATTTTGGTTTGCATTCCCTGCTCTGTAGATGTAGCCATCATAACTTCTATCTTGCTCAGTCGTTGTTACAAAAATTATAGGTATTATAGTAACATCCTGCTATTATTTAGTTCATGGCCAATTTTAAGTAATTGCACATGTTGGTTCGCATTCCCTGCTCTATAGCTTTTGGCATCGTAACTTCTATATTTGGTTTACATTCCCTGCTCTGTAGATCTAGCCATCATAACTTTATCTTGCTCAGTCGTTGTTACAAAAATTATGGCCTGCTACTATGTTGTTTGTGCCAATTTTTTACTCCATGAACATGTTGGCTTGCATTCCCTGTACTACAGGTGATGCCATTGTTTTGTATCTAGTTCATTGTAATCTAACAAAGTAAGGACTTAGTTTGGCATGCTATCACTCTGCTATCTAGCATGTAGTACAAATAAACTTGTCATACTACTAGATAATAATTTTGCGTGCCATCTTGTTCTTCAAAAGCTGCATTATTGACTTGTTTCTCTGACTTGGCATGACGCTCACATATGGAAAGCTGAACATATTGGTTTGCATTCCCTCTTATACAAGTTCACAGGTGATCCCACTATATTCTGTATCTGGTCCATCCTAAGCATTAACTATCCTCCATGTGTTGCTCATTACAAGTTTATATCCCGAAACATCTTGATTTGCATCCCCTTCACTATAAGTTCAGGAGTATTATTTAGTTCACGGCCAAAATGAAGTAATTGCACTTGGCACATGTTGGTTCACATTCCCTCCTCTTTAGCTTTTGCCATCGTAACTTCTATTTTTGGTTTACATTCCCTGCTCTGTAGATGTAGCCATCATAACTTCATCTTGCTCAGTCGTTGTTACAAAATTTATAGCCTGCTACTATGTTGTTCATGCCAATTTTGTACTGAACATGTTGGTTTGCATGGGACTCGACAGTAGTAAGTCTGTTGTTTCATTCTAACATGCTCTGTTATATTGGCTGTTGGTATGCGGCATGCACTCTTTGTTTGCTTATTGTGCGCATTACAATGATCTTGTTATAACGACGAAATGATGAGTTCCAAATTATTTGCCAAACAATATTGTAGTGTCTTTGCCTTTCCATTGTTGCTGTCTTAACTTGTAATGTCTTTGTCTCAGATATAGGTGCTGCATGGACAACTTAAAAGATTGCCGGATCGCTTCATTGTATTGCTAGGTTTAATTACCATTCAATTTCTCTGGGTTCTGTAATATTTTTTTCAATGCCTTGCAGCTGATGTAATATTTAGTTAGTTTTTATAGTTCTTTCGCGCATTTTTTCTTTGGTGCTTGTGGTAAGTGAGGCTATCCGACAGAAATCAATGCTGCGTAAATATTCTCAGTATCTAAATCACGAATTCCCATCCCTTAAACGGCCCAATTAAACGAAATCACATATGTGCCTGCCCGCAAAATCCTAAAGCGCATATTATGCCGGCATATAAACGCAACTAAACGGGCTGGCCCACTTACTTCTTGGGCCAGCCCATTTGATTTATGGACCCACACACTAATTGGGCTGGCCCACTTGCTTTAAGGTGGACCCACCAACTACTGGGCCGCCCACTAATTAGTTGGGCCAGCCCATTTGCTCTTTTGGAGGACCCCACATAATAAATGGGCCGTCCCTTTAAGAGGAAAGTGGGACCCACCTGTGTTTTTGGCCGGCCCACTATCTTGTTGGGCCGGCCCACTTGCTATATGGTGGACCCCACATACTAGTTGGGCCGGCCCTTTAACAGAAAGTGGGGCCACTGTGCTTATTGGCGCCCACTATCTTGTTGGGGCCCACTTGCTCTATGGTGGTCCCACATGGTAAATGGGCGGCCCTTTAAGTGGAAGGTGGGACCCACCTGTGTTTTTGGCCCGCCCACTATTTTGTTGGGCCGGCCCACTTTCGTATGGTGGACCCCATACCAAATGGGCGGCCCATTAACAGGAATGTGGGACCCACTGTGTTTTTGGCCGCCCACTATCTTGGTGGGCCGGCCCGCTATATGGTGGGCCCCACATACTAAATGGGGGCCTTTACAGAAAGTGGGACCCACGTGTTTTTGGCCCACTTGCTATATGGTGGACCCCACAAACTAAATGGGCCGATCCTTTAAAAAGTGGGACCCACTGTTTTTGGCCCGGCCCACTAGCTTGTTGGGCGGCCCACTTGCTATACGGTGGACCCCACACAAAATGGGCGGCCTTTTAACAGAAAGTTGGACCCACTGTGTTTTTGGCCCGCCCACTTGCTTCTTGGGCCGGCCCATTGCTGTAAGGTGGACCCCACATGTTAAATGGGCGGCCCATTTAAGTTTTGACCAGTCAACCTTAGAGGTTAGGCCCGGCCCACGTAACTAATGGACCAGCCCAGCTATATAGTTGACCGGTCAAACTATGTCATCTGCCCGGCCCGCTTAAGACGTGGCAGGCCTCGTGTGGGCCTACCATCTACCACGGTTTCATCCGGTTAACGCCGTTAACGCGGCGGCGCCACGTGTCGTTTGCATGACGTCGCAGTCAACGGCTCCCGAAAACACCGCAACGGTCCGATTTTCCGTGGCGGAAGGGCCCAAGCGCGACGGACCGAAAAAATCGTCGTTGGACTTTGCTGACGCAGTTTCGACAAAGAACCCATATCGTCGGGTTAGGCCCATAGGCGACGAAAAATGCCCCTTAGTTGACGATTTTGGGACGTTGTCTATCAGAACTTTTCTTGTAGTGACTACACCATGCAGTGGTATGCCGGGTCACCACAGTTGGTATCAGAGCAAATGCTTTGACCTTAGGATTAAAACCCTTTAAAGGAGACCTATAGGATTGGTAGTGTCTATAGGAAGTTATCTTAGCTAAACCAAATCTTCTTATGACTTGAGATGGATATTCACTTGAGAATAATCCTGACACACTTGAGTCAACCTTTCTTACCCATCTTTCTCAAGTGAAGTTAGCTAATCCCAAGTATGTGGAACACCATTAAGTTCTTAAAACAATAGATGAGTAGATCACAGTTGGTATACAATACATGGTAGTCCAAAGAGAGGATACAACCATAAGGAAGATATCCTATTGGAAGATGTGTACCAACATATGTCATGATTAAGTAAAGAGTTATCTAGACCTATAATAGGAGTAATATCAAGTGATGAAGATAAGTAAGATATCTTACTAGATGATGTATGCCAAGACAAGTAATGGGTAAGTGAAATCTATCCAAACTTGTGAAACAACGGGTAGTAAGTGATAAATTATAAGTTATATGAGGTAGTATAGACCATGATGAGTCAATCATGGGAGGTAAGGAAGAGTGATAGGAAATAAATATGTATACTCACATAGTAGAGGTAGTAATCATATATGCTTCACTTGAGAATCATTATGTGATTGAGTAGAACATCATAAATACTTAAGATGAGTACAATAAGAAGTCAGTTGTTCAACGATAGTTCAAGATTTATATTCTAAAACCTTGGCAACTGTGCCAAGTATGCCAGAACCATAGTTTATAGTCTGAAGTAGGCTTTATAGAGCATAGCTTATGAAGAAACCCTGGAATTATAGGTGATATACTCTAATAGTTATGAGTTTAGAGTAGCTATATTAGAATCTAGAGATAGTATGTGTAGTAGTCCTCAACCAAATGGAAGTTAAGTTAGTACTTCCAAAGGAAGATAGGTTAACCTTAAACTAAACCGCTTTGTTTCAAGTTTATCTCATTGCAATTGTGCAATTAAGGTAAATGTGGAGACAAATAGTAGATTGCCATATATATGTGCTAAGTATCACGATATAAACCTATCTTATGTGGTGTTATATACTACACACTCAGCCTGATATTTAGAGATGTCTTACTCAACTATTATATTCAGGCTTATGATGATGTGTATTATAAGCACAAAGCTGAATCTTCTTGGATCTTATTGGATTTTCATTGATTGACTAGATCCATACATGAAGTTTGACTTTGATATGCAAGTGCATGTTGCAATATCAAAGTTCTTACTTAATGCTATAGATCTAGAGGGTAATGGTATTCGTGTGAGGAAGT
This sequence comes from Lolium multiflorum, assembly GCA_030979885.1. Lineage (NCBI taxonomy): Eukaryota > Viridiplantae > Streptophyta > Magnoliopsida > Poales > Poaceae > Lolium > Lolium multiflorum. The sequence continues at coordinate 110,201,056 of CM061751.1, forward strand.
GACGAATTCTGAAGATTCTGAAGACAAGATGAAGGTTCATTAAAAGAAGGAAGCAAAATTGTGGAAAGTAACCACAATACTTTGAAGGAAGTACCAACCAAAATTCATGCTTAACCTCATTAGAGGAGTACTTTAGTACATGAGAAGCATGAAGGTAAGAAATATGGTGATTATGGTGAAGAAGCAGATCCATAGTCAACATAGAAGAGGGAATGCATGGGAAATCACTTAGGATACTACATTCATAGTGTCATCTAGTGGTTTTCTTGCAACAATAAACCCTCGAAGAAAGGAAGATGACCTATGAAACCATAGAAAATATAAGAAGACCACAGTTGGTAACAGAAGACCACAGTTGGTATAGGATTAATACGGCGAGATAAAGTAGAAGATGTCTCGTCCAGTTGATAAAAACCTATAATAGAATCCATTTATAGATAACAAATAGCCACAATTGGTATCAAATAGTCCGTAATTGGATTATCTGTACCAAGAAGTTGTGAACAAATAAAATCTTGCCAGCCAAATAGTTATGATCTATAAACATTTAGTCAAAGGATTCATGTTGGATGTCCACAATTGAGTGGATGCACCACAGATATTCTTCACAAGACCTAGAAGAGTACAAACCATAAGCTATACGTACTTAGACCAATATTCCAACCATCAATCCAATGGTTGGAAGAAAGGAGTTGAAGACATAAGAAAACTCTAAGGGGTAGAGTAAAGATTGAGTTGGATGTACAGTAACTCAATACTTTAGGCTATATAGAAGGTCTGAACTGAGAGGAAGGTCTGATTTTCATAAGATTGTTGAACACTACTTTCAGAAGTATGTCAGACCAGAAGCCGAGGTTTATACCTCGAGGAAGTAAGAAGTGGACTATAACTTGAGAAAGTGAGTAGTATTTACTCAGAAGTACGAAAGCTCAAGTAAGTTAAGCATAAAGAAGTTGGACGAAGAAAATACCATAGACCAAATACAGCTCAAGAAGGCCAAAGACCGAAGGAAATTGACCATACCAGAACCACAGACTAATAGAATGATTCCTTTCATGGAACCTAAATAACCCAAAATAGTTATAGGTATCAACTATAAACCATGATTGGATAGGCTAAATGAGTCTAACCTTCTTAGTAAAAGAAACCGTCAAAATCGTTTCCATGGTAAGTACCATTATTGCACTTTTGGTAGTAAGGGAAAACAAAGACCTATTAAGCAATTAGGAGTTTATTATCAAATTAACCTTCAAATAAGACCAGCAGCACCAGAAGAAGTCTCAATCATTGAATCTTCAATGAGAAAGGAAACAAGCTTATAGAGTTGGAAGAAATCAAAGAATCAAAGTAAGAACCATGGTTCAGAGACAAACCCTAATGGATTCCAGGAAGAATCTGGACAAGGGATATATTCAATTATATCCAGAAGATCAATACGGAGTTCGAGAAAAGATATAGTCTGCACAAGTCAGATCCACACTCCGAAACGTGAGAGAGATCAAACTTCGAGGACGAAGTTTAGTTTAAGGGGTAGAGACTGTAATATCCCAGGTATTGGGGTTACAAAAATAGAGGAAGCAGATGTGTGCATTGCATTCATGCATAGAAAATCCGGGGAATTTTCGCGCTTTAAAAATAAAACAGTCACAGTAGTTGAAGTTTCACTTGACCTTGGTGGAATTGAAGTAGCTCATCAAGTCAAGCGCTATAAACCTCAATGTGACTTTGTTAAAACCTTGTTTTGGGTAGAGATGATTTGATCTAAGGGGTTAGATCAAATGGAATTAAAACTAACACAACAACACTTTAATCAAGGATCAATTACTTGATCTTATAAAATACCATAATATGGTAATATTTGCCATAACATATGAACATCCATTTAATTGGAAATCAAGTAACAATAATTGGAGAAACTATTCTTCACTTATCTTTTCCATGTCTTAAACTAATCCTTGATCCTACCATGAACCCCATGGTATTCATTTTACTTCATTCTTGGAAACAAGACAAGGAGATCAACTCTAGTAGTATATATTCTTCTTTATTCCATATTATAATACATCAAACATAGAGAGATGAGAGTTCCACAATAATAATTAAAGAAGCAACAAACCTTGAGCTAAACCTTGGATATACATCCAAGTATTCAAATCATCATCTTCAAGAGGAACCCTAGGATATTATTCAAGACTTTTCCTAGAGAGAGCAACCATTGGTGTTAACCATAGATATTGGTGACTACATCATTATCTTTGGAGAATAACCTTAGGAGATTATTGAAGTCCTTCCCAAATGAGAGAGACCACTCATATCAATCCTAGCTTTACCTATTTAATAATAAAGGACAAACAGTGAACTAAAGTATTAGGGTATAAACCATTTCACCATGGAGTGGTGAGATAATCTATTACCACATGGAATAATACCATATCCATGAATTGATAAAGTAAGAAGGAGATTAATTCAACCAAGATAGCCAAGTAGAGTCTTAGCCTAGATACCTAAGAAAATATTAGGAGTACACCATAAACCCTAGAATAACAATTCCTAAATGATAGAGATCAAGCTATGGAGTTACACTCTAGTAGTTGAGGCAACACTTAAATTTAAGGGAGAGAACTATCCATATGTCCTGATGATTAAATCATCATTCCTTAAGTAGAACTATAAGCTATTATCTTAGGCATTCCCCTGGGATATAAATTATTGAGGTAATCATATCCATTCATGATAGTACAAGAAAGAAACTATATTTAGTTGATCAAGACAACACTTAATCTTGGGAGTGAGAAACCTAATTCTTGAGAGATACCTTAGGAAGCCTAACCTTGATCATTATAAATTGTGATGATCATAAACCCTAAGAACTTGAGGTAAAGATATTAAGAACAAGTTGATCATGCCTAATTCATGATCATGCTCTGGAGGTATGTGAGGATAAGTTAAACCCTAATAGGATAAGTAGATATCATTCACCACATGAAATCATAGGGAGGTAACTAGTAGGCAACCCTAGGCCTATATCCCAACCTTAACTTGTGAGTCACTTGGTGATCATAAGTAGAATCTTACCCCATCTATTTTTCATTCATTGATCATAAGTAGAGTCTTACCCCATCTATTTTTCATTCATTCATCAATTAGAGAACCTAAGAAAACCTTAGAGTTAAACTCTATACTTAATATGGTGAGAAACCATACATCCATATGACCAAAGTTAACTATAAAAAAAACTATAACCAATGTAGTTATTTTCATGATAAATTGGGGATAATAATAGAAGTTAATTGGTAGAAGATAAAACCAATTCTCAAATCCTTAGTAATTAGAGAAGCACATAAGATATGAAGCAAGTAACCATATTACCATGGTTAGGGGAGATTTAACCCTAGCCAATACAAAATGGTGTCATCCCATATCTACAACCTAGAATTGTATCTCAACCTAGTTTGTGCATCACTTGGGTAATCACAATTAAAATCTAGGCCATAATTGAGATTCAAACCATGTGCTATTAGGTGAATATAACTAGAACCCTAGAATTGCTCACTAGTTAAATCTTATATTTCAATTATTGAACATAAGAAGCACCTAGTGTTAAACCCTTTACTTAAACCCATGTGTGGTGATCAACCACTGATTGTTATAACCAAGACCAAACCATGATGAGAGAAATACCTACTCTAAGTATTATTAACCTTGAAATAGGATTAAGATAAACATTACAAGGCCTTAATAAATGAGTGTTCACATGAAATCATATTCTAAAATAAGAAACTAAGCAATAAGACCACAATTCATTAATCAATTCTTTCTAGATAAAAATAAAGTAAACATATCATCTATTATTATAAGTAATATAAAAAGAATATGTTGAATCCCAAAAGAAAGAGAATGGAAATTATATTTGTTGACATACCTATTCAAAAATATTATGTATGTTGAATTTATCACTATATAAAAATTCAAAAGAGCATGCCTCAAGTTGTAATTAAGTTAGGAGATAAGAAGCAGAAAAAAAATAGAAGACCATCGTCTTCGTTCTCCTCTGTGAGGCCGACACCGCGGCGAGCACCGTCATCACCGCCGTTCTTGACCGCCACGGACGTCAACGACCAGCCCAGAGGCGCGTACAAGATACTCCACGTCCAAGTATATCCTTACACGTCCAGATTCGTGCACGAAACCCTGCCGACATCGCCGGCACATCTGAGCCACTGCCGGTGATGGAAAGGACGATCCCGTCCTCGCCAAGCCCTATAAAAGCATCACCAGCACCGCCTGAAAACCCTAGAACCTTGGAGCCTCTCCATTTTCGCCCTATCGCCTCTATCTCTCGAACTCATCCGTGAGCTGTCGCCGGAGTCGGAGAAGGACCCGGCGATTGGAGCCATTCCAGCAACTGAGAGGAGGTCGAGGAGGTGAGCCTCGACGAATATACCCACCTGGCGGAGTAGAGCATCCGGGGAAGCGAGGAGGAGGGTTAATTTTGGAGTTCCCTTTCTCAGGTGCTCGTCGGAAATCATGTCCGTGAGAGCAACTCCGACCATCCCCGTCCTCCTCGAGCAGTCTATCAGCTTTGAGGTGAGCCTGCGCATCTCTAGCATCTCTTATTGCGTAGAATAGACATCCCTAGCTCGAGATTGAGGTTCGCCGGACTAGCGCCGCCGCAGCACCGTTCATCGTTGCCGATTCCGGTGACCATTTGGTCACTGGCGCCGCTCGTCCGTCTCACCTCATCAAGGCGATTCGAACGCACATCTCTGTAGGGTAGCGGGAGCCCTGTAGCGCCGGAACCGTCACCGTCCTGCTCGCCGGCGACGTGTTCCTGTCCCAGTCAGCAGTTGGACTTGGTCCACGCCAACGTGGCTGCTGACATGAACCACTGGCCCACTAGTCAGTCTCTACGTGTAAGTTAACCCGGGGGCTTTTAGCAGATCCTTTCGTTTTAATTTAAATTCAATAATCTCTGCAACTTCAAATAATTATAGAAAATTCATTTTAACTCAAAAAAATATAAGTGAGATATTATAATTCTTATAAAAAGAAACTCTATCCAATAAAAATATAATATGAAATTTTTATTTTAAATAAAAATTTAATTGTTTAATACTTATTATTTAAGTCTTTTCATTTATTCTAAATTCAAATAAAATTCAATAATTAGAATTTTTTTCTAAAATGAATAAAAACCAGTAAGCAATTAAAGAAAATATTAAAACTATTTTCCTTTATCATTAACTTATTAAATCCTTATCAGAGGGATTTAAACCCTGAAAAATAATTATCTTAATTATTAATTCTTTAATAATAATAAAATGTCAAATCCAATATTATTTTTATTTCAAAAATTATTAATAACTTTAACTTTATATTGAAGTTATTATCTTAAGAACTATATGGTAGATTAGAAAACCCTAGTTCCATTATACATAAAATAGTAGTTCCATAATTACATGTGAAACCTAAAACCCTAATTCAATTAGAAACTCTAGCTCCATTAATCAATATGAACCCTAATTACCTTTGAACCTAAACCCTAGGTTATTACATGTGATCATGCACTTCCTTTTGACTCATAGATCCATAGAAACAACTAAATACATTCCATGTCCTCATAAAATAATAGAGACCCTATCACTAATAAAATGGTATTCCATGTGCTCAACCTAATAGAATCTAGATGATCAAATAGGATCAACCCTAGTCCCTATTACCAAGGATCTCATCCTTAATTACCCTTGATTAGCATCACAACCTTGTGATGAATTCCAATAACAACTATGCCAAATGTTGTGCATTACCTAACCATATTCCACTAAACCCTACTAGTATTAAATACTTAGAGAGTGAATTTGGTGATCATATGGGTACGTGTGCATGCGTTCATTACCGTTGGATTTTATTCAGCACCGTTGGATGCCATCCATCTTAGTTGGTTTGCTGACGGCGACTAAACGGAGCTACTAAACTTTTCATCCTCTACAGAATGCATGCGAGTGGGACCCGCTCAATGAAGAGAATAAAAAAAAGAGGCATATATCTACCTTTTGTCAATACGTGTTTTGTCGTTGGAACTCTTGCCACTGATTTCTCTCTCTCTCCAACTTTGTTGGGTCCCGCTCCTAATTGGCCAACAAATATAAGCATGCGTATGGTTCGCTTAGCAAGACCAGAAACACTTAGTAAGATACAAATTACAAGTCAAAAATTTGTAGGAGTAAACCTCGGTGAACTACACTGTTGCAGGTATCAAATAACAATCCCTCAAGCAAAAGTATCAACAAACTTAAAGCTGACACAATCACTCTAAATTTGAGGACGGGAAAGCACGATCCTGGCCGCTGTATTGCATCCTGCCGCTAGTGTACTTTGTCCCGCATGCAGGCAGAAAGCTGCGTGCTCTCCAACATAACCGAGCCAACTGTCAACGGCTGAGGGCGCGGCCATGGCGGGCTCCAGATCAAGGACCCAATGGAGTCAACGAAGCTGAGGGCGGAACGAGCGGACGTTGACTCGATTGGGCCAGCGAGATACGGGCGTGGCGTTGGGAGAGGCCTGCAGCCGGTGGCGGCGCATGGTCGTCGATCTAGAGGCCCGCCATGGCCACGCCCTCAACTCTGTTGACTCCGTTGGGTCGTCGAGGGAGCGGCCGGATCCCGCCTCCAGCGCCCCACCTAGGACACGGTCAAGCATAGTGGCAAAATTCCGAGCTAATCTCAACATGCAGTTGATAATTGTACTCCATATTATAAAGAGCCGAGCTGATTACCTGTTTGGCGCGTTATTGGTAGTGTGTGTACGTAGGAAAATTTATCGGGAGCAGCTTTGCCGATAAAAACTGCACTCACGTGAAGAGAGGCACATGGATCAGCATACAGCGTCTCAATTTTTTCTTGCATGCAGCTCACGGACCAAGAAACAGCGAACAACGATCAGAAGCAACGCTGTGTGTTTTTTGTCTTGCATGGGTGTCGTGATTCCTTTTCCTGCCAAGCCACCCACACGCAGCTAGCGATGGGTCCAATGACAAACAAACGACGTTAGCCACGTGTCGAACGATAGATGTGTGCGTACCTATCCATGTGCTCACCGACGTTCATTCGTAAATACTTATGAACCATCCTATTTAGGAACCAACTATTCCTTACTTAGTAGATCCAATAGCAAATCCTAGACAACCTCAACCTTAATTGTAATACTGCTTCTTATTTAAGAAGTATGTTCTTCAAAAGTTGTTCTTTTGAAGTAAACAGAGAATCATCACCAACCCTGCCTAATAGGACCTATAGACAATAGCCATCTATCACCAATAAGATATAACCAACCTTGATAGCACCCATGTGTAATTAATTACTTAAGATGCCTAGGCTTCACTCAACCTTACAAGCCCTAGGTGTTGATGAATCCAACTAGGTTGTGATCCATCTACTACTTACTCCAGAAACCAATTAGAACCATAGAAAACCATAGAACCCCACAAACCTAATTATCTTACTTGTTCTTCATTAAAGAACATGTTCTTCAAAAGTTATTCTTTTGAATTATATAATAAGTAATCATCAACCATGTATTATAGGAGTTAAAATTGACAACTGCTCTTTACTTATTATACAACCACTATTCCTTGATGTGTATGATTGTTACTATACATTTTACCACTTGCTTATGATTCTAAACCAACACAAACCTGAATAAGAACCTTGTTTGTGAATCACTCTAAAAGTGCAACACACCCTGGACTAATCATTACCACTCACTAATCCTAAATCATCGGGGTTAGGTCACGTTTAGAGCGATTGCATCTCATACTTAAGCATTGTTGCATCCTTGCCAATCTTTTAAACATCGTCCTTACCGACGATGATGCTATTTCAGAATTTGGAGTTATTGCGAAGACCTTGTCTGCATAATCTTGCAGTCAAGAAAGGCAAGTTCATCGCTTGCTCATGTCATTTGAGTATTTTTACCAAATTACTTGCAAAGTACTATACTTATCACTCTTGCATAAAAATCAAAAATACTATTTTCATAACTATGAATATGACTATGTGGTGGGCAATGGAACCATGGTATGTGTTGATATGGTGGAGGTTCCATTGCACGGGTTTATATCCATCTAGGATTAAACAACAAATGTCGTCCAGTGATTCTTGTGCCGTAATACCCGTGTTAACCATAAGATGGAGTGGGACGGAGTAGTCAAAAGTGTTTCCACCTCTCGTTCATCAACGGATGCGCTTTACCGTAGTACACTTGTGATCCAAGGGGGCAAGCTGGTGAGGCTGGGGAGTCCTAAGTCCCCACGGCATAGTCCGTAGTACACTTGTCGCCCCGGAGCAAGCTGGTGAGGTGGGAGTCCTAAGTCCCCACGGTATTGCGGTCTATGATGGGTTGCCTACCGGCGAAGGAGTTTGGTTCGATCCCAAACTGTTGTCGTGGTCGGGGTCCACCCGTGAGTGGGAATAATGGGACCGACGAGGACCCAGGGTCGGGGTATGCAACAAAGGGTGGGTGTTCGAGGTAGCGGAGGAACATGATTGACTAGGACCTTATACCGGGCCTCACACCAAAGGAAGTGTGGACGGGAAATTGCCCGGTTGGCACCAAGGTTAAGATCTCTTATGGGTAAAGCAACACACCTCTGCAGAATGTAACGAACTGTGACCAATCACTCCCTGTTCCGGGATATGGAACTGCGAACGCTGCCGGAAAGGAACTCCATGAAGTTCTAGTCAACCGGTGAAGGCTGACGGACATAGCTCTTCAGAATAAAAGCAACCTTTTGAAGAAATGATTACAAAAACCTGCATTGCCTATGACTTTCTGGTCTATGGTGGTAGCTAGTGCATTAAACACCTCTTTCCTATAATGAACTTGTTGAGTACGCTCGTACTCATCCCACTCTTAAATCCCCTGCTTAGATATGGAGGCATCGAAGGAGGATCTACAGTGCAACTCGAAGGCCAAGGAGTCAACAACTACTTCAAGGGACATGACCATGTCAGGAGAGTCAGATACCACATTCAACAAGGAGAAAACCTATATTAGCAATAGAAAGGAACTAGCTTCCTAAACCTAGCTCCTATTTAGCTAGAATCTATTCTTAGCCTCTATAGCTAGTTAAATACTCTACAAATAGAGTTCGTGATAGGATTAGACTACGAGTCGTTCTTCTGGAGCTTATTTGAAGATTTACCTCATTGTAAAGTAGGAGGCTATGCTGATCTTTTGTAATAGAGTCTGTATGTAATTCTATAGACATGCCTTGGACCCGCATATGTTGTTGTACCACTCTGAGATGTAATGCTAGTGGAACGGTGTTTTTGTGTTTTAAGATTGCATTATGCCGGGCACCATGATAGAGTTAATCTAGATTTTCTGTATGAGGTATTGCATCTTAGAGGATTTAGTCCCTTCTGGATTAGGCTTGTAAAACAGTTGACCACTGGTGGTTCAGTGGGTGTGAAAATAAACGAAGTAGAAAGTGATTTCTTTATCACTGGTAAGGGTTTAAGACAGGGGGACCCTCTGTCACCTGGTCTTTTTAATTTTGTAGTGGATGTTTTCTCTAAAATGTTGCTCAAAGGAGGGGATGTGGGGCTGATTAGGGGTCTGTGCCCTGATTTTGTCCCAGGGGGTGTTATCTGTCTTCAGTATGCTGATGATACCTTAATTTTGCTTGAGAAAAGTAATGAGATAGCCACTAATATGAAATGGATCTTAACTTGTTTTGAACAGATATCTGGCATGAGATTTAATTACCATAAGAGTGAGTTAATTCCTATTAATGTAGAAATAGGGGAGTGCACTACTTTCCTGGAAACTTTTGGATGTGTGCTAGGGTCTTTTCCAATCAAATATCTAGGGATCCCTCTTCATTATGATAAATTGAAGAGAGAGGATCTACAACCTTTGATTGATTCCCTTTTAAGTAGATTAGCTGGCTGGAGAGGGAAGTTATTATCGTCTGCAGCCAAGAGGGAATTAGTGAGATCAGTCTTAGCTAGTATCCCAGTTTATTTGTTCTCTTTCTTTAAGTTCCCCAAATGGGCTTTGAAACTTATTAATACACAGCTAGCCAATTGCCTATGGAATGATGAGGAAGGGAACAATAAAATACATTTAGCAAATTGGTCTTCTCTGTGTATGAGAAAAGAGTTTGGTGGCATGGGGGTTCCTAACCTGCAAGATTTAAATTTATGTCTCTTAGGGTCTTGGGTTAAGAGATATATACAGGGGGAAGGGACCCTGTGGAGGAAAGTCATAGATTGTAAGTATAATGCTAAGGATCCTAATATTCTGTGTTGCCATGATGCACACCCATACACCTTTTGGAAAGGTGTGATGGGTGCTGCAGAAGCTGTGAAGTTTGGATATAAATGGAAAATAGGAAATGGTAGAAGTGTTAGATTTTGGGAAGATATTTGGTTTGGTAATACTAATTTCGCAACTCAATTTTGGGACATATATTTTGTATCTAACCAACAAACTAAAACTGTTAGGGAGATCTGGGATGGAACAAATTTGAGGTGTGATTTTAGGAGAAATTTCACTGATGATATGATGGTACAATGGCTGGAATTAGTAGCTATTGCTGAAACTATAGTTTTTAATTCTGATGAGGATCAACTTATCTGGGCTTATGAAACGAATGGTGTGTACTCTTCAAAATCTATGTATGCTCTAGTGAATTTTAGAGGAGTGACTCCAATCTATTTACCTGCTGTTTGGGACTTAAAAATCCCACTTAGAATTCAGATTTTTCTTTGGCTGTTGTATCAAAACAAAATTATGACTAGAGACAATTTGAGGAAGAGGGGTATTCCAAAACCTATGGAGTGCTCCTTCTGTAGAGAATTTGAAAGTGTGCATCATCAGTTTTTTGACTGTATTGTTGCTAAACAGGTGTGGGGGCTGGTTACAGAAATTTGCAAGTACAAAGTAGACAAATATATAGATATAGCTGGTAGATGGCTATGTAACAAAAGTTTTTACAGTGTAATTTCATTTCTTCTGCTGTTCTGTAGGGGATTTGGAATTCTAGGAATAGCTTAGTGTTTAATAGACTTACTTGGTTGGATTTGAAGCAAGTGTGGAGGGTTATTTTTTCCTATCTGAGAAATTGGAAGGTTCCTTTCAAGGAGCAGACATGGGAGGAAGTGGACTTCTTCATGAAGCATCTGTCAAACAAGATCAGAGCACCGCTAGAGCTGGAACCACCCTGAAGTGTTCCTCCTTCGACTGGATCTCTTCCTGGGCTCCTGCTTCTAAAGCTTCTCATGGAGGACGAGCGTCGCTGGAGTTTCTGAAGGAACATCCAGAGGAAGACGCTTCAGTGCATGTCGTGCTGTGAAAAGGTCTCCAGCTCGAAAAGTGGTGTGTAATAGCTTTAGATTTCTCAGCTTAGCTGTGTTGCTATGCTACTGTGTCGTGAAGGGGTTTAGCTGTTGGACTTTGCCTTAGAAACTGGTTGTTTTGCGTTGCTTTTGGTTGGCGTCTGGGCTGTAGGTTTTAGCCCTGGTTTTGGGTTGGACATAAAAGCAGTGGGTGTGAGGTGTTGAAAACATTGTGGTTTCATTTTATCATATGAAATGGAACCGGGGAGATGTCTCCCTGTGAATCTAAAAAATCTTCACGGTTTGGGAAGTACGTATTTTTTGCATTAGTAAACTGATTTTTTAACTCAAAGAAACTAGTTTTCTTCTGAAATTTATTAAAAACACATTTTAATATTTTAAAACACCAAAACTCACACATGTTGAAGGGCCACTATAATACTGCCCAATTATTGTTTCCATAAGGCCACGCTACATACAAATTAGGGATATGCTTGGTGGTAACAGATAATTAGTGGGCTGAAACATTTGGCCTGTTTTTCTTACTCTTTCTTTCTTTCTTTCACTTTTATTCTTTTCTTCTAATTTATTTTTTATATGTTTTTTCAATGGTCACGTGCAAGGAAAATTGTTCATAGATAAAATATGTTCAGTAGGTTTGAAGAAATGTCCGCGGGGTTTAAGAGAATAAACAAGGATTTAGGACTCCAAAGAAATGTTTGGGGGTAGAAAATGTTCACCAGTTCAAAAAGTATATATATTTTGCATTAGTAGACCGACATTGTAGTTCATAGAAACTTGGTTTTTCTTCTGAGATTTACTAAAAGCATAGGATTTTTAAAAACAAAAATTCTCACATGTATGTGATGTGATAATGCCGCCTAATTTGTGTTTCCTCCACGTGGCGCTACACACCCAGCCTACTAAGAGAGGTGAATATGAGTCCCCTGCTCACCCGGGAATTATTGTCCACTACAATAGCATTTTGATAGTCTTCATGGGATGGACCAATAAATGCTTCCAAAAAAATTTATCACTAGAATTTCAGAAATCAAACAATAAAAAATATAACTAGCGGATATATACAATGTGTATAAGAAGAAAATACTAACAACATAATGTATAAAAGTCCCATAACTTATGCAATTCATATCTATGGGTTTGACATGTAGAATTTGTTTATATCATAGAAAATGTTCATATAGCCCCTACATGTCAAAAATATGTTTCATGTGTTAAACATATTCCAAAGTGTATTTCACATACATAAAAATATTAAAGTATTAACATGACTAATTTACTTTGTTTATTTTTTTGTGAAGATATAAACTCAAGATGCTAAAATATACTGCGTTAATTGGTGTGGAAAATCATATTATCTATTTCTTGCAAAAAAAAAAAAACGAAACAAAATCAGATAAATCTAATAAAGAATAAAAGAAGTGAGCTTAACTAACTTGGTTGGTGTAACATCCAGGCTCAGGAATTAATATAGGATATTCATACCAACAAGTTCCAACTTCTTTTCTGGAATCTCATCTCCAAAGAACTCTAAGATTAAGCGTGCCTGGCATAGAGCGATTTGAAGATGAGTGACTGACCGGGAAGCCCTTCCCAGGTGCACATGAGCGAGAACAAAGTGCGCAGAAAAGAACAGTGTTGGCATGTGAGTCCGGTCTAGAGATCTTACAGAGCTGCCATGTGTAAGTGTGTAATAGCACCGGCCCGGGGACGCCGGGGTGTTACAGCTTGGAACGTGGATGTGCAACCCCGCCACCCATGTTTGATTTATCACACATGTGGATAAGTTGTCATTGTATCAGAATAAAAAAATCACTATAGTATTGTTTTGAAAAGAAAGAAAGAGAACCTATTAAAGGAAAAACTGATGAATAAGAAAATGTGGTATGGGAAACTACAAACAAAATAAGATGCACTTGTGTGATGTATGCTGGGTTTGGAATTTGGGGTTTAGTTACTTATGTATTTCGAAAAATTGTCAACAAGGATGTGTAAAATATATGTTAAAACTTCCGGACTTTGTGTACGGGATAAGAGTGAGAATATGCTCTTCATTGGTTCTGAAATTTCGCTTCCAAATATTCTGACCAAGAAAAACCATTAGGTAATTTTCTATTCAAATGTACGCACCATTTGAAGCCAGGTTGTTGCTTGACCACAGTAAAATTCAGGTCTCTAAAAACTAGTTCTCACTTGGCTAGTCTAGGTTTTATCAAGGCATGGCGTACAAATGCATACAAGGACTTCCATATCCATCTCACAAGCATACAGATGACAGCCAGTGATGGTCCAGCCGTTTGTATATCAAAGTTCTGAACTTGTCCTGATTTTACAGAATGATTGACTAGGATATTTGTGTTGTTGCATATATTTCAGAAGAAAAAAATGACAAAGACTGAAAAAATCTTAATTCCTAAAATTTCCAGCATTGCACAATTTAGACAGAAGAGTACCCACTCTGCACCGTTGCTTCCTACAGGTGCTACTGTTAGTTGGGGGTATAGTTCATAAAGACCTCACTGTTTCAGGTGCAAAGTATTGTGTGTGTGTGTGGCAGGGAGCCTCCATAAATCATCATGAGTTGGTACTAATAGCCTCCATAAATCATCATGAGTTAGTACTAATTAGTGAAGGTTTTGCATTTTTACATTGTTGTTAGCTGACGCCAGTGTTACTAAGGCAGCTTCGTCCATGCTTTCGGCATCAAGGATGAGTGGTGTGTCGGCAAGCGAAGCCAATGAGAGCTGTTGTTCTTTGGAGATGACCGGAGTCGGTTGAGACACGGCGTTTGTGATTAGTTTAGGACATGCTTTCTTGCATTGTATTAGTGTTGTTGGTGATGGGCCTGGTGGCTATCTTTGGACTGGCCGGAGCGGAGTTTGTACTACGCTTGTTGTCTGCAGCAAATTATAGTTATCTTGTCTTTTAAATTCTACCTTCTATAAAGATATGGTACACTTTTGGCATTTCTCGAAAAGGAAAAGAAAGGAAACACCAACTTAAATACCCGGTTGCCGGTTGCATCTATATAGTTCAATAGTTGTCGAGCGAGTTCGACACCAGACACGCAAGTCAAAGGGAGCAGCGTTTACAGGGAAGCAAAGATGGGCCGGCCCAGCTTGATCCTCTTCAGCGAAACTAGAGAAAGCAGCGCGCGGGCGCCAGGGAGGAGAGTCCTCTTGCAGCAGGGTATGGATAGTGGACACTCGTTGCAGAAAGACTGTTAACGGGCCGGCCCAGGTGGGCGGGGCGAGTTTGGGGGTGCTGGATCGTATCTGTGGAGCGGCGATATCCAGTTAGCTGCTGCACTGTGAGTGTGAAGTGCAACCACAGTGCCGTTCGATCCATCCACAATGCACAAGCTCAAGCTGTGCCTGCACGCACGCATGGACCATAGAGGGTGTAGCCGGAGCACCGATGTAGGGCCGCTAGGCTACTAGCTGTAGCTGGCCACCAGTGCATATGAGACCCAAGAAGAGAACCTACGTTACGGCCACGCACGCGTGCGCCGGGCCACCGGGCGTGTTTGGTTGACGTTGTCTTCGAGCCACCCTCCACAACAACACGCTTCTTTAGGGGCCCTGCAAAAACAATGTAAAAAAGGATGTCTCAGTTAGGGTGTGTTTGTTTGGGCTGCAACTGTGGAAAATCAGCTGTGGAGAATCAGCAGTGTAGAATCAGCGGTGGAAAAGCAGCAGTGGAAGTGGAGATTTGGTGTTTGGCAAATCAGCTTTTGACGACTTCTGTTGCTGTTTGCAGAACTGAAATGTCTGGAATGCCCCTGATGCAATCAATTTTGTATATCTGATGCAGTAATTATCATGACTATTATATAAGGCTATTTGAAATATAAATGTACTTCATATTACATCTGAACATAAAACACCATATATTAGAAATACGATGTCGTTGTGGTAGTTATATTACAAAGTTGTCCAAAAGTACCCAAACGAGATACAATTTTTTCATGCCTACAAGACACCTCCTCTAGCAATGAACAAATCGTCGGCTATGTTATCACGCATGTTGTTCATGCTAACATGGTCGTCTCCCAAATCATTGCCTACATTGCCTCCTGATGTGGAAACAACATGGCCTGGAGGCATATAGTTTTCATCATTGTCACATCGATAGAAGTGGAGATCAAACAACTGACTATCCCTAATGAAGTTATGGAGACCCATACACGCAATGATAATCTCTGTCTGCTTCTCTAAAGGATAACTTGGCACACCACGCAAGATGCGCCATTTTTGCTTCAATACACCAAATGTTCTCTCAATAGCATTCCGCAGAGATGAATGGGCATGGTTGAATATTTCTTTCTTCCCAGTAGGTGGTCCAGCAAGTCTGAACTCAGGTAGATGATACTTGGTGCCTGTATATGGTGAAAGATAGCCATCCTGATTGGGATAACCCGAATCAACTAGATAATACCTTCCTGAATGGAATATGGTGAAGCACAAGTGAGTGATAGCATAGATGACACAAATATGATCATAAAGAAGAATGCACAAGTTTAACTACCTGGAGGAGGATGCGGAAAATTTGCTTCAAACTTAAACAATGTATCTTTGAATATCCTTGTGTCATGCACAGAACCTGGCCATCCTGCAACTATGGAGGTGAACCGCAAGTCAAAATCACACACGGCCATAACATTTTGTGTCGAATATCCATAGCGACCAACATGGTTAACCATATGAGCAGCTGGCACAGTAACCGGTATGTGCGTCCCATCGATGGCACCAATAGCACCATCGAAATGAGGTGTGAATCTAGAGTCCCATAGCCTCTCATGCACCGTTGGGAATAGTGGATCAATAGGCTTGATGATATCTCCCGCTAACTGATTCACACAGTATAGCACCTCCGCAAACTTTCTATTGATTGTCTCCTTGCTTCTTTTGAATCTGTTCTGAACTTGTGACACAGATTGAGGACTACCAAGAGTCCACAAAAACATTCCAAGTGCCTCCTCGGAACACATGTTGGTTGATCCCTCCAGACCATACTTTTCAACCAAAGTGTCATGCAAAGAATCAAAACATGGCCTATGCATTCTAAACATGGCATAGCAATCCTTCGAGTTGCCCAAATTATCAAATACCCATTGTTGTCCAGTGTACCTTGGTTCCACCCTTGGTTTCTTCTCAAGATGCTTCTCAGAATGTGACAGAACTTGATACATAATTGCAGTATTCAGCCGTCGACGGCGTCTTCTTGCATCCATAAGTGCAGACTCAATGCCATCCTCACTTTCACTGCTGTGGCTGCTACTCATCTAAAAAAACAGCAATAGCATCAGCACAAACAGCAATATATATGATGAAAACAGAACACAAACAGCAATATATATGATGAAAACACAACACAAACATCAATATGACGAAAATAGCACAAAGATACAATCTCAAAGTACATTATAGATACAATCCACAACTTAGTAGTCATTACATGAAAGCATAAAGATACGATCTCAAAAGTACATTATGAGATAGGCATACAAAGCATAAAGATACAATCTCTAATTTCTCTTCCTATCCTCATATTGCATCTTCAACCAACGAAGCCGACCCTCCGCTGTCTTCATGGTATGGAAGAAAGCTCGGTTTTCAAGTTTGCTAAACAATTTAGTTGCCATATAATGCTCAACACTACCCTCAAGGGCTCCACACTCCAAAACTTCTTTCATGATGTCTTCAATGTCTTGAACAACTTGGGTTGAAGATGAGACAGCCCGATCTTCATTAATGCAATGGTCAATAAAACGTTTAAAGTCTTGCTGCATTGGACTCTTCTTTTTCTTCCCCGGGCTGGCTGCAATCCTAGCAGCCCCACGCTTTTTATTCGGAGGTGTTGGTGTTGCCTCTTCTTCATCGACAAGATTAACCAAATCAGCGGGCACATCTTTTGGCACTCCGGGCATGACAGCCGATGTACCATCAACATGGGCATCCTCAAACATCTGATCCATCATTTCCAGGTTGTCCGGAGGACCTCTCTTGAAACCCGCAATAAGCTTGTTAGCCTGCATAACATTTCACAAGTTAAAAACCATAATATAATCCATCTATTTCAAAATGTACATATGACATAAACATGGCATATAACATACCTTGATCAGTTCATCCCACTGTTCCTTTGACGCTGTGATTGTTTGTTTCACCGGATCCCAACCAAGTCCAGTTGCTTTTGTTCTATAATACACCCATGCTTGGTACAATGATTTGGTTGAATCCCATTTATTTTTGAACTGCGGCCTCGAATAGGTTTTCCCTGTCCTACGAGCAAATTCGATACCTAGATTCTTGTACCCCTCCGGACTAAGAAAAGCTGTAGGTCTATTTCCTTTTTCTTTTTGATCCGCGCAGATTTCACAAAAAATTGTGGTGGACACAGCATCCCAATGTGCTTTTGGTATCTTATCATGATCCATCTAGTTACATGAGCAAATAGTAAACAGCAAATTCTATTACTTATGTCCAGATTACAATGGGTCAATAAATTGCTGCTGTCCATTATCATCACAGTAGAAAGAATCAAAAAAGGAGGGCAGAGAGCCTCACCTTGCCGCTGGATGTGCTTGACAGATCGGAGAAGAGGCGTCGGGGTTGGAGCTGGCCTTGGGCGTGTCGGAGTAGGTGAAGAGGACGCCAGAGAACGTAGTACGGTGAGTCGCCGGCTGCTCGAACAGCTCGCTTCTCCGGCAGCCGACGGAGACGACGCCGAGGCGTCGTTGCACGGGGAGGCGTCGACGGGGCGGGAGAGGCGTCGATGGGCGGGAGAGGCAGAGCACGGGGCGGGAGAGGCAGAGCACGGGCGGCGGGAGGAGCTTTGACGGCGAGTCTGCTTTGGCGGCCGGGACGGGCGGCGGCGGCGGGGGAATCCCTAACCCTAGCTGTCGCCTTCCATGGCACTGCAGAGGAGAGGAGGTCGGGATGGGGAGAGAACGAAACGAGCCAGGGGGCAGTTACGGGATGGGGAGAGAACGAAACGAGAGAAATCTGGAGAAGCTGCCCTCGTCCCACTTCCCGCAAACCGTGCTGCGCAGTGTATTTTTCTGGCCCGCTTCCGGCCAGCGCGGTTCAGAATTTCTCTGTTTGTTTTTCGCTACCGATTCTACAAAGCAGAAGCGGTCACGAAGCGGTAACAAACACAGCCTTAGTTTGGCAGCTCGAGGTGTATTTGGTGGGCTTTAGGCTATCCACAACAGAAGTATGCGAAGGAACTCCGAACGCGCCCTTGCTTCCTCCCGACAGGCTCTTCAGTTCCTTCCCTGATGCACGCATGCATCATGCATGTACTTGGGAGGAGGCTCAATTCAAGTTACTGCCTCGTACCATCTTCGGCATGAATCGATTCGAAGTTCCATTATGTGCTAGCGGTACTCCCTATCTTGCTAGTAGGCTAGCTGTGTTGCTCCTTAATACTTCCTCACAGTACTGCTTCTACACTCCTAGAACGGAAAAGGTATCTAGCTAGCGGGCAACCTCTCCCCACACTCAAACAAACTCAAACACAAAGAGTCTCCATAATTAAGTGCATGATGGTATTTTAAAAAATTAAACATGTATATGTAGCCATGTGCAAACCCTATAGGCCAGCTTATTTGTATGAATATGTAGCGTAACTAAGAGTAGTATGTATACAACCTCCTAGGAATCGGCGTCGAACCCCATTGGTCTCTCCGGCGCAGCGGCAAAGAAAGTTCGGCGCTGAACATTGTGTTCGATTTCAAACCATCGGTCCCGGTGCGACTAGTCCACTACGTATATTTCCCCCTCACGCGTGTGGTGGGAAGAAAGGATGGAGGGCACCACTAGAACCCTTCTAGGGTTCATATGCCACCCTTTCGGTAGGTGGACGTCGGACCAAGGCGTCAACGCATACCCCTACCACAACAAGCCGTGTGGCAATATCGATGTTGACGCGCTGCTCTCGCTAGGTTCGGCTTTGCGGAATGCATTCGCAAGGGTCGAACCACGACGACGACTAGCTACAGATGAGTCCGCTTAGTGGCTGTGCTTCCCCAGCTTTCCCCACCATTTCTTCGAGGCCACGCTAGCGAGGGTTCGTGGAATGGGGATAGGGATGGGAACGACGTAGTCTTATTTAATAAAGGACCACGGTCGGCGCTGGTTGTATAATGGCTAGGCCCGGGGAGGAGAAGGGGTGGACTAGGAGAATACGTCGCATGTACGTCTCCTCTCCGCGTTGACACAAGCAAAACCCTGATTTTGGTTTGCAATTCAAGTTGGGCCTTGACCTTTGTCCGCGCGGACTTGAAGATGCCCTTATTTGGGAGTATGCTTAATTCAAGTTACATCTAGCCACCTCGGACCATCTTTGGCATGAATCGATTTGCAGTTCCATTAATTATGCACTTGCTAGTACTAGTGACTAGTGAGATGAGTGTGGCTTTTTGTAGATCACAAATAAATGTCTACGTGTACCTCTTTCGTTTTAAGTTTCCCTAGTGAGCTAGCTTTGTTGCTCCTCAATACTTCCTCACAGTACGTAGTACTACGAACTCTAGAGGCTACAGCCTAGAACGGAAAGGTATCTAGGGTAGCGTCCTCCCCTGCTTGCTTGCTGCCGGCTCGCAGCCAGTCGCTGCCCAGTGGTAAGTGGTGGTGACACACGCACACACACAGAGAAACAAAAGGCAGGAGGAGACGAGGAGGCATGAATGATCAAAGCTAGCAGACAGCAGTCGAGCGGGGAAGGAAAAGAAAGAAAAGAAGAAGTGAAAAGTCAGGACCCGTCTTGATGTGACACCTCCTAGCTACCTCCTGGCAGGCCTGCCTCCCAGGCCATCAGCGTCAGGAGGTTTCCTGCAGCTGCATGCTGCGATCGCTGCCCCGTATTATTGGTTCGTTAAGCTTGCAGCGATGCAACACGGGAGCCAGCCAGCTTTCCAGGGAGCATCAGCCTGCTCTCTGAATAAAGACTACTGCCGGTTCCTCTTTTATTTTTTACAACATGCATAAGCAAATCTTTTGCTAGCGTTTTGATCTGACCTGCAGTTGCCACCAAGCAAAACCCTGATAGAGATTTTGACACTGATAGGAAAATATTATGAGTACATACCTAGGCACTACTAAAACAAAGACACGCACTATCAGTACATCACCAGTTCACTACCCTAGTCTACTGGGATTAATCAGTCCCTCCAAAGACGTTTCGTTCTCACCCTCTTGGTCAACGCCTACTAAACCACATTACACGTTAACATAAGCAACACATGATATCACCTCCATGGGCAGACCTGGCGCCCCTACAGCCCGGGCGACCGCTCAGGCTTGCCGACGGTACAAAACTTTTGGTTTGTGATTTTCTGTAGAGATTTTATGTAATATTTAGCAGTGTAAGCTCATTTGCCCAAGCATTCGAAAGTTTTTGGGACCGGCACTGACACCTCCTTCGTGTACCGCAATCCGCAAACATTACCAACCTCCGTCATCTCCTCAAGCCACTGCCCCTGCCCCTGCCCCTGGATGCTACCCCTTGACCACATTTTGGTAGCCACAGTATTAGAAAACAAGCCTTTCGTTTAGAGCTGTTCGAAGTATTAGTTCGAGTCGTGTTTTGATCCAGGACTAATGTAAGCATTAGTCCCGGTTCCAACGGCTAGGACGCTGAAAAGTTTTAATCCTGGTTCGTAACAGGACCTTTGGTCCCGGTTGGAGACACCAACCGAGACTGCAGGGTTGCAGGGGGTGAATTTTTTTTTTAGAAAAATAAGGAAGTGGGAAAAATTAGAAAAAAAATGAATAAAAATAGTCGCCATGGCCTTTGTCCCCGGTTGGTATTACAAACTGGGACTAAAGGGGGGGAGGGGGCCGTTTTGGTCTCGATTCCGTAGTCCCGGTTGCAAATCTGGGACTAAAGGCCCTTACCAACCGGGACTAAATTAAGGCCCGTTTTCAAGTAGTGCCATTTTCTGCCTCTTCGTTCATCTCAAGAATAAACCAGCGGCGGAACTAGCCCAAAAAAGTTGGGCGGGCCAATACATTGAACCTGGGTAAAATGGGCTGTTATTGGGCAAAAAATTACAGGTACATAGGCTAAAACTTCCTGGGCTGGGCGGGCCATGGCCGGTTTTGCCCCAACATAGATCCGCCAGTGGAATAAACCATCAATCACCATCAAGCAGTGGCGGCGCGTCTCAGGGGCCATACTGGGCCCTGGCACGGTCTTCCCACAAAATTTCAGGCTATATGTAGCACATCATTTGGCCCATATGTGAACAGTTGATGTACAATAAGCTTGCTGGCCCGGTCTTCAATATGGGCCACGCTCCGCCGCTGCCATCAAGTATCATGTTTTCTACTCATCTCTCATGGCCACCTCTTACTAGTAAGTCCACCTAAGAAACTACCGCTCATCGTCCATGGTGTCGCAACAATCCTCATGTGATCGTGTTGTTCAAGTGGCGGTCGCGTCCTCCTCCTCGCCTTCTAAGCTGAAGTGTTTTACTGAACCCTCAATCGTAACTCTTAACCTAGGAAATGATGATCAAGTGGTGCGACTATATTCAAATTTATTAAGATGGCCAGGGATATAGCTAGGGAGATTGGTGGGATCCATGGTCCATAAATTGCAACTACATATCTCCATCTATGCACAATGATTGTACTTGGTATAATTATATTCATACATCGTGGTTACATTGCATCAATGATTTTTCCCTAGTTTTCATATTCTACCTCCTTAACGTTGAAAAGTGGTTTCATGCTTTGCAAAAGATCTGCACCAAAATATATATGCTCAGAAGCCTCTAGGGTCAAATTTAAGCACACAAATGAATAATGCTCTTTTGCTATCGATACATTTTTCTTGTTAGCATGACTTTTGCTGGACGGGTGTGCTCATGAGTGGCACCAAAGAAACCACATAGCTCAAAAGGGAAAATAATCAAAGAACCCGGTACTAGGTGAACCACTTTTTTATAACATGGCAAAAATCATATTTCCAAGCTTTTAAAATTATGAAAAAATCCCTCATGTGTTCAACATAATGAAACATGTATGTAATATTTCATAAGAATTTATGTCCATTTGCAACATTTGTGAAAATGAAAAATCAACATTTTAAATTCTAAAACTTGTACTTGGGCTCTCTCATATTTTTAATGTATCACAATGGTCACGAATGTGCAAATTATTCTTTTTTCTCAAAAGCCGCTAGGTCAAATTCAGGCAACGCACATGGATGATGTTATTTTGCTATTGTTAACTTTTTTCTTTTTAGCGCGCCTCTGGGTGGAGAGGTGTATGCTCATTCGTTGAAAGAAATTAAGAACTAGACAGATAGCTCGGAAGAAGATCACAAGTAAATACTCAAAGGACCCTCTATCATATGAACCACTTTTTACAACATAGCACAATTTTGTTTTTCTACGTTTAGAAAATCAAGCAAAAACGTCATACACATTTGGGCAGTATAATTAAGCTTGTAAATATGTAAATTATCATAAGAATCTGTGAGCATTTACAACAATTTGTGAAAATGAGAAATCTACGTTTTCAATTTAAAAACTTGTACTTTGGCCTTTTTTTATGTATCACATTTGTGCAGCTTTTGTACTCCAATAAAACCCTACACATGAGCAAGTGTTTATCCAATACTGTACATCATGGGCACATTCTCCCTTTTGTGCACACACACACACACACCCTCCCAGTCGCATGAAAGATACACATACTTGACACGTACATGCATGGGCACGCACGCACTGTCAACATTATCGTTTTCCTTTCCCATCCTCTCTCTTTAGTTTGCTGCAGGTAGTCTGCAGAGATAGCCGGCCGGCCCGTATGTATGGGCAGGCAGGTCAAAGCATACATCCATGCCTTCAAAATGCCAAAAGAGAGTCGGAGCACTGCAGGCGGGGTGTGTAGTCGTTTGCATCTCTCATATTCTTTTCCCGGTCCTCCTGCTTGAACAAAAGAAGCCATGCCGTGCCATGCGCCGCTGCCCGGCCGGCAAAGCCTCTACACAACGACAACAGTAAAGACACTGTGTAGTGTGTACGTACGCATGCATTGCACGTACGAGTACGTGCAGTGTGCCTCCATCTCTCTCTACATATATATATTCAGAGACGTATTAAAAAAAAAGTGTTGCTGCGAGCTAGACAGGCCGGCCGGAAGGATGGAGGGGAGCTATAGCTAGCTAGACAGCATTCCATTCAATTCGATGGGACGTTGAATCACTGTAAAGATTCTCTCTCGGCATGGAAACAGTACGTGTGTTCTTGTGTGGACTACTATATGTATGACCTGCCAGATATATGCAAACCAACAAACACGAATTGATAATGGAGTTGCATGAACAGAAGATGTATATATAACTGTTAGTTTGCTGTGCGGCGTTGCGGGCAAACAGATAAGTCTACGTGCACGCAATGTTTCCCTAGCTGATTGGACTGTTATCATTTGAATTTTGTTAAAATTAGCGTGCTCTATATGTTTAGTCATCCTCCAAGTGGTTTCGACCTTGTATCCACCGCGCGGTGTTGCCCAGTTTTGGTAACTGGTTGCGTGGTACTCCCTCCGGTCGGATTAAATCGACGCGAAGGGGAGCTAAAACTAGCGCATCGCAAGAGTAGACCCGCGTCCATTAAATAGGTCTAAAGGTAGTAGATTGAAAGGATATAATCCTAATTAGAATTCATGGGGGCGGTTGCCTTATTGTTGTCAGTATGGCTATGTACTCCTTCCATCCCATGAAATATGTTGGAGATTTCTCAAACTTCAGACGTAATTAGATATTTTTTAGTGTCTAGATATATCGCTAGAAAGATGAGAATACGTCCAGTCTCCCCAGCCCTAAACGCCGCCGCCGCCGCCGGTAGCGCCGCCGGGGCAAAGACCCTCGGGGCGTGGCGGCGGCGGGGGCCTTCCTCGTCGACGCCTGGTGGACGGCGGCCGGAACTCCTTCCTCGATGCATGGCGGGCGCGCGGATGGGTTGGGCGGCGGCGGCCTGCGCTGCGCCCCTTCTCCCGTCGGCTCTCCCCTGGTGGATCGGCCGGCGCGATTGGGATGGGCGGCGGCGGCCAGCGCTGCGGCCTCCCTCCTCCCGTCGGCTCTCCGCAGCACTCCGACAGGGGCTGGTGGTGGGCGGCGGCCAGGCTCATGGCCTGCGCCAATTTCCCCCCTCCACTCGCTGGTGAGTGGAGGCGATCTCGGGCTTCACCCGCGACACGAGGTCGCCCGGGGCATCAGCCTTGGGTACGACGGTGGAGGTGGCCCTGTTCATCGCCAGAGAGGGTGGGCATGCGGTTGGCGGTGGTGGATCTATTGATCTATCACCGCGTTCCGGTGGCAAGATGGAGATGCTTGGAAGCCGGCGACGGAGTCGCCAGTGGAGGGTTGGAGTGGCCAGCCCGGGATGGCCGCCGACGTGGGGGACCTGAATAAAGGCGGTGGTCCTAGGGTCTCTCTTGCGTGAAGAGGAAGACCGGAGGCCTGGACTCGTGATCTAGCCGGAGTGTTGAGTTCCGGAAGGCTCCGCCGGCGAATGTGTGCTTTTTGCTGGAGTTTGCTGGATCGGTGGTTCGGTCGTGCGCACCCATGCTTTTATTCCGATCGATTGGTTCTGGAGGGAGCGGCACGAAGCTCTTTTCTGTGTTGACATCAAGTGACTATGGATCCATGATGAAAGTCGGAAGAAGAGAAGTTCATGAAGGTCGGAGGGAGGGACTAGCTAAGGGAGGTTCAAGTCTCCGCGTTGTTGAGGGACTTGCTTGGTGTTCCGGGCTTCACAGCAGCGGTATGAAAGTGGAGGCGACAACACAGGTGAAGTTCAGAGTCCTACCTTTCAGGGTGAGAACCCAAGGTCTGGCCTTAACTGGTTGTGCCTAGCAATGACCTTGTTGGAGACATTGTTTTGAGAGCGGGGACTATCTTCAGGGTGAAAACCTAAGATCGTTGATCGGGCGACGATGGTGTTAGCGCACTGTTCCCTTCTTGGAGGCGTCATTTTTGGAGATTCTGTATTTCAGGTGTTGTCTTGGCGGTGGATGTATTGTTGTTGTTAGGCCCGAGATACTGTAGCGGGACTTTTGTTTCTTAGTTTTCTTTTCTTTTTTTGGCTGGGTGCATCCGTAGTGCCATTAGGGTGGTGCGTTGTTGCAGAGGCTGGGTCTAATTGGTATCGTTTTGATATTAATATATTCCCTTTATCGAAAAAAATCTAAATTTTAGAAAAAATTCAGACATATTTCATGGGATGGAGGGATTAGAAGTGAAGTGATATGTTTTTTAAGGCTACTTTTTTTTCTCCTTGGCAGGTTATTTTTCAATGTGTTCACTGTCTCCGGTCGTACCTTATTATTCAAAATCCAGAACACCGTGCCCTATTTCGGAGGTATGCTCACGGTTGAAGCAAGTGGCAAAGGATATTTCTACCCAGCATGGCTGGGGCACAATCAACGGATTGGTCTTCCCTAGCCATAGAATTTTTTCTAGAGTCTTTTTTTAGAACCCGCAACGGATGTGCGCGTCTTATTAAACTGACAAGAACGTCATAGAATGGCTACAACACCACACTCAGTCTTTTGGCTTACAACACACTCCTACAACAACAACGACAAGCTCGCCTTATCCAACCCCTAGGCAAGAAAGGCGAACAGGCGGGGCACTAAGCCTCCAAACCACGTCACAGCCAACGCCAAACACTACCAAGCACAACCGAACACCGAAGTTGCCGATACCAATGTACCACGACGCAAGCACCTAGAAGGTTCGGCGAGCAAAGCGAGCGAATGGCAGGGTCTGGCCAAACTTGGGAAGGAGATGACCGGAGCGTGTTGACGGTGACATACATTACGCCCCGAAGACTCACACCTTGAGTAGTACTCTCATACCGGCGAGGCCACCAGCTCTGAATGACACAATGATGACACCCCTTGCAACCTAGGCATCACCTTCAAGAAGGGAAATGACGTTGTAGCGCTGCCACCGCCCGGTATGACAAAGAAAACTTAGGGTTTCCCTGGCATCGAGGGGAGGAACGGTCAGGGCCATGAGCACGCCTCAAAGGAGGCATTGGCACCCAAAGGCGTTACGTGTTCAGCACCGGAAGCACCGAGCAGGGTTTTTACCTAGGCCAAAGACCTTCCCTGATGAAAAGGGAGATGAGCAGTAGGTTCTACTATAGGCATGGACTACCACCGAAGGAAGCAACTCAGTTGCAGGTGAAGGAGGACATTTCCAACCACCGCAGTGACATCCCTAGCTCGCCACATCAGAGACCGAGATGGTCAAGACCAGGCAGAGCAGGATCGCTACCGCCACAATAGCAACACTCTGGCCACCACCGCCCCTGTCCGAGCAGGGTCGAGAGGCTTAGTGCATCGCCACGCCAGAACCAGGCAGCAAGCCGAGGCAATGGGAGGCGAGGGCTGGCTCAGCCCAGATTGGGCCCGCCTCAGCCCAAATTTGGCCTGCGAGTGTCGGCTGCCTCCTAACGCGGCGCCCCGCACCCGAGCTCCGCCTCCTCACCCCCGCTGCCTCGCCTGGTGTTGTAGCAGCATCCAACACAGCCGCCACGCCCGCACGACCGTTGCTACCATGCAGTGGCGGAGCATGCAACAATTGCAAGTCGGGGCCGCTCAACAAAATAGAACTAAACAACACACATATTGCCCAGTTTTTTAGTAGTGGGCCGGAATAATACCAGTGAAACCCAAATGTAAGGATGGGCCACGACCCGGGTTGATCCACCAGTAGTGTCGCCCCTGTTTCCATGTACATGACGCCCTCCCACTTGTAGATGCGTCGCTGGGAAGAGGCTCCACCGCCCTCCACCTTTGACGGACTGGCGCCGCCACCAGCACCAGCGTCGGCGGCTGGGGGAGCAAGTGTGTGTTGCTCGGCTAGCTAGGGCTTTGAAGGGCCTCCGGAGCCTACCTAGCGAGCGACCCGGGAGGCGAGCGTTAGTCCGCTCACTCTGTTAAGAACTGTATGTGACTTCCACGTTTTCTCATAGTGCTGCTGCAAATTGTTGGCGCCTTTTTCCCATAGTCTTTTTTATATGTGTCATGTCTATAAGCTTCTCCTCCTTCCATGTTGCCTCCTTTTTCTTCTTCTTTGCGGCCGTGTGCACCTTTGGTGTGCAGAGGCCGGGTGTGGGGTCAACGATTGTATGAGGTTGGTGTAAACAATTGAGTTAATAAAACATTTGACGAAAAAATCAACCAATTAGACATTTGCCTCAAGCCTGTGTAGCTAGGTATTCTTTGCTCAGTGTGTACTCATCGATCCTCAAGACTAATTATTCAACGGAAGGAATTTTAACAGTTGCAGATTCTAAATGTAACATAAAATTTGAAATGTAGAAAGTTGGAATCCAATACGTAGTTAATACCACATTTAGACCTAACTTTGCCGACTTTGATGATGTGGAATCGGATCGATTGATCTGGAACTAATAATTTCGACAATGTGCTAATCAATCTAGCTTAGCTGGTGGTGGATCCGAGATGCATGGGAGCGGATCGAGACAGACAAAATAAGAAGAAGCTAGCCAGGTTTCATGTATCCATGGGGGCATGCATATATGGGGCCGATTTTGTCATGTGACGACACGAGACGAGTGAGTGCCAGGCGAGGCGACGCCAACCACTCCGACTACGGCGTGGGAGAAACGACGTACAAAGAAACTGTGCATGAAATGAAGATGCTATAGGCTGATGATGCGTCGTCCCACCACACAGGGCTAGCCCACGCACGGCGTCATCGCCTCTCATTGGAGAGAGATAGACAGAGGGGGAGAACAGTGGGAAATCCAAACGAAATAGTTGCGAGATGAGGAGAAGCACGGTAGGAGACCACGCTTTTATTGTGTGAGAGCATCTCCAGGAGCTCATCCAAATTTGGTCTTCTATATCTCCATATAGAGGATCATCTATAAAGATTCCTTTTTAGATGTCCCTAGTTTTCCAGCAGATCATTCATAACCAGGACATCTATATTCTCTCTCCTATATTTTAATACTATCCTATAACTACCATTTAACAGATTTCCTGACCTCACCTCCTCCAAACCTCACCTCCGCCTCCTCCATCGGCACCGGCAGGGCGACCTCCCTCGCCGTCCTCCTCTCACCACGGCCACGCCCCCAACTCTCCTCCGCGGCGGCGCCCCGGACCACAAATCCGTCCGCCCCGCCCCCATGCCCTCCGCCGGCCTCTGCTCCCCTGCTTCCTCCCAGCACGGCGCCCGACGGCGGCTCCCTCCCATGCCCTCCGACTATCTCCTCGTCGCCTGCAGCTTCCGATTCGCGCGGTAGGCGAGCGGAATCGCGTGGTAGGCGAGCGGAATCGGGCGGGAGGCGCGCGGGCGAGGGAGCAATGATCCTGGCTTGGTCACCCAGATGTGGAGGACGCACCCAAGAGCTGGATGGACATCTATCGACCCATGTCCATATACATGTGCTGCTGGAGACGGTTTTTTAGACTCGGTCCTCTATATGTCGTATAGATGTCCATTTGGATGATCTCCTGGAGATGCTCTGAGCCTGGGATGTTTTTCCCACTTTTAACAGCGGCGCGTATAGTACCGTGGGTCTCCGGCGTGTACGTAGCAACAACCCGCGCAATCCATCCATGGTGAATTGATGATCCATGGCCATGGGGGGGTATAGCCCTAGCTGCATGCATGCATGTGGTAAAATTAACCTCGTCTGCACTCTGGACTACTGACTGCATGCATGCCGCGATCGATCGGCCTGAATCTACTGCGTCTGCATGCGCGCATACGTACGTAATTCAGTGCAGGAACAGGCGAGGATCGATGTGGACAAGCCACACACAATGGGACGATTAACTTTGTTGCATGTACATGTAACATGATTAGTTATACCCCCCCTCCATCTTGAAATACATGTTACAGATTTGTCTAGATTCGTATTTGCATTGGTTATAATACACTAAAACACATCTAGATATAAATGCATGAATTTGCTAAAATCCAAATATGAGATTTGTTATTCATATGTGTTGACACGGCCATCTTTATCACTAGGTTAAGTTGTTGGTACGTCGTAAAAATAGTGTTGAATAATAGCTGAAATTTGTTAACTCGTGTGGTTAATGTTGGCGTCACATTTTTTTTGTACTATAGAAGGTTTATAATGTTATTAGATGTCCTAGTATAATCCTCTCTTTACTTTGTTTATGACTTATTCCCTGAACTTAATTAGGTCATGCAGTTTATTTAAGAGTCTAATTTGGTGACAGTGTACAAAAGGATGATCTATCAGAGAAAGAGAGGGCAGAAGACCCTTCCCCATGGTCTATCCACATTGTTGTGTGGGAGGAACAATAGAGACTCATCAGTCACCATCATGGTGCCCGTGGTATCGGTCTTTCTGATGGTCTCTCGGATATGAACCATTCCCATGATCCAACATGGCTCTGTTCTATAAGACAAATATCTTGTCGAGGGATGTTTCTTTGTGCCATCTTAGGTCTGTGTGTACTACTTTCTCTCTTTTCTTCATTCTTTACTTCTATCAACTCAACTAGGTCATGTTGTTAGGCTAATTTTGTGTTGCTAAGTTTGCAGTTTTTTTTTTCAAAACAAGAATCTATTTTGGTGACACTCTAAATAAAAAAGGCTATGCACAAATTCCTTTCACCAATGAGGAGGTAGAACTAACATATCTCGAAGTCCTGCTTGCCGTTTCCTGCTTTCAGGGCACGTGTGTCAGTCTGCATAGCTTCAACTGATTAAAAATTTCCATATAAATATAGCAAAATTTAGTATAATAGTATTACCATAGTAAGTTCCTTATTTACTTCCTCCATCCACAAATAAGAGTACTTCTACCTTTTCTATTAAGTCAAAACCTTTTCATAATTTTAAAAACCTTATATAAAAGAGTAGGGACATATATGGCAAAAATTGGTATGAAACTACATTTCTAGATCTAGTGATACTGATTTGGTATCATAAATACTACTGCTTTTCCCTATAAAGTTTATCGAATTTTAATAAGTTTGACTTACGACAAGAGAGACTATACAAGATTTTTCACCTTTACGTACTTGCAGAACAGAAGTCCACACATCTACTAACTCTCTTTTGATGAGAGTGCTATTGCCGCTGTGCAGCATTTTGTTGATATAGAGAGCATGTGGAAGGTAAATTTAAGCCCTTATCCTTTCATCACTTTGTCTCCCTCTCAGCTATCTCTTGTTCTCGTACAGTGTCACCAAAATAGATTTCTATATTAAACTAAATGGCTATTTAAGTTGAGATAAGTGAGGCATGACGCAAAGACGGGGGCTATACTAAGATCTAAGATAACTTAACCTACCTTTTATAGGTACATGACTTGTGTGCTAGAAATAACAACATTAGTAAACAGATTACAATTATTTTTGAACTCCTACTTTTTTTTTTATCTCGCGTTAACTGTAGGCATAACAGATCAACCTAGCTATGTAGAAATCTATGGTAGCAGGTCACACTACAAAAAAGCACCCCTTAGCCGGTGGATTTTTGGACGGCACAAGCCATAGTCGCCTGCAAAAAAAATTGGTCGACGGATGAGCATTCCCATCGGCAAGCAAGGCAGGCAGAAAGAACACTTTGTCGTGCTAGATCCCACGTTGGCGAAAAAATACACTGTGGTAGGCAAGCCCGACAACTGATAATGCCGTGGTAGATTAAGTGAGGCACTTAGTAGTGCACTGTGGATTGAGAGAAACATGTTAACTGGCCAAGCTCATCCCACTGATTGGTGTGACCCACCACTTTAAGGTTGTATGTCTGGACCATTTGCAATATTGTTGTGTCTTTCATGAATGTTGATAGCGATATATAACTAATATTTTTAGTTGTATCCAAAGTAATAATGTTTCATGTTACATGGACAATTTATATTTTGAAAGTTTCAAACTTCAAATGAACATACCCATTATGGCATCCGTGTACACAAAATCTGCATCGATCCAAATCATTTTGAGCTTTCAACTTTAGAGGTAAGAATTCAACCAATTTGTGGTTAACTATCTATTATGGGCCCTTTTCGCAAGTGTGGCCTATATAGCTGGACTGCATTTCCTCAAAGGACCTAAAGGACAAACATATATCTACACTTCTCACTCTCCACTGCCACTCTCCGAGAGGGAATCCTAACCCCACTTTTCACTCCAACAACCTATCCCCACCCTGCCGCACTCCCACTCTCCATGCAAAGGCCACAGACAACCAAGTCATGTTCTTCACACTCATTCACCTTGTTAATTAGTAGGAAAACTTCACGGACCCTGATCTTGCCTACCCGTGCCGAATCTGGTGCAGCTCTCCAAGCAGTAACGAGTCTTGCACCGCTCTTGGAACGCGCCGGATCTTCAAGAGATATGTATCGGTATGCTTGCTTTTGTGTCTCCTTATATGGAGGGTTGCTCTTCGTCCTATCTACACATCCTCTCTCATCTTCTTCATCTGGATCTATATGCTCTTTCTTGTATTTCGTTATTAATCATTGTTATTCCTCTCTCAGATCCGTTATAAGTTCGTCAGCCTATGTGTGTGCAAGTTTGTGCGCAGATGTGTGGTGATGAATATTTTGTCATTTAGCCTTTGAATGATAAGATGTAGATTAGGTGCCGCTAACACATCAGATAACTTATGAAGAATAGAGAGACGCTCAATAGATTTAGATCTAATTGGTAGTTTCCTTTGTACTTAGTTTCCTTAGTTAAAGATTTGCTGAATAGAGAGGGGCTGGAGAGGTTAGCTCTTTTTCTCCTTTTTATTAGCTGAATTTACATTAGTCCCACTGAATGGGTAAGTGGTTGCAGTGTAATATGATACAATTGAATGGAAATAACTAATCTTAATAAACTAAATTCTCTACTTGTTAAGTGTTATGGAATAATATTTTTGAGCACTAATTGTGGTTAGCATTTCTGTCATTGATATGTGCACGAAACACAGAAAAAATAATGTATCGTACATTATCTGTGCACGACAATAAATTGGCAGCCGTCTGTTAGCATTCCGGGGCGTTTATGTCCTTGTGCCGCATACAAGAACATGCGGGGTACTAGTATGCACCACGCCAATAAAAAAAAGGTCTGCACATTCCCCGACATAGTTATCACTGACGGGCTTTTTTGTCGGGTTAGCACGAGAGCGACGATTACGGGTGTGCCTCAGCGTTCAAAAATGCTAGGACCCTCATGTCATGTTGTAGTGGAAAGCACAATATTTCAACATGGGTATTCAAAATTAACATATAACCAAAGTTTTAATAGATATAATTGAAGGTAATACAATGACATGCAACTTCCATCCGTTCTAACCATCTACAACACATCTTCCTTGTGATTGTGTTCCACTTGTACATGATGTTATATGGGGTTATCCAAAATGATGGCTCTAAGATAGGGGTTGAAAGTTTCCAAAAATTTATGGGTATTCGGATGAATACCGGAGTTTAAACACATGTGTGTCCACCTACTAGCCTACTAGCAATGAATTATAGCAAAACAAATGAAAGTACATGGATGGCGCCAAGAGGGAGGGTGAATAAGCGGTTTAAAACTTTTACGATATTAGCTTGAATAAATGTGGAATAAAACTAGCATTTAAGTTGTCAAGCACAATGCCTATATAACTAGGGTTCACCTATGTGCATCAACGACTTATGCTAAGAAATACAAGCAACTATGTGATAGCAAAATATATAACTTCAAGCACGAAGGGTATCACAAAGTAGAGTGCATAAGTAAAGAGCTAAGGTATAGAAATAATCGAGGCATGCGGAGACGATGTATCGTGAAGTTCACACTCTTGCGAGTGCTACTTTTCGTTGGAGTGGTGTGAAGGCACAAGGCTCCACAAATGCCACGAAGGCCTCACCGTATTCTCCTCGATCCTTGCCACGAAAATGGAAGTCCTCATCCACTATGGAACCTTGAGGGTAGTAACCGAACCCACATAAAGCTTGGGGCAATCTCGACATCTTAAGCGGAGGCTCCCAAGAAATCCCCACAAAATGCCTCACACTAGAGGAATCTCCACAACTTTATTTGAGGCCCCAAAAACACCACTAAGTCACAAAGCTAAAAACTTGAGGCAATCTCCACAACTTAATTGGAGGCCCCAAGAAAGCACAACGCCGTCTAGGGTTCCAAGAACCCCAGAATAATAAGCTTCTCACTTTAATTCACTCCCTCGAATCACCGCGGAGAACTCAAACGGATGCACCAAATGCAAATGGCAAGAACTTCACTCTCAAATTCCACCAAACCTACAAAAGCTATTGGGAGAATAAGAGAGGAAGAACGCAAGAGGATAACACCAAATTTCTCCAAGATCTAGATCAAGGGTTTCCCGCACAAAGAGGGGATTTTCATTGGTAGGATAGTAGATCTAGATCTTCTCTCTACTTTTTCCCTCAAATAGTTACAACAATCATGGAGATATTGAGGAGAAAGAGCAAGCTACTCAACTTCAACAATGGAGGAGAGAGAAATGGAGTATCAACCAACCCATGGGGAAGAAGGGGCTTTTGATATCCCCCCCCCCAAAAAAAATAGGTCGTTGCAGCATCACTTAGACCGAAGGCTCTAGCCTAGAGGGACGAAGACTCAGCAAGGCAGGCTCCAAAACAGAGAAAACCACATCCATCCTGAATTCTCTGGCACTCCTGAGGCCGATGTCTCCGGCCCTGGAAAAGCCAGAAACAGTTGAAACCAAAACAACGATAACTTAAGCATCTAGACTCTAATTTTGATGATCTTGGGCTCGTTTCAAAGACAGCAACGAGCCCTACAAGATCACGCATATAACCATCATATTGCAAAAAATAGGTTAAACTAAATTAAGAAAGGTTTCGTCTATCTATAAGAGACAAACCGGTAAAACCTCCAACATCGAAAATGCAACAACTTGAGTTACGAAACTTTGATTTAGGTGAAACCAATTTTGTTGGAAAGAGGATGACAACAGCTACCCCGAAAATATTGAAAATCTTAAGAACACGTGGGATAGATTTTTCTGTTAATTTAAAGGTGAAACCTCTCAATATGAAGAACCAGGAAAAACTCCAATATAAAACATAGAGAGTATTTCATGCGGAATCCATTTTTGGATGAACTAGAGCTTGTCATGAAAATAACCACAAGGTATAAAACACCATATGGATAAGATACAAATAACAATCAAGAAATATGATGAAATGTTGCAAAGTTTTGAGCTCTCTCCGAACGATACGATCACGTTACTCACTCGAGAGCCATCATGATAGCATGGCCAACTATCCTATAAACCGGTCCCACAATTAAAGCATGAGAATGGTAAGAAAGAAAACCTTTCAAGAACAAAACTTAACCTTGCACATTTGATGGCAACAACTCTGTTTGTACCAACTCGTTGGGACTCCAAATGCAGAGTGTTGTAGCAAGCATCTTTTCTCCACAAGGATGACTCGAGGGTTTATATCGAACGCTCGAGGAATTGGCAAAGAATTACTCCCCTTCTCCTCTTCAAGCAATCTAGAAAACAAAATAAATTTCCTTGTGTCCCCAACTCCACCGTGTGGTTGTCAAGCACATGGTTTCGTGTAAATAATATGAAGAGTATAGTAAATAAAAAACTAAAGAAATCTATACTAGGGAATAAAATTAAAACAATAAAGTAATGGTATTTTTGGGTTTTGCATTGGCTTTGTGATACGCGTAGATGCACACGTCCGTTGGGAACCCCAAGTGGAAGGTATGATGCGTATAGAAGCAAGTTTCCCTCAGTATGAAACCAAGGTTTAATCGAACCAGTAGGAGCCAAGAAGCACGTTGAAGGTTGATGGTCGCGAAATGTGATGCGGCGCAACACCGAGGATTCCGGTGCCTGCACAACACAACCAAGTACTTTGTCCCAACGAAACAGGTGAGGTTGTCAATCTCACCCTGCTGTAACAAAGGATTAAACGTATCGAGTGGAAGATGTTTGCAAAGAAAACGTAAAACACAATTGCAGTAGATTGTATGCTATGTAAAGAATAGGACCGGGGTCCCACAGTTCACTAGAGGTGTCTCTCCCATAAGATAAAAGCATGTTGGGTGAACAAATTACGGTCGGGCAATTGACAAATAGAAAGGCATAACAATGCATATACATGACATGATAAATATAGTGAGATTTAATCGGGCATTACGACAAAGTACATAGACCGCCATCCAACTGCATCTATGCCTAAAAAGTCCACCTTCAGGTTATCATCCGAACCCCATTCAGTATTAAGTTGCTAAGCAACAGACAATTGCATTAAGTATGGTGCGTAATGTAATCAACAACTACATCCTTAGACATAGCATCAATGTTTTATCCCTAGTGGCAACAACACATCACAACCTTAGAACCTACTGTCACGATCCCAGATTCAATGAAGGCATGAACCCACTATCGAGCATAAATACCCCCTCTTGGAGTTAAGAGCAAAAACTTGGTGAGCCTCTACTAATAACGGAGAGCATGCAAGATCATAAACAACACATAAACAATAGATTGATAATCACCATAATCATAGTACTCTCTATCCATCGGATCCCGACAAACACAACATATAGAATTACAGATAGATGATCTTGATCATGTTAGGCAGCTCACAAGATCCAACAATGAAGCACAACAAGGAGAAGACGACCATCTAGCTATGGACCCATGGTCCAGGGGAACTACTCACTCATCACTCCGGAGGCGACCATGGCGGTGTAGAATCCTCCAGGAGATGAATCCCCTCTCCGGCAGTGAGGCGATCTCTGAATCCCCAGGTGGGATTCGCGGCGCGTCTCTGGAAGGTTTTCCGTATCGTGGCTCTCGGTGCGGGGGTTTCGCGACGAGGCTTTAAGTAGGCGGAAGGTCAACGCGGGGGCCCACCGAGGGGGCAGGTCGGCGCGCCGGGGCTTGGCCGCGCCGCCTGGCCTCTGGCTGCCTCGTGGCCCACTTCGTTATCTCTTTCTCGGAAGCCGTGCAAAAATAGGACCCAGGGCGAAAGTTTCGTCCAATTCCTAGAATATTTCCTTACTAGGATTTCTGAAACAAAAACAACAGCAACTGGCCCTTCGGCATCTTGTTAATAGGTTAGTTCGGAAAATGCATAAATATGACATATAATGTGCATAAAACATGTAGGTATCATCAATAAAGTGGCATGGAACATAAGAAATTATCGATACGTTGGAGACGTATCAGCATCCCAAGCTTAGTTCGCTCGTCCCGAGCAGGTAAAACGATAACAAAGATAATTTTTACAGTGACATGCCATCATAATCTTGATCATACTATTTGTAAACATATGTAATGAATGCAGCGATCAAAACAAAGGTAATGACATGAGTAAACAAATGAATCATATAGCAAAGACTTTTCATGAATAGTACTTCAAGACAAGCATCAATAAGTCTTGCATAAGAGTTAACTCATAAAGCAATAAATCAAAGTAAAGGTGTTGAAGCAACACAAAGGAAGATTAAGTTTCAGCGGTTGCTTTCAACTTATAACATGTATATCTCATGGATATTGTCAACATAAAGTAATATAACAAGTGCAATATGCAAGTATGTAGGAATCAATGCACAGTTCACACAAGTGTTTGCTTCTTAAGGTGGAAGGAGATAGGTAAACTGACTCAACAATAAAAGTAAAAGAAAGATCCTTCAAGAGGAAAGCATCGATTGCCGTATTTGTGCTAGAGCTTTTATTTTGAAAACATGAAACAATTTTGTCAACGGTAGTAATAAAGCATATGAGTTATGTAAATTATATCTTACAAGTTGCAAGCCTCATGCATAGTATACTAATAGTGCTGCACCTCGTCCTACTTAGCTTGGACTACCGGGTCTTTGCATGCCATGTTTCAACCAAGTGTCACAAAGGGGTACCTCATGCCTGTACAAAGGTCTAAGGAGAAAGCTCGCATTTTGGATTTCTCGCTTTTGATTATTCTCAACTTAGACATCCATACCGGGACAACATGGACAACACATAATGGACTCCTCTTAAATGCATAAGCATGTAGCAACAATTATTATTCTCATATGAGATTGAGGATATATGTCCAAAATTCAACCATGGTTCATGGCTTTAGTTAGCGACCCAATGTTCTTCTCTAACAATTTTGCATGCTCCAACCACTAAAATGATAGATCCTTCAGGAAGAACGGACATGCATAGCAACTCACATGATATTCAACAATAGTTGATGGCGTTCCCCAGAAACATGGTTATCGCACAACAAGCAACTTAATAAAAGAAAAAGTACATAAGTACATATTCAATACTACGATAGTTTTTAAGGCTATTTTGTCCCATGTGCTATATATTGCAAAGGTGAATGATGGAATTTTAAAGGTAACACTCAAGCAATTTACTTTGGAATGGCGGAGAAATACCATGTAGTAGGTAGGTATGGTGGACACAAATGGCATAGTAGTTGGCTCAAGGATTTTGGATGCATGAGAAGTATTCCCTCTCGATACAAGGTTTAGGCTAGCAAGGTTATTTGAAGCAAACTCAAGGATGAACAAGTGCAGCAAAACTCACATAAAAGACATATTGTAAACATTATAAGACTCTACACTGTCTTCCTTGTTGTTCAAAACTCAATACTACTATCCTCCGTCCCAAATTAGTTGTCTCAAGTTTGTTAAAATATGGATGCATCAAGACACTAAAACATGTCTAGATACATCCATATTTAAAAAAAATTGGGTCAACTAATAGTAGATATTATCTAGACCTTAGAGAGACCAAATATGCAAATCAAATTTTAGCAAGCTCTATGTATTTCTTCATTAATGGGTGCAAAGCATATGATGCAAGAGCTTAAACATGAGCACAACAATTGCCAAGTATCACATTTATCCAAGACATTTTAGAATTACTACATGTAGCATTTTCCAATTCCAACCATATAACAATTTAACGAAGAAGAAACTTCGCCATGAACATTATGAGTAAAGCCTAAGGACACATGTGTCCATATGCAACAGCGGAGCGTGTCTCTCTCCACAAAGTGAATGCTAGGATCCATCTTATTCAAACAAAAACAAAAACAAAAACAAACCGACGCTCCAAGTAAAGAACACAAGATGTGATTGAATAAAAATATAGTTTCAGGGGAGGAACCTTATGATGTTGTCGATGAAGAAGGGGATGCCTTGGGCATCCCCAAGCTTAGACGCTTGAGTCTTCTTAAAATATGCAGGGGTGAACCACGGGGCATCCCCAAGCTTAGAGCTTTCACTCCTCTTGATCATAGTATATCATTCTCCTCTCTTGACCCTTGAAAACTTCCTTCACACCAAACTTCAAGCAAACTCATTAGAGGGTTAGTGCACAATTAATAATTCACTCATTCAGAGGTGACACAATCATTATTTTCCTTCTGGACATTGCATAATGCTATTGGACATTAATGGATCAAAGAAATAAATCCAACATAGCAAAAGAGGCAATGCGAAATAAAAGGCAGCTGTCAAAACAGAACAGTCCGTAAAGACGAATTTAAAGCTGGCACCAGACTTGCTCAAATGGAAAAACTCAAAACTAATGAAAGTTGCGTACATATCTGAAGATCACGCTCGTAAATTGGCAGATTTTGTCGAATTTTCTACGAGAGAACGTGCCCAGATTCGTGACAGACAGCAATGCTGTTTCTGCGCAGTGATCCCAAATATAACATCAATTTTGACATAGAAACTTTACTTGGCACAAAAACATGATAAGGAGAGGTTGCTACAGTAGTAAACAACTTCCAAGACTCAATAAAACAAAAAATTGCTGTAGGTAAAACATGGGTTGTCTCCCATAGCGCTTTTCTTTAACGCCTTTCAGCTAGGCGCAGAAAGTGCAAATCAAGTAACATCGAGTTGAAGCATCAATATCATAACTTGTTC
Organism: Lolium multiflorum; assembly: GCA_030979885.1. Taxonomy (NCBI): domain Eukaryota; kingdom Viridiplantae; phylum Streptophyta; class Magnoliopsida; order Poales; family Poaceae; genus Lolium; species Lolium multiflorum. The sequence goes on from CM061751.1 coordinate 110,240,345, forward strand.
TAATAATAGAATCAAAAGGCAACTTCATTCTCTTTCTAGGGAAGTGTTCCATACCTTTCTTGAGAGGAAATTGATATTTAATATTACCTTCCCTCATATCAATAACAGCACCAACGGTTCGAAGAAAAGGTCTTCCCAATACAATAGGACAAGATGCATTGCATTCGATATCCAAGACAACAAAATCAACGGGGACAAGGTTATTGTTAACCGTAATATGCACATTATCAATCCTCCCCAAAGGTTTCTTTTTAACATTATCGGCAAGATTAACATCCAAATAACAATTCTTCAATGGTGGCAAGTCAAGCATATCATAAATCTTTTTAGGCATAAAATACTTGCACCAAGATCACATAAAGCATTACATTCAAAGTCATTGAATTTCATTTTAATGATGGGCTCCCAACCATCTTCTAACTTTCTAGGAATAGAAGTTTCAAGTTTTAGTTTCTCTTCTCTAGCTTTTTATGAGAGCATTTGTAATATGTTTTGTAAAGGCTAAATTTATAGCACTAGCATTAGGACTTTTAGCAAGTTTTTGTAAGAACTTTATAACTTCAGAGATGTGGCAATCATCAAAATCTAAATCATTATGAGCTACAGCAATTGGATCATTGTTCCCAAGGTTGGAAAAAATTTCAGCAGTTTTATCACAAGCAGTTTCAGCAGTTTTAGCAATTTCAGGCAGTTTTGTTCGCTTTGCACTAGGAGTAGAAACATTGCCAACACCAATTATTTTACCATTGATAGTAGGAGGTGCAGCAACATGTGAAGAATTAGCATTACTAGTGGTGGTAATAGTCCAAACTTTAGCTATATTATTCTCTTTAGCTAGTTTTTCATTTTCTTCTCTATCCCACCTAGCACGCAGTTCAGCCATTAATCTTATATTCTCATTAATTCTAACTTGGATGGCATTTGCTGTAGTAGTAATCTTATTATCAATATCACCAGGTTTAGCAGCCATTTTATTAATTAAAGAAGATTGTGATGCAGACATGTATGAGATTCGGGTTTCAGCATTTGAAATTTTAGTTTGCAGACCAGAAATCTCCCTATTCAAATTTTCAAGTTGATTTCCTACATTTTTCAACAAGTTAGATTGTTCATTCATAGTTTTAGTAAACAATTGATTTTGCTCATATTGTGATTGCATAAAGTTTTTAGTGGATCTTTCAATTCCTAGCATCCTTTCCTCATATCTACCATAATCATTACTGCTAGCAGGATATGGCCTATAGTTATTACCAGAGTTGTTCCTATAAGCATTGTTGTTGAAATTATTGTTTTTAATGAAATTCACATCAACATTTTCTTCTTGAGCAACCAATGAAGCTAAAGGAACATTATTTGGATCTACATTAGATCTACCATTCACAAGCATAGACATAAAGGAAGAGGTTTCTTCAACAGAAATTACCTTCTTACCTTGTGGAGCTCTTTCCGTGTGCCATTCAGAGTAATTTATCATCATATCATCAAGAAGTTTTGTAGCCGCCCCAATGTGATGGACATAAAGGTACCTCCAGCAGCTGAATCCAATAAATTCGCGAAGAAAAATTTAGTCCTGCATAGAAGGTTTGGATGATCATCCAAGTAGTCAGTCCATGGGTTGGGCAATTCTTTACCAAAGTTTTCATTCTCTCCCATGCTTGAGCAACATGTTCAGTATCTAATTGCTTAAAATTCATTATGCTACTTCTCAAAGATATAATTTTAGCGGGAGGATAATATCTACCAATAAAAGCATCCTTGCATTTAGTCCATGAATCAATACTATTCTTAGGCAAAGATAGCAACCAATCTTTAGCTCTTCCTCTTAATGAGAAAGGAAACACTTTCAATTTAATAATATCACCATCTACATCTTTATACTTTTGCATTTCACAAAGTTCAACAAAATTATTGAGATGGGCAGCAGCATCATCAGAACTAACACCAGAAAATTGATCTCTCATGACAAGATTTAGTAAAGCAGGTTTAATTTCAAAGAATTCTGCTGTAGTAGCAGGTGGAGCAATAGGTGTGCATAGGAAATCATTATTATTTGCATTTGTGAAGTCACACAACTTAGTATTTTCAGGAGTATTCATTTTAGCAACGGTAAATAAAACAATCTAGATAAAGTAAATGCAAGTAACTAATTTTTTTGTGTTTTCGATATAGAGAGCAAGACAGTAAATAAAGTAAAACTAGCAACTAATTTTTTGTGTTTTGTTTAGGTGCAGCAAACAAAGTAGTAAATAAAATAAAGCAAGACAAAAACAAAGTAAAGAGATTGAGAAGTGGAGACTCCCTTGCAGCGTGTCTTGATCTCCCGACAACGGCGAAATTTAGCTTGATACGCGTAGATGCACACGTCCGTTGGGAACCCCAAGTGGAAGGTATGATGCGTATAGAAGCAAGTTTCCCTCAGTATGAAACCAAGGTTTAATCGAACCAGGAGCCAAGAAGCACGTTGAAGGTTGATGGTCGCGAAATGTGATGCGGCGCAACACCAGGGATTCGGCGCCAACGCGGAACCTGCACAACACAACCCAAGTACTTTGTCCCAACACAGTGAGGTTGTCAATCTCACCGGCTTGCTGTAACAAAGGATTAAACGTATCGAGTGGAAGATGTTTGCAAAGAAAACAGTAAAACACAATTGCAGTAGATTGTATGCTATGTAAAGAATAGGACCAGGGTCCACAGTTCACTAGAGGTGTCTCTCCCATAAGATAAAAGCATGTTGGGTGAACAAATTACAGTCGGGCAATTGACAAATAGAGAAAGGCATAACAATGCATATACATGACATGATAAATATAGTGAGATTTAATCCGGGCATTACGACAAAGTACATATACCGCCATCCAACTGCATCTATGCCTAAAAAGTCCACCTTCAGGTTATCATCCAAACCCCATTCAGTATTAAGTTGCTAAGCAACAGACAATTGCATTAAGTATGGTGCGTAATGTAATCAACAACTACATCCTTAGACATAGCATCAATGTTTTATCCCTAGTGGCAACGCACATCACAACCTTAGAACCTCTTGTCACGATCCCAGATTCAATGAAGGCATGAACCCACTATCGAGCATAAATACCCCCTCTTGGAGTTAAGAGCAAAAACTTGGCCAGAGCCTCTACTAATAACGGAGAGCATGCAAGATCATAAACAACACATAAACAATAGATTGATAATCACCATAATCATAGTACTCTCTATCCATCGGATCCCGACAAACACAACATATAGAATTACAGATAGATGATCTTGATCATGTTAGGCAGCTCACAAGATCCAACAATGAAGCACAACAAGGAGAAGACGACCATCTAGCTACTGCTATGGACCCATGGTCCAGGGTGAACTACTCACTCATCACTCCGGAGGCGACCATGGCGGTGTAGAATCCTCCGGGAGATGAATCCCCTCTCCGCAGGGTGCCGGGGGCGATCTCCTGAATCCCCGGGGTGGGATTCGCGGCGCGCGTCTCTGGAAGGTTTTTCGTATCGTGGCTCTCGACGGGGGTTTCGCGACGGAGGCTTTAAGTAGGCGGAAGGTCAGCGCGGGGGCCACACGAGGGGCCCGGGGGCAGGTCGGCGCGGCCGGGGCTTGGGCCGCGCCGCCTGCCTGGCTGCCTCGTGGCCCACTTCGTTATCTCTTCGGTCTTCGGAAGCTTCGTGCAAAAATAGGACCCTGGGCGTTTCGTCCAATTCGAGAATATTTCCTTACTAGGATTTCTGAAACCAAAAACGCAGAAAACAGCAACTGGCTCTTCGGCATCTTGTTAATAGGTTAGTTCCAGAAAATGCATAAATATGACATATAATGTGCATAAAACATGTAGGTATCATCAATAAAGTGGCATGGAACATAAGAAATTATCGATACGTTGGAGACGTATCACTTTGTAAAAGGTAAAAGTATTTTTGGATTTTTTAAACTAATAAGTGCTGAACTTGTAGAGGTTGAGAAAAATGTTGGTTTGGTGTTTCTTATGATTAAAATTGGATCGGGGTTCATGGTTTCACTTGTTTACTCTCATAAAGGTGTGATGGACATAAACAATTCATAAGTTATATTATGTTGGTGGAATCTCATATTGTGAAATAAGTATTTTGTATGGGTATTATGTCCTAACATATAGATGATGCAACACATCTCTCTTATGCTCCTCTAGAAAGGGAAAACTCTAAGCAATCCGGTATTTAAGAATTAATAGAGTATAGCTTTAAGAACTTTGACATAATGCTTGGATCTCAAATATACTACCTTTATTTAATAATACCACATAGAATGTCACTAGATGAAACTATAGTACATGTATCCAATTAATCCCTAGTGAGGAAACACAAGGAAAGTAAAAAAATGAAAGTAGATCTTGAATTTTGTGTCACTATTCAAAATCACTGCCCCCATGTTACTCCATCTAACACACACGTTCCCAACAAATCTTCTCTCATACAAGTTGGATCAAAACAAGTACTTAAGAAGGAGTACATAATATGCATCTACTTATACATCTCACACAAAAGAGGATTCCAATCTCAAATATCAACTCATAGAAAAGAGATCCATCACAAAGGGGTTACATAGATGACCATAATCATGTTGGGTAGCTCATATGGTGATAATCCAATGATAGAACAAGAGAGAGATAGAACAAGCTACTGCAACAAACCCATAGTCAAGAGGTGGAATACTCCCTTCTCATCATGGTGGTGTTAATGTAGATCTTCTAGGGGTAGGAGATCTCTCCGGCGGCGGCTCCGATAGAGGCTCCCCCACGAATCTTTGTTGGTGTTGACTCTATTTCGGTGTTTCTGATATATGCTTTGCCTCCTCTCTGATACGCGACAGAGGTCCTTTATATAGGGTTTTTTTAGGTCAAGGCCATCATTTTGGGCTCTTGACAGAAGGCTGAGGACGCTCGAGGCGCACAATCCTATGGGAGGCACGACCTAGGTTGGGGGTCGCACCACCTATAGGATTTTGGTCCTCCTGGCGCCGTTAGCTTGATTTCAAAGCATCATATGATCGAAAAAAAGCCAGGTCCATTTGACTCCATATAGGTCCCTGAAATACAAAAAAACAAGAAATAAAGGGGATCATTGGAAAATACATAAAAACAATTTAAAACATTGATATAACCTTATATGAGATGAAAATATGAACAGATATGTGTCAATAAACTACAAAGTTCATGTATGCATTTTAGATGCATCAACATACCCAAACTTGAGCCATGCTCGTCCTCGAGTATGAAGGTGACCAAAACTCTACATGGATTTTGAAGTTTGTTGCTTAGTTGAATGTAACAAGTATTAGTACACAAGGTTAATGATTCAAAATTTAATGAACAACAATAAGCACATGAGATATGAAGTGACATTTCTTGTTCACTACAGAAGTGTTCAACAATATATCACAATGTGTAAAAACAAATGAAAGCACTATGGATATTAAACATGTCAGTAATTTCTATGATACGTCTCAAATGTATCTATAATTTTTTATGTTATGTGCTTGTTTTACACCCATTCACATATGTTTTGTTTACATTTGGTTGCACTTTTACATGATTTCTGGAACTAACCCATTAACAAGATGCCACAGTGACAGTTCCCTATTTTCTGCTATTTTTTGTGTTTCAGAAAAGTTGTACAAGAAATATTCTCGGAATTGGACGAAACAAAAACCGAAGTCAATATTTTACCGAAACGAAGACGAAGTCCAGAGTGGGGTCGAAGAGGCGCCACAGGGCGGCCAGACCTGCCCTTGGCACGGCATGGCCTTGGCCTGCGCTAAGGGGTGGTCTGGGCCCACCAGGCACCCCACCGACCTAAATCCTCCGCCTATTTATACATCTTCTCGGGAAAACTCTGGATACCCGAGCCTCCATCCACGAAAAGTTCCGTCGCGGCCGCCATCGCAGAACCCATCTCGGGGGTTCTGAAGCTCTTCCCACCACCCGGAGGAAATCATCGCCGGAGGCATCTACATCGCCATGCCCGCGTCCGAAGTGATGCGTGAGTAGTTCATCCCTGGACTATGGGTCCATAGCAGTAGCTAGATGGTTGTCTTCTCCACTTTGGGCTTCATGTATAGATCTTGTGAGCTGCCCTACATGATCAAGATCATCTTTATGTAATCCTATATGTTTTGTTTGCTGGGATCCGATGAATATTGTATACTATGTTGAGATTGCTTAAATATTCATGTCATATGTTATTTGTAATCTTGCATGCTCTCCGTTGCTAGTAGAAACTCTAGCCAAGTGGACACTTGTGACTCCAAGAGGGGGTATTTATGCTCGATAGTAGGTTAATGCCTCTAGTTTTCTGGGAGAGTCACATTAACTTCTAAGATTGTAGATGTGCCGTAGCTACTAGGGAGAAAACAACAATGTTTAATCCGAGGGTAATTCTATTGTTTAGTTTACACACATTTCTTAATGCGATGGTCTCTTGCTTGCAACTTAATACTGAAAGGGGTTCGGACGATAACCTGAAGGTGGATTATTAGCCATAGACGAAGTTGTATTACAGTATATGTATTATGTTGTAATGCCCATATCAAATCTCATAGTAATCATCTTGTCAAGTATGGGTCGATATTCTATCAATTGCCCAGCTGTAATTTGTTCACCCAACATGCTATTTATCTTTATGGAGAGACACCTCTAGTGAACTGTGGACCCCGGTCTGTTTCCTTTTGATAAATTCAGCGCAATTCTGTTCTATTTACTTTCTGCAAACATCTCTTTTCACTCGATACGTCTAATCCTTTGTGTTTAGCAAACCAGTGAGATTGACAACCTCACTGTAAGTTGGGGAAAAGTACTTTGGTTGTGTTGTGTGTAGGCTCCACGTTGTTGCTGACGCTGGTAGTGCGCCCTGCCACTAGTCACCCGCAACACCTTCAGAAGTCACGCCTTTCTCCTGCTGGTCGATTAAACCTCAGTTTCTTACCGAGGGAAAACTTGCTACTGTGCTCATCATACCTTCGTCTTGGGGTTCCCCAACAGTGTGAAGTCGGCGTAACGATAAGCACCATCAAGATCTTTTCTGGCGCCGTTGTCGGGGAGAAAGAGGATTTCTGCAAGGGGAGTCTCTCATCTCCAATCTCTTTACTTTGTTATAGTTTGTTTAGTTTAATTTACTTTGTTTTCTTTGCTTCATTATATCAAAAACACAAAAAAATTAGTTTACTTTTATAGTTGTCTTTATATAAAAAACACAAAAAATTAGTTACTATTATTGTTTTTTTTCTATTGCTTAGTTATAATTTTAATAAAATATCTATTCCTGTTACTATATCGCCTGAGGAGATGATTTTTACTTTCAATCAAGGGAGTGAGAAGATTTTCAAGGAAGTTTGGTCTAGAATTAATAGTTCTTATATTAAAACTGAACCTAAAATGACTTTAGGCTTGCTTCTTAGTAGCTTTTATTTTGGTCTTATTCTGCATTATAGACATGCTTTGGACGCAGTAACTGGAGGAGATTTCCTTATTTGTGATGGATATCAAGCTTTTAATGCTATAAAAAAGTTGATTGCAACATCTAGCTCACCTAGTAATTCTGATTCATCCCTTGTGAGCATTTTTGCTAGATTAAACACTCTTGAGACAAGTACAACTAGAGTGAACGAATGTTATAGTATGCTTCGGGAGAAATATGATCAAGTTCCAATAAATTATGAACCCACAAATTGGCTCCCTTCAGTCGATATAGATGGTGAATTTTTTTTATGCTCCTTGCTATATTATGTCTGAATTTTGCCTTATGCCTAGAGATACTTACGAGTCTTTAAATCTTTGGGGACTTTCTGAGGGAGGAGAAGAAATATCTCTTACCAATAGTGATGTTATATTACCATTGGAATTGCTGAAGGAGTGCATACAAATTTTTTAGGGAGGATGGTATCCACTGATTATCTTGTAATTGAATGTGTAGGAAAATGACAAATCACGCTTGGGCGATCACTGCTAAAACTCCTGGGAGCAAGGATTGATGTTGGGGAAGGTATCATGATCTTCACCTCCTAACCAGATGGTTCTCATTGTTTCCCTATGAAAAGCTTAAAGGTAGGAGGGGTATGCACAAGGCTTACGCCATTTATAATGTTGATGCTTTTTCACTTGATAATACTTGATGCTCGCACTTTTTCTGCGCCTAGCTGAAAGGCGTTAAAGAAAAACGCTTATGGGAGACAACCCATGTTTTATTTACAGTAATTTTTCATTTTATTGAGTCTTGGAAGTTATTAGCTCTGTAATAACCTCTGCTTATCATTTTTAGTTCGTTTTTGTGTCAAGAATAGCCTCTAATAGGAAGGAAGTAAGATTTGGGGAAGTTGCTGTCCTAAAAACAGATTCTGTGCTGTTACCATAAAAAAATTTAAAAATAGCCAGAAAGGAATTTTGAGCTGTCATTTTTTATGCATATGCCCCAGGTTATTATATAAGTTTCGTTAGTTGACCACTTTTCTAGATAAGCAACATAGGATTTTCAAAAAAAATCGATCTTTACCTGATGTTCTGTTTTGACAGATTTCTGCACTATTTGCATTTGCCTCTTAAATCTCTTTCTTTTTGAGTTCTTTTGATCAAAGAGCGTTTTGAAAGGTTGCTACAGTAGCTTATGTTTTAATATATGTTTGATATATGTTAGTACTGAATCCAAGTGGATTTGTTTATTTTGATTACACTAATGCTGCTAATGAAAAATTGTGTGATGTTTTGTATGAAGGAAATTTATAAGGGTAGGGAAAGAAGAATGATGTGATGAGATGAAGAATGGAAAAATGCTCAAGCTTGGGTGCCCCCAAGAAATATTCAATAGGTACAAGCATCAAAGCTTGGGGATGCCCAAAGCATCCCCTCTTCATCAACAAAGCAACAAGTCATCTCTCTATGCGCTATATTTTTATAGCTTCATACGCTATGTGTTGTTCTTGGAGCGTGTTTATTTTTGTTTTTTGTTTTGTTTTGTTTTGTTTTGTTTGCTGTAGCATATGTTGGATCCTGGAACATTTTTTTGGAGAAAGACTCGCTCCTTTTTAGTTGCATAGAACGCTCTAGTTTTCGCTCTTATTATTCTGCGAGTGTTCTAGTTTTTTTGGTACTGCGTTTAGCTCTTGTTCTTTCACTTCAAATTTTGTTCAGAGCACGTTAGTATTCTTTATTTGTGTATGATTACCTCTCTGGTCCGTAATGTTTTTCATCTCTGAGAGTTATTTCAAATAAGTTGATTGGTGTTGGATAGGAGTAAAATATTTCATGACTATAGTGATGCAAAAGGAAGCTTGTCTAGACTGTGGCATGTCATTTTGGATGTTACTACTGTCATATGCTTAGTATTTATTGTTGTAGCATGACTTGTCTCAAATGGCTGAGAGTGTATAATGTGTCATTGAAAGAATCATGTGTTGTTTCTATCATAAAAGCATAATATTGTGGTATTCTCCTTTGATGATTTATTGGGTTGACTTGGAGCATGCTTACACCATGTTATGACTATAACCAGTCAACTAAAGTCTCTGTGATCATTTAGTTTTTGACTTGTAATATCACTTTATGGTTTGATTGATAATGTTTTGTCGCTATGCATGATTATGGCCATTATTGCTCTCTTAGTTGGTCGCTCCCAGTCTTTTGCTAGCCTTCGCCTATACTGAGTATGATCTTTACTCGTGCATCCAACCACCATGAAACTAAGTTTGCCAATTGTGTCCACCATATCTACCTAGTAGCATTATTGCTATTCCAAGTAATTCATCATATTTTTATTTATATTCCAAATTAAATCTTGGCATGAGAAAATTAGTTAGTAAAGCTCTCACGAACTTGATGGCACATTTACTTTCTTGTACTTCATAAATTTGATCATTGTGCCTATCTTATGAAATTTATGTGTTTGCAAATTGCGAGTTGGGAGTTAGTAGAACCAAGCTTTCATAGGGAACACTTTCAACATTGCACTTATATTTAGCTGATGTCATGTTCTTTTATCTATGGATGCCTAGCAGTGTGAAATAAAATGGAAACTTATAAGTCCATGTAGTTTGTATATGAGTTAGGGACACACCTGGGCCACTAATCTAAGCCATGCATCATTCATGGTAGAAATTTACAGCTAAGCCGTAGTGATCATTCTATGAATCATTTGCAATAAAAAGCTATACCCATAGTAAATAAAAAATTGCTGAGATACTCACTGTCTATTTGTCTTGTCATTTTGGCATGGGATTTCTCCTACAAGAGTACCTCCATATCATCGGGCAAGAGGTACCCCGTTGGCAGTTCTCAATGATACATGCATACTTACAATGACAAGAACTTATTTGGGATCTAAGTTGAGTAGCATGAGGTTTAGGTACTCGCATTCAAGGGGCATGAGATTTTTAACTTGTGATTTGCAAGAATATAGCTCATTTTTTACTAACATTAACTTTAACCATTCAAGATTCTTATGATAGGGGCAATGAGAGCTCAAAGCTAATAAGTACCATACTTTTTGGAATGTTTATAAAACTTGTTTATCATGCTTATTCTGCAAAGAGTCTCTCTTTACTTTATGTTGAGTCTTCACCTTCTACTTTATGCACCAATTAAGAGGGCATAGTTGTAATTCTTAGTGCAATGTGCATACTCCCAAAATTATTATTGATTGATTCATGATTGTGCTATTGCTTGCTCTCAAATTATTTGTATCTAGTCACCCTCTAAACTTTGAAGGTGTCCTAGCATTTATGTTTTGCTATTCCATAAAGGACATGTTGAGTACCACTTTGTTATGTTTACTTTCAATGCACTATTATTCATGATCGTTCATTTGAGTTACTGTTCGTGTTATAACATAGCTGCTAAATTCGATTGAATTATATTTATCATGCCTATGTTAGAGTACTTAGATCCCAGCTCACAATGCTTTAAATGCTTGATCAAGATTGTGTTGGCTTCATGTCACCTCAAAAATTATTTTGTTATCACTGACCTACTCGAGGACGAGCAAGAGTTAAGCTTGGGGATGCTTGATACGTCTCAAACGTATCTATAATTTTTTATGCTCCATGCTTGTTTTACACCAATTCATATATGTTTTGTTTACACTTCGTTGCACTTTCACATGATTTCCGGCACTAACCTATTAACAAGATGCCATAGTGCCAGTTCCCTATTTTTTGTTGTTTTTGTGTTTCTGAAAAGTTGTACAGGAAATATTCTCGGCATTGGACGAAAAAAATCCGAAGTCAGTATTTTACCGAAACAAAGACGAAATACAGAGTGGGGTCGAAGAGGCGCCACAGGGCGGCCAGACCTGCCCTTGGCACGGCCTGGCCTTGGCCCGCGCCAAGGGGTGGCCTAGGCCCACCAGGCACCCCACCGACCTAAATCCTCCGCCTATTTATACATCTTCTCAGGAAAACCCTGGATACCCGGGCCTCCATCCACGAAAAGTTCCATCGCGGCCGCCATTGCATAACCCATCTCGGGGGGTTCTGAAGCTCTTCCCAGCACCATGCCGGAGGGGAAAATTATCGCTGGAGGCATCTACATCGCCATGCCCGCGTCCGAAGTGATGCGTGAGTAGTTCATCCCTGGACTATGGGTCCATAGCAGTAGCTAGATGGTTGTCTTCTCCACTTTGGGATTCATGTATAGATCTTGTGAGCTGCCCTACATGATCAAGATCATCTTCATGTAATCCTATATGTTGTGTTTGCTGGGATCCGATGAATATTGTATACTATGTTGAGATTGCTTATATATTCATGTCATATGTTATTTGTGATCTTGCATGCTCTCCGTTGCTAGTAGAAACTCTAGCCAAGTGGACACTTGTGACTCCAAGAGGGGCTATTTATGCTCGATAGTAGGTTCATGCCTCTAGTTTTGTAGGAGAGTGACATTAACTTCTAAGATTGTAGATATGTTGTTGCTACTAGTGAGAAAACAACAATGTTTTATCCGAGGATAATTCTATTGTTTAGTTTACACACATTGCTTAATGCGATAGTCTGTTGCTTGCAACTTAATACTGAAAGGGGTTCGGACGATAACCTGAAGGTGGATTATTAGTCATAGACGCGGTTGGATTACGGTCTATGTATTATGTTGTAATGCCCATATCAAATCTCATAGTAGTCATCTTGTCATGTATTGGTCGATATTCTATCAATTGCCCAACTGTAATTTGTTCACCCAACATGATATTTATCTTTATGGATAGACAACTCTAGTGAACGGTGGACCCCGGTCCTGTTTCCCTTACTGATAAATTCAGCTGCAATTCCTGTCCTGTTTACTTTCTGCAAACATCTCTTTCCACTCGATACGTCTAATCCTTTGTGTTCAGCAAACCAATGAGATTGACAACCTCACTGTAAGTTGGGGCAAAGTAATTTGGTTGTGTTGTGTGCAGGTTCCACGTTGTTGCTAATGCCGGTAGTGCGCCCTGCCACTATTCAGACAGCAACACCTTCAGAAGTCACGCCTTTCTCCTACTGATCGATTAAACCTTGGTTTCTTACTGTGGTAAAACTTGCTACTGTGCTCATTATACCTTTCTCTTGGGGTTCCCCAACAGTGTGAAGTCGGCGTAACGATAAGCACCATCAAGCTCTTTTTCTGGCGCCGTTGCCGGTGAGAAAGAGGATTTATGCAAGGGGAGTCTCTCATCGCCAATATTATTACTTTGTTATAGTTTGCTTACTTTACTTTACTTTGTTTTGTTTGCTACATTATATCAAAAACACACAAAAGTTAGTTTACTTTTATAGTTGTCTTTATATTAAAAACACAAAAAATTAGTTACTATTATTGTTCTTATTTCTATTGCTTGGTTTTAATTTTGCTAAAATGTCTATTCTTGTTACTATGTCGCCTGAGGAGATGATTTTCACTTTCAAGCAAGGGAGTGAGGAGAGTTTCAAGGAAGCTTGATCTAGAATTAATCTGGGTTAGGTTTACCTCTTCCCGTGCTTAAGTGGTGTCCGATGCTCGGTACGGGCACAACCCGCCTGTACTGGGTGTCACCGCCTTAGGTTAAGGCGGTACACTCGATACAGTCAGGCGGTACGGTCGCACCCCCTCCCATACGGGTGGTCGCTAAACTTACTGGTTCCTTGCCGAAAAGTTGGAGTTTCGTCGTCGAGATGGTACGGGCGAATTCCCCTGTACCAATGGTTGCTAAAGTTACTGTATAGTTTCGACGAAAACTTGCATTTTGTCTTCGTTGGGCTGATGAAGTGGAATGGGCGCGCGGGACGGTCTGGCACCACCGTACCCATGCTCACCATTTGTATTGGAACCTGCGAAACTTTAATTTCTTTGCATTCCTTCACATGCCTTTGCACATCAACATACCCTTGAAAATGACTAAGGAAAAACAGCAGTATATAAAACTTTAAGAATGCTCAAGCGTTAGTATATAAAATTGAGTGGCATAAACATTAATTTCTTCTCCTCTTTTCCAAAGGATCTCATGAACACTCTTTATTAGAAATAAAAAACAAACAAACAAATATAAAACTAAAACAAGAACTGGTAAAAGAAATTTATTAAACATGGGTTGCCTCGCATGAAGTGCTTCTATTAATGTCCATTAGCTTGACCCAAATGGTGATTATTTAGATTTTGGAAGTGGAAGACCCAATCCAAAGTAATTAGATTTTAAAGTGATGATTCATTGCCATCATGCTTGGCCTTCTTCTTTCTAGGGAAGTGTACTACAAATGGTTCTTTGGATGGTAGTCCAATTATCACATTCCCTTCATGTAAATTGATTAGAGCTTTAATAGTTCTAAGAAATGGCCTTCCTAAGATTATGGGAGCTATAGGATCTTCAGGCATGTCCACAATAACAAGTTCAATAAGAGCGGGACATCCTTTAATTTCTACTACAATGTTATCTTTAATGCTTACAACTTCTTTATAGGTTGAATCAGCTAAGTGAAATCTTAGCTCAGTTGTTTTGAATGGCCCCAATTTTAAATTATCAAATAAACATTTTGGAATGGTGGAGACGCTTGCACCAAGATCACAAAGAGCAGCTACCTCATTCACTCCAATATGAATCTTAATAGTGGGCTCAAATCTATTATCAAGCTTAGCTGGGAGTTTTTTTAGCTAGCTTCTTATATTTTTGTTCTAACTCACAAACTTTGCATGCTACTTCATGAATAAATTGGCGGTACATGGTACCTTTACCTTGATCAATTTCGGGATTCTTGACGGTGATCATCTTCACTAGATCTTCCAGGGAATAGTCCGGTGATGGAGCATTGCTATAGTCCAGTTCTTTAGGCGCTCCGTATTCTTCCTTGATCCTCATCATCTTGAGATCTTCAACGGGGTTTGGTTCATCCTTCCCTGCAAATCTTGCAAGTATTATAGTTTGGCTTTCAGCTATCTTGCCCAATTGTGCCACATCGGTCTTTGTCCTTTCCAGTAGAACTTGAACATCGTTCTTGAGAGAAACAATTTGGTTAGATAAGTTCCATAATATGGTGCTACGATTCTCAGTAAGCTTCGTAAGGGTATTATTTTGTTCAGTTTGTTTAATTGAAACATTACCATTGCTTGCTCCACTACCAATAGTGTAGTTATTGTTTTGAACATCCTGCAGGATTAGTATATTGCTTTTAAATATTAGAGCCAAAGTTTTGACTCTTCGATGAAGGGTTATAAGGATTTCTTTCTATGGAGTCTACTTCCTCAACATTAGAATTGGTGATGGCATTAACTTGGGTATTTTCCTTACCCTTCAAAATATTTAGAAGCTCATCTACCTTTGAAGTAAGCTCTTCATTATTACCTTTGGTGATTGAATTCACCTTTCTTGAGGAGGATATTTCTACATGCCATTGGGCATGGTTGCTTTGCATATCGTCTAGAAGTCTTCTAGCAACTTCAACTTGCTTGCTCTGGCTACAGTATCAAGCATAGACTTTGACATTGGGTTAAGGGTATTATAAAATAAATGCAGTATTAACCAATCCTCCATTCCATGACTTGGGCAGTTCATGATGACTTCTTTCATCCTTTCCCATGCAAGCACTAGTGGCTCGCAGTCTTCTTGTCTAAAACCTGTAATATTAGAACGCAGCCGCATAGTCTTTGCTGGTGGAAAAACTTAGTCATGACTATATTAGTGCATTCATCCCATCAAGTAATAGTGCCTTTAGGCAAAGCTAGCAACCAGTATTTTGCTTTTCCTCTTAGTGAAAAAGGAAACAAGCGTAATTTCACCGCATCGGGGTTGACATCTTTAATGCGCATCATGTCACATATTGAGTAAATGTATTCAAGTGCATACCTGAATCCTCAGTGGCTGGGCCTCTAAATTGGTTCCGCTGAACCAAACTCAAAAGGTTAGGCTTATTTCATAGTTCTCCGCTGCAACAGCGGGCTGAGTTATGGGTGCACGAATAAAATCATTATTGGGGCTAGCATATTCCCCAAGCTTCTTTTGTGCCATGATTGTTTTCTTTTTGGTATTTTTACTTATGATGATAAAAGAACGAGTAAATATTTTTTTGGATTTTCAAAATAGAGAACAAAAAGGTTAACTAATAACAGTGAATAAAAACTTAAAACGAAAATGAAACTAACTAACAAGGTCTCTAGTAACCTTACCGGAATAGCGAGATTGCTTCCCCGGAAACGACGCTAGAAAAAGGGTTGATAGCTTCGATCCATATTATGATTATAGTATGATAAGCTTTTTCGCTAGAAGACCTATGATTAATCGAACCTTAAGAAGCACTGCTAAAGTGGTGTAAAGGAAACATCTACAAGACTTGCTAGTTAGTTTTATTTTATTTTTACCAGACATATCTAGTTTACTCTTAAATGGGTTGTGTTCAATGATGAAAATAGGCCAGGGTTAAGAATTCTCCTGCAGCTATGCATACATATAGAAATGAAGTGTAATTGTGTAGTAAATAAAATAGGGATAAGAGATTTATGAGCAGCACATCCGTAAATAATCTTGCCCCTAAAGCCAGAGGTGACAAGAGCCTCTTGGTCCAACCGCTGTTCCCATAGCCGCGAGTAACAACAGTTATTAAGTAAATGAATACATACCAAAGCATTAAGCTAGATGATTATGATGTTGATCCCGAATGAATCATTAAACATGTACTGTTACTTTCCCCTTTCTCCCACTAAGGTTTCGTGGTAGCACGCCGTTCTACACTCATCCCACCTCTTCCCTTGATCAATCTGATAGACATGGGTACATGCGGATCATCGAATCGAGGCAAAGAGACAAGGATACAAGATTGCAAAACTCCTATTCAATCCTTACACATATTATAAGATTAGATGGACGTAAACGCTGCGAGGATTCACCCCAAGCCGCAGCCCGTGAGGACTACTCACACATAATATCAAGATCAATATCAAAGATAGAAATCATTGTGGCAAATACTTGGAATGAATTCACAATATTCTTACAATGGTCGCCAATTCTCAAGGAGATCTCTATCACAATGGTGATGGCTATGGCTATGGAGGAGATGGGAGATGGAATGGATGAACTATGGTGGTGGATCTCCTTCGGTGTGGTATAGATAAATCTGGTGGATGACGGCTCTGTTTGGCGACGAATCGCTCTCTCTCTTTGGCATCGGGTCCTTCACAGAACTTATAGGGTTTGACCTCGGGAATGTTGCGGCGCAGTACGGGCGGATGGTATGGGCGGGGCTTGCCCGTACATGTGTCCTCTAAACCTTCTGGAACCTCCTTTTGAAGCCTGGTCAACTTGCTGCACTCCTGACGCGATTCTCTTCAGTAATTGCGGGTCCATTTGCCATTATGACGTGATTTCCTGCACACCACTGAAAGATAGGAGAGATTTCACAACTTTGCAATAATTAATCATTCATAATAAATTGAGAGGTAAACTTAGTCAATTTCTTATCTTAGCTAAAAATTTAAACGCGAGAAAAAGTGGCGTATTCCATAGCCATCAGCTACATAGGTAGGTATGGTGGAGATTTGTTGGAGAAATTTTGGCTAAGGGATATTGGATGCACAAGACTTTTCTTGCACTTTCTATTTTATTTTGAGGCTCTAAGGAAGAAGATTTATAATCACAAGCATGCATAAGTGTCCATAGTGCTGCACATTTCTCAATAAACAAAGTAAAATATAGTTAAACATTTATATAGGTGAATAAAAGATGGCACTAAATATAGCACTAGCAAATTAAAATTCATCAAAGCACATGAAACATGAATCTTATGCATGACTTGTTTTACAATTTTATTTTCCTTCCCTTTTTTTCTCCAATAGCATCCAATTTAAACTTATTTCATTCTAGTAGCTCTTCCATACTCTTATTACAAAATTTTAATTTTGTGTTCTCATTATTAATGTAAAAAATAAAATTCTATATGAAGAAGCTCAAATTTTAAGTGTTGCTCAAAAAACAAAGTTCAGACGTTTGCAAATCAAGAGTTTAATAGGTAAAGTGGGGTGCTTTGGGCATCCCAAGTTTATTGTTTTCACCATTCTTAGCTAGCTCATAGTGTGGTGTCCCTGTCAAAAAACTTCAACACAAAATTTTATGCCATTTCTTTTCTATGTAGTGACATTACTGGTAGAAATAATTGATGCAAGCTGCAATTAAATCCTTTAACAAAATTTTAAATGAGCTGTATAGAAAGTACATTTCGTGGTCTACATTCACTAAATCTCAACCAACTCAAAAAGAATTAAATTGGAACTTAAAGGTATATATGCACAATACAAAAAGGACATAATCCATCAAGAAAAACAGCAGGAACTAAACGCAATTTATTCGACCACTTGTTCATGTAAGGAATTTTAGGAAATTTTTGTGCTTATAGAGGATAAAAAGTTAAAGCTCTATGCAAAAAAATGAGTTCAATCGGAGCTACAGAACGAAAACTAGATTTTTTATGGTGAAAAGTGTTCCGCAGAAAACTGCATGCATCTCCAAATGTTGCTACAGCTTTTATATATCTAAAATGGGTTAAACTTGGTACTTTATTACGACTTCAGAAAACAATTAAAACTAACACTTTATTACTGTAACAAAACACTAAAAGCAAAACAAACATAAAAACAACCGGGTTGCCTCCCGTAGAGCTTGCGACAAGAAAGGATGCATATCTACTTTCACTACAAGAAAAGTTCTGATAGACAACGTCCCAAAATCGTCAACTAAGGGGCATTTTTCGTCGCCTATGGGCCTAACCCGACGATATGGGTTCCGTTGTCGAAGCTGCGTCGGCAAAGTCCAACGACGATTTTTCGGTCCGTCGCGCTTGGCGCCCTTCCGCCACGGAAAATCGGACCGTTGCGGAAGTGTTTCGGAGCCCGTTGCTGCGACGTCATGCAGCGACACGTGGCGCGCCGGTCTGCGGTAACGGCGTTAAAACCCCCGTGGTAGATGGTAGGCCCACACGAGGCTGCCACGTCTTAGCGGGCCGGGCCGGATGACATAGTTTGACCGGTCAACTATATGTTGGGCTGGTCCATTAGTTACGTGGGCCGGGCCTAACCTCTAAGGTTGGTGGTCAAAACTTAAATGGGCGGCCCATTTAACATGTGGAGTCCACCTTACGACAAGCGGGCCGGCCCAAAAGCAAGTGGGCCGGGCCAAAAACAGTGGGTCCCACTGTTAAAAGGGCGGCCCATTTAGTGTGTGGGGTCCGTATAGCAAGTGGTGACCCAACAAGCTAGTGGGGGCCAAAAACAGTGGGTCCTTTCCGATTAAAGGTCGGCCCATTTAGTTTGTGGGGTCCACCATATAGCAAGTGGGCCGGCCCAACAAAAAGTGGGCGGGCCAAAAACAGTGGGTCCCACTTTCTGTTAAAGGGCCCATTTAGTGTGTGGGGCCCACCATATAGCAAGTGGTGGCCGCAAGATAGTGGGCGGGCCAAAAACACAGGTGGGTCCCACATTCCTGTTAATGGGCGGCCCATTTGGTATGTGGGGTCCACCATATAGAAAGTGGGCCGGCCCAACAAGATAGTGGCCGGCAAAAACACAGGTGGGTCCCACCTTCCTATTAAAAGCCGGCCCATTTGGTGTGTGGGGTCCACCATATAGAAAGTGGGCGGCCCAACAAGATAGTGGGCGGGCCAAAAACACAGTGGGTCCCACCTTCCTATTAAAGGGCCGGCCCATTTACCATGTGGGACAACCATAGAGCAAGTGGGCCGGCCCAATAAGCATGTGGAGCCCATTATCGTGTAAGGGCCGACCTACTAAAGAAGTGGGCCGGCCCAAAATGAAAGTGGGTCCCACACTACTGTAAGTGGGCCGGCCCAATCTGTTGTAGGGCCCTACTTGTTTGACTAGTCAACTTGCATTAAATTTCATGAGCCTAAAATCTGATTTCAATGATACACACAAGTACATACACAAATGAAACAAATAGGAAAATTACAAGGCAATTAATGTGCCCAAATAAAAAAATTACATAGAATCATTGAGGACTTCTATTAGCATCATCAATAACACGTTGACATTTGGCAATCGCCTTGATTGAATCTTGTGTACTCTTTGTCAACATATCAGCTACAGATCTTAAAGCAGCAATACCATGTCTTTTATAAAGTACAGCCTTGAGATATTTACTGTCCGATGAAAGAAATGGTCTAGGTTGACGGCTATGAGAAGATGCATCAGAAGAAAGATCAGAACTTTTTGTGGGCCTCACTTGGTAATGAAGATTGCTTCATCACAACTGCATTCTGATAATAATGCAAAAAGAGTTAAACGATGAACTATGCAAACATTTATTATGCAATGTAGATATAAGATAATAACAAGTTGCATAAATAAGACATGTATGGAACTTGTACTAAGCACAAACTTACATCATAATGTTGCACAGGGTCGCTACAGATCCTTTTTTGGCGACTATCTTCTAATGATGACTGCTTCATTAAAACTGCATTGTGGTAA
This sequence comes from Lolium multiflorum, assembly GCA_030979885.1. NCBI lineage: Eukaryota > Viridiplantae > Streptophyta > Magnoliopsida > Poales > Poaceae > Lolium > Lolium multiflorum. The sequence goes on from CM061751.1 coordinate 110,260,293, forward strand.
CATTGTAAACATAGTTACAACAATTAACTATTCAAACATGTATTACGCAATGTAGAGATCAGATAACAGCATGTAGCAGAAATAAGCACAAGATAAGATAAGATGCATGTACTAAGCACATACTGGCTCACTGCAGGTCCTTCTCTTGCGTGCACTAGTCGTGGTCAACATGCCTATCATTTTAGGTTCAGCCATCAAGTGAAATGCTAATCCTCCTGCTCCATTGTCCTTAATCTGTGTTTAGATATCACATTTAAGACCAAGTCAGCTGGTTTCAAATAACAAAAAACTTGAGCTGCCAAATGAATAAGCCAATAGTTACCAGATATCAGATTAAAACCAACTAGATGTTGCTTTGCATGAGATACGAATTTCAGACATTCAGATTTAGAGTAGGGTAATGCCAAGGTTTTACACATAAAGTAAACTGGCATTAAGAATGACCAAATGTCAGGTTCAAATCACCCTCGAAGTTTCTCCAAGACAAGCATATCAAATAGGCAGAAACATAGTAAAGCATGAATGGCATTGCTATGGCAGGGTTCCAAGTGTTAATCTCTTGCATAAGGAACAATGCATATAGGTTATAGATAATAACGGAAGTAAACTGCCAAAATTACCAACCACGAACTCAGATTCCAACCTTACCTAGCGTCCCCGCTGTTAATGTTGGATGTTCTAATAAGTGGTTCGCATGATCAATCCCTAGGAAAAATAACATTGACAAGTCAGTCTACGATAATACAAAGACCAGACATGCACGCAACAATAACTATATAAGCTAAAGACGAGGTATAAGAGCAAGCAGATTGGAAATGCACATAGCATGATTATAAAAGCAGTGTGAGAATAGCAGACACGAGAAAACAGCTAGCGGTGAGCTAATGACGTGGTATAAGAAAAAGCAGATTGGAAATGCCCATAGCACGACTATAAAAGCAGTGCGACAATAGCATGCAGTACAAAAACAGTTGGCAGCAAATGAATGGGTACAAGGCTATAAATATGTGGATGCACACAGGTGTCAGTAGAATGAACAGGATGGTAGCGACCGGATAATGCTTTTGTACTGTACAACATTTAAACAAACTTCATGCGAAGCAACACATCAAGAAAGTTAACGGCATATGAGATCTGCAAATAACTACACAAAACATGGCTAAAGAAACACCGCGATCTAACGGGCCAGCGTACTAACCAAGCTGCGGCGGGGTGGACGGGGGCGGCAACTTGCATTCCAGCGGCGGCGAACGCGGGAGACGATGAATCGACCCTGTTTCAGTAGAAGCGGGCGTTAGTGAAGCAGATCTGGTTGGCTGGCAAGGTATTCGGTGAAGTTGATACAGCCGCTGCGGCGCGGTGGCGAGGTCGGCGGTGAAGCAGATCCGTCGGTGGCGAGGTCGGCGGTGAAGCAGATCCGTCGGTGGTGAGGTCGGCGGTGAAGCAGATCCGTCGGTGACGAGGCGGCGGGGAGCGGATCAGGTGGGTGGACAGCCAACACGATCAAGGCTACGTTGTGGAGGAGTATGCCGGCGGCGAAGCAGATCTAGTACTGTAGAGAGTCGAGCTTTGGCATGTGAGAGTATTTTTGAGCTAATGGGGCGAATGGTTGGTGGGTGGGTGTGGGCCTGTGGGGAGGGTTCGGGATCTAGGCAAGATATTTCATTGTTACCGAATGAGCCCTCCATGGTCGGTGGGTTGTAGCTTCCGGACCAGGGTTAAAAGGGTAAAACTGGTCACGGGATTTTCGAATGGATGCGGCGGGATGATTTGGCGCGTGGCCGAAATTTTCAGTTTCAAGCTACGAGCAGAACGACAAAAATAATGTTCTTCCCCAGGGAGCTCTCATTTCTTCCTCTTCTCTTTCTCTCTCGAGTCTCTCCCACTCCCCCGGCTCCTCTCCCCCTTCTCTCCGGCGGCCTCGCCGGCCGGAGACGAGGCCGACTTCTCTCTGTATATTGTACACCCTCCGAACTAAATTAATTGATTCAACTTTCCTTAGACGTGTATGTATCTAGAGTAAAAACATGTGTGGATACATCCATATTTAGATAAGCAAAGTTGAGTCAGCTAATTTGGATCCGAGGGAGTTAGTGTTGTTGTAAGCTTAGATCCAGTGTTTCCCATGAGCAGAATGGCGCAATGGAGTCGGGGATCTCGTCATCGGCTTCAGATCTGGCCTATGGTGAATCTGGCGGATCTTGCCGGCCAAACCCCGATCTGGTGCCATCAATGTGATGGCGCTAACGGTGAGGCTTGCTTTGGTCAGTGCTTCAGATCTGGCCAATGGGGAAGTCAAGCTGCTAAAGTTCACAAGCTCGGGGCATACGACGGCGTCATCCGTCTTGCCCGTGCACATCTTGGACTTTCAGCGACCCTTCTCAGAGCCAATATGCCGTTGCTGAGGCCCTTCTTCTCCTTCGTCCTGGCGACTACCGGCGACACCGTCCCAAGTGGTGCGTCCCCGGCGACGGAGTTGCTGGAAAGGATGCGGAGCAGAGATCGATGTGCGGTCGAGAAGGACTCGATTGATTTTCTTCTATATGTTTTGGGGTCCTTTTTGTAAAGTTGCAGGTTCTATTAGTTATTGTCTAGTACTTTTGGTCCTCTATGTAATTTTTTGGACTAGTTTCCATTGGCACTGATAAACTTGAATTTTGACAAGTTCACGAGGAAAAAAATTCCTTTGCACATATGGCCTATCATGTATAAACATTCTTGAGATTTAAACTATATGTAATGTGCCATGCATTAACCCTAAACCATATATATGTAACTAACCCTAGCTGATCAAACCCTACTTAATTAAAACAAATAACCCTAAACTATACGCATGCACTTTATGCGCAAAGGCGCGGGTGCCTCTAATAATGTGTGTGCGCACTCGATCGATGATCCCTAAACCTTATACAACCCTGAAACCCTAATCCCTAATCCCTAAACCCTAAACACCCTAAACACTAAACCCTAGACCCTAAACCCTAACCCTAAACCCTAATTAAACCCTATATATAGGCCAACGACACTTAATTGTGCATCAAGCAGGCCAGGGGTGCCTCGCGGTCCTCTAATTAAATTAAATGTGCCATGCATTAACCCTAAACCATATATATGTAACTAACCATAGCTAATCAACCCTACTTAATGAAAACACATAACCCTAAACTATACTAGCTATAACCCGATCTAATAAAAACATGCTCTATATATAGCAGCTAGCTAGCAAACCGTAGATTAACACCAATTAATATATACATGGCCTATATTGATCATGTTGTATAACATATCCCTGAGATTCATTAATTAATTATATAATTATCGTGATAAATTAATTAACTTTAATTTTGACAAGTTCTCTCGAATGAAAACACATTTGATTAAGTTGCCTCATAATATATATATATAATTAGTGTGCATGCATGGCCTACCATGCATTCGTGCATATATTTTAATGTATATTTGAACATATTCTTGGGGATTTCAATCTCTCTCTCTCGATCATCTATATATCGTTGGTGGCCAAAAAACACACATATATATATATATGCATGCAATTTATGCGTAAAGGCGCGGGTGCCTCTAATAATGTGTGTGCGCACTCGATCGATGATCCCTAAACCTTAAACAACCCTAAAACCCCTAAATCCCTAATCCCTAAACCCTAAACACCCTAAACACTAAACCCTAAACCCTAGACCCTAAACGTACCCTAACCCTAACCCTAACCCTAACCCTAAACCCTAGCTAATCCTAAACCCCAATTAAACCCTATGTATAGGCTAACGACACTTAATTGTGCATCGATCGAGCGGGTCATGGGTGCCTCGCGATCCTCTAATAAAATTAAATGTGCCATGCATTAACCCTAAACCATATATATGTAACTAACCCTAGCTAATCAACCCTACTTAATTAAAACACATAACCCTAAACTATACTAGATATAACCCGATCTAATAAAAACATGCTCTATATATAGCAGCTAGCTAGCAAACCGTAGATTAACACCAATTAAAATATACATGGCCTATATCGATCATGTTGTATAACATATCCCTGAGATTCATTAATTAATTATATAATTATCATGATAAATTAATTAACTTGAACTTTGACAAGTTCTCTCGAATGAAAACACATTTGATTAAGTTGCCTCATAATATATATATAATTAGTGTGCATGCATGGCCTACAATGCATTCGTGCATATATTTTAATGTATATTTGAACATATTCTTGGGGATTTCAATCTCTCTCTCTCTCGATCATCTATATATCGTTGGTGGCCCAAAAAACACACATACATATGCATGCAATTTATGCGTAAAGGCGCGGGTGCCTCTAATAATGTGTGTGCGCACTCGATCGATGATCCCTAAACCTTAAACAACCCTAAAACCTTAAATCCCTAATCCCTAAACCCTAAACACCCTAAACACTAAACCCTAAACCCTAGACCCTAAACGTACCCTAACCCTAACCCTAACCCTAACCCTAAACCCTAGCTAATCCTAAACCCCAATTAAACCCTCTGTATAGGCCAACGACACTTAATTGTGCATCGATCGAGCGGGTCATGGGTGCCTCGTGATCCTCTAATAAAATTAATGTGCCATGCATTAACCCTAAACCATATATATGTAACTAACCCTAGCTAATCAACCCTACTTAATTAAAACACATAACCCTAAACTATACTAGATATAACCCGATCTAATAAAAACATGCTCTATATATAGCAGCTAGCTAGCAAACCGTAGATTAACACCAATTAAAATATACATGGCCTATATCGATCATGTTGTATAACATATCCCTGAGATTCATTAATTAATTATATAATTATCGTGATAAATTAATTAACTTGAACTTTGACAAGTTCTCTCGAATGAAAACACATTTGAATAAGTTGCCTCATAATATATATATAATTAGTGTGCATGCATGGCCTACAATGCATTCGTGCATATATTTTAATGTATATTTGAACATATTCTTGGGGATTTCAATCTCTCTCTCTCTCTCGATCATCTATATATCGTTGGTGGCCCAAAAAACACACATATATATGCATGCAATTTATGCGTAAAGGCGCGGGTGCCTCTAATAATGTGTGTGCGCACTCGATCGATGATCCCTAAACCTTAAACAACCCTAAAACCTTAAATCCCTAATCCCTAAACCCTAAACACCCTAAACACTAAACCCTAAACCCTAGACCCTAAACGTACCCTAACCCTAACCCTAACCCTAAACCCTAGCTAATCCTAAACCCCAATTAAACCCTCTGTATAGGCCAACGACACTTAATTGTGCATCGATCGAGCGGGTCATGGGTGCCTCGTGATCCTCTAATAAAATTAAATGTGCCATGCATTAACCCTAAACCATATATATGTAACTAACCCTAGCTAATCAACCCTACTTAATTAAAACACATAACCTAAACTATACTAGCTAGCTATAACCCGATCTAATAAAAACATGCTCTATATATAGCAGCTAGCTAGCAAACCGTAGATTAACACCAATTAAAATATACATGGCCTATATCGATCATGTTGCATAACATATCCCTGAGATTCATTAATTAATTATATAATTATCGTGATAAATTAATTAACTTGAACTTTGACAAGTTCTCTCGAATGAAAACACATTTGATTAAGTTGCCTCATAATATATATATAATTAGTGTGCATGCATGGCCTACAATGCATTCGTGCATATATTTTAATGTATATTTGAACATATTCTTGGGGATTTCAATCTCTCTCTCTCTCGATCATCTATATATCGTTGGTGGCCCAAAAAACACACATATATATGCATGCAATTTATGCGTAAAGGCGCGGGTGCCTCTAATAATGTGTGTGCGCACTCGATCGATGATCCCTAAACCTTAAACAACCCTAAAACCTTAAATCCCTAATCCCTAAACCCTAAACACCCTAAACACTAAACCCTAAACCCTAGACCCTAAACGTACCTAACCCTAACCCTAACCCTAACCCTAAACCCTAGCTAATCCTAAACCCCAATTAAACCCTATGTATAGGCCAACGACACTTAATTGTGCATCGATCGAGCGGGTCATGGGTGCCTCGTGATCCTCTAATAAAATTAAATGTGCCATGCATTAACCCTAAACCATATATATGTAACTAACCCTAGCTAATCAACCCTACTTAATTAAAACACATAACCCTAAACTATACTAGCTAGCTATAACCCGATCTAATAAAAACATGCTCTATATATAGCAGCTAGCTAGCAAACCGTAGATTAACACCAATTAAAATATACATGGCCTATATCGATCATGTTGCATAACATATCCCTGAGATTCATTAATTAATTATATAATTATCGTGATAAATTAATTAACTTGAACTTTGACAAGTTCTCTCGAATGAAAACACATTTGATTAAGTTGCCTCATAATATATATATAATTAGTGTGCATGCATGGCCTACAATGCATTCGTGCATATATTTTAATGTATATTTGAACATATTCTTGGGGATTTCAATCTCTCTCTCTCGATCATCTATATATCGTTGGTGGCCCAAAAAACACACATATATATGCATGCAATTTATGCGTAAAGGCGCGGGTGCCTCTAATAATGTGTGTGCGCACTCGATCGATGATCCCTAAACCTTAAACAACCCTAAAACCTTAAATCCCTAATCCCTAAACCCTAAACACCCTAAACACTAAACCCTAAACCCTAGACCCTAAACGTACCCTAACCCTAACCCTAAACCCTAGCTAATCCTAAACCCCAATTAAACCCTATGTATAGGCCAACGACACTTAATTGTGCATCGATCGAGCGGGTCATGGGTGCCTCGTGATCCTCTAATAAAATTAAATGTGCCATGCATTAACCCTAAACCATATATATGTAACTAACCCTAGCTAATCAACCATACTTAATTAAAACACATAACCCTAAACTATACTAGCTAGCTATAACCCGATCTAATAAAAACATGCTCTATATATAGCAGCTAGCTAGCAAACCGTAGATTAACACCAATTAAAATATACATGGCCTATATCGATCATGTTGTATAACATATCCCTGAGAATCATTAATTAATTATATAATTATCGTGATAAATTAATTAACTTGAACTTTGACAAGTTCTCTCGAATGAAAACACATTTGATTAAGTTGCCTCATAATATATATATATATATAATTAGTGTGCATGCATTGCCTACAATGCATTCGTGCATATATTTTAATGTATATTTGAACATATTCTTGGGGATTTCAATCTCTCTCTCTCTCGATCATCTATATATCGTTGGTGGCCCAAAAAACACACATATATACGCATGCACTTGATGCGTAAAGGCGCGGGTGCCTCTAATAATGTGTGTGCGCACTCGATCGATGATCCCTAAACCTTAAACAACCCTAAAACCCTAATCCCTAATCCCCTAAACCCTAAACACCCTAAACACACTAAACCCTAGACCCTAAACACCCTAAACACTAAACCCTAAACCCTAGACCCTAAACACCGTAAACCCTAAACCCTAAACCCTAAACCCTAAACCCTAAACCCTAAAACCCTAAACCCTAAACCCTAAACCCTAAACCCTATAAACACCCTAAACACTAATTAAACCCTAAACCCTAGACCCTAAACACTAAACCCTAAACCCTAGACCCTAAACACCGTAAACACTAAACCCTAAACCCTAAACACCCTAAACACTAATTAAACCCTAAACCATAGACCCTAAACACTAGACCCTAAACCCTAGACCCTAAACACCCTACACACTAAACCCTAGACCCTCTAAACACCGTAAACACTAAACCCTAAACCCTAGACCCTAGCTAAACACCCAAAAACACTAAACCCTAAACCCAGCTAGCTAACCCTAAACCCTAATTAAACCCTATATATATAGGCCAACGACACTTAATTGTGCATCAAGCAGGCCAGGGGTGCCTCGCGGTCCTCTAGTTAAATTAAATGTGACATGCATTAACCCTAAACCATATATATAACTAACCCCTAGCTAATCAAACCCTAGTTAATTAAAACACATAACCCTAAACTATATTAGCTATAACCCGATCTAATAAAAACATGCTCTATATATAGCATGCAGCTAGCTAGCAAATTAAACGGTAGATTAAAACCAATTAATATATACATGGCCTATATATCGATCATATGTTGTATAACATCTCCCTGAGATTCATTAATTAATTATATAATTATCGATGATAAATTAATTAACTTGAATTTTGACAAGTTCTCTCGAATGAAAACACATTTGCTTAAGTTTCCTCATAATATATATATAATTAGTGTGCATGCATGGCCTACCATGCATGCATTCGTGCATATATTTTAATATATATTTGAACATATTCTTGGGGATTTCAATCTCTCTCTCTCGATCATCTATATGTCGTTGGTGGCCAAAAAACACACACATATACGCATGCACTTTATGCGCAAAGGCGTGTGTGCCTCTAATAATGTGTGTGCGCACTCGATCGATGATCCCTAAACCTTAAACCCTAAATAAACCCTAATCCCTAATCCCTAAACCCTAAACACCATAAACATTAAACCCTAAACCCTAACCTCCTAACCCTAAACCCTAATTAAACCCTATATATAGGCCAATGACACTTAATTATGCATCAAGCAGGCCAGGGGTGCCTCGCGGTCCTCTAATTAAATTAAATGTGCCATGCATATATATGTGTTTAATTTGGGGATTTCAATCGCTCTCTCGTATGTAGCTCTCTCTCTCTCTCTCTCTCTCTCTCTCTCTCTCTCTCTCTCTCGTTGGTGGCCAACAACACACACATGCACTTTGTGCGCAAAGGCATGCGCCTCTAATAATGTGTGCGCAGTCGATCGATCTAGTTTTGATTAATCATAGCACACAAATAAAGAAGTTGTATTTGAATCCACACAACCTAATCTAAAACACATAACCCCTAACATGGCCTAATTAATTAACCCTTCTCGATCTCTACCTAATTAGTGGAAATTGCACAAAATCAAAAGGGGTCCCTCACTAATTATGCATATCTGCTAGATTGTGATAAACTTTTGCCACATATATATTTGGTGGATGGGTGCATCTTGGCATGTAAATAATTAGTGTTTGCAAATGGCGTTGTCAAAATTTATGTACAAATGATTTCTTTCCATCCAAAGTGCATAAAATGGGAGTTTTAATGAAGAAAGTACAAATAAAACAGCTCAACATGCTTCCACACCCCGATTTTCACACGAAGTAGAGCATATTTAAAGGATAATTCCAGAGTTTTACTATTTTTCAAGCAACTTTGCTAATTTTCCCCCACTCACATGACTTTATGTCGATTTAACGAAAATATGGCGAATTTAAACTACATGGGCGGGATAGTTTGAATTGTGCGCGCGGCAAAGGGAACCGCCTATTCCTCAACCTTGTGCACGGCAAATTACACACGCAACTCCATTAAACGCCACCTACCGACCTTAATTATCACCCCGGCGGCCCGGCCGCATGACCCCCACCCACCCGTACACAACTTATCCCCGTCCGTGCGAAGAGCTTCCCCTCCCCGTCCCGTCCGTGCGAAGAAGAAGCTTCCCCTCCCCGTCGTTCTTCTCGAGACGCACCGGCGGTCAAGTTGATCCACGGTAGGGCTGCTATCTCTAGCTCAATCATGTATCGGGCAAGACAGCCTAACGATTTATATTTTCTTGATGCTGCTAAAAAAATTCGTCAGTATGCTCGAACTAATTGGCACTTTATAGTTTTCCGCTCGATTTTTCATCGATCAATTTGTTCATTTGCGTGGGCATATAGAGTCAGTTCTGCACTCGATCCGTTAATTTGCTGAAATGCCATGGCAGAGTTTTGTACACGATCTGTTTGCTAAAATGTCGATGGGCATTTTTTGTTTTGTACTCGACATGATTGCTGAAATGCATAATCATGTAGTATAGTTTTGTACTCGATGGATATACATTTCCTACTTCGCCTTAAATTAATCACCAACCACTGTATCTCATAATTAAACAGATGGACAGAACTTGGAAACTGCATGGACACTTATGTTCCCCTTCATATATAAATGGTGTTCAACCCTTTATGGGGTTTATTAGAGCTCATGATGGTCACAACCTGGACGTGTATTGCCCGCGCTGCACATGTATGAATGGTGAGAAGAGGCCTCACCCTGTAGTGGCAGATCATTTACACATTTTTGGGATGGACCGCACATATGTTAGGCGGGTTTAGCATGGTGAACCATATAATGATCCTTTAGCAGGAGAAGCAGATCTTGCTCACACTGTATGTGTGCTGGCATATGTAGTTAATTATTTATATTGATGATGCCGCTGTTTCAATCAATAGTTTGCATTGCTGTGCAAGGTTCTGTACTCAAATTTAACTTGTTGCAGATGGATGGACGGGAAGGAGAGAAAAAGCGCTTGCTTCAGGAAACGGGTTTCAGCTCTGGGACATGTGCTGTGCCAGATGAGAAGGTAAATATGTAAAACGGCATTTGTTCAGGTTGCATCCCTTAGATGTTTGTCTAATCGGTTGATGTACTAATTGCAGAAGCATAGAGTTAAAGAGGTCTCTCAGTTTGATGGGAGATTTGAAGATGAATCTCAGTTTGATGCACCTGTGGATGGTACTGATGACGAGCCTTTCATAGACGAAGGTCCTGCACCTGAGATTATCCAGCCTACAGAAGGAGGCCGTGGACCGAGTACACAGCTTTGCGTTGAAGTGGATGCACGCCCGGAGATCATCACGGGCGTCCGGGTAGTCTCAAGACCACCCAGCCCTGATGCACCTGTGGATGGTACCGATGACGAGCCTCTCATAGATGAAGGTCCTGCACCTGAGATTATCCAGCCTACAGAAGGAGGCCGTGGACCGAGTACACAGCTTTGCGTTGAAGAGGATGCACACCCGGAGATCATCAGGGGCGTCCCGGTAGTCTCAGGACCACCCAGCCCTGATGCAAAATGTTGAGCTACTTTATGATTCGTACTCTTATGTTCTGGTGCTGTAGTATGTTATGATTTGTACGCCTTTGGCGCTAGATTAAGCATTCAGTGGATGATCGCGTTGCAAAATTCGACACCCACACAATCAGTTCATCGTACGAGTAGTAGCACAATTACTTCTAGCGATTCCTGCCAGCGCATTAGTTGGTAGCATGAAACACTTTCGGGTACTCCCCTCTGATTCATATTAATTGACTCAATTCTGTCTAGATATGGATGTATCTAGATGCATTTGTTAACTAGACTAACAAACTTGAGTCAGTTAATATGAATCCGTGTAAACCGCCCAAGTCCTCGAGCAGCTAGTTTATTGACTCTGGACTCCAAGCCTCTCGCGGCAAGCCATCGACGAAGCTTTGACCAGATCTTGGCCCGCAATTTTTTGTGTGTGGCGAATAGCAAAGCTTTGACCAGTTCCTCTCGGGATAAAGCACGCCGGTGAGCTTGCACGGTTGCCATGAGCACTTTCCGGCGGAACTTCCTCTTCAGCGCCCTCAAGCCGCTGCTGCAGGCACGCAGTGCCTCGAGGTGGACGGAATTCTGGATCTCAGGGCGGGTGGTCCGCATCGTCCGGGAACGATCTCCAGCGGGTTAACGAGGACATGCATGGCGGCCGGGGGATTTGTTTTTTGTTTTTTTTTGGTTTGAGCTTGGGATTTGGGGTTTTTCGGATAGGGGAGGAGGAACCGAGGAAGAGGAAGGAACAGCCGCGTGCTTGGCGCGTGGCGGTGTGCTTGAATTTCGAATTTTTGTGAAATGTTTCATTTCCCCGCTACAATTCGGGGCGCCAATGCGCCCCGCCGGGCAGCTTCAAGTAAATTTGGGGTGCCACACTATGGGCCCTAGTTTCAGTGAGACATGTAATGACTAGTCACATCGGTAAGTTCACTGTGTAATAAAATATGTTACCCCTCCCTTTATGTAGCACCCCTTCTCTCCCGATCGAGTGCCGATTGCCGACGGATGCAAGCCGCTAGCTCGATCCCCTCCTTTCGCCTCCACCGTCCAGGCATCCAGCTTGGAGGGGCAAGCTGCATCTAGCCCGGGCGGATTAGGTAGGACTATGTTCTCTCCTTTCTCGAGATTGGTTCTTTTTTCCTCTCCTCGATATCTTGCGCATCTCTTTCCTATTCTGGGCGAAGGGGTGTCTTTCTGGTCACCCTCGAGCTGGGAGTGATTGATGGGGGTGGGGGCGGGGGCTACCTTTGCTTGGGTTGGGGTGTTCTTCCTTTATTTGTCGACATTTGCAACCTTTGTAGTTTCTGCTGATCCTCACTGTATCTTTTGTCAGCTTGTACAGGAAAGGTAAGACCTCGGCGGTGGGGGCAATGGAGCGTAAGGCCACCACGCATGTGGGAAGTTGGCTGAGCCTGAGCTGCGTCCCCAGCCCGCGAAGCAGGTACTCCGTTTGCTTATCCACTCTTTACCTTTTAAGTGTCTCTCTGGTCTCTGCATCCTCAATCTGTTCCTGTTCTGGAATATGCTTAAAGTAGCACATGTCTTCAGCTGTTTGTGCGTAAAGCCTCTGTGACACCATGCTCTATATTCTCTGTATCAGGTTGGTACCTCCAGGTTCCGTGCTGAGGCTATGGGGAACGAGAATAGCGCCCACCTGCTGCAGGAGCATGGCCCGATCTGCGCACAAGAAGCGAAATGCCAGCCGAGCTGGACAGGGACCGCCGGGGTAATTTTTTTAACCAACTTACCATGATGTAGTCTGAATCTGATACCTCAGATCCAAATTAATTGACTCAACTATCTGTAGATACGGATGTATCTAGATGTGTTTTAGCTCTAGATACTACTGCCTCCATCCCAAAGCTTTGGGCTTATATTATTTTTAGAAAGTCAAACTATACCATGTTTGACTAAGCTTTTACCAAAAATCAGTAACATGCAAAATACAAAATTAATATCATTAAATAGATAATAAAATATATTTTCCTACGGTATCTACACAGTATTATATTTGTTGATAGAATGTTCTAAAATTTTGGTCAAACTTTGCTTGTTTTGATTTCTCAAAAATAAATAAGGCTTAAGCTTTTGGATGGTGGTAGTACATTCATATCTAGACAAAGCTGAGTTAACTAGTTTTTTTGTCTGTCCATAGCTAGTGTTCACGCTGCAAAAGGCTAAGAGCATCCACTATATGCATCGGTCTATCTCATACAGTAATTCAATATCACTGCTGAGGTCTGCCTTTTGTTTTGCTATTCATATGCAGACTGAAACTTTAGGGCCTTTACTCAAAAGGAAGATCAAAACTGCGGCTGATCAGGCTGCCAGTATGTTGATGCCGCCCCATCTTCTAAATGCCTCTACAAGCACAAGGCCACGCACCAGCTGGGTGGTGATCTTTTAATGAATATGGTATATTTTCTTAATCCACAAAACATGCCTTGATTTTTCTCTGTTTATTGTCGGTTTTTTCTATGCTTGCCAAAAGTTTACAACAACAACAACAACAACCAAGCCTTTCAGTCCCAAACAAGTTGGGGTAGGCTAGAGTTGAAACCCATAAGATCTCAAAGCCAAAAGTTTAGAAACACCAAATTCGTTTGCTTACAATCATCATACAGTAATGTTCATCTACTCCAGTTCCCCTAACCCAACATAAAATGATGTTAATTTCGATTTTTAGATTAAAAGAGCACCATTAGGCGCTGTTAATTACGACTTTGAGATTAAAATGTCATTTGCAATTGTTAATTACAATTTTGAGACAATTGGTTAGTTTAACCTCGATCTCTTCTGCTCTCCATTTTTCCCAACCGAACAAAAATGTAACCATTCCATTCCTCTGAAATGGAACCATTCCATTCCATTCCACGCTGTTTGAACCGAACACACCCTTGCATTGTTGTGAACTGTTGTCCATACACGGCCATACCCTTCCACTTACATCTAGCACTATATGCATCGGTCTGTCTCAGAGTCATTCAATATCACTGCTGAGATCTGTTCCCATTCTTATGCAGCTGAAACTGCTGCGCCTTTACTCAAGTGGATGCAAAATGGGGCTAATGAGGCTGCTGTGAGGACGATGGTGCCGGCACCATCTTCCGAAAACCTCTACAAGCACGAGGCCATGGGCCACTGGGTGGTGACCTTTTAATGAATCTGGTATATTTTCTTAATCCACATACATGATTTCATTATTATCTGTTTAATTACTGTTGGCTTTGTCTAATGCTTACCAAAAGTTCAGAAACACTGCGTTTGCTTACAATCATCATACACTAATTTTTCACTTTTCAGTCTGTCTCATCCAGTATATAAACTGTTGATTTCCATTGGCTTCTTTTGTAATCATTTGCATTGTTGTCAACTGTTCTCTATGCACAACCCTATTCTTCCACTTACACCCCGCACTATTTGCATCAGTCTATCTCATAGATTTATTAAATATCAATGATGAGTTCTGTTGCTATTCATATGCAGGATGAAACTTCTGTTCCTCTACTCAAATGGATAAAAAATGATCCTGATGAGGCTGCTGTGAAGACGATGGTGCTGCCACCATCTTCTGAAAACCTCCTCAAGCACAAGGCCACGGGCCAGCTGGGTGGTACCCTTTTCAGTAAGCAGGTATATTTTCTTAATCCTCATACATGATTTGATTTTTGTCTGTTTATTGCCGGCTTTGTCTAATGCTTACCAATAGTTCAGAACACACACACCTATTCTTCCACTTACATCCAGCACTATATGCATCAGTGTCTCATAGATTCATTTTATATATCACTGCTGATGTCTGTTGCTCTTCAATTTTTATATGCAGACTGAAACTGCTAAGCCTTCATTGGTCAAAAGGATTGCAACTGCTGCTGATGAGGCATCTGCAGAGGCTGCCACCAAGTTACTGTCAGCCCCACCTTCCGGATGCTTATATAAGCTCAAGTCCAAGGATCAGCCGGGCCGTAACCATCCAAGGGTTCGGGTATATTTTCTTAAGCCACATATACATGCCATGATTTATGTCTGATATTATCACCGGCTCTGTCTAATGCTTTTTGGAATTCGGAAACACCAAATTAGCATGCTTATATTCATCATACACTAATTTTTCACTTTCAGTTTGTAACATAGTGTTATGCACTTGCTTGTCAACATTTGCATTGCTCTGAACTATGCACTTTACACAACCTAATTCTTCCACTTACGTTCAGCGCTACGCACCAGTAGTACCTCCCATGTTTCCTTCACCATCCCGATGCCGAGCTTGCGGGAATATGGCGGGCCCATGTACATACCCCGCATATAACACCTCCTATGGCTCTATCTACCTTTCTAGTAGCTCCTTCACAGAGTTACAGGTATGTATTCTCAGTGGTTTAGCATGAATTGGCATATAGTAAAGTCTTGTTTTTAGTCTTCCTGCTTCTTACATTTGTATCAATTTTCACATGCAGACTGTACCTTGTGAACTTCGTCCAATGATTAACCAGATGTGTCCGCATGAAGGATCTTTCACTATGCATGGCAATGACAAATTGATGAACACCTACACGGTCTATGAGGTGTATGTCTACAAGACGCAGGCCATCACATATTTGTATGGACATGATTGGAGAAAGTTTGCTTTTGACTACGGTCTGAAGAAGGGCGACGAGCTGAGGATCAGAAACTCAAACGGGCAGATATACGTAACTGCTTACAGAGTTGGAGACACTTCCAAATATATAATATGTAACTTTTTTCTACTCATATCTTTTGATAACTGCATTCTGAGCAGTTGTTCTAAACCATTCCCTCTGTTCTAGCTTGCTGGGTTTAACATGATCAAAGCTGCAGATCCCCGACGGAACAGAGCGGATGTCACAAAGGGCAACCACACCAGACCGCACCGGCTTCCCACTCTGCATCAGCACCGGTTCCTGTACAGTCCGTTTACGCATCTACCCAGCAGTCCCCTACATCAGCATTGGTTCTGTAGAGGCCCCATATACTACACATGCCCAGCAGCTCTGCATCAGACGGTTCCTCTAGCCGCACCGTTACGCAGTAGCTCTCCTGCATCGCACCGGTTCCTCTAGAGGCACCGTTTACCGCACCGCCGAGTCTCCTGCATCGCACCGATCGTGTACCAGCCCCAGCTCATGCACCCGCCCCACCGGATCACCGAGGTCTCGCTCATTGTCAGCCACCCGTGTGGTGACCAGGACGCATCTGAAGGCTATGTTCGTGAGTATATGACAGCATAACTGCTCTTATCTTGATGTCTTCTCTGCTCAAAGTCTCACATGGTTCAGTGCATTGGTGCCATTGACTAATTTTTGGTGGTATCTCTTGCTTTGAATCAGAAATTGCCTAAAAGTATCTCCAAGGATCTCAATGCTGGCCGAAGGGGCAAGATATCCCTCGTCATGGAGAGTGAAGGTCTCACCGTGGAGGGACGGTACTCTGTCAGTCCCACAGATGGCCGCTTGGCTTCCAGGTGGAAAAAGTTCATTGACGGTGCCAAACTTCGCATTGGATCAAAGTTGAAGGTCAAGATCTTTCGATGCCGCTGTGACATGCTGGTCATAAAGTTCGCGGTTGTCTAGTTCTGTTGTCCCATGAGCCCTTAGCAAATGCATTTGTAGTTATACTTATATAAGGTTATCTTATCTGAACTGCTAATTAATTGTATGGGTGGTAAAACTCTGGCAAGCTTTTGCTCTTAGCAAGTATGTATGTATGATCGCTATTATGATAACTAATGTTTGTGTTCATCTTAATTTGCATTTCCCTTTTAGAAAAAACTTAATTTCTATTTTGGCTGACCTGTTAGAGAACTATCAGATTGAACCCACAACATGATTCATATAGATTCATTACACCGAGCCACATGTCTTGACCTTGCGATACACTACTTCCATTAATTAGTGCAAGAAGGCTTACCTGAGCTGCCTGAACCATGGCAGATTCGAATCCACCTTATCTATCTAGAAATACAACCTTTGCGAAAGAGGATTTGCAGTATGGGGAGGTGACATTGGGGACCCATGAGCCAAAGCGTCGTCAACGTTTTAAAGGTGGGGAGATCGAAAGAAAAAATAAGCCAAAAATCAGTTGGTAAACAAATTCAAGAAAAGAAACATTTACCTTTCGAGAGGATGACATGCGGGACCCATGAGGCAGCAGCATCCTCAACTATTTCAAGGCGGGGGATCAAAATAAAAAAGGAAATAGCCAGAAATTAATTAGGGTCAAAAATAAATCCATCAAAGGAAACTTTTATTGTTCATAGAGGATGACATGTGGGACCGACTTGCCAGCTGCGTCGTCATCGTTTCAAAGGGGGCAGGGGATCAAAAGAAAAAGACAAATAGCCAGAAATTAGGGAAAAAAATAAATCCAACAAAGAAAACTTTTATTGTTCATAGAGGATGACATGCGGGACCCATGAGCCAGCAGCTTCCTCAACGTTTCAAAGTCGGCATGAGATTGAAAGAAAAAGTCAAGTGACATAATATCGGGAGCCAAAATAATCCAAGAAAAGAAACTTTATTGTACATAGAGGATGACATGCGGGTCCCATTTTGTAGCAGCGGTCTCAACGCTTCCAAGGCGGCACAGACCGAAAGAAAAATGAAGTAGCAAATCGGGTGTGAAAAAATCCAAGAAAAGAAAGATTTCGATTGGGCTGTATCTGGACATCTGGGCCTTCGAACTATACTGGGCTTTTGACTCGTACAATTTCAGCCCACTCCAAAACAGGAAAGGTCGGATTTTTCTCAAAAAAAAAAACAGGAAAGTCCTATGCTTCGCAAAAACAAAAAACAAGGAGATTCAACATATAAGTTTGTTTATGTAGATATAAAGATTTAATTTATCCGTTTGCAATAGCTCAGAGCGAAATACAACGTTTATTGTCTGCAAAATAAAATATCACATGTTTCTTGTACGGGAGGCTGACATCGGGGACCCATGAGCCAGCAATGAGTCAACGTTTCAAAGGCGGCAGGGGATCGAAAAAAAAAAGCCAAAAATCAGTTGGTAAAAAAATACAAGAAAAGAAAACATTTATCGTTCAGAGGATGACATGCGGGACCCATGAGGCAGCAGCATCCTCAACGTTTCAAAGTCGGCATGAGATCGAAAGAAAAAGGCAAGTGACATAATATCAGGAGGCAAAAATAAACTAAGAAAAGAAACTTTATTGTACATAGAGGATGACATGCGGGTCCCATTTTGTAGCAATGGTCTCAACGTTTCCAAGGCGGCACAGACCAAAAGAAAAATGAGGCAGCATTCTCAACAATTCCAAGGCGGCAGGGGATCAAAAGAAAAATAAAGGAAATAGCCGAAATTAATTAGGGGTCAAAAATAAATCCACCAAAGGAAACTTTTATTGTTCATAGAGGATGACATGGGACCGACCTGCCAACAGCGTCCTCATCGTTTCAACGGGGGCAGGATCAAAAGAAAAAGGCAAATAGCCAGAAATTAGGGTAAAAAATAACTCCAAGAAAGGAAACTTTTATTGTTCGTAGAGGATGACATGGGACCCATGAGCCAGCAGCTTACTCAACGTTTCAAAGCGGCATGAGATCGAAAGAAAAAGGCAAGTGACCAAATATCAGAGCCAAAAATAATCCAAGATTTATTGTACATAGAGGATGACATGTGGGTCCCATTTTGCCAGCGGTCTCAATGTTTGTAATGCGGCTTGAGATCAAAAGAAAAAGAAAGTAGCTAGTAATTAGGGGTGAAAAAAATCCAAGAAAAGAAAGTTGATGGACATAGAGGATGACATGCGGGTCCCTTGAACCAACAGCTTACTCAACGTTTCAAAGGGGGCAGGGGATCAAAAGAAAAAGGCAAGCCAAAAATCAGAGGGTGAAAAAATCCAACAAAGGAAACTTTTATAGCACAGAGGATGACATGCGGGTCCCATGAGCCAGCAGGTACCTCAACGTTTCAAACGTGGCATGAGATCGAAAGAAAAGTCAAGTTACCAAATATGAGGTGCCAAAAAAACTCCAAGAAAAGAAAGTTGATTGCTCATAGAGGATGACATGCGGGTCCCATTTAGCTGCAGCGGTCTCACCGTTTGAGAGGCGGCAGGATCGAAAGAAAAGTCAAGTGACCAAATATGAGGTGCCAAAAATAATCCAAAAATGAAAGTTTTATAGTACATAGAGGATGACATGCGGGTCCCATTTAGCAGCAGGGTATCACTGTTTGAGAGGCAGCAGGGATCGAAAGAAAAAGTCAAGTTACCAAATATGAGGTGCCAAAAAAATCCAAGAAAAGAAAGTTTTATAGTACATAGAGGATGACATGCGGGTCCCATTTAGCAGCAGCGGTATCACCGTTTGAGAGGCAGCAGGGGATCGAAAGAAAAAGTCAAGTGACCAAATATGAGGTGCCAAAAAAATCCAAGAAAAGAAAGTTTTATAGTACATAGAGGATGACATGCGGGTCCCATTTAGCAGCAGCGGTATCACTTTGAGAGGCAGCAAGTGATCGAAAGAAAAGTCAAGTGACCAAATATGAGGTGCCAAAAAAATCCAAGAAAAGAAAGTTTTATAGTACATAGAGGATGACATGCGGGTCCCATTTAGCAGCAGCGGTATCACCGTTTGAGAGGCGGCAGGGGATCGAAAGAAAAAGGTAAGTGACCAAATATGAGGTGCCAAAAATAATTCAAGAAAAGAAAGTTTTATAGTACATAGAGGATGACATGCGGGTCCCAGTTAGCAGTATCACCGTTTGAGAGGCGGCAGGGATCGAAAGAAAAAGGCAAGTGACCAAATTTGAGGTGCCAAAAAAACTCCAAGAAAAGAAAGTTGATTGCACATAGAGGATGACATGCGGGTCCCATTTAGCAGCAGCGGTCTCAACGTTTCCAAGGCGGCAAGGGATCAAAAGAAAAGGAAGTAGCCAGAAAAGGGGTAAAAAAATCCAAGAATAGAAAGAATTTTGGTTCATAGAGGATGACATGCGGGACCCATGATCCTGCATCGTAAACGGCTCGATCGGAGAACGTTGAACGAGATGGCGCGATCTAAAAAAAACAATGCCAGAGAGGCTGCCATCTGGGCCCTACATCCCCTGGTGCGGATTTGCGTTGACGCCGGCGAACCCGAGATTTCGAGATGCACCACGTCCCGGGCCACCATACGCGACGTTTTGGCCGCTCGGGCTAGGTGGCCTCAAAAACGAGAAAAAAAAAGTTTTGACATGCACCACGGAGGGACCAAAATCGTCGGCCATGGTACACCAGCAACCACGGCGCGACTTCAACTTCGTCGGCCATGGCAACTTTTCTTGTAGTGTTTGGAGGCTCACAATAGAATTACAGAGTTTATAAGACTTTGAATAATACGTGGATAGTGATTGGATGTTTATAATAGTACTTTACGCAAAACAGAACTCATGTTTGTACTGTTGAAACTTAGTAATATATATTTATTGTGATTAACAACGGGCCAAACATATTTTGCAATGGCATGCTATTGTTAACACATTTTGGAGATATATTCAATATGGAGAGGGAACATATGCGAAGCAGAGAGCAAAGGTTTCCATGTGCATGAGACACTGGTACAGGCACTGTTAGTGACATAATTGTATTGAGTATTTGTACAGCATACAATGTCATCTACAGAATTATGTGGCGTTCAAAACTTCAAATCATGTACAGACATGAGATGGAGGAGTTGCAACCACACAAAAAAGATGTGAATGTGCCTTTATACTATTCCCTCGCGTTTGAAGAAAAACATAAATAAAACAATTTTAAATAGCCACATATATGAGATACTGTTTCTACAGTTCAAATCTCTGTTGTGATGGAAATCGTAACTGTTTCAGTTTACTTTGAACAGTGCGGGGCTATAGGGAATCTCTGAATGTCACTGGAGTCTAGTGCATTTCCTGCCTTTCATATTTAATTGAAGGAAATAAAATAGCTATATATCTCACAATTTTGGTAGTTCTAACTTACCCACTTCTTTTCCATAAATTCAAATCGCCCCAAATTACACATTACTGACCATATAATTAAGACTGTCATATAGGAAATATGTGTTCCCTTCGGCACAAATTAAGTAGCGCACTCATATACTATGTATAGTACAAGTGTTTTCTGAGTTGCGTCAATTAATTTAGTCTGGAGGGAGTACTCTTGTTTTACCTTAAATACTTTTTTATTTAGTCAAAATATGTTATATATGGAACAACATGGGACGAGCATGGTTGCGTGCTGAAGAAAATTTAATATATGCACTGTAAATTAATAATTATTTGAAAGCACAGCAAGTTTATCAAGTGTGGTCCGTACTCTGTTGACACACAAACCCGAGTGATATACCCGCTCTCATATTGAAGTTCTATTACATATGCCGCAATACTAGAATACATGGTCACAATGTTCAGAGCAGCACAAGTGTGGCAGCTTGTTTTGTTCAGATAGCAGCAAGCTTTAACAGGTTCGGTTTGTTGAAAATTTCAGGCAAAAACGATTCATCGTTGTAGTAGATATTTTGACCGGGCTTTAACCCCTTCTCATTAAACGTCGGAAATAAAAAGAGCTTTCTGCGACAGGAAACCAACGGAAAACGAGAGAAAATGCAGGTTGGAGCTCATAGAACCAGAACGTATTAGCACTACAGAGTACCTAGCAAAAGAAAGCAACATACATAATACAGTTCCAGGCTCAAACCCACGAGTAAACGGTACAAAGCCAACCAAATACTAGACACTTTAAAGTGCAGCCATCAAATTCCGGTTCATTGTAATATATATACGTGTAGCTTTATATTCAAAGTCCGTCTGCTCCATTAAAATTTTACAGATTTCATAAATTCCCCATCATACATAAGGAAATTTGAAGTAAACTGAACTACTGAACTCTATTCACAATGCATGCTTGATTGAAACCTGGTTAACTTCAGCTCGAATTTAAAACCTCCATGGGACTTTTCTCAAAGCTTGATTGAAACCGTACATGTGGCAGCTGCCACTTGGCAGCCGGCGGTTTTAATTAACAGTTCTCGGTCTCCCCGAAAAAAAAATGAAATAAACCTCAACAGTCAACACAAACATGCCTACATCTCAAAAAAAAAAAAATACACAGACATAAACATGCCTATACGCTATAGCTAGTCAAGGAATAAGCCAGCTGGTACTAATAGGAGATCAATCATACAGTGAAAGTAAGCAAAACAGCTCTCACGTTTCACGGACCACACCCATGAATAATACTCCATGAACTTTGTTTTTGTGAAGTATGCTCCATGAACTATCGGCCGATCATATGTACAAGTACAACTGATCACTTGATTGAGTGCAAGAAAACTGATCTGGCGGATCTTGAGATTGACGAAGTGATCACATTCTTCTTATTGTCGACAGGGACATCGCCTCTTACTGAAAGAATATTTCGCCTTCTATGAGACACCAAAATGTGAAACCTAGGATTTAAAACTCTGTTGGGCTGGGGTTGCTACTGCCCTCCCAAGTATTAACCATCCAATTATAGGTTGAACTCAATTAAATCACATGTTTAGTCAGGATTTTGTTGCCGAACATGACATACTATTTACTGCACATGACTGTTGATCAACTATGGTATAAAAAACAATAGGCCGATGTGCAATGCCTTACATTCATCCGTCCAAAACGACTAATCATATAGTATTTACACCATATATACCAGCTGTCATGGTCATACCCTTCGGGTACCCATTATTAGTATTACCTGACTCGGCTCAATATGGAGAAAGCCCAAGAAGGCAACCCGAAGTAGTCGACTAGGACTCTTGTAAAATCCTAGGCTGGTTGCATATATAAAGCTAGCCATGGCACCCAATAGAGGAAGGACAATAGATAGACAACATAGCTCCGCTTACGGCGGCACCCTGTAAACATGCATATGATCGTATACTAGATTGCTAGCAGCACGTAGGGATCCTCCACCGAGGGGACCCGAAGCTGGGTACATCGTATGCCTAATCTCGCTCCCGGAATCTCCATCGTCGCTCTCTCTCTCGAAACCCAAGTCTACAATCCGTAGGCACTGGAGAGGTGATCCCTCGTTACCAGCGGCTCTACCGCACCATGGGTGCCACAAATTTACCTATATGTGATTTTAATCTACTTTTCTTGATATAAGATAGTATTAGACTGAAGATTACTTTTGGTAAATTCAGAAGGTATCGACCCATCTGTTTGAATTATTAGCTAGGGGACCCCTTAAGTTATCTCTGTTGTAAATGGTTTGTAATTTTTAGTTTTTGACAAACTTTGAACATGCTGCATAGAATATGGGACACCGAGAATTAGAGGGTCCACTAAGTCTCGACCCACCAACTTTCAAAGTCTGTCGATTCAGAGAAGTGAACTCTAGTATGATGAAAAGTGCAACTTGCACCTTTTTATGTAGTTGCGGTTTATATCTGTCGCTAAACTTTTTTGAGAACTATATCGCACGCACGTGAAATTTTAGTCTTGCCGCGCGACGTGATCTGAGCCACACGATCTTAATTAGATGGGTAATTGGATGGCAATTTCTGATTTTTCCAGAAAGAAAAGGCAAAGTTGTTGGACCCACCACTACTTTTCCATGGCAACTCTTGTGGGCCATCAGGACGTGCTATGCAGGTCCAACTTTTTTTTTACTTCTCCATAACGGTTAAGGCAAAATAAAATCTCAGTCGATTGAGATTTAGCAAAACCTATTAAATTGTGTGAGTGTAAAGCATGGGCCTGCCTGTAAAATCCTAAACCCATCATGATCGACGTTTTGTGCATTTCCTGTGACTCGATTATCTAAAAAAATCAGATCGACATGTCACCTTGAAGGAAATACAAGTGCAATCTCTGTGGCCATTCATTCGATTCCACGCTTAGATTCGCCTTGTCGAACACCACGCGCTCTCCTGCCTATCGTCCAAAGCATGCTACAGTCACCAAAAGCTGCATAAAGGAGACATGCATGTAAAAACACGGGCAACTGCTGAATCGCCATGCTGCGCGCATAGCGTTCAGCACTGCATCATACTACTATATCATGCATCCAGGAGCAATGAATCTCTCTACATGCATTGACAATTAAGATGAACATTGACTACTTTTTGAGAAACCATGAGCATTTGACTACTGGTTTGAACACATTAGCAACAGTCGTTGTTGCACTTGTCAATCATGCGACAAGATCGAAGAATCCACATCAAATACCATGAAATTCTTGGCCATGCATGCATACTCGATCATATGTCGATCCTTTCAATTCCTAGAGATACAGTGCTACATCATCATATGCGTCGATTGGATCTCAAACCACAAATTTAAGTCGACAGCACACATCGATCGAGCTTGAGGAAGACGATGGAGATATCTGCGACAGGAAGGACGAGCTAGACTGATACGGCCGGAGCTGTTGATGACAATCACGGGAAGCCATTGGGGAAGTACAAGGTGGAGGGGCTCGCGCGGCCGTTGTTGTTTCCTTTATTCCTAGCCTCGCCAGCCACCGGCGGCGCTGCCATCTCCTGGCCCTGGTACATGAGCGTGGAGTTCATGGTGAGGCTCACCAGGCTGTCGTCGGCGTCAGCACGAGCGAAATTCCCGCCGTCGCTTCCACCAGCACCGCCGCCATCGCCACCCCCGCCGTCGTCGCGCGTTGTTACCATGACCGCTGACTGCACGAGCTCAAGGCACAGCCTGAGCTTGTTGGGCTCAATGTGGGTGAGCCCCGGCACGGCGCCCTTGAAGAGGAACTCGGAGGTGAGTCCCCGGAGAACGTCCAGCGGGGTGACGCCGTCGAGCGTCCTGGCATTGGGGTCAGCATGGTGGTCGAGGAGCACAGACACCATGTCGGGCGACACCATCTCCGCTGCCAGGTGGAGTGGGGTCTTCCCCGTCGGGCCGGCGCGGGAGTTGACGTCGGCGGCGCCCAGCTCGAGGAGCGCCTTGACGACGTCGCGGTTGCAGTTCTGCACGGCGTAGTGCACGGCCAGCGCGTCGTCGAGGTCGAGCCCTTCGCCCATGACCATGAGCTTGACGAGCTCGATGTCGGCGGCGTCGAGGGCACGGCGCATGCGCCGGATCTTGTGGTCGCGGTCGGCGGCGGAGGACGGGGCGTTGTTGATGGGCAGGTAGTGGTGGGTGAGGAAGGGCGAGCGCGGCGCGGAGGCGCCCCCTCCGGAGTTGAGCGGCGACTTGGCGCGGATCTCCTCGATCTTGGCGACGACGTCGATGGGGAGGTGCTTGGCCAGGAGGTCGGCGGAGAGGCCAGAGCGCGCGACGAGGTGGGAGCAGGTGGCCCAGAGCTCCTGCATCTCGAACTTGCGAGACGCCATGAGGACCTTCATCACGTCGTCCACGGACGCCTCCTTCACCATGCTCTCCAATTGCTTCTGCATCAAACCAATCCTCCCAACCGATGAGATTCATTAATCCAGAGCAAAACAAACAAAATTGTCATCAAGAAATGCACTGTTTAATCGGAATTATGCAGCACAGTAGCAATGCATGCATCATAACAGCAAAAAGATGTACTTGCACAAACAATGGCATGACATGCTGTACACCGGCCGGCGCAATTGTTGGAAATGATGCTGCTGCTGCGTGCGTACACTCTACTGGATCGATGTCCAAGAAGAAACCCTAGCGCAACGCAAGCGCGAGCAGTGAGTGGGTGGAGACGGATGTGATGTGAGGGAAGGGACAGACACAAACGAGGGCGTGAAAAGACCCTTCCTAGTAAAGATGAGTCAGAGGGAGGAGCTCCATGACAAGTGACGCATGACAGTAGCAGCAGACCAGCACCAGCACCAGCAGAGATGAAAAAAGCAAACGAGACTGTGAGAGACTAGAGACGACTGCGTCCTATCACTCGTCCGGTACACAGCGCCGAGCGCGAGGGGAAAAAATGTTAGAAAATGGGCAGGAGGACGACTGACGAGGGATGTGAGTGCACTGGAATCTGCAGCGCGCGGCAGCTGCCTGCAGCTCTGCCGATGCAGTGAGTGAGTGAATCAATCGATCGGAAAGGCAAAGGGGGGCAACCTAGTAGGGATCTAGTCAGGGAGAGCTGATCCGGCCTGGAGCAGCATCGGCGCAGACGCCCATGGATTCCCCTTGATTCTTCTGACTAGCTGCTGCTAGCTTGCATGCTGCCATGCTAATGTCACACAGAAAGAAGTTCCTCCAATCATGGCAGGCCTAACGACCATCAACCTTAATGGCGTCGACGACTGGAGATCGAGTTAGCATATGCTTGCAGATCCCAAGAAAAAAGAAGGGGGGTGCATATGGATGGATGCAACTTGGAAGCAGTATGGTTTTCTGTTCCCCCACCTGGACCAGCAGGGCGAGCTGCTCGACGCCGAAGGAGCGCGCGGCGGCGAGGGTGTCGAGGGCCAGGTCGACGGCGGCGCCGCAGCGGGTGTGCCAGCATCCTCTAGCACCGCAGCCTGGGAGCGGCCCGCTCTTGGGCGCCGCCACAGAAGCTTGGCCGCTGTAAAGGAACTGCAGCACCAGCACCAGAACCTCGTAGCGGATGGAGCTGACGGGGATGACGAGCTCCGGCGCAGCCGGGGCGCCCCCGCTGCCGCCACCGCCGCCACGTGAGCCTCCGCCTCCACCTCCCGCTCCTGCCGAGGTGGGCCAGTTGAGCGGCGGCGGTGGCGGCTGGTGGCTGGGGTCGAGGCCGCAGAAGAGCTTCCTGAAGAAGAGGCTCCTGGCTGCGAGCACGCAGCGGTGCGCGTGCACGAGGCGGCCCTCGACGCTGAAGGCCACGTCGCTGAAGGCCTGGCCGTTGATGAGCAGGTTGAGGTAGTCGAGCGACAGCGACTTGAGCGAGTCCTCGGAGCTCATGATCTCATGTAGCGCTAGTGCTAAATTGAAAAAGATCCCGGCTTTCGCACGGGATTTGGAAGGATTTGGATGTGTGAGGGAAGGGGAAAGCAGCAGCAGCCGGAGGGAGCTCGGGACGACTGTGGGGAAGGGGAGGAGAGGAGGAAGACGGAAAGGTTAGGGGAGCGGCTGGCTAGCTATCAATCCCCTTTGCTCTACAGCGACACTGCAGCTCCGCTCTTCTGTGGCTCCCCTCCCTCCCTCCGTCGAGCTGAGAGCGATGTGCACTGTTTGATTTCTCGCGCTACAGTGTCGTGGGTGGTGTGGTGTACAGTCGCCCGCACTGTGTGCTCGCTGATGGGTGGGGGCCGCGCCGGCTGCACGGGACGCGAGGTCCCACATGCCAGTGGCGGTACTAGCTCCGGCGCTTCGTGTAGCTGCTGTGTATGTGTGTCTGGGTAGTGTGGTACCGGATGACTGTGGCGCACGTTAGGTTTTCGTGTGTATGGTAAAAGTGAGGCGGGTGAAAAAAGTCGAGTTTCTGATTGGTAGGTTCGTTGGCCATCCATAGATCTCGATCAAATGGACATATATCCGCAAATAGGAGAAGAAAATAATAACTTTTATGCACGTTGGCTTTTTTATTTTTAATGCAATTATAGAAAGTCTAAATCTAAGAGAAGTAACTTTCGTGGGTAGACAATTGACATGGGCCAATCGTCTAATGGTTCCAACTTTATGATAGTTGGACAGAGTTGTTGCTAGTGTTGATTGGGAATAAAAAGTCCCGCTAGTTAGTGTTCGAGCTCTTACTCGGTCTGGTTTCCATCATACACCTATTTTTCTTGATTCCGGTGTACAAGCGCACCTTGAAAATAAGGCACATTTTCTGTTGAATTATTATGGTTGAGGCAAGAAGGCTTTGTTGATATGAAAAGATAATGGGAGGCAGTTTTAATTGGTTATTCACCAATGGTGATTTGATAGAACAAGATCCGTCATCTCCGAAATTTTCTTAAAAGGTGGGCTAGAAACCAAAGTAGGGTCTGTAAGAAGGAATATGAGCGCCTTCTTCATATAATTGAGTGTTTAGATACAAAAGTTGATGGGCTCTCATCCGAGTTCTATCAAGTTTGTCTATGCTCTGCTATCAGAGAGCAAAGAGAGTTGCGCTCCCCTCTGGCCCCGCCCTCTCCTCCGCTCCCCTTCCTCTCCGTCGCCGCCCCTCCGGCGCCGGCGGCGGCAGGGCCCCTCTCTCCCCCTCGTGCGGTGGCAGCAGCACGGGCTGGCACGGCTGGTGAGGGCGCCGTGCTGGACGTGGGGCGCGGTGGCGCGGTTCCTGCAATGGCGTGGCGCCTGCGTGGCCTAGGCGTGCTCGCGGCGGCTGCTCCCGGGAGTGGTCGGAGTCGGGCGGCGTGAGCTTTGTGCGCGGCGGCCTGGTGGTGCGCGGGGACGCCGGGTTCAGGCCCAGCTCGGCAAGGCGCGGTGGGCGACGATGCGCGTCCGGCCGGCCATGGAGGAGACCTGCATGTGGTGGGTTGTGCGGATCCAGATCGGGTCTGGCCGCCTCGATTCGGGACGGGCAGGGGCCCGAGCCCTTCGAGCCCATCCATCTCTGCCAATATCTGCGTGCTCCGGCCGCCTTGGGGGCGGTTTGGTGGTCGATCTGGCAGGGGGTGCTCCTTCCAGTGGGTCGGAGGCGGTGCTTTGGCGGCCCGGAGTCCTTGGTCGGCGTCTGCTGTCCTCGCAATGGTGTCTCCCGTGCTTAGCAGTTTGCAGTGCACAGAGTTGGGTGCCGGGGCGGCGGCCCTGGTCGGTGGGAGCCATTTTGGTTGGTGGGAGTGCCAGTGGCTCAGGAGCTGGCCGGAAACCATGGTCGCGGGGGCGACGTGGTGGCCGGCGAGCAGCGTGCGATGGCAGTGGATCGACCGCTCCATCGGTCGGTGTCCTGACTCCTGTGTAGAAGGCGGGAAGAGTTCGCCGAGGGGAAACCCTTGCCCGCCCGGGCCACGATGGCGACGTCCACGGACGCCGTTCCCTTCTTGAAGGCGTTGTTGAGGCTTCTTCCTGTCCTTCTACATGCTCCGGGTGGAAGCCCAAGATGCTCGGATCGGGCGGTGGCGGCGCTCTCGTGTCGTGATCTTCTGGAAGACACCGCCTTGGAGTTCACAGTGTGTGGCTGTCCGTTGGTGGTGTGGCTGAGGCGCAGTATTTGTCGAGCAAGGTGCTCCGGGTGAAAACCTAAGATCTGCGGATCGGGCGGTGACGGCGCACCCGTGTCGTGTTCTCCTTGAAGACATCGTCTTGGAGTGTACTAGTGTTTCTTCAGATGTCGTTGGCTCTTTGCTTGGCGACCTTCGGCAAGGCTTGCGTCTTGCCATGCTTCCTCGTTGAGTTTCCATAGTGCTGCTTGTTGGGGTTCGATCGGTGGTGGTCGATGCACAGTGGTGGTCACCCACTGGTGGTGCTGCCCACGGTGGGGAATTCTGTTGACGGCGTGCGTGTTCGATGACTCGCTCTAGGGTGAGCTCCGGCCCGACATTGTTGTTGTCCGGTGTCTTCTCCGAATCTTCGTAGGCTTCGTAAGGGTCGTGATCGCCGTTCGAGGTTCCGGTTGTAGCCATGTTGGCAATTTGTGTGGGTGTGTGAGTGTGTGTTGTAAGCTGGGCTCAGCTCTTTGTACCTTGTCGCGGTGGTGGCGTTATTAATTTAACGTCTAAAAAAAGTTTGTCTATGCTCACTAGCTATGAGAGAGGCAAATGAGAAAGTTTTGCAACAATGAAGAGACTAAATGGGCACATCGAGCTAAAGTTAAACATGTCCAAGAAGGAGAAAATAACACTAAATATTTTCATCTAGTTGCTAACGGTAAGAATAGGAGGAAAAAAGATATTCGGACTAGAGCAAGATGAAGAAAGTATGGTAGGTGAGGAAAATCTCAAAGTCTACATCACTAAATATTATTAAAAACTGTTTGGACCTTCGGATAAAAATGATTTCATGCTTATGGAATCACATATACAGGATATCCCGAAGATAAGAAAATGTAATCTTAACTGTTGAATTCACGGAGAAGGAGATTTATGACGCCACTATGCAAATGAAAAACAACAAAGCACCGGGACCAGATGGGTTCCCATCGGAGTTCTATCAAGTTTTTTGGGAGATTATAAAAGAGGACCTTGTGAAAATGTTTGTAATGCTTCAGCAAGGAGAACTACCTCTTTTCCATCTTAAATTTGGAACAATTGTATTTTTTGGATATAATGCCCTAGAGCTAGAGGCAAATAATAAATAGTGTTTATTATTATATATCAAAAGATCATAATAGTTTCGTGACATCCTATAAATGTATCAATCGGAAACATTGATACACTTGTGGTGTTGTAAACACACCAGGTCCCTAGTGAGCATTCGCAAACTAGTTCATTGAGGTCAATCGATCATCGAGGTTTTCCGATCATGGACACGTAGTCATTGACAATGGAGTCATATTATTGAGTGAATGATATGATGGACATTCCCATATATAAGTATTGTAACGTGATTAAAGTCATATAAAGTTCAACGTTACGATATTTATGAAAGCAAAGTAATCTAACCCTTAGACCGTAAGATTATATCTAATCACCGTTGCTGGAGGTTGCTTTGACAGCATCAATCACCACATCGTAGTACGGTAGTCATAAAGGTGTAGTTAGGTAGTCTAGTAAGAGGGGTTGAGACGTATGTGTCAAGAGCGGGATTTGTCCATCCGCGTGACTTAAGATACTATGGGCCCACTCGGTGAGATGACATCCAAGTTGCAACATATTAAAAGGTCATGAGGATGGAATCACACGGGAACGAGTTGAATAGCCTTGTCGGTAACGAGATCGAACTAGGTATCGTGATACCGATGATCAAGTCTCGGACGAATGTCGGTATCGAAGTAACAAAGGGAATGGGATACAATGCAATGGTTCAAACGAGGATCACATCTTCGTAGAATACACTGGGGGTCACTATTGTTCTCCAGAACACCCTCGTGATCATTGATCGGAGAGTGTCTCGATCATGTCTGCGTCATTCTCGAACTGTAGGGAAACACACTTAAGGGTTCAACGAAACTTAAGATTGTTTTGGATGAAAAGGTAACACATGATAAGAGATAAGAGAGAACTGGAAAGGGTTCTGCGAGAATCCGAAGGATGTTCAGAGTGATACAAGAGGTGTCTTGGATCATCGGGAGTTAAATAATATGTATTATATATTAATTAATTGAATTAATATTAAATATATATTTCTATTTAATAATAAAAGACTGCAAACCTAAATGGTCCCCTTTCCGGAAAGGGGAGCCCATTGAGGGAGGTGGCCGGCCACCCCATAGGCCAAGATGGGAGGGTCGGCCGGGCTAGGGTTTGTGGGGGGCGCGTCGGGCCCCTAGTGGACGGCCGCACCAAACCCCCTCCCTTAGTCCCACCTTGCCAAACCTAGCCTCCCACCTCTCCCCCTTCCCCTATATATTGTGGAGGGATTTGGAGGAGAGGAGCACACAAGGAGAATTAGGGTTTAGGAGAAAAAGGAACCCCTTTGGGCACCTCCTCTCTTCTTCCCTTCTCTCTCTCCCTCTCCCTCTCTATCTCTCTCGCACACACACACA
This sequence comes from Lolium multiflorum, assembly GCA_030979885.1. NCBI lineage: Eukaryota > Viridiplantae > Streptophyta > Magnoliopsida > Poales > Poaceae > Lolium > Lolium multiflorum. Next base: position 110,291,800 of record CM061751.1, read on the forward strand.
CTCTCTCTTATCTCTCTCTCGTTCTCTCTCCACTTGTAGCTCCTCGAAGAACTGCACATGGAGAGAGTACTCCAACCGGCGCGTACGCAGGAGCGCTGCCGGGATTCGGATCCAAAAGATCTTCTTCCGCAACCTTAGCTGGATCTGAGGCCGGGGGCATCGTTGAGCACCGTATGTGTGTGAAACTATGAGGTGTTGCACTTGCGTTACTCATGGTGGTACGAGAGGACTTCTACACGACCCCGAGGTCGGCGACCTAGTATAACTACATCAGCCACGTTCTAGCGGAACGTTAACCGCTATCGGTTTACGAGGGTATGTCACCGATATGATCTCCGTTACTGCATTACTCCTAGATAGATCTGGGCAACCGGTTTGCGTTAGTTAGAATTTTTTGTTTTCTGCTACGAATCCTCAACAGTGGTATCCTGAATCTAATACCAATAGAGTTGTCCCTCGGTGTTGCACCATGATAGACTGGCTCATCGATATGAATCACGCCGTGATCACACATGTGTTACACATATTGACGGTCATGTACTGCGGTAGCAAGCCATGTTTCACTACAAACCACCAAGGTTGTTATTGGTGAGCCTAGCATGTACAGACATGGCCTCGAACACTGGACCGAAAGGTTAAGTATGAATCATATAGATGATATTATTGATATAACAATATATACCTTTAGGTTATGCCAACGACTGTGATGATCAAGGTGGTATGACTAGGAAGGATCATGTAATCACTTGAAACATTCTTAGCGATAGTGTTTTCTAGTGCGAGCTCATTAAATAATTTGATTAAACTTTGAACTCACAAAATTATGAACTAATTCTTAAATGTCTTTGCAAATATATTTGTTGATCATATCATACCCCAATTGAAAGGATCGTATGCCGCACCTAGAGGGGGGGTGAATAGGTGCTAACAAATTTTTAGTTCCTTTTCAATTTAGGCTTGACATAAAGGTAAATTCTGTAGATATGCAACTAAGTGAATTTACCTATATGACTAGATCAACGACTAAGCAAGATATAGCTACGCAATATATATAGGGAGATAATAGGATAGAGGTAACCGAGAGTGGAGCACGCGAAGACACGGAGTTGATTCCCGTAGTTCCCTTCCTTTGCAAGAAGGTACGTCTACGTTTGGAGGAGTGTGGTTGCTACGAAAGCCAAACCAATGCCACGAAGGCTTCACTCAGGTCTCCGGTGAGCAACGCCAGGAAGGCCTAGCCCACTTCCACTAAGGGATTTCCTCGAGGCGGAAATCGGGCCTTTACAAGGTTCTTGGGGCACACATCCACAACCAAATTGGAGGCTCCCAAATCTGTAACAACAACAAGAACAAGAACAATATCAACTACAAACAACTAGGGTTTCTCAAAAGAGGAACACTAGCAAATGAGCCCTCAAGCATATGAGGGGGAAATGCAAATCGCTTCGGTGAAGATGTAGATCGGGGTCTTCTCCTTCGAATCTCCAAAGATCAAGAGCTTTGGCTGGGTGGAGGAGGAGATCTTGTGATTCTTGTGTTTCTTGAGGTGGCTCTAATGGTGATGAACTTGTGGAATGATTGAGCAGGTTGGAAGGAGGAAGAAGGGGGGTTTAAATACCCCCTTCCAAAATCCAGCCGTTGGAACTCTTCGAGGGCCGGATTATCCGGTGTAAGTGAGGGCCGGATAATCCCCCCCCTCCCCAGAAAATCCGGCCTTGGGGAAAATCCGGGCAAAATTCCGGCCCCCTATCTAGGGGTTACTGAGCCGCATCGCCAAAAGTCCTTAGCCGATTTTGGGGGGCCGGATATTTTGCAAATATCCGGCCCGGAAAATCCGGCCTGGTGAAACACAGCCTGCATCTTTTTGTCTCGTTTTTTCACACAAAACATCCATATACATGTATATATATATATATATATATATATATATATATATATATATATATATATATATATATATATATATATATATTCTCTGCACCACTTCATCAAACATTAGTGTATCACATATATTGACATCAAACAATCCAAAACATAATGTGAGAGATGTTCTTTCAATCTCCCCCTTTTTGTTGTTTGATGACAATATACGGATTTGCAATAAAAAACACTATAGAGAACAAGCATGTTGGCAAAACATAGAGGCACTCCCCTACATGTGTGCATACAAGTAATTTGCATTTGAATACAAATGCACAACATATAGGTGCGAGGTGCCTCAACACAAGAGATATCCAACATGAGCTCAAACAAGAGACATAGGCATATATATAGATGAGACAAGGTGAAAGAGATCATACCCATATGGAGATATATAATACCGGATATATATAAATACCACACCATATCATAAACCTTGGTCTCAACATATAGAATTCCGAAAACCTTAACATAATGTCTCACAACCACACATAACACATAGTTTTGAACGAACAAACCAAGCCAAATAGTTCAAATAAATGACATAAAAGAGGACACAAGCGATAAAGGAATGGTAAACGCACATGCTTGTGCCCTACCCTAGCAAATCCCGTAGAGAAGGCCTAATAGAACACTTCTCCCCCTTTGGCATCGAGACGCCAAAAAGGGGAAAAGCGCAATGCTACGCGCCCCATGGAGACCACTCGGAGTCCTCTTCGGTGACATACTCATCATCACTGTCAGCAGCTGGAGGAGAGTCGCGAGCGATGCTGGCCCTCTGAATACTCTGCTCAAGATCAGTCCAAGGAACCTGGGAAGAGTGCTACCCACTGTAGGCTGGGTGAACTGGAGGCTGAGGCGGAGGTCCTTGCTCACCACTGAGCCTGTGAAGAATGACCGCCTGAGTATGCTGAATCTCTGAGCGCTGACGGCTGGCCTCATAGTTTTCCTTGTGAATCTCAATGTTCATGCACAGAACATTGCGCTGAAACCAACTAAGCTTCCTCACATGCTTCTGAATCACAGGGGTAGCAACAGGGCGACCGGGTGGAAAGCCACTAGAGCGGGCATCTCCCATAAAGGAGCCAGAAGCAGGTGCAGCACGGGGAACTGGCTTCTTCTTGTAGCCTTTCCTGAAAGTGTGACTTTGTGTAGGGAATCGACCCAAGTCTTCAGTAAGAGCAGCAGTGTTGTTGATTAGAAGCTGAATGTATGGAGCATTAGGCATAGTGGTCCGGGAAACCAAGGCATCATGAATCTCATGAAAGATGTAGTCCATGATATCAAGAGTGAAATCTGACTCCTCATCACCATCCTGAGCACACTCATAGCCAAGATGCGTAAGGTCCACTAGAGGTCCACGGAGAGCATCATTGTTCCCGCCACTTGGAGCAATGGTGGCTCTAAAGAAGCGGAGTAGCTGACTATAGATAGGTAGAAGCCCCTTGGTAGTCCCAATAGCTCCAGACTCGTCATATAGATTATAGAGCACATTCTTGTCAGTCTTCTGAGGGCCATGGAGGCGGCGACCACCTACCTCGAGAAGGCCAAGAATCGAAGCAAACCGGCGCAAAGTTGCCTCACATTGGGTGGAGCTAGTCATCCACAACATAGTGCGCTCTTCATCCTTCTTGAAGGCCAGTGTAGCAAAGAATTGCTTGATCAAATCAGGACTGTTGTCAGACTGAACCGTCATAAGCTCCTGCAAACCCATCCTTCCGGTGACCCATATGGCATCCTCAAAGTGATTGTTCACAGCCAGAAGTTCCACATCAATTGCTTGCATAGGTCTCACTTTCTTCATAGGTTCATATATATCCTTGAATATGTAACTCTGCTCCATGCACCAGAAGCGCTTGTCCTCAATTTCAGCATCCCTCTCAATGTCTTCATACCAGTTCTTCTGTCGGATAGCGGCATAAGAGATATTATCCATAGACTTGTAGTTCTCCCTAGTTGCCTTGCCTTTCCACCTCAGAGTGGCGGACTTACGAGGAGCACCCTGAGCAAACTCATCACTCGACCTTTGAGCCCTAGAGCGCCTCCGAGAACCACTACCTGTGATAGACAAAGATGGATAGCAAAGAGAAGATAATGCTCATAAGTCATGTATTGATACAGTAGTGTACTCTAGAAGCATATTATGAGTCGGTAAAAGTTTAGACATGATAGATTGAATCAAAACTACAGCAGCAACATAGCTCCAGGCCAGATAATCCGGGGTCCCCGAGGGGCGGATAATCCGGCCGGGTCGGATATTCCGGCCACCGCGGGGGCCGGATAATCTGGCCCTGCGAATCTGCAGAAATCTCAAGCAAAAACTTGTCTAGAACCAGATCGGCCTCATATCATGCAAATGGAGTATACTACACATGATTTGGAACAACTAGACAACATCCCCATCAAGAAAATAGCACATATAAATCACAACTCCTAGGGTTAGGGATTGTGAGCCATACCCTCTTCCATTGGAGGAGCCGCTTGGAGGGGATGAAAGCTAGGGAGGAGGAGCACCCGATCCACCCAAAAACTTCGAGAGGGAGCGGACGGGGCGGCTCCGGCGAGGAGGAGGAGCTCCGCGGATAATCCGGCGGGGCCGGATTTTCCGGGGTGCCCAAAGGCCGGATTATCCGGTTTTCTGGAAAATTCCAGAACACCGTAAATCCTGCCTATCTTTTGTTGGTTATTTGCATATGCCCATATGTGATGCAATAAGATATCACGTCACATATAAGATGCAAATTGACCAATAAGATCAGACAACCGAGATCATCCGACCGAAACTCCTCAAGCTCCAAGTTTTTACCAAATCATGACATAGGAGCAAGATGGAAATGGCTTATAGATGAGTGTAGGCTTGGGTTTAGAATGATCGAAGTGTTAATGGTACATGATCACTCAAGTTTGGAAGATACGAGCAAATAAGGCCAAACTAGAGTGATTTCCCATAAGAACAAGGAGATGTCAAGTAAAATCCAATTAAGATCCAAATAACTCCAATTCTTCACAAAGAAGAGTGTGGTGGCCTAGGCCACCATGTAGGAGTGATATGGTTTGGCACCGCGAAGATATATCTTGGGCCCAAAACCAATACTCGTCATTGAAGCTCACACATCAACATATGATATAAAGAGAATGATTTCTTACTATCGGCATTATGGGGGGAGGGATAGCTCAATAGTTTTAAACCACACTCCCCCTATTTCCATGCCCACATCTAAACCAAATAAAGTTTTGAGACAAAGGTGTGTTTGGAAGATGGTCATTCCTCAAATAGCAAAATCTTGCTTCATCAAGAGGCTTCTTGAATATATCGGCAAGTTGATCTTTGGTAGGAACATAGAATAGCTCAATATCACCACGGGCAACATGATCCCTAATAAAATGATTCCGGATCTCAATATGCTTCATTCTTGAATGTTGCACCGGATTATAGGCAATCTTGATAGCACTTTCATTGTCACATAATAGAGGCACTTTGTCACAAGTGACACCGTATTCCTTTAAAGTTTGCCTCATCCATAACAATTGAGTGCATCCACTTGTGACGGCAACAAATTCGGCTTCGGCGGTGGAGAGAGATATACAATTTTGCTTCTTAGAAGACCAACACACCAAGGACCTACCAACGAATTGGCAAGCCCCGGAGGTTGATTTCTTATCATCCTTGTCCCCCGCCCAATCCGCATCGGTGTATCCATTGAGAAAGAAACTTGAGCCTTTAGGATACCAAAGACCATATCTTGGGGTGTCAACTAAATATCGAAAGATTCTTTTGATAGCCATCATGTGACTTTCCTTAGGAGAAGCTTGATATCTTGCACACACACCAACACTCAACACTATGTCCGGTCTAGATGCACAAAGGTAAAGCAAGGATCCAATCATGGAGCGATATACCTTTTGATCCACCTCTTTACCATTGGGATCTAGTGCAAGATGACATTTAGTAACCATAGGAGTGGCTACACCCTTCATCTCGGTCATCTTGAACCTCTTGAGCATGTCTTGGAGATATTTTGCTTGATTGATGAAAGTCCCTTCTCTCAATTGCTTGATCTCAAAACCAAGAAAGAACATCATCTCTCCCATCATAGACATCTCAAACCTATCGGTCATAAGCTTTGAAAATTCATCATTGAAAGCTTTGTTAGTAGAGCCAAATATAATATCATCAACATATAATTGGCAAACGAAAAGCTCCCCATTGACCCTCTTAGTAAAAAGAGTGGGATCGATTAGCCCAACATCAAACCCACGGTCTATCAACAATTCTTTAAGGTGCTCATACCAAGCTCTAGGAGCTTGCTTGAGACCATAAAGTGCTTTATCAAGCTTATAGACATGGTTAGGAAAGTTGAGATCCTCAAACCCCGGGGGTTGCTTAACATAAACCTCTTCATGCAAAGGACCATTAAGAAATGCACTTTTCACATCCATTTGTTGTAACTTAAAGTTATGATGCGATGCATAGGCAAGAAGGATACTGATGGACTCAAGGCGAGCCACGGGAGCATAAGTTTCTCCAAAGTCAATTCCTTCAATTTGAGAGAAACCCTGAGCTACCAATCTTGCGTTGTTCCTCACAACATTTCCAAACTCATCTTGCTTGTTCTTGAAAATCCATTTAGTGCCTATAACATTGCGGCACTCCTTTGGCTTCTCCACTAAGGTCCATACTTTATTGCGCTTGAAGTTGTTGAGTTCCTCGTGCATAGCTTCCAACCAATCCGAATCTTCAAGAGCCTCAAATACTTTCTTGGGTTCCGCTAAGGAGATATAAGCATGATGATTGCTAAAGTTAGCCAATTGCCTTCTTGTGGAAACTCTTGCTCTTACATCACCAAGGACCTTGTCATGTGTGTGTTCAAGACGCTCAAGTTGCCTATCTCTTCTTGCTAGACGACGGGCCTCGATCTCCTCCTTGGTTCTTCTTGGCCTTGGAGGTATCACTTGATCAACTTGATCATTTGGGTCCCCGTCTTGACCTTCAACTTGAGCTTCCTCAATTTCTTGAGATTTCTCAACATCGTGTGCTTGATCTTGGACATTATTCGGTGAATGACTAGAATTGAATGGATCCTCATCGGAGCGATCATGAACCTTTGGTTGATCTTGTCCTTGATCTTGCACACAAGAGGGAGGGTTTTGTTCTTGTTCTTGAGTTGGTGCATCATTAGCTTCAAGAGATGGAGTTTGTTGATGTTGAGAAGATGAGGGCTCCACCGTGGTAGAGCATAGTCCTTCCCGAGACGCCACACCGTGTCCCTCAATGGGGCGGAAAAATCCCACACCCATTCTTACTATGGCATCTTGAGGTATTTCATCACCTGCACATACATCAACTTGCCCCACATGGGAGCCATCATTTTCTTCGAACTTCAGACTACAAGGTTCGATGATAATCCCGGAGGATACATCAAAGACTCTATAAGTGTGAGATTCAGCACTGTAACCAACAAATATACCCTCTAAAGCTTTAGGAGCAAATTTAGATAAACGAACTCCTTTGATTTTATAGAAACACTTACACCCGAACACCTTGAAATATGAGATATTAGGCTTGTTCCCGGTGAGTATTTCATATGGAGTCTTGTTCAAGCCCTTGTGGAGATAGAGCCGGTTATAAGAGTGGAAAGCGGTGGAGATGGCTTCGGCCCAAAAGTTGTAGCGGGATTTATACTCCACCATCATAGATCTTACCATATCCATAAGAGTCCGGTTCTTCCTCTCCGCAACACCATTTTGTTGAGGGGTGTATGCAGCGGAATATTGATGTCTAATCCCCTCATCACTAAGAAAATCATTGAGTGTATACTTCTTGAACTCGGAGCCGTTGTCACTTCTTATTGCCATTATAAGGAGGTTGTGTTGGCGTTGCACCTCGGTGGCAAAGTCAATGAAGATTTGTTGAGTCTCATCTTTCTTTTTGAGAAAGTAGACCCAAGTATATCTTGAGTAGTCATCAACAATCACCAAGCAATGTTTCTTCGCACCAAGACTTGCATGAGTGGTGGGACCAAAGAGATCCACATGAAGGAGTTCCAAGATCCTCTTGGAAGAGATAATAGTCTTGCTTGGGTGCGGAGAGTCATGCATTTTGCCTTCAACACAAGCCCTAAAAACACGATCTTTGGAAAAAGACACATTTTCCGTTAGTCCCACAATATGGTTCCCCTTGTGAAGACTTTGCAAAGTTCTCATGTTGACATGGGCCAAGCGGCGATGCCACAACCAACCCACATCTGCCTTTCCGAATAGTCACATCGCACTTGTCGTGGTGGTCCCGTGACTTTTAGAGTCTTGCTCCACAAGAGGACCACAATATCATTGTCAATAAAGATGGCGAAACCATCTTGCCAAGGGTGGAAACGGAAAGCAAATTGTAACCAAGGGTTTTGATAAGCATGACATCCACAAGAGTAATGTTGTGTGCAACCACAACCTTGCCAAAACCCAATACCTCGGATGAAGAATTATCGCCAAAGGAGACGGTGATATGATTTATGTTGGGCCTCAACTCCTTGACGAGGTTCTTGCCGCTGGTCATATGACTTGTACATCCACTATCAAGTACCCATTTTGACCCTCCGGCGGCATAGTCCTACATGAGATCAATTCTTGGATTTAGGTACCCATTTTTAAATGGGTCCTCTTTTGTTAGCAACAAGGGTCTTTGGGACCCAAATAGACCAAGCAACATAACCATCATATGGACCAACATATTTTGCACAAACATCACCATAATAATCTTTAATAAAACATAGTGAGGGTTAGCAATTCCCGCATCATCATCACTAATGATGTTGGCCTTAGGGGCTTCATCATTAGTGATAACCTTCTTTTGTGCGGGCTTGGTCTTCTTCTTGTTTGCTTTCTTTGCCTTGGCAATATAACCAATGCCCTCCTTCCCATTGTTTTATCTTTGTTTACTCAAAAGATCATCCAAAGACAACTTACTTTGGGGAGAGGAGGCCTTAGCAAGTTCATCCTTTAACCTAGCATTTTCCTCAATAATGTTTGCATGATCACAAGTAGAGGTGGAGGAGCTAGGCAGATCATATTTAGCAAGCCTAATTTGAAGTTGCTCATTAGACTTGGAGAGGATAGAGTTTTCACTCTTCAAAGCTTTGTGAGCCTTGTCTAGTTCCTCTAGATCCTTCACAAGTTTCTCATGATCAACACCAAATTTGGCATTTTCCTTTTTAAGCACTTTTACCTTAGCCCTAGCAAGATCTCTATCTTTAGTAAGCTTATTAATTTCATCTTGAGGCTCTTCAAGAATTTCTAGCCTCTCTTCAAGAGAAGCTATAGTTTCTTGTCCTTCGTCAAGGGCATTTTTAAGAGCATAAATTTCAAGAGAGTCCTCTCTCTCTATTTGACATTTTTTCTCATGGGTATCATCTAGTTGTGCTAGTCGAACCATGAGATTTGAAACATTCTTTTTAGTGTCACCTTTCAAGTTAAGAATGATCTCATCAAAATCAAGCATTTCTTGTTTCACTTTTAAACTGGCATGATCAACCCGTAGGTCATTTGATATGATAGGCATAGAGGGGTTAGGGGATGATACCTCGGAAGATTTAGCCATGAGGCAACTTTCTTCCTTCAAGTGAATGTCTTCATTGGGGGATTAATTTGGTGATGAAGATTTGGTGGAGAGAGAAGCAAGAGCAACCAATCCATTCAAAGTTTCATCTTCTTCATCATCATCATCACCGGAGGTATATTCTTCTTGAGTTGATAGCACAATAGATGTGTCCAAGGAGGACCTAGCCATGAAGCAATGTGCATTCTTGATGTGGGGGTTCTCATTGGGGGATTCAAAGAGAGATGAAGAGGGAATATTGGTGGTGTCAATGGCGGCCACTTCCTTTGAGGTTTCTTCTTCATCACTACTACTCTCAACTTCATCGGAAGAATACTCTTCCTTGGTCATTAGCACAATCCTTGAAGGCCTCTTGTCCTTCTTACCCTTGTTGTAGAATTTCTTGTTGGGAGCCTTTGAAACTTTGCTCTTGTCCTTGGGAATGAGCCTTCCACCACGAGTTTCCCTATGCTCATAGGGGCATTGGGCGATGAAATGATTCTTGTCACCACAATTGTAGCAAGTTCTTGTTTTTGGGCCCAAACCCTTGAACCCACTTGAGTTGTTTCTCTTGATGTTGTCTTCCTTGGCCTTGGATGGATCAACCCAAAAGGTTTTTGCATGGAATGCCATGTGGTCATTGTAGTGGTATTCCAAGTCATCCGGATAGGCCATACTCCAAGATGTCCTATATGGTTCTTGAGGGTTCACATCTTCCATGGAATTGACCGCCAAGGCAAGGTTGGTCCCTCTTGACATCCCAATGGCATGATTGCGAGAGTCTTGAGAGTTTTGCTCGAGCACCTTGAGAGCTTGCAACTCGTGCACCACTTGTTGCGAGGTGAGAGACGGAAAGCTTTCTCTCCCAACGAGAGTCTTGACATGAATGGGCTCAAACGGCATCATGCAATCAATATACTTATCCTTGATCCAAAAATCATCAATGTGTTTGGCACCCACATTCCGAAAAGCATCGGCAACGGTGATAAGTCTTCTATACATGACTTGATGATCTTCATCCGGCAACCTCATGAATCCTTCGACTTGATTCCGGAGAGCACTATACTTGTTTCTCTTCATGCTTTCACTTCCCATGAAGCTTGCGTCCAAACCTTCCCATGCTTCCTTGGCGGTGGTGAAGTTCCGAACAAGAGACAAGTCTTGTGTCCCCACACTAGTTTGAATCATGTGTGATACGTCTCCGACGTATCGATAATTTCTTATGTTCCATGCCACATTATTGATGATATCTACATGTTTTATGCATACTTTATGTCATATTTATGCATTTTCCGGAACTAACCTATTGACGAGATGCCGAAGTGCCGTCCTGTTTTCTGCTGTTTTTGGTTCAGAAATCCTAGTAAGGAAATATTCTCAATCGAAATCAACGCCCAGCATCCTATTTTTCCACGAAGCTTCCAGAACACCCGAGAAGCAGAGAGGGGCCACAGGGGGCCCACACATGGTGGCGGCGCGCCCGGAGGGGCGCCGCCTAGTGTGTGGCCCTGCACCCTTCGACCTTGCCCTTCCGCCTATTTAAAGCCTCCGTCGCGAAAACCCGACACGTTCGACGAAACCGAGAAAACCTTCCGAGCCGCCGCCATCGCGAAGCCAAGATCTGGGGACGGAGTCTCTGCCGGCACGCCGCCGGGACGGGGAAGTGCCCCGGAAGGCTCCTCCATCGACACGACCGCCATCTCCATCAACGCTGTGTCTCCCATGAGGAGGGAGTAGTTCTCCATCGAGGCTCGGGGCTGTACCGGTAGCTATGTTGTTAATCTCTCCTATGTGCTTCAATACAATAATCTCATGAGCTGCCTTACATGATTGAGATTCATATGATGATGCTTGTAATCTAGATGTCATTATGCTAGTCAAGTGGATTTTACTTATGTGATCTCCGGAGACTCCTTGTCCCACGTGTGTAAAGGTGACAGTGTGTGCACCGTGTGGGTCTCTTAGGCTATATTTCACAGAATACTTATTCACTGTTATGAATGGCATAGTGAAGTGCTTATTTATATCTCTTTATGATTGCAATGTGTTTTGTATCACAATTTATCTGTGCTACTCTAGTGATGTTATTAAAGTAGTTTATTCCTCCTTCACGGTGTAATGGTGACAGTGTGTGCATCGTGTAGTACTTGGCGTAGGCTATGATTGTGATCTCTTGTAGATTATGAAGTTAACTATTGCTATGATAGTATTGAAGTGATCTATTCCTCCTTTCGTAGTGTGAAGGTGACAGTGTGCATGCTATGTTAGTACTTGGTTTGGTTATGTTGATCTGTCATGCACTCTAAGGTTACTTAAACATGAATATCGAATATTGTGGAGCTTGTTAACTCCGGCATTGAGGGTTCGTGTAATCCTACACAGTTAGTGGTGTTCATCATCCAACAAGAGGGTGTAGAGTCTAGCATCTATCTATTTATTCTGTTATGTGATCAATGTTGAGAGTGTCCACTAGTGAAAGTATGATCCCTAGGCCTTGTTCCTAAATACGCTATCTTGTTTACTGTTTTACTGCATCTTTACTTCCTGCAATATTAATACCATCAACTGCACGCCAGCAAGCACTTTTCTGGCGCCGTTACTACTGCTCATATTCATTCATACCACTTGTATTTCACTATCTCTTCGCCGAACTAGTGCACCTATTAGGTGTGTTGGGGACACAAGAGACTTCTTGCTTTGTGGTTGCGGGTTGCATGAGAGGGATATCTTTGACCTCTTCCTCCCTGAGTTCGATAAACCTTGGGTGATCCACTTAAGGGAAACTTGCTGATGTTCTACAAACCTCTGCTCTTGGAGGCCCAACACTGTCTACAAGAATAGAAGCACCCGTAGACATCAATGTGCAAGGCAATTGAGTTGAGTTGGTCATCAACCTCTTCTCTTCTTGTCAACCTTTCGGGGTTGTAGGGATTGTAGCCTTGCACAATAATTCTCCAAAGTTCATTGGAGGCACTGCACACAAAGGATTTAAACTCAAATTGCCATGTACTAAAATCCTTATCATTAAATTTAGGTGGATCACCCCTAGTGTTTATATGAGGATGGGGAACCGGGATATCGGGAGAGCGGAAAGGTGGAGCCACATTATTGTAGCTCGCACCTCCACTAGTTCCCCTAGGAGAAGCACTGGAGGTTTTAATAGTGTTTAAGTTATCACCATTCAAGGGAGTGGTAGAGGAGGGTAATGCCGAAGCATCTCCCTCTTCTAACGCACCCTTGTCCTTTTCCTCTATGATGGGAGCAACGGAGGGAACCGGTGGCAAGCGGCCGGAAATCATTTGCATTAAGGTTTCCATTTGAACTTCCATGGCGGACCTCAAGAATGTTTCCATTGCCTTGAGATCATCCATGGAGACCGGCTTGGCGGCCCCTTCCGCACCCTCATCGCCCGGCATACTCTTAGGCGGTTAAGCCCGAAATAAGAGCCGAGGCTCTGCTACCAATTGAAAGGATCGTATGCCGCACCTAGAGGGGGGGGGGTGAATAGGTGCTAACCAATTTTTAGTTCTTTTTTCAATTTAGGCTTGACATAAAGGTAAATTCTCTAGATATGCAACTAAGTGAATTTACTTATATGATTAGGTCAACGACTAAGCAAGATATAGCTACGCAATATATATAGGGAGATAATAGGATAGAGGTAACCGAGAGTGGAGCACGCGGAGACACGGAGTTGATTCCCGTAGTTCCCTTCCTTTGCAAGAAGGTACGTCTACGTTTGGAGGAGTGTGTTTGCTACGAAAGCCAAACCAACGCCACGAAGGCTTCACTCAGGCCGCTTCGGTGAAGATGTAGATCGGGGTCTTCTCCTTCGAATCTCCAAAGATCAAGAGCTTTGGTTGGGTGGAGGAGGAGATCTTGTGATTCTTGTGTTTCTTGAGGTGGCTCTAATGGTGATGAACTTGTGGAATGATTGAGCAGGTTGGAAGGAGGAAGAAGGGGGGTATAAATACCCCCTTCAAAAATCCAGCCGTTGGAACTCTTCGAGGGCCGGATTATCCGGTGTAAGTGAGGACCGGATAATCCCCCCCCGGAAAATCTGACCTTCGGGAAAATCCGGGCAAAAGTCTGGCCCCCTATCCAGGGGGTTACTTAGCCGCATCTCCAAAAGTCCTTGGCCGATTTTGGGGGGGGGGGGGCGGATATTTTGCAAATATCCGGAAAATCCGGCCTGGTGAAACACAGCCTGCATCTTTTTGTCTCGTTTTTCCACAAAAAACATCCATATACATGTATATATATATTCTCTGCACCACTTCATCAAACATTAGTGTATCACATATATTGACATCAAACAATCCAAAACATAATGTGAGAGATGTTCTTTCACCAGTGTTATATCAATTATGGTTTATTGTGCCAAATAATAAAACTTAAAATTTAAGTCAAAGTTCGTAAATTAGTACCAACGCGGGAGGAACGTCCTCACTAGTAATGACATTCTCTATGTAATAAGAAAACCGCTAGGAGATGAACTCAAGAACTCCGTGAGTGAAAATGATAATGGTGATTATCGTACTCATCGTGACTTGTACATACATTATTCTTTACTCTATAGATTCAGAGCTGCAAGTGTGTGTTTTAGAAAACCAACACATTTGATGTGGTTGATGAACTTAAGGCACTATCTATATAGTCAGAAGCATAAATGGCTGGACAGGTTATCTTTCAAATAATTTGGACGAGAACACTTGCTTGAAGAGTCACTTGGAAAGCATCAATGGACTTCATGGACGCCTAGTGCATGGACTATTGGATGACATAACGATTTGTGAAAGATGGGGTGTTGTGTTCACTTCTCCCCACTGTAAAAGACCGGGTCATGGAAATAAGGGTATGAGAGAGGAATTGTTCACCTTTTATGAAATTCATGGCTGCGTTAAAAAAAACTCTAAAAGTAGAACCAATGGCAGGGGAAGTCATCAACAGAGAAAGGTATATTTGATATACACATTATAGATGTTTTCCTACAAACACTTATTGCGGTTATAAAGTATTATGATACTTGGTCTGCTTTATTGGAAAACGGAGTCGACTGCTTGAGATTTGTTTGGAGAAAATGAGGAGACAATTTGTGTTAATGGAAAGCAAGATGTTGATGGCCGACGACACTCTCCCTCAACATCTATCATTTGGATTTGTGAATGGTTTTGAATAAATATTTGTAAATTCCATGAGTGTGAACCTTATTAGCATGCCTCGCATTTCGCCAGACAATTATTCATATGTGTCAGAGACAATGTTGTCCTTCTTTTGAATAAAGCCTTTTGTGTTCAAATATTGGTTATGAATGAGTTGTTTTTATCAAAGTCCCAATGATGATAGATTGAAAATTTATAAAACTCTAAAATGTCGGAAAATATACAAATTTGAAAATGACATCATTTTCAAGTGACACTACCGTTTAATTCATATTGGCATGGTGTATGTTCATATTCGATGAAACACCAAAGTCATTAGATGCATAATCTTTTGACACATGTAAAGTTGTGATATATGAATAAAACTCCACGTTCTGGTAAAAGGGAATGTGCGCTAAAATTGTTGAGTATCATACATAATGATATGTTGGATTTCAGCAAGTAGTGGATGTATTTTGTATGTCATCATATCATTCACCCAATGATAAATGATGTGTATGTCCATGACTGGGAAATCTCGATCATCGAATGAATACAGTGAGCTAGTTCGCATACATAGGCTTTCTAGGGACCCTGGTTTGTTTACAATACCACACTTTATTAATGTTCCCAATTAATACAACTATAGCATGGCACACAATTATTATGAACTATTGAGATATAATAGTAAATACTCCTTATTATTTGCCCCTAGGGCACTATCTCCAACATTTTTTTCCTTCAAAACATATTTAAATGAATTCGTTTCCATTTCTCCTTTTCTTAGTTCCATTGAACCAAACGGATGAGTGGTGCCAATCGTGGGAAACTTTCTTAATCATGTGGTATTCCTCATTTTTTCCTTTAAACCAAACAACCCCTTACACTTAGTTTGTTGGACATTAAACTTACAACCTACACCCTAAGAAGGTATCCTAACATTGCCTGCTAGTGATACGTCTCCGACGTATCGATAATTTCTTATGTTCCATGCCACATTATTGATGATATCTACATGTTTTATGCATACTTTATGTCATATTTATGCGTTTTCCGGAACTAACCTATTGACGAGATGCCGAAGGCCAGTTGCTTGTTTTCTGTTTTGGTTTCAGAAATCCTAGTAAGGAAATATTCTCGAATTGGACGAAATCAACGCCCAAAGATCTTAGAATCCCGGAAGCATCCAGAACACCCGAGAGCCGCCAGAGAGGGGACACAGGCCCCCCAGATGATAGGCCGGCGCGGCCTAGGGGTGGCCCGCGCCCCCCTGTGGTGTCGTCGCCTCGTTGACCTTCCGACTCCGCCTCTTCGCCTATAAAAAGGTCCCTGACCTAAAACTTCGAAACGGAAAAACCACGGTATGAGAAACCTTCCAGAGCCACCGCCATCGCGAAGCCAAGATCTGGGGGACAGGAGTCTCTGTTCCGGCACGCCGCCGGGACGGGGAAGTGCCCCCGGAAGGCTTCTCCATCAACACCACCGCCATTGATACGTCCAATTTGCATCACTATTTTATATCATAATTTGCTGTTATTCATTGATATATTTCATATTGGGACACAATACTTATGTTATTTCATCTATTTTGCATGTTTCATGATTATTTGGAGATCGCGCACCGGAGCCAGGATTCTGCTGGAAAAAGCACCGTCGGGATGCAATATTTCGGAAGATCAACTGTGGAAGGAAATTACACCAAAAATCCTATTTTTCCAGATGACGGAGAAGGCCGAAGGGGAGCGAGAAGACCCAAGGTGGGGCAGCACCAGGCCGGTGCGGCCCATGGCCTGGCCGCGCCACCTGTGGTGTGGGGGCCCCACAGCCCCTTTCGCCTCCTTTTCGCGAAACCCTTCGTCCCGAAAACCTAAGCCACAGAGGGATCCTCACGAAGGGTTACAGCCGCCTCTGCGGGCGGAGAACACCAGAGAGAAAGAGCTCTGCGGGCAGGAATCCGCCGGGGAAATTCCCTCCGGAGGGGGAAATCGACGCCATCGTCACCGCCATCGAGTTGGACATCATCTCCATCACCATCACCATCATCTTCATCATCATCACCGCCATCTCCACCGCTGCACCTCGTCACCGCTGTAGCAATTTGGGTTTGATCTTGATTGTTTGATAGGGGAAACTCTCCGGTGTTGATTTCTACTTGTTATTGATGCTATTGAGTGAAACCATTGAACCAAGGTTTATGTTCAGATTGTTATTCATCATCATATCACCTCTGATCATGTTCCATATGATGTCTCGTGAGTAGTTCGTTTAGTTCTTGAGGACATGGGTGAAGTCTAAATGTTAGTAGTGAATTATGGTTGAGTAATATTCAATGTTATGATATTTAAGTTGTGGTGTTATTCTTCTAGTGGTGTCGTGTGAACGTCGACTACACGATACTTCACCATTTATGGGCCTAGGGGAATGCATCTTGTACTCGTTTGCCAATTGCGGGGTTGCCGGAGTGACAGAAACCTAAGCCCCCGTTGGTATATCGATGCAGGAGGGATCGCAGGATCTCAGAGTTTAAGGCTGTGGTTAGATTTATCTTAATTACTTTCTTGTAGTTGCGGATGCTTGCAAGGGGTATAATCACAAGTATGTATTAGTCCTAGGAAGGGCGGTACATTAGCATAGGTTCACCCACACAACACTTATCAAAACAATGAAGATTAATCAGCTGCATGTAGCGAAAGCACTAGACTAAAATCCCGTGTGTCCTCAAGAACGCTTGGTCATTATAAGTAAACAAACCGGCTTGTCCTTTGTGCTAAAAAGGATTGGGCCACTCGCTGCAATTATTTCTCTCGCATTTTACTTACGTACTTTATTCATCTGTTACATCAAAACCCCTGAATACTTGTCTGTGAGCATTTACAGTGAATCCTTCATCGAAACTGCTTGTCAACACCTTCTGCTCCTCGTTGGGATCGACATTCTTACTTATCGAAGATACTACGATACACCCCTATACTTGTGGGTCATCAAGACTATTTTCTGGCGCCGTTGCCGGGAGTGAAGCGCTATTGGTAAGTGGAATTGGTAAGGAAAACCTCTTTTGTGCTGATTTTATTTCTGCCTGCTGCTATAAGTCATTATGGAGAGATCTTCTCTTCAATTTCTATTTGGGAAATCTACTACTACTGCAACGGTAGTGGATGAGGCGCCAGGTGAGGAAGTAATACCATATAAAATACCTATGAAAATTATTGAACGTGTTATGGATAACCGCTATGAAGGGGATGGAACTGTCCATCCTGGTGATCATTTACTGTTTTTGCATGAATTATGCGGGTTATTCAAATGTGCAGGTATTGCTATGAATGAAGTTAGAAAGAAACTATTCTCTATATCGCTGTCTGGTAAAGCGGCGCATTGGTATAAATTGCTGAAGAATGGTGATTCTCTTGATTGGGAGGACATTGTGCCTTTATTTTATTCCAAATTCTATCCTCCAAGTGAAATTCACAAAGATCGTAACCGCATATATAATTTCTGGCCTCATGATGGAGAAAGTATTGCCCAAGCTTGGGGAGATTGAAGTCTTTAATGCTCAAATGCCCCATTCATGAGCTTCCTGGTAATGTTATTATTGATAATTTCTATGCAAGACTTTCTTTTCAAGACAAGACCTTGCTGGATACTTCTTGTTCTGGATCATTTACACGCAACAAAGAAGAGTTTAAAAGGGACCTTCTTGATCGGATCCAAGAAAATATTGAAGGTTGGGAGAACGACAAGGATAGAGAATCAGGTATAATTTATGATTATAAATGCATTGAAGCTTTTATGGATACTGATAAATTTCGTAATATGAGTGCTACATATGGTCTAGATTCTCAAGTTGCTGCAAATCTTTATAAAGCTTTTGCCTCTCATTATGAATTGCCTAAGAAGAATTTTGACAAGTATCATGAACCGTATAAAGATAAAATTGATTCATCTATTAATAAGTGTGTTGTAGTTGAAACTGCTGATCATGTTATTCCTGAAGCTTATATTGAAAAAACTCCTTTTCCTGCTAAAATGAAGGGGTACTCTGTTATAAATAGTGCGGTTCATAAAAGTGAAAAGAAACCTGTAGAACCTGAAGAACAAATAAAAGTTGAACCTGCTGTTGCAATAGTTAAAGATCTTGTGACTGAAAATGTGGAGGATGGTCATATTATTTTCTGTGAAGATGCTTCTAATATTGTTTCACATCCTAATAAACCTAAACAAGTTAGTGTTCCTATGCTATCTGTTAGAATTGGTGATCATTGCTATTATGGTTTATGTGATATTGGTGCAAGTGTTAGTGCTATACCTTATGAGCTTTACACGGAGATTATGCACGAAATTGATTCTTGTGAACTTGAAGATATTGATGTGGTTATTCAGCTGGCTAATAGAGAAACTATTTCTCCAATTGGTATTGTTCGAGATGTGGAAGTTCTATGTGGTAAGATTAAATATCCTGCTGACTTTTTGGTACTTGGTTCTGCTGCTAGTGATTATTGTCCTATCATTTTTGGTAGACCTTTTCTAAATACTTGTGGAGCTATTATAGATTGCAAGAAAGAGAAAACTTTGACTAAATTTGCTGGTGAATCTTATGAGTTTAACTTCTCTAAATTTACCAAAACTCCTTATAAAGCTGATTTGCCTAGTGATGATTTTAAGATGGAGCAGTGCGCATCTATTGTTCTTGTTCCTAATAATCCTTTGCAGCAACATTTGGAGAATAGCGAGAGTGAAGTTTTTAGGAAAGAAAGAGATGAGCTTGAGGAGATTTTTCTTCGCCAACCTATTCTCAAGCATGATTTACCGGTGGAAGATTTGGGTACAACACCGCCACCAAAGGAAGATCCTGTTTTTGATTTAAAGCCTTTGCCTGATAATCTTAAATATGCTCATATTGATGATAAGAAAATATATCCTGTTATTATTAGTTCTAAGCTTACAGAGTTTGAAGAAGAAATATTATTGCAAATATTGAAGAAACACCGAGGTGCTATTGGCTATACTCTTGATGACTTGAAGGGGATTTCTCCCTCTATTTGCCAACACGCCATTAATATGGAAGATGATGCGAAGCCTGTTGTTGAACCTCAGCGTCGTCTAATTCCTAAGATGAAGGATGTGGTAAGAAATGAGGTATTACGACTTCTTGAAGCTGGTATTATATATCCTATTGCTGATAGTAGATGGGTTAGTCCTGTGCATTGCGTTCCTAAGAAAGGAGGAATGACTGTTGTGCCTAATGATAATGATGAGCTCATACCTCAAAGAGTAGTTGTAGGATATAGAATGTGCATTGATTATCGAAAAGTTAATAAAGTTACTAAGAAAGATCATTACCCTTTACCATTTATTGATCAAATGCTAGAAAGATTGTCTAAAAACACTCATTTTTGCTTTCTTGATGGTTATTCTGGGTTTTCACAAATTGCTGTTAAAACTAAAGATCAAGAGAAAACTACTTTTACTTGTCCCTATGGAACTTATGCTTATAGGCGTATGCCTTTTGGTTTATGTAATGCTCCTGCTACTTTTCAAAGATGCATGTCTGCTATTTTTCATGGCTTTTGTGAGAGTATTGTGGAAGTATTCATGGATGATTTTTCCGTCTATGGGAATTCTTTTGATAGTTGCTTGCGAAACCTTGATAAAGTTTTGCAGAGATGTGAAGAAACTAACCTTGTTCTTAATTGGGAGAAATGCCACTTTATGGTTAATGAAGGAATTGTATTGGGACATAAAATTTCTGAGAGAGGTATTGAAGTTGATAGAGCTAAAGTTGAAGCCATTGAGAAGATGCCCTATCCGAGGGATGTTAAAGGTATTCGTAGTGTTCTTGGTCATGCTGGGTTTTATAGGAGATTTATTAAAGATTTCTCCAAGATTTCAAAGCCTCTTACTAATCTTCTTCAAAAAGATGTACCTTTTGTTTTTGATGATGATTGTAAGGAAGCTTTTGAAACTCTAAAGAAAGCCTTAACAACTGCTCCTGTAGTTGAACCTCCTGATTGGAACTTGCCTTTTGAAATTATGTGTGATGCTAGTGATTTTGCTGTAGGCGCTGTTCTTGGACAGCGAGTAGATAAAAAATTAAATGTTATTCATTATGCTAGTAAAACTCTTGATGCTGCTCAAAGAAATTATGCTACTACTGAAAAAGAATTGTTAGTGTAGTCTTTGCTTGTGATAAATTTAGATCTTATATTGTTGATTCAAAAGTTACAATTCATACTGATCATGCTGCAATTAGATACCTTATGACAAAGAAAGATGCTAAGCCGAGGCTTATTAGATGGGTACTTCTTTTGCAAGAATTTGATTTACATATTGTAGATAGGAAAGGTGCTGATAATTTGTCTAGATTGGAAAATATTGCTTATGATCCTGTTCCTGTTAATGATAGTTTTCCAAATGAACAATTGGCTGTAATAAAGGTGAGCTCGCGAGACAGTCCTTGGTATGCTGATTATGCTAACTTTATTGTTTCCAAGTACTTGCCTCCAACCTTTTCAGCTCAGCAAAGGAGGAAATTCTTTTATGACTTGAGGCATTATTTCTGGGATGACCCACACTTATATAAAGAAGGAGTGGATGGTATTCTGCGAAGTGTGTTCCCGAATATGAACAACAAGAGATATTGAGTAAATGTCATGGTAGTGCTTATGGAGGACATCACGCCGGAGATAGAACCGCGCAAAAGGTTCTACAATCAGGTTTTTATTGGCCAACTCTCTTCAAAGATGCAAGGAAGTTTATTTTATCTTGTGATGAATGTCAAAGGGTTGGTAATATCTCCAGACGCAATGAAATGCCTATGAATTATACTCTTGTTATTGAACCATTTGATTGTTGGGGATTTGACTTCATGGGACCTTTTCCCTCTTCAGAAGGTAACACTCATATACTTGTTGCTGTTGATTATGTTACTAAATGGGTGGAAGCCATACCTACAAAAAGTGCTGATGGTGAGACCTCTTTAAAAATGCTTTTAGATATTATTTTTCCTAGATTTGGAGTACCTAGATATATTATGACTGATGGAGGTTCTCATTTTATTCATGGAGGTTTTAGAAAAACTCTTGCTAGGTATGGTATTAATCATAGAATTGCTTCCGCTTATCACCCTCAAACTAGTGGTCAGGTAGAATTATCAAATAGGGAGATTAAATCTATTTTGGGAAAGACCGTTAATAAATCTAGAAAGAATTGGGCTAGTAAATTGAAAGAAGCACTTTGGGCTTATAGAACTGCTTATAAAAACCCCATGGGAATGTCACCTTCTAAAATGGTTTACGGAAAAGCTTGTCATTTACCTTTAGAACTAGAACACAAAGCTTATTGGGCTGTTAGAGAATTAAATAAAGATCCTAAACTTGCCGGTAATAAGAGGTTGCTACAATTAAGTTCTCTAGATGAATGGAGAAGTGAAGCTTATGAAAATGCTAAACTCTTTAAAGAGAAAGTTAAGAAATGGCATGATAGAAGGATCATCAAAAGAGAGTTTAATATTGGGGATAAAGTCCTATTGTATCGGTCTCGTCTCAGATCTTTGCAGGGAAATTACTCTCGAAATGGGAAGGACCATATGTTGTTGAGGAGGTGTATCGTTCAGGCGCAATTAAAATTAGCTCTCTCCAAGGCAATGCTACGCAAGTGGTGAATGGACAAAGACTCAAGCATTACATCTCGGGTGATTCTTATAATGTTGATGTTGATATTATTCAAGTGGAAACACCGGAGGCTTTCATCAAAGGACAAATTGACAGTCCGCCAGAACTCGACTTTGAATAGGTAACAGTACTGGTAATGAAAAGTTCGCAATTTACTTTCCGAACAATATTTTTGCTGTTTTTGGAAAATATGAAAAATTACGAGATCGAAACGGAGTGGAGGAGACGCACGAGGGCGTGCCCCCATAGGCCGGTGCGGGCCCCAGCCTGGCCGCGCCGACCTATGAGGACACCGCCTCGTCGCCCCTTTCCGACTCTGGTTCGACCTGGTACTTTCCGTTTGTTCTGAAAATGTTCACTATATAATCCCCCGGACCCCTGGAGGTCCGTATATCGTTTTCTCGACGTGTTTTGTTTCGAGCTGTTTCTGCCAAGATTTGTCTTTGATTTAGGAGCACCATGGTCTCCCACAACAAGGACAAGGAGCCTTCGGAGGAAGGTATGCAAGACCCCGAGTTGAAGGAAGAAGTGAAGGAGGATGAAGAGGAAGTCGAAGAAGTTCCGCAAGTACGCCCGCGCACCACCATTGCAAGCATCGGAGTGGTGTCAAACCCGTTCAACGCCAAGAAGAGCGCACGGATTAGCACCGGAGGAGGATTTCCACGTCATTACCTAGCTCCAAGGACATCTTCTTCAGGCACTTACCATCCCTTCCGCAATCTAATCTACAATAATCAAATTGAAAGGACTCCCAAGGCAGCATTGCCTAGCAATTGGCATATAGATCGTTCTAACACTGCAGGAAGGACGAAGCCTGAAGCTGAAGGTTGGGGAAATAACTCCAAGAATTGGGACTCGCCGTCGGACATACTTCTTAATCGCGTCGAGCACAATTCGGAGATGATCCGCAACCTCATGTACAAGATTGACGAGCTTCAGGAGCTTGTGGAGAAGCTTGTGAGGAATTCATCACCACCATCGCCAAAGGATTGATTCATCATCGGTATTGGCATCCCCTTGGTTTGTTCCAAGCTTGGGGGAGTGCGCGGTATCACATCATCACTACCTTTTACTTTTTACTATCAAGTAGTGTCATATCATGAGTAGGGAAGTTATCGTATAAGATGGGTTGCAGTGTGGAAGTGTCTCTCCTTTAGTTTGTCTATGTATCCCTTGGTGTGAGTTATCGTTATGAAATATTAATGAGAAGTCTTATCATTTACATATTGCACACCTTATTTTAGTTTGCAATTTCTACTATATGATTGATCTTGATTTTAGTATTGGTATCACTTTGGGAGCATTGAGTAAATCTATTTGGTTTTGGCAAACTTAGCAATGGTCAATAGTAACAACACTTTGAGTTTAAGAAGAGTAGAGGAAATACATGTAGAAGATGTTATTATCTTTCTTATTAGTTCTAGCTTAGTATTCTGAAGTTAAAACTGTTTGTGCTTACAAGTAAGATGCATGATTGTTTCTATCACATGTATATTTGTTTGTTTCCCTCAACTCCTATGCTTGCTATTTAACCTTGCTAGCCAAAGACCTGTACTGAGAGGGAATACTTCTCGTGCATCCAAACCTGAACCCAAACCTATGCCATTTGTGTCCACCATATCTACCTACTGCATGGTATTTTCTGCCTCCAAGTAAATACTTCATGTGCTACCTTTAAACAATTCAAAATTTATTACTTCTTATTTGTGTCAATGTTTTATAGCTCATGAGGAAGTATGTGGTGTTTTATCTTTCAGTCTTGTTAGGCAGCCTCCACTAATGGACTAGTGGCTTCATCCACTTATCCTATAATTTTGCAATAAGAGCTGGCAACGGGGTTCCCAGCCCCAATTAATCAACTTTCATTAATAATTCTCTTCACATGTTTTGCCCTGATTCATCAGTAAGCAACTTAATTTTGCAATAGACACTCCTCCATGGTATGCGATTGTTGGAAGGCACCCGAGGATTCGGTTAGCCATGGCTTGTGTAAGCAAAGGTTGGGGGAGTGTCATCCTTAAATAAACTAAAGTACATGTGTAAACAAAAGAGAAGAGGGATGATCTACCTTGCTGGTAGAGATAACGTCCTTCATGGGAGCCGCTCTTTGGAGGTCTGTTTGGCAAGGGGTTAGAGTACTACCATCGTTGACAACGACAAACACCTCTCAAAACTTTACTTTTATTCTCTTTATATGATTTCAAAATTGAAAAAGCTCTAGCACATGATTTAATCCCTGCTTCCCTCTGCGAAGGGCCTGTCTTTTACTTTATGTTGAGTCAGTAAACCTATTTCCCTCCATCTCAAGCAAGCATTTGAGTTGTTGTGATCAAACTATTATATTGTGATTTGCTTCATCATGTCTTTACTCTTTCTTGTTTAGTACAAGTTTTACCTGAATGAATATAGCTTTGAAGGTCATCAATGATTAATATGATTGAGTATGCAAGTTTACCATAAGCTTTAATATGAGAGCGCTGCTCAATAGATAAATATAATCTGTTAAATGTTCTCTGACCAAGAACAAAGTTTGCCATCACCAATTATGATTCCTTATGCACCTTTATTTGTGATTACCTTATACTTGTTTCAAGTTGGGTTATATGAGGAAGTTGTTTACTATAATGTCTTGTGTGAATGAATATGATGCTTCTTGTCCGTATTTTATTTATCGACTCTTCACTCCATAAACATGTGGTCCTGTTCACCGAGTTCAGTTTCGCTTGGGGACAAGCGAAGTCTAAGCTTGGGGGAGTTGATACGTCCAATTTGCATCACTATTTTATATAATAATTTGCTGTTATTCATTGATATATTTCATATTGGGACACAATACTTATGTTATTTCATCTATTTTGCATGTTTCATGATTATTTGGAGATCACGCACCGGAGCCAGGATTCTGCTGGAAAAAGCACCGTCGGGATGCAATATTTCGGAAGATCAACTGTGGAAGGAAATTACACCAAAAATCCTATTTTTCCAGATGACGGAGAAGGCCAGAAGGGGGAGCCGAGAAGACCCAAGGTGGGGCCAGACCACAGGCCGGCGCGGCCCATGGCCTGGCCGCGCCACCCTGTGGTGTGGGGGCCCCACAGCCCCTTTCGCCTCCTTTTCTTCGTGAAACCCTTCGTCCCGAAAACCTAAGCCACAGAGGGATCCTCACGAAGGGTTACCGCTCTGCGGGGCGGAGAACACCAGAGAGAAAGAGCTCTCCGGCGGGCAGGAATCCGCCGGGGAAATTCCCTCCCGGAGGGGGAAATCGACGCCATCGTCACCGCCATCGAGTTGGACATCATCTCCATCACCATCACCATCATCTTCATCATCATCACCGCCATCTCCACCGCTGCACCTCGTCACCGCTGTAGCAATTTGGGTTTGATCTTGATTGTTTGATAGGGGAAACTCTCCCGGTGTTGATTTCTACTTGTTATTGATGCTATTGAGTGAAACCATTGAACCAAGGTTTATGTTCAGATTGTTATTCATCATCATATCACCTCTGATCATGTTCCATATGATGTCTCGTGAGTAGTTCGTTTAGTTCTTGAGGACATGGGTGAAGTCTAAATGTTAGTAGTGAATTATGGTTGAGTAATATTCAATGTTATGATATTTAAGTTGTGGTGTTATTCTTCTAGTGGTGTCGTGTGAACGACTACACGATACTTCACCATTTATGGGCCTAGGGGAATGCATCTTGTACTCGTTTGCCAATTGCGGGGTTGCCGGAGTGACAAACCTAAGCCCCCGTTGGTATATCGATGCAGGAGGGATCGCAGGATCTTAGAGTTTAAGGCTGTGGTTAGATTTATCTTAATTACTTTCTTGTAGTTGCGGATGCTTGAAAGGGGTATAATCACAAGTATGTATTAGTCCTAGGAAGGGCGGTACATTAGCATAGGTTCACCCACACAACATTTATCAAAACAATGAAGATTAATCAGCTGCATGTAGCGAAAGCACTAGACTAAAATCCCGTGTGTCCTCAAGAACGCTTGGTCATTATAAGTAAACAAACCGGCTTGTCCTTTGTGCTAAAAAGGATTGGGCCACTCGCTGCAATTATTTCTCTCGCATTTTACTTACCTGTACTTTATTCATCTGTTACATCAAAACCCCCTGAATACTTGTCTGTGAGCATTTACAGTGAATCCTTCATCGAAACTGCTTATCAACACCTTCTGCTCCTCGTTGGGATCGACATTCTTACTTATCGAAGATACTACGATACACCCCCTATACTTGTGGGTCATCACCATCTCCATCAACGCTGCTGTCTCCCATGAGGAGGGAGTAGTTCTCCATCGAGGCTCGGGGCTGTACCGGTAGCTATGTGGTTCATCTCTCTCCTATGTGCTTCAATACAATAATCTCATGAGCTGCCTTACATGATTGAGATTCATATGATGATGCTTGTAATCTAGATGTCATTATGCTAGTCAAGTGGGTTTTACTTATGTGATCTCCGGAGACTCCTTGTCCCACGTGTGTAAAGGTGACAGTGTGTGCACCGTGTGGGTCTCTTAGGCTATATTTCACAGAATACTTATTCACTGTTATGAATGGCATAGTGAAGTGCTTATTTATATCTCTTTATGATTGCAATGTGTTTTGTATCACAATTTATCCATGTGCTACTCTAGTGATGTTATTAAAGTAGTTTATTCCTCCTGCACGGTGTAATGGTGACAGTGTGTGCATCCGTGTTAGTACTTGGCGTAGGCTATGATTATGATCTCTTGTAGATTATGAAGTTAACTATTGCTATGATGGTATTGATGTGATCTATTCCTCCTACATAGTGTGAAGGTGTGCATGCTATGTTAGTACTTGGTTTAGTTGTGTTGATCTATCATGCACTCTAAGGTTATTTAAATATGAACATTGAATATTGTGGAGCTTGTTAACTCCGGCATTGAGGGTTCGTGTAATCCTACGCAGTTAGTGGTGTTCATCATCCAACAAGAGAGTGTAGAGTATGCATTTATTTATTCTGTTATGTGATCAAAGTTGAGAGTGTCCACTAGTGAAAGTCTAATCCCTAGGCCTTGTTCCTAAATATCGCTATCGCTGCTTGTTTACTGTTTTACGTTATGCTCCGTTGCTACTGCTCGCATTTATTCATACCACATGTATTTCACTATCTCTTCGCCGAACTAGTGCACCTATTAGGTGTGTTGGGGACACAAGAGACTTCTTGCTTTGTGGTTGCAGGGTTGCATGAGAGGGATATCTTTGACCTCTTCCTCCCGAGTTCGATAAACCTTGGGTGATCCACTTAAGGGAAACTTGCTGCTGTTCTACAAACCTCTCTTGGAGGCCCAACACTACAAGAATAGAAGCACCCGTAGACATCAAGCTATTTCTGGCGCCGTTGGGGAGGAAAGGTAAAAGGTACTCACACTCCGGATCTCGGCTACTAAGCTATTTTCGCCGTTGTAAGTACTCGAAGCTATTTCCTTTAGATCCTGCAATTGCATCTTTTTGTTTCTTGTTTACACTAGTTAGGCATAATGGACAACAATGAGCTTCTTATTCTATTTCCTGATTTAAGACATGGATGGTTTGATGCGAAAATTAAAAAACCTATGGAATATATTAGTATGAACGCTTTGAACACCATTGTTGCTAATGATATGGAAAATTCTAAGCTTGGGGAAGCTGGCTTTGATGAGCATGATATTTTTAGTCCCCCAAGCATTGAGGAGAAAATTTACTTTGACGATACTTTGCCTCCTATTTATGATGATTATAATGATATTGGTCCTTTAGTACCGCCTGTTATGGAGGATAAATTTGATTATGATTACAATATGCCTCCTATATTTGATGATGAGAATAATAATGATAGCTACTTTGTTGAATTTGCTCCCACTACAACTAATAAAATTGATTATGCCTATGTGGAGAGTAATAATTTTATGCATGAGACTCATGATAAGAATGCTTTATGTGATAGTTATATTGTTGAGTTTGCTCATGTTGCTACTGAAAGTTATTATGAGAGAGGAAAATATGGTTGTAGAAATTTTCATGTTACTAAAACACCTCTCTATGTGCTGAAATTTTTGAAGCTACACTTGTTTTATCTTCCTATGCTTGTCACTTTGCTCTTCATGAACTTGTTTATTTACAAGATTCCTATGCATAGGAAGCATGTTAGACTTAAATTTGTTTTGAATTTGCCTTTTGATGCTCTCTTTTGCTTCAAATACTATCTCTTCTGAGTGCATCATTAAAACTGCTGAGCCCATCTTAATGGCTATAAAGAAAGAACTTCTTGGGAGATAACCCATGTGTTTATTTTGCTACAGTACTTTTATTTTGTATTTGAGTCTTGGAAGTTGTTACTACTGTACAACCTCTCCTTATCTTAGTTTTGTTGCATTGTTGTGCCAAGTAAAGTCTTTGATAGTAAGGTTCATACTAGATTTGGATTACTGCGCAGAAACAGATTTCTTGCTGTCACAAATCTGGGCCTAATTCTCTGTAGGTAACTCAGAAAATTATGCCAATTTACGTGAGTGATCCTCAGATATGTACGCAACTTTCATTCAATTTGGGCATTTTCATCTGAGCAAGTCTGGTGCCATTTTAAAATTCGTCTTTACGGACTGTTCTGTTTTGACAGATTCTGCCTTTTATTTCGCATTGCCTCTTTTGCTATGTTGGATGGATTTCTTTGTTTCATTAATGTCCAGTAGCTTTGTGCAATGTCCAGAAGTGTTAAGAATGATTGTGTCACCTCTGAACATGTGAATTTTTGATTATGCACTAACCCTCTAATGAGTTTGTTTCGAGTTTGGTGTGGAGGAAGTTTTCAAGGGTCAAGAGAGGAGGATGATATACTACGATCAAGGAGAGTGAAAGCTCTAAGCTTGGGGATGCCCCGGTGGTTCATCCCTGCATATTTCAAGAAGACTCAAGCATCTAAGCTTGGGGATGCCCAAGGCATCCCCTTCTTCATCGACAACATTATCAGGTTCCTCCCTTGAAACTATATTTTTATTCGGTCACATCTTATGTACTTTATTTGGAGCGTCTGTGTGCTTTTATTTTTGTTTTGTGTTTGAATAAGATCTGATCCATCATGCTTGTGTGGGAGAGAGACACGCTCCGCTGTTTCGTATGAACACATATGTTCTTAGCTTTATCTTTAATGTTCATGGCGAAGGTTGAAACTGCTTCGTTCATTGTTATATGGTTGGAAACGGAAAATGCTACATGTAGTAATTGGTAAAATGTCTTGGATAATGTGATACTTGGCAATTGTTGTGCTCATGTTTAAGCTCTTGCATCATATACTTTGCACCCATTAATGAAGAAATACATAGAGCTTGTTAAAATTTGGTTTGCATGATTGTTCTCTAGAGTCTAGATATTTTCTGGTTGAGGTGTTTGAACAACAAGGAGACAATGTAAAGTCTTATAATAGTTACAATATGTTCATATGTGAGTTTTGCTGCACCTTTTATACTTGAGTTTGCTTCAAATAACCTTGCTAGCCCAAAGCCTTGTACTGAGAGGGAATGCTTCTCGTGCATCCAAAACCTTGAGCCAACCACTATGCCATTTGTGTCCACCATATCTACCTACTACATGGTATTTCTCCACCATTCCAAAGTAAATTGGTTGAGTGCTACCTTTAAAATTTCCATCATTCGCCTTTGCAATATATAGCTCATGGGACAAAATAGCCTTAAAAACTATTGTGGTATTGAATATGTACTTATGCACTTTATCTCTTATTAAGTTGCTTGTTGTGCGATAACCATGTTCCTGGGGACGCCATCAACTCTTTGTTGAATATCATGTGAGTTGCTATGCATGTCCGTCTTGTCTGAAGTAAGGGAGATTTACCACTCATTTAAATGGTTAGAGCATGCATATTGTTAGAGAAGAACATTGGGCCGCTAACTAAAGCCATGAATCATGGTGGAAGTTTCAGTTTTGGACATATATCCTCAATCTCATATGAGAACATTAATTGTTGCTACATGCTTATGCATTAAAGAGGAGTCAATTATCTGTTGTCTATGTTGTCCCGGTATGGATGTCTAAGTTGAGAATAATCAAAATCGAGAAATCCAAATGCGAGCTTTCTCCTTAGACCTTTGTACATGCGGCATAGAGGTACCCCTTTGTGACACTTGGTTAAAACATGTGTATTGCGATGATAATCCTGGTAATCCAAGCTAATTAGGACAAGGTGCGGGCACTATTAGTATACTATGCATGAGGCTTGCAACTTGTAAGATATAATTTACATGATACATATGCTTTATTACTACCGTTGACAAAATTGTTTCATGTTTTCAAAATAAAAGCTCTAGCACAAATATAGCAATCGATGCTTTCCTCTTTGAAGGCCATTCTTT
Organism: Lolium multiflorum; assembly: GCA_030979885.1. Classification (NCBI taxonomy): domain Eukaryota; kingdom Viridiplantae; phylum Streptophyta; class Magnoliopsida; order Poales; family Poaceae; genus Lolium; species Lolium multiflorum. The sequence goes on from CM061751.1 coordinate 110,322,500, forward strand.
AACTTTTATGTTGAGTCAGTTCACCTATCTCTCTCCACCTCAAGAAGCAAACACTTGTGTGAACTGTGCATTGATTCCTACATACTTGCATATTGCACTTATTATATTACTCTATGTTGACAATTATCCATGAGATATACATGTTACAAGTTGAAAGCAACCGCTGAAACTTAATCTTCTTTTGTGTTGCTTCAATACCTTTACTTTGATTTATTGCTTTATGAGTTAACTCTTATGCAAGACTTATTGATGCTTGTCTTGAAAGTACTATCCATGAAAAGTCTTTGCTTTATGATTCAGTTGTTTACTCATGTCATTACCATTGTTTTGATCGCTGCATTCATTACATATGCTTACAATAGTATGATCAAGGTTATGATGGCATGTCACCAGAAATTATCTTTGTTATCGTTTGCTCGGGACGAGCAGAACTAAGCTGGGGATGCTGATACGTCTCCGACGTATCGATAATTTCTTATGTTCCATGCCACATTATTGATGATATCTACATGTTTTATGCATACTTTATGTCATATTTATGCGTTTTCCGGAACTAACCTATTGACGAGATGCCGAAGGGCCAGTTGCTGCTGTTTTTGGTTTCAGAAATCCTAGTAAGGAAATATTCTCGGAATTGGACAAAATCAACGCCCAGATTTAGAATCCCGGAAGCATCCGAACACCCGAGAGCCGCCGAGAGGGACACAGGCCCCAGATGATAGGCCGGCGCGGCCCAGGTGCGCGCCCCCCTGTGGTGTCGTCGCCTCGTTGACCTTCCGACTCCGCCTCTTCGCCTATAAAAAGGTCCCTGACCTAAAACTTCGAAACGGAAAAACCACGGTACGAGAAACCTTCCAGAGCCGCCGCCATCGCGGCCAAGATCGGGGACAGAGTCTCCGGCACGCCGCGGACGGGGAAGTGCCCCGGAAGGCTTCTCCATCGACACCACCGCCATCTCCATCAACGCTGCTGTCTCCCATGAGGAGGAGTAGTTCTCCATCGAGGCTCGGGCCGGTAGCTATGTGGTTCATCTCTCTCCTATGTGCTTCAATACAATAATCTCATGAGCTGCCTTACATGATTGAGATTCATATGATGATGCTTGTAATCTAGATGTCATTATGCTAGTCAAGTGGGTTTTACTTATGTGATCTCCGGAGACTCCTTGTCCCACGTGTGTAAAGGTGACAGTGTGTGCACCGTGTGGGTCTCTTAGGCTATATTTCACAGAATACTTATTCACTGTTATGAATGGCATAGTGAAGTGCTTATTTATATCTCTTTATGATTGCAATGTGTTTTGTATCACAATTTATCCATGTGCTACTCTAGTGATGTTATTAAAGTAGTTTATTCCTCCTGCACGGTGTAATGGTGACAGTGTGTGCATCCGTGTTAGTACTTGGCGTAGGCTATGATTATGATCTCTTGTAGATTATGAAGTTAACTATTGCTATGATGGTATTGATGTGATCTATTCCTCCTACATAGTGTGAAGGTGACAGTGTGCATGCTATGTTAGTACTTGGTTTAGTTGTGTTGATCTGTCATGCACTCTAAGGTTATTTAAATATGAACATTGAATATTGTGGAGCTTGTTAACTCCGGCATTGAGGGTTCGTGTAATCCTACGCAGTTAGTGGTGTTCATCATCCAACAAGAGAGTGTAGAGTATGCATTTATCTATTCTGTTATGTGATCAAAGTTGAGAGTGTCCACTAGTGAAAGTCTAATCCCTAGGCCTTGTTCCTAAATACTGCTATCGCTGCTTGTTTACTGTTTTACTGCGTTACTACTGCTCCGTTGCTACTGCTCGCATTTATTCATACCACTGTATTTCACTATCTCTTCGCCGAACTAGTGCACCTATTAGGTGTGTTGGGGACACAAGAGACTTCTTGCTTTGTGGTTGCAGGGTTGCATGAGAGGGATATCTTTGACCTCTTCCTCCCTGAGTTCGATAAACCTTGGGTGATCCACTTAAGGGAAACTTGCTGCTGTTCTACAAACCTCTGCTCTTGGAGGCCCAACACTGTCTACAAGAATAGAAGCACCCGTAGACATTAGCTAGCTACACACAATCCTATATTAACACCCGTAGCTTTAAGAACCAAATAAACTAATAGGAAATTCTCCTTCATGCCCTTCCATGTTCTACCGCTTCCCAGTTCATGAAAAAAGGCATGGCCAATTGGTTACATCCTCCAACTCACTTCCTGAGGGGCATTGATGACCGAGAACTTATGGTTGTGGATGAATACATAACATGACATCGGGCCAAGATGAAAATTGTACCTCCGTTGCGCATGTTGTGAGAGGCAACATCTCACCATCATCATTTCCCATCCTCTACCAATGAAAATATAAGACATTCGTGATGATTGATATAATGATATGCATATGTATCTTGCTATATATGGAGCTATTTAGAGAGGTACAAATGGATCACGCGCCTCCTTCATTGTTTTAAAACCAATGAGACAGAAACCACTATTAGGAGGGTAACACAGGTACATTGGCATCTTCCTAGCCCACGCCAATGGACTTATGCTAGGAGGACATGTTGGGGTTAGTCAAGAACACCCACTAATCTATGTAGCAGTTGGCTCATCAATGTTTTGCGATGGGCTATCTGCGTGCGTGGTCTGGACTCTCAGTATTGATGATGCCGTCCCTAGTTTTTTCTCGACAACATGTTGTGAAATCATGGTTCTAATTGTATGGCTAAGTCCACATTCGGAACAAGATGGCGTGGATCATCATATGGTGGTAGCACATGGAGACTTCAGTTAGGTGGCGCCCTTTTTGAGTGTTGGGTCCGCAGTGAGTGAAAACTCTTGGTCCGATCTTCCCTGGTTGAACCTCGCAATGTGGGTATTCTCTTGTTAAGTGCATTGCTTGTAATTTTCTTACCCTTATGTTCAAGGTGATCAGAATCCATGATCTGGTCTTGCTAGGTTGATCATGTGACATTGTCCTCGTCACCACTCCCTTCATGTTGGCATCGTTGTTGAAACATTTCTCATATTATCCTCCAATTATTATCGTGAGTGGTTCATACTACTGTTTTCTACTGTTGTTCCATTGCTGCTCTATTTTTTAATTTATAATAATTTGGTAGTGTGCGTCCTTAATGTCTTGACTAGCTCATGATATAGTGGTAGAGATCGGGTGTAATTGATATGTTTATGCCAATATATTCATTTTATTAAAAAACTGATTTGCAAGTATATAATGGGATGAAACTACTGGGTTTCCACGGGGCCGGATAACTTATTCACATTAATAAACAATCATTGCTAATTGGCCTTGCATAACAATTAATTCTGTCCCTCTCTCGGTGAGATCCGATATTGGATTTGGTTTCTGCAAATTCCTATGTTCCAAACTTTGAGTGCAACATTTCCGACAGAATTGAGTGGATATGACTACATGGCAGTCCCATATTTACAAAAAAATAACGAGCTTGAAGTACTTTGGGGCTTATTATCTGTATCTTTCCATCGCATTTCCTCTATTTTCTCTTTCAGTACGAGACCATGACACACAGAGCTAAGGAAATTTAGCAAACTGAAATTGTGATTGTAAACCCTAACCCTAACATCCAACGTACGGCAGAGGATCTTCACGCCGTGGCCCTCATCTTTTGCGTCGTACGTTGCGCTTCATTTCTGATGCGCGCATGCATGCTGCATGTGTCTAGTCACAACTTATAACACTCGTCAGTACAGAAATACATAACTAAGCATCCGTCATCCGTGTGCGTAGCCTGCATTCAATTACACTTCTTGCAGCTCCCTCGGTCGATCTAATATATATTTGCTCTTACGGTAGATCATACAGTATATGGTACTCTCTCTTGTTCTAAATACTTGTCGCAAATAAGTAAAATATAGGCTAAAATCTATCTATATTTATTGAACCCGTGACAAGTATATAGAGCCGAAGGGAGTGGTATAAAATTATTGAAGATGCATGCACATGTGTACTCTACTTGCGTACTCCGGATAGATCAGTAACTGGCCGTAGCTAGAGAGATAGTATATGCTTTGACCGTCGTTGAAGCATAGAGGACTGAATACAGCAGACCAAAGCTAGCCAGCATTCTTAATTTGCTGGTGGTTCAGTTCAATCAATTCGATGCTTAATTTGCCAGGGTGACCCATAAGTCCCCAACAGTGTCTGGTGTCAACTGTACAGTACCACACAAACAGACAATGAGGGTGGAAACTCCTTTTGCCATTCGAGCACTAGTACTCCTTGCCTCGTGGAAGATATTTTTCTGCATCCCAAAACAACTTGAAAGGAAAAAATATTCGCCCATGCATATGGAAATGTTGCCAAATGCTAATTTTCGTGGACAAAACCACCTTTTTATGTGATGGGCCAGAACGGCTTTGGGCCCGAAAGCGATTAAATGTTCCCCGTCTCCATTTGCACTCCAAAAATTCTATCTTAGCCTGACATGATACCATACGGATACAAGGTTCTATCTATAAAATTGGGTGGTACATCCACTCCGGGAGGGAAAATTCTTCACGGCCAGAATATGCATGTTTGGTATGTATTTCTTGAAAATAGGGGAGTTTATGGATTATTTCTTTTGCACATAAGGAAGATGACAGTAAATGATGCTCCACTCAATCATACATAAATGAAAAATAAATGACTTTATACAGACTCATAATCTCAAACACACTATGAACAATTATATATTTCAATAGGCAATTGTTGATTAGTATTATGCAAAATATTTATGCCTAACCCCTATCCAACACAATATTCATTTAACCGTTGATATACCACCCATGTTCCAAAAATATAAGTCCTTGAAATACTTTTAGTAGCAAATAACTTCTAAGTTTTGCCTTCTATAGAGAAAACAATAGTAGCATCCAAAACATGAAACTTGTGTCACTATATTTATCATTAATTCTTAATTTGGAAATATACTTGTCTCAAGTTGGCCCCATTATACAAAAATTGATCACCTGATACCACATTTTGGATTAAGACACATCTTATGTTCGCACCAAATGTTATTTTTGCTTCCTGTTTCCGAGTTGACCTAAGGCACATGAATTGGTAAGCTTAAGGGCATGTACAATGGTGATATCTTAGTTGTGCCACGTAGAATAAACGCTGCGGTGGAGAAAAGAGAAACATGAGAAAAGACTCTTAACTAAGAGATCATTTCTTAGCACAATCTCTCTCTCACCACATATTTAGGATATGTCATTCCTAAACATAAGACTAAAAAATAACCCATTGTATATCATGTTTTATTGTTATATCTAGATTACGTGGCATAATTAAAATAAGACGGTCATATCAACCATTGCACATGCCCTAACTGAAATTGCACGCATCATATCTCCACAATGCCTCCGTCCAATCTGATGAGCTCTCGAACTAGTCTTGCATAGGCGGGTCTAGCCACCACATCGGAAATCATCCCGTAGATTATGTGTTTACCTTTTGATACCTTAAATGTCAACATTGCTCGAAACCTGCAAATGGAGGCCAAGCTAGAAATAGCTCTTTATTTTCAAAAATTCGAAAGTTATATTTTACAGTTTTTTTAAATCAAAAAAATCCTAGGCATAGCCAACGATGCACTACCTCTGGTCCAGAATATAAGCCTTTTTGCTTATATTTCAAAATGGATGCAATATCTTACAAACATGAAAAATCTCAATGTAATTTTTTTTTGTATTCTAGGCTACAAAAAATGACAAAATCTGACCAGTTTTATAGTTTTGAAATATGCATTGTTCACCATAATCAGATCCATACATTTATCATTTTTGTGTAGTCTAAATTACAAAGAATTTTACATTGAGATTTTGCATGTTTATAGATTTCATCATTGCCTACATAAAAAAAATTCAGATTTTTTTGATACTTAAAAATATAATTTCATTTTTAAAATAAAAAGCTACATATAGATCGGACTCCGTTTGTCCACTCTGTACTATAGGTGTGGCGCGTGGGTAGTGCTGTCATATTTTGGGCATAAACTGCAGTTGGTGCAACGTGCGATAAGCGCAAAATGTTATCAAAGTGGTCAAAATAAGAAAATACGATGCAAATAACCAACTCTCTTGATAAAACATGTGGCTTAAAATTAAAATGAAACTCTTAAATTTTGTACGAGGAAACATCTTTGCATACTAATTCATGATCAAAGTACGATCATTTCTATAAAAAAATATTTTGGATCAGAGAAACAAAACATAAGAAAAGGATTAGAGAAGACTTGGCATACGTTTTGCATCAGATTACATGTATTTACGAACATGAAGAGCAGGCAGCTACGACAGGACGCAGTTGGGCTGTTGGAGGCTTACAAGCCGGACGCGAATTTTTGGCTCCTGGGTGCGCCAGCACCTGATTTGAGCAAAAAAATCAAAACAAATACTAAAATTGAATTAAAAAATACGGCCTAAATCATGTGTGTGTAGTATGTATGTAGGTATGTGCATGTCAAGTTTCAACTTAAAATATGAAAGTATGTAGCCTACACAAAAATAACAAAACATACTGTTCATAATATAATGAGTAGACGTATACTATTCGCAGTATACCAAAGTTTCATTTTCACTTTTTTGTGTGGGTCACATATGGCCGTATTTTTTGCTGAAAATTTGCACACGTAAGTGTCAAGATGATATTTACGTGGGGAAATTATTTAAACTTTTTTTTGAAACATTTAAATCACGTTTTTCGATTTTTTTGAAATCAGGTGCGCTGGTACCTGGGTGCTCCACCATATTTTCGCTTACAAGCCGTACTATATTAACGCCGTTGTTGAACGTGGAGCAGCCACTAGATAGGTATATATGCAGCACGTTTTGAACTTTTGATGAATCATAAGCTGCCGCTTTTACTGCTTCGACACGAAATTAGTGAACTCGTACAACGAACGTACAACTGTACCGGCGCTCAACAAATTTTAAATATGGTTTTTTTCAAATTTGATTTTTTTAAATCTTCAATTTCTTAAATCAAAACATTTTAAAAATCTAAACAATTTTCAAAATCTGAACATTTTCAAAACATGAGCATTTTTCGAATCTAATTTTTTTTTTAAATCAACAATTTTAAAACTTTACTTTTTCAAAATATGAATATTTTCAAAATAGAAAAGGTAAAAAAATAAAAAATAAAAAGAGAAATAAAAAACAAAAAACAAAAAAGAAAAAGAAACAAAAAATATGGAAAACGCAAATTGGGCCTGACCCATACCTGCTCGGGGGTGTGTGGCGTGATATATGCACCGACCTGGTCGGTGTATAGAATTGACCGTGGACTCTGCCCGGCAAGAGTGGGGTTTTATAGGAAATCCCACAAAGAGTGGGCAAATCCTATTTGATGCTCATTACGCTCGTTAGCGCCGCGCCGCGTACCGTTGCGTCCTTCAATGCGGGCGTCATGGGTTGGCCCAGTTTGGTGGTCGTGGGGGAGGAAGAAGGTGCGGGGAGAAGAAGACGAAGGAAACCACACGCTTACCTCACCGGAGACGGGAAAGACGAAGCTGGCCGTGATGTCGCAGGTGGAGGTGGTGCCGAAAACCTTAGGGTTTAGGGTGCGCGTGCGGCGGCTTAGGGTCAGGGTGCTAGTGCGGGACCTCGCCAGAGATGGAGAAGGAGGTAGGGTCAGAGGAAGGAGGGGGAGGCGGCGGACCGTCGAAGGTGGTGGCTCAGGCAGGGCAGTGCAGCGAGGAGGGGCGGCAACGCCGCCGGCCACGATGGATGGGAGCAGGCGGTTCGACTGGCGGGGGCGGGCGGCACCGGTCGAAGTTGGAAAAGATAAAGGTAGAGGGAGTGAGGAAAGTGGAGACAGAAGATGGAGCTCGCTGAAGCTGAACGTGTCAAATAATACCCCGCTCGCGTGCGTGCGGGATTAACCCGTGCACGCAGCGGCTCCTCCTGGTTCGCTCGTATTGGGTGGCCCAATTGCCCAGAAAGTTATCTGTAGTTTCTTTTTTTATTAATTTTAACTTTTGAATAAGTTCCAGATTTGAAAATTTCCAAAAAAAATACGAAAAATGATATCTAAATTTTTTTGAATTACAAAAAGTTTGACTTTGAAAATTTGCTAGAATTTGAAATTTGCTTGAATTTAAAATTTGCTCTAATTTAAAATTTGCTCGAATTTAAATTTGCTTGAATTTGAAATTTTCTTGAATTCGAAAAATATGTTCAAAACAGAAAATGGAAAAACAGGAAAATAGAAAAAACGAAAACAAATAAAACCGCCAAACCAGTGAAGAACCGCAGAAAAAACGAAGCTGATGGGCCGCGGCCCGCTTTGTCCCGCACGCGTGCGGGCGTTAATTTTACGAAAAATGATATCTAAATTTTTTTGAATTACAAAAAGTTTGACTTTGAAAATTTGCTAGAATTTGAAATTTGCTTGAATTTAAAATTTGCTCTAATTTAAAATTTGCTCGAATTTAAATTTGCTTGAATTTGAAATTTTCTTGAATTTGAAATTTTCTTGAATTCGAAAAATATGTTCAAAACAGAAAATGGAAAAACAGGAAAATAGAAAAAACGAAAACAAATAAAACCGCCAAACCAGTGAAGAACCGCAGAAAAAACGAAGCTGATGGGCCGCGGCCCGCTTTGTCCCGCACGCGTGCGGGCGTTAATCTGCGCCGCTGCTGGGCGGGGAATAGGTTTTCCGCGAAGAGTGGCACATAGCCTGGAAATTGCTCGGTAGCGAGTTTCGTTTCGCTGAACGATTTTGAACGTGGGCTCGGCCCATTTAGCTCGGTCGCTTGCCTTCTCTGTTTTCGATCTAAAATAGCAAAAACGGATGTTGACGTCCTCAGGGATCGAACACGGGTCTTCCAGACCGATGGGACAGAGCGTAACCACTGAACCACGTGAACATTTACGTACACGTTATAAGCACGTTGCCTATTTATTCTTTCTACCTTGCGATGTTGTTTCTTTCCATTTTTCATTTGTTTTTTATGTTTCTTTTTTCTTACACTTCTCCTTTTATTCTTCCATTCTTCTTTATTTTTTTCTCTTGTTCTTCTATTTCTTTTGTTTTCTTGTTCTTTTCATGTATTTCTTTTCTTTTACCTTTTTCCAAAAAGTGTTCGTTCAAAAATATGGGTTGTTCTTTATATGCCACAAGTTGTTCCTTAATATAAAAAGGTTTATTCTACTAAACCTATAGTGTTGTTCCACATAAGTAGTTTTGTTCCTCTCAACCTATATGTTGTTCATCATATGCCTCCACGTTATTTCATCTTAGGAATGGTTTTGTTCCCCTTCATTTAGGTTGTTATTCCCACCGTCTAGTCTATTGTTTTCTTTTGTCTAGGTTGTTGTTCCTCATCTTTTTAGGATGTTGTTCCCCTCAGTGTAGGGTGTTGTTCCTTTTCGTCTAGGCTCTTGTTCCCTTCCGTTTAGGATGTTGTTCCCCTCCGTCTAGGTTGTTGTCCCCTCCGTGTAGGGTGTTGTTCCTTTTCGTCTAGGCTTTTGTTCCCTTCCGTTTAGGATGTTGTTCCCCTCCGTCAAGGTTGTTGTTCCCCTCCATGTAGGGTGTTGTTCCTTTTCGTCTAGGTTGTTATTCCATTCCGTTTAGGATGTTGTTCCCCTCCGTGTAGGGTGTTGTTCCTTTTCGTCCAGTCCCTTGTTCCTTTCCGTTTAGGATGTTGTTCCCAGGTTGTTTTTCCCCTCTTTGTAGGGTGTTGTTCCCAGGTTGTTGTTCCCCTCTTTGTAGGGTGTTGTTCCCAGGTTGTTGTTCCCCTCTTTGTAGGGTGTTGTTCCCAGGTTGTTGTTCCTTTCCGTTTATGATGTTGTTCCGCTCCGTCTAGGTTGTTGTTCCCCTCCGTGTAGGGTGTTGTTCCTTTTCGTCTAGTCTCTTGTTCCTTTCCGTTTAGGATGTTGTTCCCAGGTTGTTGTTCCCCTCTTTGTAGGGTGTTGTTTCTTTTCGTCTAGGTTGTTGTTCCATTCCGTTTAGGATGTTGTTCCCCTCCATCTAGGTTGTTGTTCCCCTCTGTGTAGGGTGTTGTTCCTTTTCGTCTAGGCTCCTGTTCCTTTTCGTTTAGGATGTTGTTCCCCACCGTCTAGTTTGTTGTTCCCCTCCGTGTAAGGTGTTGTTCCTTTTCGTCTAGGCTCTTGTTCCTCTCTGTCTAGGATGTTGTATTTCTCAGACGTAGTATTTCTTTCCCCAAATAGATGCAATATTTTTTGTTCTGTGAGATTCGTGTGTTAAACAAGACTAGTTGAATGCCCGTGCGTTGCTACGGTCCTCAAGTTTATTTTCCAGATGTGAACATATATACCTGTGCAAACTGAAATTCCATTCAATAATGAGGAAAATGTTGGCCATGAAAAAATGATAGCAATATGTACTTTCAATAGCGATAATATGCAACCTCCTAAAATCTTCTCTCAAACCCATTGAGTATGGATAACAAATCTATATAATTTCCTTTTCGTAGTTATTGCTAGTTGTCAAAACATTTTTTTTACCATCATGGTAGGACACAGTGGTGCATTCTCAAAAGGTATACACTCACCCGATCGAGTGAAAAGCAGTTACTGTAACTACCCGTTAAGAAAAAAAAATCTTATTATGTCACACACACACACACTACTTTACTCAGTAGCTGAATACCTCTGCGAACAAGTTTCGTACATATAGAACTTTGCATCGTTACCTTTTTAACATGAGTTGTCTTTTTTTTCCAACCAGCTAGTACTAATGGCATGAAACATCCATCATATCATGAGGCCAGATTAAGTAGAAGATACAATCTTTCTACAACAACAGCAAAAAAAGTGTTAAAGTTGTTAGGTAGCGAACATCCAAAGAGCACAACATAAAAAAGTGCTTCCTTCTTCACTAATTCATAGAAAAAAGCTCAACTTAGCTTATAAAAGTAGACTCATGAAACTATTCATAGAAAGTTATTGAGAAAATCAAGAATGGACAAAAATACTGAAAAAATATCAATTACATCACTTGACATATGTGCAAAACTCTTGCTAGGATAATGGACAAAAATATCAAGAAATATATCCACAATTCGACATAACAAATTATTCTGGTATTGGTAGTTCCTATGGCATGAAGACTTGATGACCATTCCATCATAGCTGATACATCTCTATCTGAGACTCCCACAGTAACTCTTAAGGGAAACATATAAGCTCAACAGACTGATGGCTATTGTTCCCAATACAAGAACTTCTAGTAGGTTATGTGTTTGTTGTTTAATACTACAACATAAACTCTCAGCAGACAAGAAACACATATCACCAAATATTATAAACGAAGCCGAGCTTGTGTGAACTATATCGCTTGACTCAAAACTTGATTGGATTCATAACTTCTGATCCCAAACAAAGCACAAAGGTAACATCAGAGACTGAAAGTGACTAACCACACTCCGAAGAGCTTTAGCCCATACCTAAATACCAAGAATATATATCAGATACAAACATAATAGTTAGTCGACAACAAACATAAGCAAGTCAACAACATTTTGATATATACTCTGATTATCTTATCAAGTGAGCCAGAGCAGGTCCTTGTTGTTGAGATAGAAAATAAAATCACTTGACGCCATGGCAAATGCAAAGCCATTCCAGAGTTTAAGACGTACTTCTTCGTCACCGAGATCAAATACATTTAAATAAGTAATAAAACTGAGGCAATATTGGAGAAACAATCCAGTACATCCTAATCTCTCAGTCAACCTGCCAGTTTTTCAATTGGAGCTTAACTGTATCTCATTGTTGTCATCTGGTCGATACACTTTTATCAGTCTTGCACAACAACTTGATAATACTTGTAAAAATTTGGGTAAGGGTGCACTTAAGTTATGTCTTACATATAGTTATGCTTTTCTGATGATTGTGGTTGTTTTTGCAATGTGCAAAAAGAAATATGGTTATGCAAACTCTGAGTACGAGCATATGACTGTGACACCCAAGATATATGTGGTATTGATATTCACCCTTCTTTAGAACCATACCATTTCTCATCCTGGAAGAAAAGACAAATCTTGAAACTGAGGGAAATTAATTTAGAATAAATATCAGCAACCTTTGGAAAATAATTGACAGAAACAAAATTCTAAAATTGGTAGTACATATGAGTAATACATAGCCACACATTTGACGAATTCATATCAGTAATCATTTTCTCTCTGTTACAGTTATAGGAAAGGAGATACAAATAATATACATAGACTGATGTTGTTGCTATTTTACATCTGATACATACAATTTTCAATGATAGACTTGAAAATGCTCATCTTGATTAAAGATATTTAGAAAGTGGTGTACCAGTATTAAAAAACCAAGGTAAGAGGACTATGCTAATTAAATTTTATAATATCATATAGTGTAATCTGGATACTTGTGCCAAAGTACCACATTTCAACACAAAAACAAAACCAATTAGTGGAGAAATTATCCTTGATTAAAGAAGGAGGTGATCACACTTAAAATATTTAGTAGTTCACATACATAACACACAAAGTAATAAGAACAAAAAAGCTCACTCATCTTGACAGATATGATTGCCATCTTTCTATAAACTGAACTTCATCAATTAAAGCAAAATAACCGAGTTATAAGAGCCAATCCGAAACTAATAAATTGAGTGGATTACATACCTTGACTGTACACACTCCTCCTTCTTTGCAAATGAAGATGCAGGTTATTCATCTGAATCAATCAAGAACCGAAGCAATTAGCAGCACACGTACCAGAGTTATTCTATCAGGGTCTAGGCGTCGGTGACTCGGTGCTCTGTGAAATTAGAGTTGTCGATCGGACACCCGGCTATATTTGGCACACGCCTGTCGTTCTCGTCGGCCACACCAACCTCCTAGGAGGCTCGGATTGTGCAAATGCTCTCGTAGGCAGAGCCTTCCTCGTCGGGGTGCATCATATCATTGCCAGTGGTAACATCCAGAAAGATGCGGGCTTCCTCGCCAACGCCTTACATCATGGGCGAGCATTGCTGTCAAAACGAATTAGAGAAGGTCATTAATTAGAAGTGGAAACTGCATGCATGCAAGGTTCCTGGATGCTCAAATTTTTGTAGCACATTTCAGTCTATGGAAAGATTTTCCAGTATAAAAATGTGCATGGAAAAAAGCTTATAAGTACTTTAGCAAACTCAGTGGCGACCACACTGCCAAGGTGACTGGCCTTTCCCATGACATCTCCAATGCCCTTCGTTGAATCTTTCTACCAAAGTGTTCGTCATTGTTATGCTTACTACTTGCTTCGCCCTCTGGAGTTTAAGTTGCCTCTGATCTGGAACATTAAACTACCAAGTCTTGATATAGTGTTGAGTGACCATTAAACTCAAGTGCAAATTGCTAATCGAAAGAATAGAGTTCAGGAATAGTGCCTAGCATACTCAATTTCAGATAACAATTAGACACTCTTGTCTCTAACAAATTGAATCATTTCACCATGGGAATGAACAGTGCACAATTTATTTTAGAGAAGATATTTGGATAGGAAATACCTAACATGTCCCGAGTAACTCAACAGGTTTGGTCGGTCCAAAAAGTGACTTGAAGGCGGTGGCGTTCAGGATGTGTTGTTCGCCGGAATTGGGCGGCAGCATGGAGATGTTGCCTCCTACTTACATCCTCCACGGCGGCATCGAGGCGTCAAACTGTTGTATCGCGTGCGTGGCGGTGTTGATCGGCTGCCCTGGCCAAATCAGTTCAGGGCGTTAACATTGTTGATGAGAGGAATCGCGAGCACCTGGGATCTGGGAGGAGCGGTAGCGGCCGCTGCGTTTTGGACGTCCCGTCCGTCAGGGTTTGGGATCTGTGGTGTGTGCGCGTTAGCGATCAGGGCCATGGCGAGTGGCGAGTCTGACTTTTTTTTACATCAATAATTCAATATATGTGACTTTATTTGATAACAAGGAAAGTAAATATTTGATTTGATAGCTTTAGGAAATAAGACCAACGAGATTTTCTTATTTGATTTGATTTGATTGTAAGCTGAATTAGCGAAGCGTTGGAATAAGACCGTGATTGATTGAGACCATAATTCCCTTGAGCATTTGGAATGTCTGAAATTTTTTCCGGAGAAAGGAAATATATCTTTCCTAATTAATTAATAGCGTGATTGATTGTACCATGATTGCTACGAAATTAGATCCGACGAAACGGAGACCGTGAGATTATATTGGACGGTCCGGATGCTTTTAATGACGACCACCAAAGTGCGTTGAGTGTCAAACGACCAACTCCTATTTAATAGTAAAGATTTAATCGAAACTTTTTGCATTTTTTATTTTGTTTTATGGTGGTCCCACTCTATTTGTACTATGTCTTTTCATTCTGATCAGATGAGCCTCGCTAGCTATAGGTAGCTATCCACGTTAGCAACTGTGTCCCTCCATGTGCAAATCAAAAAATTTGCATGTAAAATATTTAAGACAAAAATCAGCCGTGGGCACGCATGTGACAGAAAAATGTAGCTAGCAACTCTATATACATAGCCATGTGCCACGAAAAGAAAAAGGAGTAGCTAGAACTAAGCTTGGCAGTTGGCCGGAGCACATACACTGTTATAAAAACGACAAGCAAATAACGAAGAACGAAACAAGAACACACGCAGGGGACACAAGATTTAACGTGGAAAACCCCTTCTAACAAAGAATGGGAAAAAAACCACGGGCGCCAGCTAGCAAAACTTCACTATATCGGGAGGTGTTTACAAACGCCGTGGGTTATCTTATAATCTGATAAACCCTAGCCGGCGGCTTACAAGATGTATATATGGGCGGTGCCAACGATCCGTACCTCGCTCCGCTCGTCAGAAGTTAGCCTCTCTTTAGTATATGAATTTGGATCACAATACAACAAACTCCACCTTGAGACAAATTCCATCTTGTAGCATGAACTTCAACAATCTCCTGAACAACAAAGAGAAAACACTTGCTGGCGTCAACAGCCACTTGGGCTAAACAGTTATACCAACCAAGCTCGAGCAAAGCTCTAACTTGGAAACAAGAACTGGCTTTGTCATCATATCAGCAGGATTATCATGAGTACTTATCTTGCATACCTTCAGTTTACCTTGAGCAACAATGTCGCGAATATAATGGTACTTGATGTCAATGTGCTTTGTCCTCTCATGGAATATTTGATCTTTAGTAAGGTATATTGCACTTTGACTGTCAGAAAACAAGTTAATGCAAGAATCATCTCCACAAAGCTCAGCATACAAACCTTTCAACCAAACAGACTCTTTGCCAGCTTCATTAATTGCTATATATTCTGCTTCGGTTGTAGATTGGGCAAACAGATTGTAACGTTGCCTTCCAACTCACACACATCCACCAACTGAACACATAACCTGTGAGGGATCTTTTCTTATCCAAATCGGCAGCAAAATCTGAATCCACATAGCCAACGAGTCCCTCACCGGTCTTGCCAAACTTCAAGCAAGCTTTGGATGTGCCACGAAGGTACCTGAAAATCCACTGAACAGCTCTCCAATATTCTTTACCAGGATCAGCTAAGTATCGACTGACCAAACTCATAGCATATGATAAATCAGGACGAGAACAAACCATGGCATACATCAAGGAACCAACAGCACTAGAATATGGAACTCGAGACATGTACTCAATATCTTCATCACTGCTAGGACATTGCAATGCTGACAATTTGAAGTGAGAAGCAATTGGTGTACTAACAGACTTTGCATCATGCATATTAAAACG
This sequence comes from Lolium multiflorum, assembly GCA_030979885.1. Lineage (NCBI taxonomy): Eukaryota > Viridiplantae > Streptophyta > Magnoliopsida > Poales > Poaceae > Lolium > Lolium multiflorum. The sequence continues at coordinate 110,338,241 of CM061751.1, forward strand.
ATGAAGAACTTTCTGAATGTAATTTTGCTGACTAAGAAATAACACACTAGCTTTTCTGTCTCTTGTAATTTCCATACCTAGTATTTTCTTAGCAGCACCAAGATCCTTCATCTCAAACTCACTACTTAATTGTGACTTTAAAGTAGTGATCTCTTTCTTGCTCTTGGCAGCAATCAACATATCATCAACATATAACAACAAGTATATTGGTGATCCATTAACAAACTTGATATAAACACAACTATCATACTTAGATCTCTTAAAATCATGTGCAAGCATAAATGAATCAAACCTTTTGTACCACTGTCTTGGAGACTGTTTCAAACCATAAAGGGACCTCTTTAACTTGCAAACAAGATCCTCCTTACCAGGCACAACAAAACCTTCAGGTTGGTCCATGTATATCTCCTCCTCAAGCTCACCATGCAGAAAAGCAGTCTTTACATCTAGCTGCTCAAGCTCAAGATCACGCATAGCCACAATACCAAAGAATGCACCAATGGAACTATGCTTCACAACCAGAGAGAATACATCATTATAATCAATACCTGGAATTTGGCTGAAACCTTTTGCTACTAACCTTGCCTTAAACCTCGGAGGCTCACTAGGAGACAAACCTTCCTTTCTTTTAAATATCCACTTACAGCGGACAGCCTTCTTTTGTTTAGGCAAGGGCACAACATCCCACGTGCCATTCTTGTCAAGCGATTGCATCTCCTCTTGCATAGCAGAAATCCACTTCACGCGGTCAACGGATGCAACGGCCTCAGTATATGTAGCAGGTTCAGTACCATGCTCCACCTGTTCAGCACAACTCAAAGCATGAGCAACAAGATTACATTCTTCAATTAAACGAGGACGTGGACCTTTGTTACGCCTCGGTCTATCAGCAGCAATGGAACTATTTGTTTGCTGCAAAACAGGTGGTGAGTGCTGAACAACAGTGTTATCATTTTCAGCAACATCATTTTCTTTCTCCTCCACGTGCTCCACCTGCACGCTAATCATCATTATCAGAAAAATCAACAGCATCAGTAACATCTGTAGATGAACTCTTATAAAACATGACAGCCTCATTAAAGACTACATTCCTGCTATGCAAAACTTTCTTAGTTTCAGGATTCCATAACTTATATGCCTTAACTCCTGAACCATAACCAAGAAACACACACTTAACAGCCCTGGGCTCTAGCTTTCCATTATCAACATGAGCATAAGCAGTGCAACCGAAAACTCTCAACTGTGAATAATCAGCAGGTGAACCAGACCATACCTCAATAGGAGTTTTCTTATCAAAATACAAGGTGACCTGTTTATCAAGTAACAAGCGGTGGAGTGCTTCAGCCCAAAAACGTCTATGCATACCGGCATTAGACAACATGCACGAGCCTTGGAGATGATGGTTCTGTTCATCCTCTCCGCCACACCATTCTTGAGGAGTGTATGGGATGGTGTGGTGCCTGACAATGCCTTCATCGCTGCAATAATCATTGAAAACAGTAGAACAAAACTCCATGCCATTGTCAGTACGAAGCAATTTAACTTTCTTTTCTGTTTGCTTCTCTACCATAACTTTCCACTTTCTAAAAGCATCAAACACATCAGATTTATGTTTCAGAAAGAAAGGCCACACTTTTCTGGAGTAATCATCTATGATAGTAAGCATGTAATTTGCACCACCAAGAGAAGTCTTGCGGGAAGGTCCCCACACATCAGCATGCACATAATCTAAAATCCCTTTGGTGGTATGAACGAAAGCATTGAATTTAACTCTTTTATGCTTACCAAAAATGCAGTGCTCACAGAACTCAAACTTACTCAAATTGCAGCCATCTAGTAGGTCTCTCCTGTGCAATTCTGCCATGCCATGTTCACTCATATGTCCAAGACGCATATGCCACAGATTAGTTTTACCAGGTTCATCGGGAATAACAGCAGCAGCAATACCAGATAAAGTGCTACCTCTAAGAACATATAACTTTGCAGAATTCATATCACCAATCATGTGAACGAGAGAACCTTTTGTTACCTTCAGAACTCCGCGAGAACCGGAGTGTTTGTACCCATCAAGGGTACTGAGAGAGATCAGATTTCTGGCCATGCCAGGTATGTGTCTAACATCTGTTAGAGTGCGTGTCATGCCATCATGCATCTTGATCTGAACGGAGCCAATGCCCACGATCTCACGTGGGTTGTTATCTCCCATACGCACAACATCTCCACTCGGCACAAACTCATAAGAACTGAACCAGTCTTTGTTACAGCAAATATGAAACGAACATGCAGAATCAAGGATCCACTCATCATTACCAGAAACACAACCAGCAAACACAACTAGGCAATCACCATCGGAATTATCACTGGAAACAACAGCAGCCTTACCATCACCCTCAGATTTGTTTTTCGGTTGGTAAGTACCGTTTCTTTTCTCTTTGTTCTGCAACTTCCAGCAATCATCAATATTGTGGCTAGTTTTCTTACAATACTTGCAGAACTTACCATCTCGTCCCTTGGACTTTGAGCGACCTCTGTCGGTCTTGCTCTTATCTCTGTTGTAGTTGTTGTTTCTGTTCTCGGTCCTGCCTCGGACCTGCAGTGCTTCTGCCTTAGATGACGAACCCTCTGCCTGCACCATAGATTTCATCTTTTCCCTCTGTTGGAGGGCCTCATAAACTTCGGCAAGGGTTAGTTCATCACTAACAAGGTGTCTCGAAAATTCGCAAAAGAATTAGGCAACGAGACTAACAGTATAAGAGCTAGATCCTCATCATCATATTTTACCTCCATGGATAGCAAATCAGAAACGATCTCTTTAAAGATCGATAGGTGATTCATCATTGACGCACCTTCTTGCAGCTTGTGCGAGAACAACTTCATCTTCACGTGCATCTTACTGGTTAGATCTTTGGACATGCAGATCGATTCCAGTTTCAACCACCGCTGCGGATTTCTCAGCCAGCACTTCCTGCAAGATATTGTTGGATAGATGAAGCTGAATTAATGAAAAAGCCTTACGGTCTTTCCTCTTTTCATCGTCGGTCCAGGTCTTGGCATCTTTCTTGCCAAAACCATCAAGAGCTTCATCCAGATCAGAAGATTGGGTAAGTATCGCCCTCATCTTCACTTGCCACAGAAAATCTCGTGGTGTAATCCAGCTGCGGTAGATCGAACTTCAACGAAGACATGTCGCAAAACCCTAGATTGAAACACGGGCTCTGATACCACTTGTTATAAAAACGACAAGCAAATAACGAAGAACGAAACAAGAACACACGCAGGGGACACAAGATTTAACGTGGAAAACCCCTTCCAACAAAGAAGGGGAAAAAAACCATGGGCGCCAGCCAGCAAAACTTCACTATATCGGGAGGTGTTTACAAACGCCGTGGGTTATCTTATAATCTGATAAACCCTAGCCGGCGGCTTACAAGATGTATATGGGCGGTGCCAACGATCAACCGCGGGGGCTGCGCCCCGCACCCCCTCGCAGGCGTCCCTGCAAGGCACGACGTATGGGCTAACTTCTCTCGCTCCGCTCGGCCCAAGGCTCTCGGGCCCGCTCCGTAAGTTAGCCTCCCTTTAGTATATGAATTTGGATCACAATACAACATACACCATGCATGGATTAAGCGGCAACGTGAATTGATTAAGCAGCCGCAGCACATGAGCCATGCATGAATTAAGCGGCAGGAGGCGTCCCATGCATGCAGCAGACGCAGTATGTATGCATGCATGGATTAGGTGTCCGGGACTCCGGGAGCATCGCGTGCATGTATTAAGTACCCCTTTGTTTGAGCTTAAATTCTTGATTCTTGGATTCTAGCTACTGTAAAATTAGAATCTGAAACAAACAGGCTTCCATAATACCCAGATTGTCCAGAATTGATTCTAAAAAATATACACAGAGAGCCACAATCTGAGAATTGAGAAAATAGGTGATTCCCGAGCTTTTTCTGGGCCGAAACGTTTTCTTCACGTCCTCCCTCGCTCGATCCCTAACGCCGCCGCCGCTGGCTCGCGCCCGCCCGCAGCCCTGCTCGGCCGGCCGCCGCCCGCTCCTACCGGCCGCTGACCCGCGCGTCCCGGCCGCCGACCCGCGCCCGCTCGTCGCCGGCTGCTCCCCGCCGCCGACCCCCTCCATCCGGCCACGCCCAGCAAGCCCCTCCATCCGGCCACGCCCAGCAAGCCCCTCCATCCGGCCACGCTCCAGCCGGCCCCTCCATCCGGCGACGACCAGCAATCCCCGCTCCCACGCCCAACTCCATCCGGCTTGTCCTGTGAAGGAACGTACACGTACTGTAGTTTGTTTTTTTAACCATATACTCTTGTTTGTTTATTTGCTGTTAGATATGGCGTGTTGTTAAGATAGTACTGCAATGTTTGTTTAGAGAGTAATATGAGTGCCGTTAGAAACTTTGTATACTACTGCTATATTGTTCAGCGGGTTCTCGTTTGTGTAAATTTAATTTAATAGTATGCACATTTAGATGGCAAAAGAGAAAGCGATATGGGATGCGGAAGCTACTGCAAAAGAGAAAGCGATATCGTATGCACATTTTGGTGGAAGAAAATGGAAGAAGTAAGTTTTACTCTACTGTAGTAATTTTGAGAATATCTGATTACAACAAAACACTATACCTACTATTTTGAGAAATTTTTAACCATGCCCATTCGTCGCTACGCAATGTCATTGAGCGTGCATTTGGTGTGTTAAAGATGAAGTGGCGTATTTTATTACATATGCCATCTTACCCCTGTGACAAGCAAGCTTTGATCATTGTTGCTTGTATGGTACTTCATAATTTTATCAGGGACAGCCACTTGAGAGATAAAGAGTTTGATAGATATGACCGTGATGAGTACTACATTCCAGGGGATCTACTACCTCCACCTACTGGTCGGGTATCTAACATTGTGCATGGTGATGATGCTCTCATGAAACTAGCCAGGGAGAGAATAGCTGATGGATTATTGGCAGCTACAGATGAAGTTTAGTTTTACGCACTACTTTCGGGTGATGGTTGATGTACGTTTTGGATGATGGTTGGTAATTGAACGTGCATTTTGAATGATGGTTTCAATTTCTTAAATATTTGTATACATACTTGTCATTTCGATGAAACCCCGACATAAGCAATAACTAAAGCACACACAAATGAAGCCATAACATCCATTTTATATTAACAACGGTCCGTAAAGCTGTCCAAACAGCAAAGTAAATAAACAGACAGATTCTGATTCCTAGATCCCACAGCAGGGTAAACAAACAGACTGCTTCTGATTCTCAGGAATCAAGAATCACAGCTGATTATCAGGAATCAGGATTGACAGCAGAATCTCAGAATCCAAAGCCCAAACAAAGGGGGCCTAAGCGGCCGGAACGTTGCTACGAATGCACGCACTACAAAGCACACCGTGTTTTCAGACGTGACTTCACATTTTTAGTCCCACATCGCTAACCGAAGAAGAAAATTACCGGCTTAAATACCCGCGCGCGGTGGTAGTTGTCAACCAATCCTCGATCGACGCTAGCAGGCTAGCTTGGTGCGGCCGCTTTACAGTGACCGATCCTTGCCCTTCGTAAATGGGCTGCCAAACCAAACCATTGACAACTACCCGGTTCTTGTGCGAAATAGAGGAAAGGGAGCGCGCGAGCGCTAGGGAGGAGGACCCCATAGCCTGGCCCCGCCAAACTTAGGGTTTCTATAATCCCAGGCCAATTCGGGCCGTTTTTCGGCCCATTATAATGTGCTCAGCCAGCATCTGTAGAGAGCAAAAACCCCGTGGGCCCTGGCTGGCAGTGGGTCAGTGGCACTCCGCGTCCGCCTCGTCTTTGTGGGCGGGTGCAGCACCGCCACTGCTGAACCCACTGCTGCGACGGTGCGAGGGAGGCGAAGGCGAGGCTTACGGGTGCGAGGGAGAGAGATTGCTTGTAGGGGAAGAAAGCAGCGTAGACTTCTCGCTTACCAATCCCGATCAGCGAGCGGCGGAGCGCTTGGCTTCTCAACTCCGGCCGGCAACCGCTACAGGTAAAATTACACTCGGTCCCTTGCTTGTGCGCCCTGCCCACCTCACCAGCTGTGCTCAGCTTGTGACATGAGATGGATTTGGTTAGGCCTCTGCGCTGGGCTGGGTGGTCGATCGAAAGCGGTGGAGGGGAAGCAATTGCTCAGCAGAGCCCGTCATCCACGGCGGTAGGGAACTAGGGATCCGTATAGTTCGTCGCGCTTCTGGTTTCCGATTCGTTGCACTCGGTTTAGTTCGATTTGTTGCGGTTGGTCCCTTCATTCGAACCAACTTCTGCTATTTTTTTTATTTTTTTTGCAGGGTTGCACACGAGTTGAGCACGGGAGCAGGCATATCAGTCAGGGAAGCGAGTTCTGAATTGTGGCCATCCCCCATTTCCAGAGAGGTGCGACATCCCTTCCCCAGCTTTTGTGCATGTACGCCTGTAGATTAGCTAAACTGCTGGTCATATGCTACTCTGGTCAGCTACTCAGGTTCCCGTTTTTTTTGTTCTGACAAAACATTTGCAGCATCATCTTAAGTTCTGATTATAATGCTACCATAATGTCACGAAACCATGATGCAAGCCTTAAATTTCTAGTGTACAAACATCTGGCCATGCTCTAAGTACTACAAAACCATACCAGATAGTTACTGTTTATAAGCCTTAATACATGTTGATTCCACCATCACAGGTTTTCGTGGCAACGAATAACTTGAATCGGTTTTCCAGTAATGTGCTAAAACAAGTATGACACCAGCCATTGTTTACCAAGATGTCTGGAGTGTTAAGCGCAAACCCTTGCGAACATGTACTATCAATTATCTGACAAGTTAGAAATCCCAGAGTCGTGTTAAGTACTCATTGGCATGTCATCTTACGGAGAGTTACTTTCTGTCAAGTACACCTTACAAGTACTACTGTGCCATATTAGGAACCACTAGTGATGATTTTGGTATGTCATCTTATTGATGTTCTTCAGTAAGAAATGCCTACCTTTTACCTTCAAGTAAGCCCTAACATGCATTTTCGTTCACTTTTGTTTCCTGCTCCTTTTATTGGATTCTTCCTGCCATATCATGTCAATTATTTTAAAGAGAAGATTCTTATTCCATCCAAAAATGCTGCAACACCAGGACGATATGCATGTTTACTTGTTTAGGGACTGCACGACGAATAGCTAACTGTACCCAGCCAGTAGTATAGTATATCTTAGATACCCTCTTTTGATTAAACCTGAATGTAGACTGTAACTGTAGTATGCTTGAATTTCAAGAAATAAGCCTTGGCATATTCTTATATTTCTTACTCTCTTGCATTAGATTAAATATTTACCACATACACTGAATGTTCGCTGATATTTATATCATTTCCGTAAGTTCTTGTAGAGGGGGAAACTGTGGGTAGGCACGACAATAAAATGATATCTTATATATGATTCATAATCAGTAGTTACCGTTGAGTCGCTATATGCATTTACTGTGCCAGTATTTCCTGAATTTTCATCCTTTCCATATGCCAGTGACATTCGGCTTGCTTTTGGAGGTGAATTTTGTTTCAGAGGATAATCGCTTTAAAATTTCCCTGTTTTTGGTTTAAATATAGCTTTATCTTTCCAAAATTTTATTCTTCATTTTTTATATTTTCATTAAGTAATCGATCAGTGTACAGCATCGTTTTTGTTTTTAGTTGAAATCTTTGTAGAAGAGATACTAAAAGAGCATAACCAGGCTAGTGCACAGCTATCTACCCTGAGAAGGAGCAGTAACAGCCAAGAATTTCTGCATATCGTATCAACGATTTAAAATATATTGCTATTTCTGCACCACTTTCTGAATTAATCATTAGGAATCTACAAAATACCTTTGCTTAAACCTGAATGTAGACTGTAGTATGCTTGAATTTGAAGATATAAGCCTGGACATATTCATATATTTTTTACTCTCTTGCATGAGATTAAATATTTACCACATATGCTGAATGTTGGCTGATATTTGTATCGTTTCCTTAAATTCCTGTAGAGGGGAAAACTGTGGGGGAGGCTCGACAATAAAATGATATTTCATATACCCCCTCCGTTCATAAAAGGATGTTGGAGGTTTGTTTAAATTCAGATGTATTTATACACTGAAGAGTGTCTAGATACATTTAAATATAGATAAACTTGCGACATCCTTTTATAAACAGAGGTAGTATGATTGATAATTAGTGGTTACCGTTGAGTCGCTATATGCATTTACTTTGCTAGCATTTTCTGACTTTTCATCCTTTCCATATGTCAATGACGTTCGGCTTGCTTTTAGGGGTGAATTTTGTTTCAGAGGATAATCACTTATAATTTCCCTGTTTTTGGCTTAAATGTAGTTTTATCTGTCCGAAATTTTCTTCTTCATTTTTTAGATTTTCATTAATTAATCGATCAGTGTTTAGATTTTCATTTTTTAGATTTTCATCTTCTTTTTGTTTTTAGTTGAAATCTTCGTAGAAGAGATACTAAAAGAGCATATCCAGGCTAGTGCAGAGCTATGTACCCTGAGAAGGAGCAGTAACAGCCAAGAATTTCTGCATATCGTATAACCGATTTAAAATATATTGCTATTTGTGCACCACTTTCTGAATTAATCATTAGGAATCTATAAATCACCTTTCTACAATTACTTGAAATCGGTAGTTGTAATTAGTACTAACGTTCAGGAAGTTTATAGTGCATATATTTAAATTTAAGGAGTGATTTCTGCAAGATGAGAGAAACATCATTTGCAGTTTCTTTTTTTTCTCGAACACACGCCTAAGCGAGTGTCTTTGTATATTAGGAGCCCAAAGAGGCAGAAAACTGTACAAACTGTAGCAGCGCTAAAAGAGAAAGGCAGAGAAACAAAAGAAAGAAACATCATTTGCAGTTTCTTCATTACAATGCAATCATGAAGATAACTTTAATTGTTTTAGTGGCAATCAGATTTGATTGTTACTTGCTATACGTCATGCCAAATGATGGATATAAAAAATTTATGATTATGGTGCCATGTTATTTTTCCCTTCAGATGAACCTTGCTTCCACTACCACAATGTTTTTTCTAAATGGTCACGATGATTGCATTCCAGAGTAACGAGTTTTCTTTGGTTCCTGCGATCACAGTATTCTAAGTTGTCAATAATTGTGCTACTTACTCCGCTTTCCTGAGCTTACTATGCGACTCCTTCAATTGTCACATGGCTTGTTTCTATAACTCAGTTTGGTATACAGTCATTTAATTCCTGGGTCAATGCGAGGCTTGATCCTTACTGCAAATTTCCTGCTGAACCTCTAGCCTGTTTCTAAGTTACACTTTCTAACTTCTCAAGATTGACAGTTTGGCAGAAACTCTAACATGCTTAGGAAAGGATGACCTTATTTTTGTTAAACTAGTTAGTTCTTCTGTATGTAATTATTAGTCTAGTTATGAATATGATGTTCTTTTCCCCTGCTTTGACAGTATCCAGAATGTGGGTCCGTGTGTTCACCATCCTTCTGTTCGCCTCCCAAGTCTTATCTGCCAAACTTGATGCTCGCGATGTGGTGGGGAGTTGTCGCTACGAGAAGACTAGTGTTGCTGTACTCACATGCCTACAACCGGGTGGGAAATGGAGTCCGCCATCAACGGCATGCTGCAAGGCGTTGCTGTATGCCATTGATCAGTTACCGGGAACTGGTGAGAGCGGAGCGTGCCGCCTGTGCCGTTACATGAGAGCAAAGGGGACTTCTCCTGGACTGGTAATGTCATACATTATGTGTCAGGGAAAGGACAAGCATATTGTTAATGTTAACAGATGGACGTTTCCTATCACATCATGCTATCGAGGTACACATTTTCTGTCATCTTTGTTCAGACTTTGTATACAGCAAATCTGATCTAGATAATATGTACAGTAACTGTTAATATGACAATCAGCTAGGGTAAACAAATTTAAAATTCTCAAAGCTATACATTAATGCCTTGTTGTTTTCTTGCAACCAGTTTGTCCAGGTAACAAAGGAACATCTTCTACCCAGAAGGATCGCCCAGTGGTACACGCGCATGGAGCAAGCAACACCATCTTCATGATAATGTGTGTAGCCGCTGCTGTGGTCTGCCTGGTGCTGCTCGTTTGCTGCTGGTACTTGTGGTGGGCTAAACCAGCAGCAAATTCGACCAAATCATCTCAGTCTGCTGGTGGACCGTTTCTGGAGGGTGCGGAGCACAGGAGATTGTCGTCCGGCCGTCGTGACTCTGCGCAGCTAAAACTACGCAGGACGTCGTCTTCCCGATCATCGCCCAACAGTTAAGGGCTCGGAACCATGGCTCAGAATTACTGGTGTTTCAGTTGAAGGACGTGCAGAAAGTGTTACTGCTTCAGAGAACCACCTTGGTACCAGCATGCTATCGCAAGGGGAAAAAAGAATACTATCCATATATATGACAACTCAGCGCATTTTCCAATAGCACTAGACCGAGGGTTATGAAATTGTGCGATCTCTGCAGTTCTCATTGAAACTAGTATGGTGCTGAAGTTTTGTTTGAATTCGGCTCGAATTCATACTTCCACTTTATAGAAGATATGCTTCTTCTTCTTTTTTCTTTAACTGGATTTGTGGAAGAAAGGTTAACTTTGTAAGTAGGTCAGGGATAAGTTGCGTATCAAGGCTCCAGAACTGAACTAAAACATAATCGTGGATGAACTTGGAGTCTGTCCGGTGGGGCACCGCTGTGCCATATAAGGATCGCATCGGGCCGGCCGATTCGCTTCAGTCCGTGGCTGCAACGATGGCTCCTGACTGCTGCCTCGACAGGGCTAGTACTGGCGTTGCGATCTTGCTTCTTCTGCTTCTTCTCTCCTTGGACGCGAGCGCGTTAATGGATACCGTCCACCACCGTCCCTGGGACGCCACGGTGGTCGCCATCGACATCGGCAACACCAATTCATGCGTCGCCGGCTACACCGACGGCAGGGCCCAGACCATGTTCCAGCTCTGCATCCCCTCATGGGTCGCCTTCACTGGAAACGGCACGCTCCTCGTCGGCGACGACGCAAGGAACCACGCCGCTGTTAACCCAGGATCTGCCATCTTCGGCTTCAAGCGTCTCCTCGGGAAAAGGTAATGCAATATCTCACAAAGTAGTACTTCCTATTACTAGATTCGAGACAATTAAAAGGGATCGGAGGGAGTACTATATCCGTTTCAATGACGAAGCCTTATATCTTTTTTTCTAAAAGTCAAATAATGTAAAGTTTGATTAAGTCTATACTTCCTCTGTTTTTATTTACCTTGAGTTCTGGGTTCAGTCAAAGTCAAACTTTAAAATATTTGACTAAATATGTCTAAAATACAATATTACTATTACTAGAACCACAATAAATTTATTTTCATATTATATAAATTTGATATTATGAATATTGCTATGTTTTGCTACTTATTTGGTCTAACATTAAAAAGTTTGACTTTGACTAAACCCCAAATGCAGGGTAACTAAAAACATAGGAAGTAGTAAAAACCATGAACATGGACAACACAAAATCAACACCGTAAAATATATTTCATGTGATATATATATATATAATTTTATAGTTATCGATAGATTTTTCTAAAATTTTGGCCAAACTTCACTTTGCTTGACTTTTTAAGAAAGATACTATAAGCCTTATTCATGAACAGAGGTACTTACTCTCTTAGGCTACCCATAGTGGACGATTCATAGGTACTATAATGCATTACATTCATGCAAAAAAACTAATGTGACACTAAAGTTAATAATGACATATGATCGTAGTGGTATCATAGGCTGATAGCGTATCATAGTACGCGAAGCTAAAAAAATATAGTATCAAACAGATCAACATAGTTTTGCATTGAGATTCTACATATCAACATGTCAAAAAAAAAAGATTCTACATATCAATAAATATAGTGAGGCTATGGTACTAATAATACATGATACGATGCATTATAGAGATAGTACCATACGCTAACATCATATGCATGATACTAATATATGATACCACCCACTATGGTCAACCATATAGATGAACAAAGCAGCCTTTTCAAGATAATAGCTCCTTTCAACCCTTTATCCGGAAAGAAATGTGTTTGGTAGCAGTAAAGTATTTTTTAAATGGCTTTTAAAAATACCATAGTTTTAAATACTTTTAGTTGGTTGACTTTAGCAAGAACTAACTATTTTTAGAACAATAGGGCCTAGCCTCGGTTCCATTTCTGCAACCATCAGAATTATAACATCCAAATTCTTTCCCGTTCCAGAAAAGAATTAACACAGTAGTTTTTACATCACACCAAAAAAACTATTACCAAACAACAAACGAGGGAACTTAACAATAAGAGACAGCTAGCTGGAAATGACTAGGGCCTAGGCATCACTATGAAGCCTTCTCCACGTCCAATCAACATTAGTGTGTTTGCCTTCAAAGTCCTCGCTAGGTCCAGTGATGTGATCTTCCAAGATTCACCATCCTCTTGGAGTTGGTTCTACACCTCCACCTCGAACTCGGTCTTAGCTCTTTTCCGAGGTGTCAACCAAGATCTGGCCACAACAACAGCGGTGGGGCACGAGCTAATGCCTCCAGCATGCTCACCACCTCCATAGGCTTTCCTCTTTTCACCTCTTTTAACATGATGCTCCATTGAGCAAGAGTGTATGCAACTTTTCTCGAGAGCACCTGCATTCCAGCCCATGGAGTACGATTGAAGCATAAGTCATTTCTGATTAGCCAGATATTTCACATAATTGCAGCATTTATCATATTAGGCACCACATTCTTTTTAGTATTGTTCCATAAGTCATAGGTACTAGCTAAGTATTTTCAAAGTTTTCCTCACAATACTTTGGTTTCTAAAAATATTGTCGTTTCAATTAATTTTAGGTGTTTGGCTATAACAAATATTGTAGCTTAAAATATTGTCGAAGTATCTCTATACCGAGGGTTTTTTTCAGTATTGAAGGAAGAGGTATATGACCCTCTTTTTCCTATAATTGAGAATCAAGAAAAAACTATTATAATTGTTAGCCAAATGCTGAAATAATTCATATTTTAAAATACTTCGGTTTTGACAATACTGATCTAGTAAACCGAGCCTAATTTATTAGAACAATACAATATTGGTTGTAAGTTGCGTAAAATTAAACCAAAAATGTTGTAAAATTAAACCAAAAATTACGTAAGTTTGGGGAATAAGATCATTACATGGCTTGTATTAAAGACCATCTCTATCGGTAGCTAGTAGGCGACTCTAGCCTCTTAGATCCATAAGCCGTCTATATCCCGGCTCCGATTGTGTTACTGCAGTAAAAGACCAAGATAATTAATTTTTCATCAGGAACAACAGTGAGTTTCATATTTTTCCCCTAGATTGATAATTTTACGCTAGTTAACCCATTTAACCGATTTTTTATCTGGATATTCCCATCCATTTAGCGATTTTTGTCCACTTCTTTACCACTTCTAAAATCACCGCTATGGTTATCATAAGATTGGCACTGACGTATCATTTCCATTACGTATCGTAGATGGAACCACTGGTATGACACAGAGGTTGTGCAGAGAGTGATGAAGACCGTGCCATACAAGCTCGTGGAGAAGAACTCAAACCCTCTCATACAAGTGAAGCCCAATGGTTGCGTGGCCAAGGAGTACGGCGCCGAGCAGATCACTGCCAGGATTATCGCCAAGCTGAGGGAGGCAGCCGAGGCGTACATCGGCCGCGATGTCCGCTACGCCATCTTCACCGTCCCGCAGCACTACAACCAGGCGCCGACGGAGTCCACGCGCTATGCCGGCCAGATCGCCGGCGTGCGTGCCACGAGGATGCTCGACGAGCCCATCGCCGCCGCTGTCGCTTACGGCCTCCACCAGAAGCTCCGCGAAGAGGGCAACGCCCTCGTCCTCCACGTAGGCGGCGGCACAGCTGAGGCGAGCGTCCTGACGCTGGTGGACGGCGTGTTCCAGTTCTACTCGGCGCGCCACGACCCGTTCCTCGGAGGAGACGACTTCGATCAGAGGATCGTGGACCACTTCGTCGAACTGATCAAGCAGAAGCACGGCAAGGACATTAGCAACGACAAGGAAGCACACGGAAAGCTCAGAATAGCGTGCGAGCAGGCCAAGAAGGTGTTGAGCACTCGACGCCATGCGCAGCTCGCCATCGAATCACTCGTGGACGGCCTCGATTTCATGGAGACGCTGACCCGGGCCAAGTTTGAGGAGCTGAACCACGATCTGTTCCTCAAAGTCATAGCCTTGTTGGACAGGGCCATGGTGGAGGCTGAGCTGGAGAAGAAGAGGAACATGGTTGATGAGATCCTTCTCATCGGCGGGAGCACCATGATCCCCAAGATTCAGAGGCTCGTCAGGAACTATTTTGACGGGAAGGAGGTAAATGCGAGTCTGAAGCCTGACGAAGTGGTCACCCTTGGAGCTGCTGCCCTGCTTACCCATCCCTCGGCAGATGGATAGAGGACTTGGCATCTCCGATTCTCCGTCTGGTATGTCTCAAATTTGTGTTACGATATTTATGGTTATAAGCGCATTGTTATTGTTTGGATGATCATGCATCTTGTCGATGTATTGTGGATTCAGTTTTTTTGTGCAGTGTTGTTGAACTGATAACAATGTTACATTTTTTTAACATTTTCCATAATCAGTGCTACACTATATGTTTAAGCTATTTAGAACAGAGTTGTAAATAACATTGCATCAAGAAATTTTCAACGAAACATCGAGAAATTGTGCATATAGAAAACTCTAAAGAAAGAAAAAAAATATACTCATGGCATGCTTTTAAAATCTTTCCTATTTAAGTTTCAAAAAGAAATTCCTATTAAGTTGTCTATGTTGACGTAAACTATTGTTGGGTGGAACGGTGTAGCCCTTGGGGTCACCGGTTGCATGTTAATATAGGTGAGGAAAAGCCCCTCACGTGGCTTGTACAAGGAGAGTCCATATACAATTGGTGTACTACACCATATTGTATACGGATACATATTACACCTCTAATACCCCCCTTAATCGAAACCTGGGAGAGGTTGAGATTACGCTTAAACTCATCTAGCTTCTTTGAGCATAGAGTCTTGGTAAAACCATTTGCAATCTGATCTTTGCTGGAGATAAACCTGATATCAAGCAAGTGTTTAGCAACACACTCTCGAACAAAGAAAAAATCAATCTCAATGTGCTTAGTGCGAGCATGAAACACAGGATTAGCAGACAGATAGGTGGCACCAAGATTATCACACCATAGACATGATTTTTCCCTGAGTGTAACACCAAGTTCTCGAACAAGCTTCAACCCAAATAAGCTCAGCAGTTGCACTGGCAAGTGCCTTATATTCAGCCTCTGTACTAGAACGAGACGCAGTAGGTTCTTTTCGAGCACTCCAAGATATCAGATTGGGGCCAAAGAATATAGCAAAACCTCCAGTAGAGCGTCTGTCATCCAAATCTCCTGCTCAATCTGCATCTGAAAAATCACTAAGAAGAGTAGAAGGGGACCTCTGAAAAGTAAGTCCAATTGTGCGTGTACCATGAATATACCGAAGAATCCTCTTAACTGCTGACCAATGTGCTGTGGTAGGAGCATGAAGATACTGACACACCTTATTTACTGAAAAAGAAATATCAGGTCTAGTCATAGTCAAGTATTGTAGACCACCAACAATGCTTCTGTAATGAGTAATATCATCAGGACCAAGAGGAGAGCCATCGAATCTGTAGTAGACAAAGGCGTTGGACAGGAGGTGCAAGAGCTCATACCAACTCGGTTCAACAAATCTGAAGCATAATTTTCCTGAGTTAACAACAAACCATGTGATTGTTTATGAACCTCTATGCCAAGGAAATAATGGAGATCACCAAGATCTTTAAGAGCAAATTCAGAATTGAGATTCCGAAGGAGTGCCGTAATAGCCTGATCAGAAGAGCTAGTGACAATTATATCATCAACATAAATGATCATGTAAACAATAACACCTGACTTGTTGAACAAAAACAGAGACGTATCAGCTTTGGAAAGAGTGAAACCAAGTTGTTGAAGCTTGTTGCTGAGACGAGAATACCACGCACGAGGAACCTGTTTCAAACCATAGAGCGCTTTATCAAGCTTACAAACATAGTTTGGATTAGCGGAAGACTCAAAATCTGGAGGTTGTTTCATATAAACTTCCTCTTCCAGAACACCATGAAGGAACGCGTTCTTCACATATAGTTGCCTTAAACTCCAGCCTCGAGAGACAGATATAGAGAGAACTATCCTAACTGTAGCAATTTTAACAACAGGACTGAAAGTATCCACATAATCAATACCATACCTCTGTTTGAATCCTTTTGCAACAAGCCTGGCTTTATACCTGTCTATAGTACCATCAGCATTTTTCTTGATACGATAGACCTATTTGCAGCCAATAACATTGCGTTTGGAACTAGGGGGAACAAGATGCCATGTGTTGTTTGCAAGCAGGGCACTGTATTCTTCCTGCATAGCACTCTTCCAGTTTGTGTCTGTAAGAGCCTCAGAAATATTCTTTGGTTCTCCTATAGATGTTAACAAGGCATAGAGAAAAGTACCGTCGGTGTATTTTTTCGAGTTTCGAATACCTTTCTGTAGACGTGTTTGCATGCCAGTTGTAGGAGGAGGTGCGGCAGACGGCAACACAGACAATCCTGGCGGAGACAAGCCAGCAGCAGGGCAGCTCCGGGATCGACGCCGTCAGTCGATAGCGCAGGGCTGTCCGCAGCTGGCTCTATTTCCGGCGTGGAGGAAGCAGCAGGAGAGGGTGACGTGGCCAGCTCCGGTTGGTGGAGAACAGGCGACACGGGCCGGCGGGACCGCTCGGCGGGACCAGGCGATGATGATGTCGCCAGAAAGCGCGTGGAGGCGACAGGCGAGCGGGACCGGCGCGGCGTCGACTGCACGCAGGCGACGTGTCACCAGACCGTTGGTGCGGACGAGAACGGTCGGGCGTGGCAGCATCAGGGGGCCGATCTGAGGCGGATTTTGGCAGAGAATCAGCCTCGGGATCAGTGTCGACTGGCGCTGTTTCTTCGTCCTGTTCTGCACTATTATTGCATGTGCTGTTTTCACCACCGATTTCACCATTGTGTCCAGAATTTGAAGCAGTTTGCGAGGGAGACTCAACAACAATATCCTGCAGAGATTGAACAACAGGCACAACTTGCAGATAATGATCATTAGTTTGCACACTCCTAATATGTGACGGTGAGGAAGGTTCATCGGAAGGAAGAAGAAGAATTTCTTCACGAAAACGATAACCAGCATTAGGATTTAAGGAGGCAAAAGGAAACTGATTTTCATCAAAAACCACATCTCGAGATATATAAACACGACCAGTGGCAGGATCTAGACATTTGACGCCTTTGTGACGGGGACTATAACCAAGAAAAACACACTTCTGTGAGCGAAAAGAGAGTTTGTGTTTATTGTAAGGACGAAGATTGGGCCAGCAGGCACAACCAAACACACGGAGAGGTGTATAATCTGGTTTGACTTGAAGTAGTTGTTATGTGGGTGTGTCAAAATTAAGAACCTTAGTGGGAAGCATATTGATGAGATAGGTAGCTGTAATAAAAGCATCATCCCAGAATTTTAGAGGCATGGAGGCATTAGAAAGTAAAGCAAGACCAACTTCAACAATATGCCTATGTTTACGCTCAGCTGAACCATTTTGTTGATGAGCATGGGGACAAGATACATGATGAACAATTCCAACACGTTGAAAAAAGCTATTTAGTTTCTCATATTCACCTCCCAGTCAGTTTGCATAGTAAGAATTTTTCTGCCAAACTGACGTTCGACATATTGTTGAAAATCAAGAAACATTTGAAACACCTCAAAACGTTTCTTAAGTAGATAAATCCAAGTAAATTTACTGAAATCATCAATGAAGCTTACATAGTATGCATGTTTGCCTACAGAAAGAGGAGCTGGACCCCATACATCAGAGAAAATTTGCTCCAATGGAATAGTAGAAACACTAGTGGAGATGGGATATGGTAGCTAGTGACTCTTGGCCTGTTGGCATGGATCACATATGTAAGGATTTATTTCTGGGGAATATAAAAGATTATTCTTCCTAAGGATCTGCTGAACTATAAAGGATGATGGATGTCCTAGACGACGGTGCCATGTAGAGGACGAAGGCTTGATGGTGGCAAGGGCGTGCTTGGATGTCTCCAAAACGGGAACAAGAGGGTACAAGCCACCATGACAAGGACCTTTAAACATGATTTGCTTCGTTGCCTGATCCTTAATCAAGAAAAAGAATGGGTGAATTTCCATGAAGGTATTATTGTCTAGAGTAAGCTGATGAGCAGAAAGTAAGCTTTTGGAAGCATCAGGAACATGTAAAATATTACGAAGTTGTATGGAACTATCGGGGGTGTGCAAAACAGAATGACCAATATTAGCAATATGCATACCTTGTCCACCAGCATTGTGAACTTGATCTCGGCCTTGATAATTCTCATGAATATTGAGCTTGTTGAGCTGTCAAGTGACATGATGTGTGGCACCTGTATCAATATACCAGTTGGTGTCTATACCATAAGCACCCTTCTGCTCCTTGGAAGTATCATCTTCATCATCATCACCATAGCGCCACCAACAGTTAGGAGCAGAATGACCCTCCATCTTGCAAATTTGACATAAAACACCTTCCTGCCATGGAGATGCAACTCGATCCTTCTTGCCCCCTTTCTGTCGGCGTCCCTGAGGGCGTTGCTGGTCCTGGCGAGGGCTCTGCTGAGGGGGGCGGATATGCCGGTTGACCGGTGGATGAGGAAAAATTGGCGGGTTATATGGCATCGGCTGTTGATATGGAGCATAGGGATGCATGTATGGCTGCTGCATATAAGGAGGAGCATATGGCGAGGGAGGCGAGGGCACATAAGCCGGCTGTGGAGGAGGTGCATACACCGGTGGAGGCGGGGCATATGCCGGATGCTGAGGTGGAGCGTAGGCTGGCTGTGGTGGACGAGAAAAACCTCCCCCATAAGGGTTTGGTTGTCGCGCCACCACATTCACCGACGACATGAAGGACGTGGGGGCAGCCTGACCGGAGGTCTGAAGCATCTGATCATGAGTTTCACAAGATAAAATCTGAGAACACATATCATTAAGGGAAGTAGAAGGAACATCGTTGATTGCAGCAACTAAACTGTTGAAGGAGCCATCAAGACCATTCATGATATAATCCTTAAGTTCATCATCATCGACAGGTTTACCAGTAGCTGCAAGCTCAGAAGCATAGCCTTTCATCTTGGTGATGTACTGTTGTACAGTCATGTCAAGTTTCTTCGTGTTTGTCAAAGCACCACGGATTGTTGAGACCCTGGACTTGGACTGAGCTGCATAGAGATTATTGAGAGCACGCCAAACTGTAGCAGCAATAGAGAGCCCAAAGACATGGGGAAGAACATCCTCGGCAAGGGAATTGACGAGGTAGCTGACAACCTGCTGATCACGCATAACCCATGTATCATATGCCGGGTTAGGACCTTTCATAGGCTTCTTCTCAGAGTCTTCGGCGTCAAGGAATTCCGCCGGGCAGCAGTCAGAGCCATCAAGGAGGCCCATCACCCGCGCACCGCGTAGAGTGGGCAGAGCCTGTGTTTGCCATGAGAGGAAATTGTCCCGCGTGAGTTTGATGGCCGGCGGGGCACCAATTGTCGCCGGGAGAGGATTCGTGGACGAGGAAGCCATCGTTTGTTGGAGGAGGATCGTGGAGAGCGAAAAACAGAGAGGGGGTCGGGTTTTGGGTGTGGGGGTTTTTGGTTGTGGGAGGAGAAGAACTAATCTTGGGAATTGAGAGAGGAGAGGAGGAGCTTTGGCTTGGTGATGTTGGATCTTGAGAGAGGGCTGGAGATGCTCGGCGACGGCGACGGCAAGGAGCCAGGCGGCGGCGGCTAGAGAGAAGGAAGAGGGAGGCCTGATACCATGTTGACGTAAACTATTGTTGGGTGGAACGGTGTAGCCCTTGGGGTCACTGGTTGCATGTTAATATAGGTGAGGAAAAGCCCCTCACGTGGTTTGTACAAGGAGAGTCCGTATACAATTGGTGTACTACACCATATTGTATACGGATACATATTACACCTCTAATAGTCTACGTTTCTCAAGGAGAATAATTAATTCGATCGTTGTGGTAGAAATCTATTAGGGATTTCTGACAAGGGAAGGGTATTGAACCGGCGTATGGTGGATTCCCATTCCACCCCCTTTATCTACTTGGTTGTACCCGCCCCTTATCCAGCTAAACGTTTTATTTTCTTTCATTCATCATTAGTCTATTTATTCTTACCTTCATACTTCAAACGAGACATTGAACATTGAATGCCACTCTTCTTATTATAATGTACTCAACCAATCCGTGGAGCGAAGGGATGAAAGAATTCTCAAGTTCTGCTTCCTGGCCGCGTCCATAGTTTCCTTTTTAGTTTTTACACATTCCACTGGCCAAGATCATAAGTCCAAATTAGAGAAGCACACACGAGTTTACTATACCCTTTGTCCCAAATTAATTAACTCAGTTTTATCTGGATGCATATGTATAAGTGTCTACTAGATACATGCATATCTATATAAAGTTGGGCCAATTAATTTGGGACAAAGGAATACTAATAATAATGGACAATGACATGAATCACTAGTTTCAATCTATTACAGTGGAGAACTAGGATAGTAGTACTGTCTTTTATGGAAAACAGATCAGTCTCTCCAATCAACACGCACGAGGTTGAAATCCAAATAACCTGGCCTGGAGATCATACACAACCCTGAATGATCTCGTCGCTTTGTTCCCTAGGATCTGGACGTCTCTCACACCAGCAGCATCCGGCTTAAAGGCCAAGCAAACTTCACCAGTTGACGACGACGGTCCGTAGAACACGTTCTCTGGTGGAAGCTTCAGGGTGGTCCTCGTAAACTTCATCTCCACCGTTGGAAGGTCACCCCAGTCCACCGAGTTACCACCAGGAGGCGTGAAACAAGTCATCGTGCCATCAATGTCACTCACAAACCCCTTGGCTCGCATTGCTGTTATCATAGCCTTGCTGAACGCATCAAACACCGGGGCTAAAAGGAAGGTGTCGGCAGTTCCAGAATCGACAATCAGCATCCGCTCTCTGTACTCAGCTGGATCGATTTGGAGCCGGTTCCCGTCCACCATCATATCGATCAGTTGAAGTGAGTACACCAGCCTATCCCCAAATTTGGGGATCAATTGGGTATAGACTAGATTATACTTGGGGTAGGGTCCGATGGACAGGAATCCCTCGGCCCTGTGGTCACCTGGAAAGCAATAGGAGAAGGCGGTGTAATTCGCTTGCTGAGCTACCTGGTTGAAGAAGGAGAAGCTCTCATCCCCAAAGCCAATCATGCCCGACTCACGGCCGTTGAAATTGTCATCTTCGCTGCACCCAAAGACGAAGCCATCGACGACGGTACTGGAGCCGCTCCCGATCGTGAGCTTGTCTTTCCCCAGCCTGCCTGCCGAATACTGGCCTGACGAACCTGAACCGTATCGCAGGCTGTAGAGGCAGGTGTCGGTCTCCTCGATGCAGCCGAATGGAGCCACAAGGCTGCGCTGCACTTCGGTGCAATCTCTGCTCGAGCACCCCACACGCTGGTATGTTGTTGAGTTGCTGGAGTTGAATGCGGCTCCGGCCTCCGGGGCGGTTGGGTGGCATACGATCTGGCATGGTTCACACACAACCCAGGAAAGCGTGGAGCCGGTGTCGACTGTGACAAGATTGGACACAGGCGGTGTGCCAAGGCCGATGGCCATGAAGTACTTGCCTTCGTGGATCTCATGATTCCCGATGATGGGGCTCGCCTCTGCAGGTAAGCTAGCTAGATGGATCGACGAGCTTAGGCAAGGGTGCTTCCTGTGGTACACAGGGAACTGGAAGGCGCCAACTTTGTTCAAACCAGTAGTACCTGCTAGATACATCCATTGATCCATAAGTAAAATAGAATTTTGATCACATTCATCTTACAATGATACTAGAAATCATATCTTAGAAAAAAAAAGGAAAGTTAAGCTGTGGAAATATACTAGTTAAGGTACAATGAACAAATATTCAGGAAAAACAGGGGGAAAGAATACCAGATCATGGAGCACAGAGATTACCATAGGCTGAAGAAGAGCATAGGCCAGTGCAGCCACATGACGGAACTGTGCAGTTCAGACTTAGAGCAAGCAGTACGATAACAAGCAGCAACTCCATAAATATAAAGATCAGTGTGATGTTACGATATGCAGTCTGTGGATGGTTGGATTTTTAGGACCTCAATTACTACTCCTAAATTTGCTATCTAATTGGCTAGACATGCATACGAAACAAGCTCACCACCTACCAATCATGTCAATCGAATTGTCATGCAAACGGTATGCCGATAACCGATACAAGTGTTGGTAATATGCCGTGTAAGCTTTAACAGACGGTACAATAAGGGATTGACGGCACTGTATAGAAAAAATAATAGTTATACTGAAAACTAAACAGATATGCGCGCTTTGCCGTGTCGTGTGCCTAACATTGTCACACAGGATCTAGTTTTACTGTGGTGCCGTGTGCCTAACATGGAGAACCCATGCGCCTAGCATTTCTATGCCATTGCGGAAAATTTTCCAAGATGGATTAACTACATGCATGGCCAAAATCCCAATGCCATCCAGAAGAAAGCTCAAAAAAAAAAAAAACACACACACACACACATGACCTCCTTGCAAAAGGATAAAACCCATGTATAGCTAGCTAGGAAATTCTCAGGGGTCCCTAGCATTCTAGCAAAACATGCAACAAAACCAAAATTGACCGATGTTATTGAAAAACTGAATTGGTAAAAACCTATAGATCTCTGATAGGAAATTTAATGGTATGTGTACATAGGAGTTGACAAAAATAAGAAAGGATTATTTTTACATTTTACATCTAGATACAATATTATTCTGGTGCATATGTCATCGTTACATGCACATGTGTCAGCAAACATACATATGATCAAGCTGCTCGTAGGGAGAAACTTAGCAATTCACTTGCTGTCCTGGTTGTGCCTTTGCGCTTTGTATACAACCAGATAACCATCAATAACATGAATGATCTTTACTGAATTTCAAACTGTGAAATCTCAGTGATGATTAAAGGAGTATGTGCAAGAGTCACATATCAAACTCCGACCCCCGCGTCGCTCGAGCGGAGCGACTCGGGGGAACCCTAACCGCGCCGCCGGCCAGATCCCCCCTCTCGGCTACCCCTCCGCCGCTGCCGCCGACGTCGTCGCGGTGGCGGCGGCCCCGGCCTCCGAAGGCGGCGCGGGGAGAGCTCGCGGTGGACGCGAAGGGCGGCCGGGCGTCGACGGCTGGCCCTGGAGGCTTCTGGCGGCGCGGGATGCCGGGGCGGCGGCCCCGGGCTTCGACGGCGGGGGTGGCTCGCTGGGTGCGGTGCGGCTCGGGCCGTGCGCCTGGCGTGCCCGATGTGGCGTGGGGCGTCGGAGGGGCTTCGGCGGCAGCTGGCTGCGGGTCTTCCGGCGGCGCCCGGGCGTCGGCAGGCTGGGTGGCGCGGCAGGAGGTGTCGGCACCTGAGCTTGGCGGCTGGCGGCGGTGTGCGGCCAGGGCCCGCTCTCGGCTCGGAAGGGCCCGATCTGGGCCTGCTCGGGCTTGGAGGCGGCGCCAGGCAGGCGGGGCGGCGGCCCGGACGCGGTGGTGGCAGAGGTTCTGCCATTCTGGCGGCCTTGCTTCTCCTCTGGCTTCTCCTCTGCACGGAGGTCATGTGGAGGCCGTGGATCGGGGTTCCCGCGCCCCGATCTGCTGGAGCTTGGTGGCTTTGGAGTACCACCGTGTGTGGCAGGCCGGCCGGGGCGCGGCCCGACTGGCATCTGCAAGCCGTGGTGGAGGTGTGCCACGGTTCAAGGACGGCGGCGCAGCGGCGCTGCTTTTGGTTGGCCAAGCGCTGCAACATCGCCTTGGGGACGGCGGCAAGGTTGGCGTGAGGTGTTGGCCTGCTGTGCGTGGAGGCCGGAGCGGCGGCTCCGGAATGGTGGTCGTGTTGATGGTTTGCTTCTGGCTGCGTGGGTGGCAGGGCATGCTTCCGTGGCGTGGACGGCGTCCCTCTGGTCGGTAGTCTGTGCTCGTCCGGTGCTTTGGGCTGTCCTTGGGACAGTGGAGGTGGTGCGGGTCTCCGGACGAAAGTCCTGCCTGACTTGGTCGGTGCCGGCAACGGCGGCGCTCGAGGGCGTCGTTTTTCCTCCTTGGAGGCGTTGTTGTGGAGTCCCGTCACCCCTCCGCCCACCATTCCAGGGTGAAAGCCCAAATCCGGCTTTGCCGGATTGGATGACGGCGGCGTCTTTGGATGTCGTGACCTCCTTGGAGGCGTCATTTTTTCGGAATGTTTGGGAGCCATCACGGCAATGCCTTGATTGCTTCTTGGGTCGACGTTTTCGGGTATCCGTCGATGCGCGAGTGCCGCTGGCTTGCTTTTGCGGCCTGCCTCACCCCTCGAAGCTTGAAAGGCCTAGCCGTCTCTTTCAGCTCTGACTTCCTTTCCAGGGACGTGGACCGGGCAGTCGCGGCGCTCGCCGTTGCCGTCGTGCTGGTGTCATTCGGCGGCGCTCCAGACCTAGTTGATATAGGTCGAGTGGCTAGGTGTGTGGTTTTCGCCGGTTTCTCCCTGAAAACTGTGCCGTATGGTTTTTCTTGTCTGGTTTTCCTTATAAACTGGACACGGGTGTTGCGTTTGTATCGGTTTTCGGCCAGTTTCCCTTATAAACTGGTCAAATTTCCCTCTTCTTAATGAATAGGCAGAGCTCCTGCCGGTTGCTCCAAAAAAAAAAAGAGATACACTGCATTTCAGCATAAAAAACATGTACCATTATTTTACTGTACAAAGTTGTGTTCAATATGGCATGATGGTAATATACAGTATCACATCTCCAAGTCAGGTACATGTACAGTGAGTTTTGTTGCGTCTATAACAAGAAAATTACAACATTGCAAAAACAAGACGATACTACATAATTAATAGTTATAAATGTATGCACCACTCCATACGATCTTTCCCTTCTGGATGGACATCAGCAGGAAGACCATCTTCCAATCTTGAAGTACAGAAGTCAAGATCCTCATGGATGGAAGGGGCAACGAATCTCGGTCCACGAATTACTCCTCCTATTCCTTGCGAACTTTGTTCCAAAAATTATACTGTGAACTTAGCTTCAAACTAAGCTCTATTACTGACATGGTACGGTCAGAATTGTCTTCAATTGCAAAACAGCTTGCAACAAATTTATTTTATGTTATGATTATCTCAAACTAATCACAGGAGAGCTCTTCCGTATGGTGATCTTTCACGGGCCTTTCTTGTGGAATTTGTCGGTGGTCGCCCAAGATTCAAGCTTATCTGTCATGGTAATACATCATGTTTAAGGCTTCTTCTAATAAATTCTCTATATTTTCTGTCCTGCACATTTCTATGCAGCCGTACTATTTTGCTACACTTGTAGATAGTTAACGGCATTTGAGTTTCTTATTTCTAATGTTTACTGCCATATATAAGATTTAAAGATTGTTTAGTCATAGTCAATTCTTATACAAAAAGCTGTACTGGGTTGTCTTTTCAATAGAACATGCACTTCTCTTAACTGGTTGGTGATTTCATTGTTTTCTAATAAAAATCGATCTCGAAACAACTAAGTAGATGCACCACATTCTATATTGCGAATGAGTATCCATTGTGAATTAATAGAATGGTACTTTCTACTTGTTTGTGCCCATTACTCAATAAGAAATGTTAAGTGTTGTGCGTCAATACTTCAAGCTTCGCGTGAATGGATACTGGACACTACCTAACATTATTTTCTCATTTTTCAAACTTGGATAATATGCATTGTCAAGCCAAATGGACATACTTTTTATAAAGAGGCAGATGCTGTTCGGTGCATGATACATGACAAGGTTCAAACTTCGAAGGTATGGTCCTAGATTTTAATTTCGTGTAAACTTATTTATATGATATTGACAGCCTCACTTCCACCTACTTACATGTGGATACCCATGGTCGTATTCTTTCGTCCATCAATGGTAATTGTTGTGCTTTCTACAGGCTAATATGTTGTTGTTGCAGTTGGAAATTCGTTGAAGCGAAGAAACAAAATAAAGTTTGCAAATGCTGCCATGGATTTTGTGCAAAGAATTTGGGCTGATATATTGCTATTCTTATTTTTGCAGAGAAGAAATGGAAGTGTTCATCCTAATTATTAGGTCATGTTTAACTGAAGAGAAACACAATGAACATACAGTGTCAACTGTACTCAAAATATATACCAAAATATATATTTATATTTCTGTGTCCTACTTAGTGATTTGTGATATTCATAGCTGATGGTAGAATAATTGAAGAAGAAAAACAATCTTACTGAAAATGGAAATTATTTTACTATCTTTAACAGTCTCATGTGTGGCCACACTATTTTGTAATGGTTACACATAGTTGACAATGTTTGAGTTATTTCTTTCTAATGTTCCTTAAATTATTCTACATGATAAGGAAGTCATACTTACCGTTTGTACAAAAAACATGTGCAGAGTCATCTGTTAAATAGAGTCTACTGAATTTTTCAGTGAAGCCTTGGTAGTTACCTACACCTCAATACTCATTCATATAAGATCAGCAGATTCTATGTAAGGGAATATCAAACTTGGAGCTTATATATGCTACAAACATAAAATTATTTTTACCCCAAAATTGTGTCTTTACTGCATAGTTGCACCTGTTTCCATTAGGAAAAATAATTTAGTGCGTTTTACCATGCATAATTTGCATCTTGTTGAACACATGTTTTTTTGCTCAACATATGGCTTGAGTTGGTTCAGCATAAAATTAAGCATGCTGTCCTTTTGATTTCTGGATCTTAAATAGTAATATATTGCCCATAATTGCTCACATACATTATTTGTTCACTCTCTAATTATTACTTGTTCATTGCTTGAGTGCAGTGGCCGAGCATGGTGGTACAACTAGATGGGGCCAATTTCATCAGACCATGGGATAGCCCGGGCCAATATAGCAATATGTAAACATATTTTAATTTTTATGGACCAAAATTATTATTGTTTAAAAGGGAAATTAAGTATGAAAGACTGGGCCACAACCCTGGATGGCCTCCAAGAAGCGCCGCCCCTGCTTGAGTGTACATGGTTCTATTATAGGATCTGTTTTGTGGACATTTGGACATAGTAGAAGAAGATGTCTACAAATTTCAGCATTTCTTGTGGTTTGTGTATACTACCACTGTAGTAACCTGATATTAGATTGATTCTTGTTTTCATATACTCCCTCCGTTCCTAAAAAAGCTTCTCAACCTTTTCTAGATATAGATTAATCTAGCTAAAATATGTCTATATACCTCCATATGTAGGCAAAGTTCGAAGCTTTTTTAGGAATGGAGGTAGTATGAGTTAAAAACCAAGACAAAGGACTGAAACTGGCGCTCAGGAAGAGATATATATGTCATTTATGTGGTTGCTATGACGAGGATGCATATCACATTATCACTCTATTATTTGGTGCCCACATGCATGCTACTGACTTGAGGATGGATATGCTTAAGAGACAAAATTACCGCTATACTGGATTAGTATTTTGGTCTGGACTAGCTCTTTAATTCTGTAGCAACTCCCTATAGAGGTACTTTCCTCGTTACTTGTTATGTGGTAGATATGGAATGTGCAACAAAAGAAATT
This sequence comes from Lolium multiflorum, assembly GCA_030979885.1. Classification (NCBI taxonomy): domain Eukaryota; kingdom Viridiplantae; phylum Streptophyta; class Magnoliopsida; order Poales; family Poaceae; genus Lolium; species Lolium multiflorum. Next base: position 110,366,030 of record CM061751.1, read on the forward strand.
CCAAAGAGGCTGAAGGCATTGCTTCAATTCTTTCGTCAAGTACGGGGTCGGGCTTATGCAAATCTGACAACAAGAGGATATTATGGGAAGGGCAGAAGTTATTCTGGAAACTAACTCAAATCATAAATTGTTTCTCTTCTACCAATACTACGTTTTATGGTAAAAACTGAGCTCTTGGATCTGTGAAGATTAATTTTGAAGACAGTTCTATTCCTGAGATAGTTGCTAGTGCTGGAATAGTGGTGAAGGATGATGCTGGGATGGTGATTTTTACTGCCTCACATGTTCTTAGAGAAGTGTAGAGATGGTGAAGAATATGAGGCCCTTGCAGGCTCGGAGGCTGCTAGCTTTGTTGTGCAGCATATTAAGCCAATGACCATGGAGATGGATTGCCACAACCTTTTCCTCAAACTTGGTAAAACTGTCGTCATGCATGAAACATTGTGATTCCAAGATGATTTTTGTTGGCTGGTTACAAACTGAGGTTATTAATTTATAGGCCATTTGTTGTTAATATTCTGCTACAAAAGACTATGTATGTTTTTCCATTGGATATCTCATATCGTACTATAATTTTCAAGATGACTTTATTCAGTTGTCTGCCCTTCTGAAAATCTCCATACAACAGTTAAATAACTAGATTCTGGAAAAAAAAACTAAACTAGGGTGGAGTCTTGTTCATTTTATATCCTCTTTTATTATTCTCCTCATTAATTATCTGGAGAAACGTAAAAAGGAAAGCAAACCCTGTGATCATACCGTTTGTGGTTTTGAACACCACTGCAACAGCTATATCATGGTATTTTCATTTAAATTGCATTAGTAAATGTTTCAAGTGCCAAACTTTATCAAGCATTTCTACCAATATTTTCATAGAATGGACGGGCGTGGCAACGCGCGCTTTCATGTTCTAGTATTGTTAATAAAAGATATATCTTCTTACTTTGCAAGGTGACGCATCTATAACCATGGGTGGATTAACATGTCACCATGCGTTGCAATGAACCTATCCACGTCCACACAAGAGGAAAGACAAAGTGAAACCTGAATCGCTCAAACATCAATCATATATACTCTTAGATAACGGAATTTTAGCAGTAATTCTCTAGCATTAGAGATCATACCTAACAATAAATATTGTTCTGGCCTCTCAGAGTAGAATGCGACAATAATATTATAGAGCACCTAAATATATGCATTAGTAGAAGCGTCAAGACGAACTAATTAATGCCCTACCATATATACCTTCTTGGATGTGCTCCTTGATTTTTTATGTTAAATATTTTTCCACCAGGCATTGCTAAAAACAACACAACCACTGTGCATCTGCAATGTCAAAGTAACAGTTGAACAGTACACATTCGAGACCACAAAGATAAATAAAAAGACTATATTGATGCCCCAACAATTTTATATCTAAATGCATTGATAGACCATAGATAAGCAGTCAGCAGCAACGTTGCCAGAGCCGACCACCCCAAGTCCGCTTCACACATTGCTGTTGCAAGGCTCGTGCCTGCCAAACCATCCTGTTTCAGACCGATCAGGAACAGTTGCTACTGTAAATGTAACATAACCATTTCCCCTTAATCAGACCATCCAACATACATCCAATGGCTGCCCTGCTGCCTTCTCCCTTTCCCAGCTCTTTGAGAACAGAACCATCTGTCTAGGAAAAGGAGAAAGAAATATTTTACAGCTACAAACTGAGTTAAAGAAAGTTGCCGAGGTTCAGATTAAGTTCTAGCAAGACAGAGCTACAGACCAGCACAGTAACCTGACATCAATTGCAATACAAAAGAGCATATCCCAGGTATCTTTTACAAGAACACTCATTACAGCTATCCTTTTAAAATCATAGCCTTCATGTGTGAGTTTTTCTAAGTTTTCTAGATCTATTCTGCCATTTAGTAGCACCATCTCTTCCTGGGAAAGAACCATGCCATAATGGCATACTTTACTTACAACTTCCGCAAGATTATCTCTAAGAAACCAGCAAAGTTCGAATTTAAAAGGTTTATCTATTCTCTGTTAATTTAAACCAAAGTCTAGCACTAACGGGGAATGATCAGAAACTTCTCTAGTTATAATTTTGAGGAACATCAAAGGATATAAACTTTCCCAAGATAAAGAAACTAGAATTCTATCTAATGATGCAAATATGATTATGATATAAAATGCACCATTTTGCATCTCATGAACATGTAAGACGGCAACCACATAAAAGATGTTCCTACCTTGCATAAAAGATGTCTGATTTTTATACTCTCTTCTAAAACAAAATAGGGCGTCTATCTTTAGTTAAAAGTTAGCATCTTATAAGTTTGACCAATATTTTAGAGAAATATATGAATTTCTACATTATCAAATTGTCATGACAGTTAACATTCAGTATCCACAAAAAGTTAATTTCAGTAACAACAAAAACATTCCTTCTTGTAATCTTCTCCCATGTCCATTGCTGTCTGGACAACAAAAGTCAGCATTGCAGGGCATAAAAGAACAAATGATAAAGGGGAAAGACACATTGCAATCTTGTGTTTTTTCCGCAAATTAAGACAAAATCTAAAGGAAGGAAGCATTATTAGATCCTTCTCCTCTGTATCGAGGGGATATCTGGAATGACGCTTTTTATGACCAATAATAAAACTGAAACAAACAGACGCTATCGAAAACAGTCGTCCTGTTTGTTTCGTTGTGTCCGCGCACGTATCCTGAAACAGAATGGTTTGATCACAAGCTTGTCCTGTACCTTGCGATCCAAACGCCGGGGATGAGTTCCAAGAGAATAATCTCAATCTTCTCAGTTACTCCACCGAGATGCGGACAAGGGTGGCATCGCGCACGCCGCAGATGCGTCCAGCCTTGGAGAAGGCCCAAGAGATAGATTAAGGGACGCTGACACAGGTTGGCTGCAAGAGACAAGGTGGCCACATTGGAAGATATGAACTCCAGGCCTCGCCATTCTTGGTGCTTTCGAAGAGGACGACGAGATGGAACAATGCCAATGTCTTAACTCGATAACCTTAATTACTTAGCGCGATATATGCTCTGCAGGGAGTGGAAGCACCCACCTGGTTGTTGGTGATCGGAGGAGAGGAGCACAGCAACATGTTCCAGCAGCAGCTTCAGGAGGACGTGCTGTCGTCGGCGACGTCGGCGACGTCGTCGCCGGCGTCCACGCTGTACTCGCCGACGCCGTATCCTGCCACCGGGACGTGGGTGCAGGAGCTGAGCTCGGACCAGTGTAGCGTGCGGCTCATCAGCCTGCTTTACCAGTGCGCCTCCGAGGTGGCGGCGGGGGCCTTCGACCGCGCCAACCTCTGCCTGGAGCACATCATGCAGCTCGCGTCGCTAGACGCGCCGCACACGCTGCAGCGCCTCGCCGCCGTCTTCGCCGACGCGCTAGCCCGGAAGCTACTGAACCTCGTGCCTGGCCTGTCGCGGGCGCTCCTGTCGGCGTCGGCCTCCGCCGACACGCACCTCGTCCCGGCCGCGCGCCGCAGCATGTTCGACATGCTGCCGTTCCTGAAGCTCGCGTACCTGACCACCAACCACGCCATCCTGGAGGCGATGGAGGGCGAGAGGTTCGTGCACATCGTCGACCTCTCCGGCCCGGCCGCCAACGCGGCGCAGTGGATCGCGCTGTTCCACGCGTTCCGCGGCCGGAGCGAGGGCACGCCGCACCTTCGCATCACCGCCGTCCACGAGAGCAAGGAGTTCCTTGCCGGCATGTCCGCGGTGCTGGCCAGGGAGGCCGAGGCGTTCGACATCCCGTTCCAGTTCGACGCCGTGGAGGCTAAGCTCGAGAACATGGACTTCGACGCGCTCCGGCACAACCTCCGCGTCAGGTCCGGCGAGGCGCTCGCCGTGAGCGTCGCGCTGCAGCTGCACCGCCTTCTCGCAGCAGACGACGCCGGCGGCGGCAGGCGGTACTGCGGCGCGGGCGGCCTTACCCCGCTCGAGATCATCGCGCGGTCCAGCCCGAGCAGCTTCGGGGAGCTCCTGGAGAGGGATTTAAACACGCGGCTGCAGCTGAGCCCGGACGCGTCCGGGCTCTCGCCCCAGTCACCCATGTTCTCCCCGGCGGGGCAGGCAAGGCCGAAGCTGGGATCGTTCCTGTCCGCGGTGAAGGCGCTGTGTCCCAAGATCATGGTGGTGACGGAGCAGGAGGCGAACCACAACGGCGCGTTGTTCCACGAGAGGTTCGACGAGGCGCTCAACTACTACGGGTCGCTGTTTGACTGCCTGGAGTGTGCGGCGGCGGCGGCGCACCGGGGAAGCGCCGCGGAGGAGCGGGCGCGAGTGGAGCGGACGGTGCTCGGCGAGGAGATTAGGAGCATCGTGGCGTACGAGGGCGGAGAGCGGAAGGAGCGGCACGAGCGAGCGCGGCAGTGGGCCGGCAGGATGGAGGCGGCCGGAATGGAGCGGGTGGGGCTGAGCTACAGCGGCATCATGGAGGCAAGGAAGCTGCTGCAGAGCTGCGGGCGGGGCGGGTCGTACGAGGTGAGACACGACGCCGAGGGCCATTGCTTCTTCTTCTGCTGGCATAAGAAGCCGCTCTACGCCGTCTCAGCATGGAGGCCGGCCGGTGCAGGGTATCACCACGCCGGCGGCGCAAGGTCCAGATGAGAGCTTGTGAGCCATGACCGTCGATCGACTCGGGCGCTGCTCTGTTTGCAGCGTATCTCGTGCCGTATGTGTCAATGTGTGTTCTAATTGAGGTATATGCTAGATTGACTGTGCAAGTGTGGATTGGATTGAAATGAACAGCTTTAATTTTACTTTGCTGAAGAACAGTTTTTTGCAAAAATTTCACCTATCTATTATAATCATCAATGGTCTAGTACAAAAATAGCCTCAAAAATAATGAAAATTATGAATGCGTACTTAGACCACCTAATGATGACTACATACACTAGCACGAGCCGGAAGGCACGACGCCGTCCTCACCCCTCCATGTCCAGAGACGGGAAAACCTTGTGAGAGTAGAGCTTGTTGTAGTAGGCATATACGAAATCTTCGTGCTAAGGACCCAAAAGGTCATAGCAGCAACCATCCTCGATGATGATAACCGTAGATTGAAAAAGACTGTCATGAAACCACACCAGCGAATACAGCGAATACGAACGTCGACTGGATCTCTGAAGATCAGACAGGCACACGACTCCACGCACCGCGAAAGAGAAGGTGGTGCACAACCTATCTACTGTGATCGAAAGCAGTTCAACACATAACTAGATGGCAGTGCACTGTATTTTAGGGTGAAAACCTAAGATCCTTGATCGAGCGACGAAGGTGTTAGAGCATTGTTCCCTTCTTGGAGGCGTTGTTTTTGGAGAGTCTGTATTTCAGGTGTTGTCTTGGCGGTGGATGTATTGCTGTTGTTAGGCCCGAGATGCTGTAGCGGGACTTTTGTTTCTTAGTTTTCTTTTTCTTTTTTTGGCTGTGTGCATCCGTAGTGCCATTAGGGTGGTGCGTTGTTGCAGAGGCTGGGTGTAATTGGTATCTTTTGATATTAATATATTCCCTTTATAAAAAAAAGATGGCAGTGCACAGGCCATGAACTGCTACCGTCCACTGCAGAATATAAGATAGTGCAATCTTACCACGAAAGGCAGTGAAAAAAGAGTTCATCAAAACATATCAACATGGGACCTAGTTGAAGATCTCGATATGAAGAAAACATTCATTAAAACGGATTACGATTTAAACTCACGGTTTAAAAGATATTTCTTTTTTCGTAAACGAATCTAGGAAAAAGGGAAACCAACTAGCGGTGCACTCCACAACCGACACGTGGCGCGGAGGAAAGTGAGTGCGGGGGCCTCGAAAGCTTCTAGTTGCGCCACTTGTTGTGCAGGGAAGCATGGCGGGCGCCATTCTAGGGAGGCTGCCCTTTTGTAGTCTTTTTCTAGCATACCCCTCCATTAATCGTTGATCATCCGTATTGTTTGCCAGTCAGGATCTGAGAACTATCTGAGAACTAGACATCAGTGTCGAAGAGGAAGACCGAAAGTGAAGACTACTGTTAATAGCGGAGCCCACATATCTGATAATGCCCTTGACAACCAACCAATGAGTAATGTGAGGCTCGTGATGGTATTGACACACCTCATTAACAACAACTGACATCTGATCGTGCCACTATGAGATATTGCTGCCACCAACAATGTTGTGATATTGAGTAGCCTCCTCCACCGAGAGAACATTACCATCAATGTTGCACAAGCGCTCTATTGAGTCAATAGGAGTGGTAGTAGGACTGCATTTCAACATATCAGAACATGCAAGGAGCTAAAAATCTTACTTGTGATGTTGAAGATGAAGACTGCGACAGAGAGTGTACCTCGATCCCCAAAAGATAAAGTGTAGATGGTACAATTCACACGATTATTTTATCTTATGTGTGTAACATTCCAGGATTTGAGCTTACAAAGAGAGGACACAAATGTGTGCATTGCATTCGTGCATAGAAAATCTGGGGAATTTTCGTGCTTTTAAAAAAAACTTATCACCATGACCGAGTTTTCACTTGAGTTGATGAAATTGAAGTAGCTCATCAAGTCAAGCGCTATAAATTTCAATGTGACCTTTTCTTAAAAGACCTTGTTTTGGGGTAGAGGTGAATTGAACTAAAAATTAGATCAAATGTGATTAGAACTATTATAACAACACATTAAATAAGGAATAAATATCACATATCTAAAGGATTAGAATATGCTATTCCATGCTATACAACATATGAATACCAATTCAACTATAAAGCAATAAATCATAAATAATTGAGAAACTGTTCATGACTTATCTTTTCCTTGTCCTATCTTATAAATCAATGTCCTTACCATTATCCTCATGGTATATCTTCAACTCTAATTTTGAACCCATGTCAAATACATTCACCCAAGTTCTTCATAAAAACCTTGACTTCCAATATTGTCTAACCAAATCCATCATCAATATCAAACCCCAGAGATGGGAGATAACTATTCATATCCATATGATTATATCATCATCCCTTGGGTAAAACCCTAGGTTATTATTCAAGCCATTCTCTGGTAAGTGAAGTCATTGATACTAATCCTAGCTATGTCTATCCAATGGAGTCCAAGAGAAGTGTTATATCCAAGTTGTTCAAGTCAGTACTTGATCTTGGAGGTGGGAACCATATTTCACTAGTAATACCCTAGGAAGACAATACTTTGATCATCACAATTTGGAATTATCAAAAACCCTAAGAACTTGAAGTGGATGTTATTGAGAAATAGTTGATCATGTATAATGCATGATCGTGCTTTGGAGAGATAGAAGTATAGGCTAAATCCTAATGTGATAAGCAAATATCATCCATCACATGAAATCATAGGGAAACTATTAATAATCAACCATGGCTATTCTTGATATCTTAAGTAGAGAAAACAATTGAATGACAACAACACTTTGCCTAGCCAAGCACCTATGTCAAACCTAGCAATATTTTGAAGAAATTATCATCTCAGTTGTGAGGAAGAGCAACCCTAGTCAACTCAACATATTAACCAAACACACTTGAAACCCTATACCATAATCTCAACTCAAGCTTATGCTTAAGCTTGTGATTATAAAAAAACCTTGGCACCATGCATTACATTCAAACTCAAGAGTTTTCATCAATTGACTATCACTAGAAAGTAATTCAAGACAATAAACCAAGTTATCACCTCACACATAAATATTGATGTGTACCCAAACCATGATCTTAATCGAATACGTCTTGCATAAGAAAGAGATAAGAATCACCTCTAAGTGTCGAAAGTAAATGATTGCAAACACACCACTTACACATTGGAATAATTTTCAATTCATTAGAAAATAAAGGTGCTTATAGATAATGTTCCTTTTATTTACCAATAAGAAGAATATAATAATTGAACCCTTGGTCAATTCTTTTTATCTCGATAATTCAAAATAAATTTCTTCTATAATATATAGTAGTCAATAAATGCATGATAAAATAATTTGAATTCCAAAAGAATACGAATTGGAACTATATCTATCAAGATACCATTTAAAATTTAACCATATAAAATAAAATTACAAAAAAATACTAGTCTCTGTAAAATACTATTCAGTACCAAACCATACTCCATACGATTTCTCTGCATAATTCTTGCAGATGTTAAACATTTGAAAATACTCAAAATAGAGTTGAATTCAAACTAGAAATTTCAAAAAACAAAAATAAGAAAAAGGAAAAGAGAGGACCACGCCAGCATAGCCCAACGTCGGCCGAGGAGCAACCAGCCCACCTAGGCAAAGGCCGGCTCAAGAACCTCTTCGCTTCGACATAACACGAGGAGGCGTCATCGTCTTCACCTTGCCCTCTAGAGTGGATGCTCAATAGCGCAGAGGAGTGATTCGTCCACGTCTTAGTCGTCGTCCAAGACCCAGTTCGACACACCTCATGGGATATTTAGGATACCACATGAGACAAAATGGTTCATGTCGAAACCATAGCTTTCATCTCTATAGTATCCCGTATGTAGGCTATGGATTGTCATCGACCCTAAGCCTCCCTCGAGCTATAAAGTCATCGGGAAGATCACCGGAACCCTAGCTATCCTCGATGCCTCTCTGTTCTCTCTCAATCCCTCTCTATTCCTCGTTGTCTTCCTCTAACCACTAACATAGTCACCGGAGGAAATTGTTAACCACCATCGCTTGAGACCATCTTGGAGCTCTGGAAGGGGTCGGGAAATTAAGAGCGCCAAGACGAGAGGATCATTTGTGCAGTCTGAGCATCAAGGGAAGCTCCGACTACGACGAATTCAGTTGTTCCCTTTCTATGGTCATCACGGGGAACAGTGAAGTAGAGCTCGACTCAATCCACTATTAAGTCCCGAGATCACCTAGGAAGGATCAGGGGAGCCTCCGCATCCTTTTATTGCATCCTAGGATCGTCTGTAGATCAGTTTCAGAATCTCGCCGGAGTTCACTGCCACGACACGTGGTCGCAAGCGTCTCTCCGATGACTGTTTGCTGGTAGCACAACCATCCAGCATAGGTTCCTCGTTGAGTCGTTGTTCACACGCACTTACCCACCCATCTCAGGACACCCTAGAACATCGTCGTTGTTAGTCGTCGACAAGGTGATGTCATTTTCCTGCGAGTGACCTCATGCTTTTCCACATCAGCTCATTTGACCCGGTCATCTTTGGCGTGGCAGCTAACCTGGCACTTGGCCCACTGGTCACTGGGGGTAGAATTTGACCGATACCTTTAGTATTTTTTTGTTTATTTTCAAATTCCAAAAGAAGTACCCAACTTTAGAGATTCATATCATATTCATTGCAACTTAGAAAAATATAAATGTTATATCAAAATACTCACAAAAATAATCTAAATCCATAAAAAAATATAAAATTGTATTTTTAGAAAATAAAAATTAATTATTTAATAAGTCTTAATTAAGTCTTTTCATTTATCTTAAACTCAAGGAAATTTCAATTATTAATAAAATTTATAAATTAAATAATAATCAATTAGGAAATAAATAAAACAAAGAAAGTAATTTTATTTTATAATATTCCCATTAACATCATCATTATTGGTATTTAAAACCCTATGATGCATTTACCTTATTTATCATTTTATTAAAATGATAAAACTCAGAAAACAATGTTAAAACTATTATAAACTTTTGCTAAACGTCTGTCTCTTAATTTCAACTTTACTCAAAAAATTATTCCTTAAAATTGTATCATAAATAGAAACCCTTATTCTATTAGGAATAAAACCCTAACTTGATAATTTGAGATGAAACCCTAAAACCCTAGGAACATATAAAAAGTAACCATCTTGTTTTAGAAACAAATTATAGATCCTTACCAAGTAAATACTTGTTCATATTCAAACTAGGGTTACACAAGTCACTGTTGCAAATGAGATTGTCATTTCATTTACTAATGTGTTGAGTGGACCTTATTGATCCGCCAGTCATAGTAAAACCTTAATTTTTTTATTGTATGTCATCAACCTTAACTATCATTCCTTAGTATAACCATGGTGATCAACCATAACAGCAAATAAATCACTTTATATGTTAATGCTCAATCAAATCCTACATGTATTAGAGGATTATGAACCATCTTGTTTAGGAACCAACTATTCCTTACTTAGTGAATCAAATGAAAAGACATAGTAAACCCTAGAAACTGAAAGCCTTATTTAAAATTACTTCTTATTCACTAAGAAAAATGGTCTTCAAAAGTTATTCTTTTGAAGCAAATAACAAGTAATCGTCAACCATGCCTTATAGGACTTAAAACTGACAATTATTCTTTACATGTTAACATTATGCCAATTGCTATCTATTGTGTGTTAATATCATTTTTATGCTTTATTACCCCACTTGCATATGATATGAAGTTAACCAAACCCTAATAAAAACCTTTTTTGTGAAACCAATCTAAAAATGCAACAGGCCCTAACGAAATCATTACAACTCACCAATCCTAATTCATCAGGGTTAGGTGCTTAGAGCATTTGCATCTCATACTTATACATTAATTATAGCGTCTTTTCCACTTCTCTACACAATGTCCTTAATTACTAGACGATGATTCCATTTCAGAATTTAGATTTGTTACAACTCGAAGCTTTTGCCTGCATAATCTTGCAGTCAAGAAAGGCAAGTTCATCACTTGCTCATTGATACGTCCATTTTGCATCACTATTTTATATCATAATTTGTTGTTATTCATTGATATATTTCATATTTAAAGATGATACTTATGTTATTTCACCTATTTTGCATGTTTCATGATTATTGGAGAATTATTCACCGAAGTCAGATTCTGCTGGAAAAAGCACCGTCAGGACACCATATTTCGGAACATCAACAATTGACGGAAATTATATGAAAAAACCTATTTCCAGAAGACGAAGGGAGCGGAAGGAGGAGCCGAGGAGGGCCGCCATGGGCCCCCCCATAGGCCGGCGCGGCCCTGCCCTGGCCGCGCCGCCATGTGGGGAGGGGGCCCACCCCCCTCGGCCTCCTCTCCTTCGCGTATATCTTCGCCCGAAAACCTAAGGCACGGAGAGTGACGGAGTGACAGAGCGCTCGCGGGCGGAAAGACACAGAGAGAAAAGAGCTCTCCGGCGGAATCCGGGGAAATTCCCTCCCGAGGGGGAAATCACATCGCCATCGTCATCGAGCTGGACATCATTGGGATCATCATCATCATCATCTCCACCATCTACACCGCCATCTCCACCGCTGCATCTCGTCACCGCTGTAACATCTAGGGTTGAATCTTGATTGTTTGATAGGGGAAACTCTCCCGGTGTTGATTACTACTTGTTATTGATGCTATTGAGTGAAACCATTGAACCAAGGTTTATGTTCAGATTGTTATTCATCATCATATCACCTCTGATTATGTTCCATATGATGTCTCGTGAGTAGTTCGTTTAGTTCTTGAGGACATGGGTGAAGTCTAAATGTTAGTAGTGAACTATGTTGAGTAATATTTAATGGTTTGATATTTAAGTTGTGGTGTTATTCTTCTAGTGGTGTCATGTGAACGTCGACTACATGATACTTCACCTTTATGGGCCTAGGGAGTACATCTTGTATTCGTTTGCTAATTGTGGGGTTGCCGGAGTGACAGAAACCTAAACCCCGTTAGTATATCGATGCAGGAGGGATAGCAGGATCTCAGAGTTTAAGGTTGTGGTTAGATTTATCTTAATTACTTTCTTGTATTTGTGGATGCTTGCAAGGGGTATAATCACAAGTATGTATTAGTCCTAGGAAGGGCGGTGCATTAGCATAGGTTCATCCACACAACACTTATCAAAACAATGAAGATTAATCAACTATATGAAGCGAAAGCACTAGACTAAAATCCCCGTGTATCCTCAAGAACGTTTGGTCATTATAAGTAAACAAACCGGCTTGTCCTTTGTGCTAAAAAGGATTGGGCCACTCGCTGCAATTATTTCTCTCGCATTTTATTTACTTGTACTTTATTTATCTGCTATATCAAAAACCCCCTGAATACTTGTCCGTGAGCATTTACAGTGAATCCTTCATCGAAACTTGTCAACACCTTCTGCTCCTCGTTGGGTTCGACACTCTTATTTATCGAAAGTACTACGATACACCCCCTATACTTGTGGGTCATCAAGACTATTTTCTAGCGCCGTTGCCGGGGAGTGAAGCGCTATTGGTAAGTGGAATTGGTAAGGAAATTTACTGTACGTGCTGATTTTGTTTCTGCTGCTATAAGTCATTATGGAGAGATCCTCCCTTGAATTTCTATTTGGGAAATCTACTACTACTGCAACGGTAGTGGATGAGGCACCAGGTGAGGAAGTAATACCATATAAAATACCTATGAAAATTATTGAACGTGTTGTGGACAACCGCTATGAAGGGGATGGAACTGTTCTTCCTGGAGATCATTTACTGTTTTTACATGAATTATGCGGGTTATTCAAGTGTGCAGGTATTTCAATGGATGAAGTTAGGAAGAAATTATTTGTTATGTCGCTATCTGGTAAAGCGGCGCATTGGTATAAACTGCTGAAGGATGGGCGTTCTCTTGATTGGAAGGATATTGTGCCTCTATTTTATTCCAAATTCTATCCTCCAAGTGAAATTCACAAAGACCGCAACCGTATATATAATTTCTGGCCTCATGATGGAGAGAGTATTGCCCAAGCATGGGGAGATTGAAGTCTTTAATTCTCAAATGCCCCATTCATGAGCTTCTGGTAATATTATCATTGATAATTTCTATGCAAGACTTTCTTTTCAAGATAAAACCTTGCTGGATACTGCTTGTTCTGGATCATTCACACGCAATAAAGAAGAGTTTAAATGGGACCTTCTTGATCGAATCCAAGAAAATACTGAAGGATGGGAGAATGACAAAGGTAGAGTGTCAGGTATAAATTATGATTATGAATGCATTGAAACTTTTATGGATACCGATGAATATCGTAATATAAGTGCTACATATGGTCTTGACTCTCAAGTTGTTGCAAATATTTATAAAGCCTTTGCCTCTCATTTTGAATTGCCTAGGAAGAATTTTGATAAGTATCATGAACCTTATAAAGATAAAACTGATTTACCTAAAGGTAAATGTATTGAAATTAAAACTGTTGATCATGTTCTTCCTGAAGCTTATATTGAAAAAACTCCTTTCCCTGCTAAAATGAAGGAGTATTCTGTTATAACTAGTGTAGTTAATAAAAGTGCAAAGAAACCCATAGAACCGAAGAACAAATAAAGGTTGAACCTCTGTTGCAATAGTTAAAGATCTTGTGACTGAAAATGTGGAAGATGGTCATATTATTTTCTGTGAAGATGCTTCTAATATTGTTTCGCATCCTAATAAGTATAGGAAAGCCAGTGTTCCTGTGCTCTGTTCGAATTGGTGATCATTTCTATTATGGTTTATGCGACATTGGTGCAAGTATTAGTGCCATTCCTTATGAGCTCTACACGGAAATCATGCATGAAATTGGTTCTTGCGAACTTGAAGATATTGATGTGGTTATTCGGCTAGCTAATAGAGAAACTATCTCTCCCATTGGTATTGTTCGAGATGTTGAAGTTCTATGTGGTAAGATTAAATATCCTGCTGACTTTTTGGTACTTGGTTCTCTGCTAGTAAGTCTTGTCCTATTATTTTTGGTAGACCTTTTCTGAATACTTGTGGAGCTATTATAGATTGCAAGAAAGAGAAAATTGTTACTAAATTTGCTGGTGAATCTTATGAGTTTAACTTCTCTAAATTTGCCAAAACTCCTTATAAAGCTGATTTGCCTAATGATGATTTTAGAGTTGAACAGTGTGCATCTATTGCTCTTGCTCCTAATAATCCTTTGCAGCAACATTTGGAGAATAGTGAGAGTGAAGTTTTTAGGGAAGAAAGGGATGAGCTTGATGAAATTTTCCTTCGCCAACCTATTCTTAAACATGACTTACTGTTGAAGATCTAGGTGTAACACCACCACCAAAGGAAGATCCTGTATTTGATTTGAAACCATTACCTGATAATCTTAAGTATGCTTATATTGATGATAAGAAAACATATCCTGTTATTATTAGTGCTAAGCTTTCAGATATTGAAGAAGAAAGGTTATTGGAAATATTGAAGAAACACCGAGGAGCTATTGGCTATACTCTTGATGACTTGAAGGGGATTTCTCCCGCTATTTGCCAACATGCAATCAATATAGAAGATGGTGCAAAACCTGTTGTTGAACATCAGCGTCGTCTAATTCCCAAGATGAAGGATGTGGTAAGAAATGAGGTATTAAAACTTCTTGAAGCAGGTATTATATATCCTATTGCTGATAGTAGATGGGTTAGTCCTGTACATTGTGTTCCTAAGAAAGGAGGAATAACTGTTGTTCCTAATGATAATGATGAGCTTATTCCTCAAAGAGTAGTTGTAGGGTATAGAATGTGCATTGATATTCGAAAAGTTAATAAAGTTACTAAGAAAGATCATTACCCTTTACCTTTTATTGATCAAATGTTAGAAAGGTTATTCTGGGTTTTCACAAATTGCTGTTAGAGCTAAAGATCAAGAGAAAACCACTTTCACTTGTCCCTATGGAACTTATGCTTATAGGCGTATGCCTTTTGGTTTATGTAATGCTCCTGCTACTTTCCAAAGATGCATGTCTGCTATTTTTCATGGCTTTTGTGAAAAGATTGTTGAGGTATTCATGGATGATTTTTCTGTCTATGGGAATTCTTTTGATAATTGCTTGCGAAACCTTGATAAAGTTTTGCAGAGATGTGAAGAAACTAACCTTGTTCTTAATTGGGAGAAATGCCACTTTATGGTTAATGAAGGAATTGTATTGGGACATAAAATTTCCGAGAGAGGTATTGAAGTTGATAGAGCTAAAGTTGAAGCAATTGAGAAGATGCCCTATCCTAGGGATGTTAAAGGTATTCGTAGTATTCTTGGTCATGTTTTTTATAGGAGGTTTATTAAAGATTTCTCTAAAATTTCAAAGCCTCTTACTAATCTTCTTCAAAAGATGTACCTTTCGTTTTTGATGATGATTGTAAGGAAGCCTTTGAAACTCTAAAGAAAGCGAGTGGAGTTGAACCTCCTGATTGGAATTTGCCTTTTGAAATTATGTGTGATGCTAGTGATTTTGCTGTAGGTGCTGTCCTTGGACAGCGAGTAGATAAAAAATTAAATGTTATTCATTATGCTAGTAAAACCCTAGATGCTGCTCAAAGAAATTATGCTACAACTGAGAAAGAGTTATTAGCCGTAGTTTTTGCATGTGACAAGTTTAGATCCTATATTGTTGATTCAAAGGTTATAGTTCATACTGATCATGCTGTGATTAGGTACCTTATGGAAAAGAAAGATGCTAAGCCAAGGCTTATTAGATGGGTGCTTCTTTTGCAAGAATTTGATTTACATATTGTAGATAGGAAAGGTGTTGATAATCCTGTTGCTGATAATTTATCTAGATTGGAAAATATTGCTTATGATCATGTTCCTGTTAATGATAGTTTTCCAAATGAACAATTGGATGTAATAAAGGTGAGCTCGCGAGATAGTCCTTGGTATGCTGATTATGCTAACTTTATTGTTTCGAAGTACTTGCCTCCAACCTTTTCAGCTCAGCAAAGGAGGAAATTCTTTTATGATTTGAGGCATTATTTTTGGGATGACCCACACTTATATAAAGAAGGAGTGGATGGTATTATGCGAAGATGTGTTCCAGAATATGAACAACAAGAGATATTGAGTAAGTGTCATGGTAGTTTTTATGGAGGACATCAGGAGATAGAACCGCGCAAAAGGTTCTACAATCAGTTTTTATTGGCCAACACTTTTCAAGGATGCAAGGAAGTTTATCTTATCTTGTGATGAATGTCAAAGAGTTGGTAATATCTCTAGACGCAATGAAATGCCTATGAATTATACTCTTGTTATTGAACCATTTGATTGTTGGGGATTTGACTTCATGGGTCCTTTCCCTTCTTCAGAAGGTAACACTCATATACTTGTCGCTCTTGATTATGTTACTAAATGGGTAGAAGCTATACCAACAAAAAGTGTTGATGGTGAGACATCTTTAAAAATGCTTTTAGATGTTATTTTTCCTAGATTTGGAGTACCTAGATATATTATGACTGATGGAGGTTCTCACTTTATTCATGGTGGTTTTAGAAAAACTCTTGCCAAATATGGTATTAATCATAGAATTGCTTCAGCTTATCATCCTCAAACTAGTGGGCAAGTAGAATTATCGAATAGAGAAATTAAATCTATTTTGGAAAAGACTGTTAATAAATCTAGAAAGAATTGGGCTAGTAAGTTAAAGGAAGCACTGTGGGCTTATAGAACTGCTTATAAAAACCCTATGGGAATGTCTCCTTATAAAATGGTTTATGGAAAAGCTTGTCATTTACCTTTAGAATTAGAGCACAAAGCTTATTGGGCTGTGAGAGAACTTAATAAAGATTTTAAACTTGCCGGTAAGAAGAGGTTGCTACAATTGAGTTCTTTAGATGAATGGAGAAGTGAAGCTTATGAAAATGCTAAACTTTTAAGGAGAAAGTTAAGAAGTGGCATGATAGAAGAATTATTAAAAGAGAATTTAATGTTGGAGATAAAGTCCTATTGTATCGGTCTCGTCTCAGATTGTTTGCAGGGAAATTACTCTCAAAATGGGAAGGACCATATGTCATTGAGGAGGTGTATCGTTCAGGGGCAATTAAAATTAGTTATCTACAAGGTAATGCCACACAAGTAGTGACTGGACAAAGACTCAAGCATTATATTTCTGGAGATTCTTATAATGAAGATATTGATGTTATTCAAGTGATGACTCTGGAAACTTTCATCAAAGACTAAATTGACAGTTCTGCAGAGTTCGACTTTGAATAGGTAACAGTTTTAGTAATAAAAAGTCCGCGTTTAACTTTCCGAACAATATTTTTGCTGTTTATGGAAAATATGAAAAATTACGAGATCGAAACGGAGTGGAGGAGCGCACGAGGGCCCGTCACCATAGGTCGGCGGCCCACCCTGGCCGCGCAGCCCTATGGGGACAGCCTCTGGCGTCCCTTTTTCGGCCTGGAACCTTCCTTTTGTCGTAAAAATATTTGCTATATAATCCCCCGGATCCCCAGAGGTCCGAGAAGAATCCACCGCCATCACCACCGAAGGAGTAATTCGTCATCGGTATTGGCATCCCCTTGGTTTGTTCCAAGCTTGGGGAGTGGTATCACATCATCACTATCTTTATCTTTTACTATCAAGTAGTGTCATATCATGAGTAGGGAAGTTATCATATAGAATAGTTTGCAGTGTGGAAGTATCTCTCTCTTAGTTGGTTATCTATGTATCCGTTGGTGTGAGTTATCGTTATGGAATATTAATGAGAAGTCTTATCATTTACTTTTTGCACACCTTATTTTAGTTTGCAATTTCTGTTATATGATCACTCTTGACATTAGTATTGATATCACTTTGGGAGCATCAAGTAAATCTATTTGGTTTTGGCAAACTTAGCATTGGTCAGTAGCAACAATACTTTGATGTTTAAATAGAAAAGGGAAATACATGTAGATATATTGCTTTATTATCTTTATGCTAATGAGTTTAGTATTCTGAAGTTAAAATTGCTTGTGCTTAAGAGAAAGATGCATGATTGTTTCTATCACATGTATATTTGTTTGTTTCCCTCAACCTTTATGCTTGCTACCCAACCTTGCTAGCCAAAGACTTATATTGAGAGGAAAGGCTTCTCATACATCCAAAACCTTAGACCAAACCCATGCCATTTGTGTCCACCATAACTACCTACTATGTGGTATTTTGCGCCACTCAGAGTAAATACTTCATGTGCTACCTTTAAATAATTCAAACTATATTACTCCTTATTTGTGTCAATGTTTTATAGCTCATGAGGAAGTATGTGGTGTTTTATCTTTCAATCTTGTTGGGCGGACTTTCACCAATGGACTAGCGGCACATCCGCTTATCCAATAATTTTGCAAAAAGAGCTGGCAACGGGGTTCCCAGCCCCAATTAATAACTTTCATTAATAATTCTCTTCACATGTTTTGCCCTGATTTATCAGTAAGCAACTTAATTTTGCAATAGACACTCCTCCATGGTATGAGAAATGTTGGAAGGCACCCTAGGATTCGGTTAGCCATGGCTTGTGAAAGCAAAGGTTGGGGGAGTGTCATCCATAATAAAACTAAAATACATGTGTAAACAAAAGAGAAGGAGGATGATCTAACTTGCTGGTAGAGATGACGTCCTCCATGGGAGCCTCTCTTGGAAGGTCCGGTTGGCAAGGGGGTTAGAGTGCCCACTACCATTCGTTGACAACAACAAACACCACTCAAAATATTACTTTTATGCTCTTTATATGATTTCAAAACTTGCAAAGCTCTAGCACATGATTTAATCCTGCTTCTCTGCGAAGGGCCTATCTTTTACCTTATGTTGAGTCAGTAAACCTATTTCCCTCTATCTTAAGCAAGCAATTGAGTTGTTGTGAACCAACCATTTATGCTATGATTTAGTTAGTCATGCCTTTTATGCTTTCTTGTTTAGTACAAATTTTATCTGAATGAATATGACTTTGAAAGTTATCAATGATTATGAGGAGATTGTTATGATTAAGGATGAAAGCCCTGCCATATGAATTCTAATATAAAGGCTTTGCTTAGAAGATAAGTACAATCCGTTAATAGTTCTCTGACTAAGAACAAAGTTTGCCATAACCGTTTATGATTTCCTATGCACCTTTATTTGTGATTTCTCTTTACTTATTTCAAGTTGAGTTATATGAGGAGGATGTTTACTAGAATATCTTGTGTGAATATATGATGCTTCTTGTCCATATTTTATTTATCGACTCTTCACTCCATAAACATGTGGTCTTGTTTATTGAGCTCCGCTTGGGGACAAGCGAGGTCTAAGCTTGGGGGAGTTGATACGTCCATTTTGCATCACTATTTTATATCATAATTTGCTGTTATTCATTGATATATTTCATATTTAGAGATGATACTTATGTTATTTCACCTATTTTGCATGTTTCATGATTATTGGAGAATTATTCACCGGAGTCAGGATTCTGCTGGAAAAAGCACCGTCAGGACACCATATTTCGGAAGATCAACAATTGATGGAAATTATATGAAAAATTTTATTTTTCCAGAAGACGAAGGGAGCCAGAAGGAGGAGCCGAGGAGGCCGCCATGGGCCCCCATAGGCCGGTGCGGGCCCGGCCAGCCGCGCCCATGTCGGGAGGGCCCACAGCCCCCTCCGCCTCCTCTCCTTCGCGTACATCTTCGCCCCGAAACCTAAGGCACAGAGTGACGGAGAATTGAAAGAGCCGCCTCGCGGGACGGAAAGACACCGAGAGAAAGAGCTCTCCGGCGGGCAGAATCCGCGGGGAAATTCCCTCCCGAGGGGAAATCGACGCCATCGTCATCGAGCTGGACATCATTGGGATCATCATCATCATCATATCCACCATCTACACCGCCATCTCCACCGCTGCATCTTGTCACCGCTGTAACATCTAGGGTTGAATCTTGATTGTTTGATAGGGGAAACTCTCCCGGTGTTGATTACTTGTTATTGATGCTATTGAGTGAAACCATTGAACCAAGGTTTATGTTCAGATTGTTATTCATCATCATATCACCTCTGATTATTTTCCATATGATGTCTCGTGAGTAGTTTGTTTAGTTCTTGAGGACATGGGTGAAGTCTAAATGTTAGTAGTGAACTATGTTGAGTAATATTTAATGGTTTGATATTTAAGTTGTGGTGTTATTCTTCTAGTGGTGTCATGTGAACGTCGACTACATGATACTTCACCTTTATGGGCCTAGGGGAGTACATCTTGTATTCGTTTGCTAATTGTGGGGTTGCCGGAGTGACAAACCTAAACCCCGTTAGTATATCGATGCGGGAGGGATAGCAGATCTCGAGTTTAAGGCTGTGGTTAGATTTATCTTAATTACTTTCTTGTATTTACGGATGCTTGCAAGGGTATAATCACAAGTATGTATTAGTCCTAGGAAGGGCGGTGCATTAGCATAGGTTCACCCACACAACACTTATCAAAACAATGAAGATTAATCAACTATATGAAGCGAAAGCACTAGACTAAAATCCCCGTGTGTCCTCAAGAACGTTTGGTCATTATAAGTAAACAAACCGGCTTGTCCTTTGTGCAAAAAATACTGGGCCACTCGCTGCAATTATTTCTCTCGCATTTTATTTACTTGTACTTTATTTATCTGCTATATCGAAACACCCTGAATACTTGTTTGTGAGCATTTACAGTGAATCCTTCATCGAAACTGCTTGTCAACACCTTCTGCTCCTCGTTGGGTTCGACACTCTTATTTATCGAAAGTACTACGATACACCCCCTATACTTGTGGGTCATCACTCATACCATTGATTATTTTTATCAAATTACTTGTAAAGTAGTATTCGTATGATTCCTGCATTTCAAAGAGAAGTATTACTTTTACAATTATGAAGATGACTATGTGGTGGGAAATGGAACCCAGGTATGAGTGGGGTGGAAGTTCCGTTGCAACTAGGTTTATATTCACATAGGATTAACAACAAATGTCATCAAGTGATTCTTGCGTCATAAATATTGTTTTAACCATAAGATCCGAAGTGGGATGGAGAATCAGATGTACCTTTTTTCTCTCGCATATCAACATGCCATTAATAAGGGTTGTCTGGATCGGTCTATCTGTATAGTAAACGGGAGGACATCAGTCGAGGTTGATCAACCTATATAGATACAGGGGAGGGCAGACTTGTTAGAGGTCTATGATGGATTGTAAGAATTGGTATGGGTCGGACTATCTATAGGGTACAAGGCAGGGCATGTAGCTTTCCCAGAATAGTCTATCTTTAGGGTAAAGGGGAGTACAGATGCCTGGGTCAGTCTACCTATAGATAAAGGGTATGACATACTTACAAAAGGGTGGGTATGTGGGTCGCGGAGAAGGACAGTGATTGCCTTGGACCTTTGACTGGGTCTCACACTAAGGAAGTGTGGATGGGAATATCGAGCCTGGTTGGCAATAAGGTTAAGATCTCTTATGGGGAAGTAACACACCTCTGTAGAGTATATTGAATTGTGGCTTGTCACTCCCTCTTCCGCGTTTGGAACTACGAAAGCTGCAGGAAAGGAGCTCTATGAAGTTCTAGACACCTTGTGAAGGCTAATGGACATAGTTTTTCACAATAAAATAAACCTTTTGAAGAAATCAGTACGAAAACTTGCATTTTCCTACGACTTTTTGGTATGTGGTTGTACCTAGTGTATGATACACCTATTTCTATTATTGAACTTGATGACGCTCATACTCACCCGTTCCCTCTTGAACCCCATGTTTAGATCTGGAGGTATCGAAAGAGAAGTCACCATGAAGCTCGAAGACGAAGGAGTCAACCACTACAAGGGTAGGAACCAATCCGAGGAGTCTACGAAGTCAACTATTACATACTCCATGGTGGAAACCTAGATTAGTAGTAGAAGGGAAACAGTTCCCTAACCCTAGTACCTAAATAGCTAGGGTATAGCTAGTGTTTCTTTAGTAAGCCAAGTAGCTCCATAGGTAGAGCTAGTACTAGGTCTACATTACCAGTTATTCCTCTCGAGTTTATTTGTAGTCTTGCCTCATTCTAAAGTAGGAGGTTGTGCTGATCTTTTGTAAAGACTTTGTGTGTAATCCTATAGAGATGCCTTGGACCTGCAATGTTTCTGTTGTACCACTCTGAGTGATATAATATTAGTGGAGCGGTGTTTTCATTGTTGTAATGTCAACGACTTGCGTACTACAACATGCAGTGATATGTTGGGTCACCGCAATGTGTCTTCTATACAAGGCGTATGTGATAAATAAAAATGGCTATTGGTGAATTTTTGTGTGTGTTGTAACAACTAAGGACCCTCCTTGGGCCACAGACACATGGTCAAAATTTAGGGTGTCAACATTCTTCTGCACAAGATACGATAAGAGCCTTTTCGTGCCATGGAGGTCTTAGAAGACCCATTCTATAGTAGTGAGTCATCTTTTTTAGAGTTAATCAAGAGCTTTGATTAATAATCATACATGCTTATTCAGTACAATGAAGGATATATTCTAGCACCTGGGATACCCAGGTACAGTTTGAGTCAGAAGAAGATGCAAATTTAGCAATGTTGTGAGGAGCTAAATTTACTTCTCTATTTACATGCAAAATATCAAAATAGTTACATCCTCCTACCAACTCCTGGATTTGTTTTAACACAAGTAGAATACTAGCTCTATGACTATTTCTTGTTTTCCATAGCGAAACTAGCTCTAGCAAATCAGATTCCATAATAACTTGGCTAATGTTCATGTGTCTGATTAATTTAGCTCCATCCCTACAAGCATATGCCTCAACAGTTAACACATCAAAGATAAAATCATGCCATGTACTGCTTGACGCAAGTACCATGCCACTATTATCTCTAATCACCACACCCGATTTTCCTTCATACTATGGGCATTATAAGTTGCATCTACATTTACCTTATGAAAACCTTATCGTGGTCGTTGCCAATGTGTTTTGATCTATGTTTTGACTCTAGAATATGGTTTTGAGCTGGCAAGAAGATATCATGCACCCATCTACAACCTTGTGTGATTTTCACCTGAGAATCTCCATGTAGATGGTCATTACAAGCAGACGAAAACGACCACATTCCACAAAGAACATAACATGCTTTGTCTTCTTCGCAAATAGATGTATCAAGTAAATCTTGCACCCAAGTTAAAGGATGCAATTTTGGAAGTTAAATGGCATAGAGAGATTTGAATTAGTCCAAAAAGTTTTAGCGTAGGGGCATTCAATTAGAGCATGGTATAGTGTATCCTCTTTTGCACCACACTCTAAGCAAATACCTTGTTTCTTTATATGCTTCTGAAGCAGCACCTCCTGAGGTGGTATGAAACCGTGAATGACTCGCCACCAGAAGGTCCAAATTTTAGGAGGAACTGCAAGTTTCCAAAATTTAATCCACATTTTGTTTCCTTTGGTTTTAGAATTTCCCGCAGTGCCTTTTCGATAGTGCTCCTCATATCTTGAACAAGATGCTAGCAATTTGTATGCCGATTTGACTGTATTAAGTCCATACTTTTCCCCATTTCATGCCCATAAATCTTCCCGAAGCTTTCAAATGGGAATCTTCATTATTTTGTTTGCTTCTAGTTCTAGGGGATTCACATTGTTATTTAACTTATGAATGTCCCATGCACTTCCCTCTGAATTAAGTAGTTCTGGAACCTTTATTGTTGTTGTACCTCTCTTCTTGCTAATTGGTTTGCATTCAGGAATGCCTGGGATCCAATGCTCCTGCCAGATATTGGTTGATTGTCTATCACCTATTCTTCTGACTAGGCCAAGCTCTAGTGTTGTTCTTCCTTTTAAAATTGCCTGACACACCTGCAAGCTATTTCTTTTTTTTTTGGGTGCATTCATGAAGTCTGTATTATGTTAATATTTACTACCTAAAATACGTGCACAAAGTGTATCTCCTTTCGTCATTAATCTCTGAACCTGCTATGAGTTGTTCTTCCTCGGGAGGACGATCATGTCGGGAGCCAATGAACTGTGAGCGGCCGGGGCACCACTCAAGCACAAGCTGCACATGTGGCTGGTCCTCAAGAACAAGCTTCTGTCGGCTGTCCCCAGAAGGGCCCTCCAACAACCCGCTGATGTGTGCGCTCTGCTGCCAGGAGGAGGAGACGGTGGAGCACCAAACAATCCAATGCTCGTATGCTCGAGAGGTCTGGTACCATCTGCTACTGCCGCGGCATCTGCACAGACACACGCCGCCACCCAACTCCCAGCTAGCATCGTGGTGGCTGAACCTGTTGAAAGTGCATAGAGCCCCCATATGTGGTTTTGGTAATTAATGACAATCCCTATGGACTAATGGTTGCATTGAGTTATATGTGTAGGAGTTGTCCATAGGCAATGCTTGAACGATTAGTTGGCGTCAAGATTGCAATACAAAGAAATGAGGTGCAAGTTCAAGATGAGTCAACTCGAGGAGCTCACATGCTTGAAGCTTGCCATTCTTATGTGCTCATGGATATGTGAAGATGCACCGAAGAAGAAGCTCTCCTATAGTGGATTATGTGGGAGCAATCCGCAAGACATCAAGCAAGCACAATGAAGAACGGCATTCCATCCTTGTTGCGGTCAAGATCATCATCATTGAGCTCAAGTGGAATCCGCAAGGTTAAGGTTTTCTCTTGATAGGGTTTCTTTATTACCGGTCTCGTGGTTTAGTTGGGAGAACGGTTTATAGGATAATGGTCGTACTATCAAGGGGCTCTCGAGTGAGTAACTCGGTCGTATCGCTCGGAGTACGCCCAAACCTTTGCATCCTTGCATCATCTTTTTTGGTTGTTATTTGGATCTTATCCATGAGGTGTTTTAGAGCTTGTGGTTATTTCCATGACAAGCTCTAGTTCATCGAAAACAGACTTCGCATAGATCACTTGTTGCGTTTTCGAGTTTGGTGTTTTTCTCGATTTCTCGTATTCAGGTGTTGCACCTCTAAAATTAATAGAAAATCAACCCCCACTAGTTTCCATATTTGTGGGGTAGCTTTTGTCGTCCTCTTTCCAACAAAATTTGTTTCGTCTCATTTGGATTTTCCAAGATCATGTTATTTGCATTTCAAGTTTGTGTTTAAAAGAAGAAAAGAAAAAGGAGAGGAGGGGTGCTGCCGCCGGAGGCGCGGGCGGTACCACCGGCCTGCCCACGGCCAGAGCCTCCGGGCGTGGTACCGCCCGCAGTACCGGAAAAGAGGCCGAGCCTCACAGATGGTTTCCAGGGAGTTTGGGGCACTCGGCGGTACCCCGGCCGGTACCTCAGCCGGAGGCTCCGACCTCCCCCTCCCGGCCCGCAGCTCCAACGCCTTCCTAGCCACGTGGCCGCTCCGACCCGCGCCGCGTCGACACCAGCCGGTACCGGACAGACCTTCTCCAACGGGCAGAAAAGAAGGTGCCCCTATTTAAGCATTTTTTCTTCTCTCTCTTGGTACTTCTTCTTCAACCTCTTGCTCTTCACCATTGTTGCATCTTGAGAGCTTCCTCTCCCTCAATCCCTCCATGATTCTTGCTCAAATTTGAGGAAAAGAGAGAGGAGATCTATATCTATATTTGCACCAATCAAATCCCCCTCTTTGTGAGGGAATCTCTAGATCTAGATCTTGGAGAGAAATTTTGTGTTCCTCTTCTTATTTTATTCTTCCTCTCTTATTCCCCCAATAGCTTTAGTAGCTTTGTTGGAATTTGAGAGTGGAGGATTTGGGCATCTTTGTGGTGTTCTAGCCATTGCATTTGGTGCATCGGTTTGACTTTTCCGCGGTGATACGTGGAGGTGAAAGTTCGTGAGATATTCACTTCGGGAGCTTGTTCCTCTTGGGTCTTTCGACCCTAGACGGCTTAGTGGTCTTTGTGGTGTTCTTGGGGACTCCAATTAAGTTGTGGAGATTCTTCAAGGGCAAGGCCTTTGTGGCGATTTATTGGGAGCCTCCAATTAAGTTGTAGAGATAGCCCCAACCTTTGTGCGGGTTCGGTGACCACCCTAAGGTTCCTTAGTGGATCGAGGACATCCCTTTTGGTGGGAATTCACGAGGAGAATACGGTGGCCGTCGTGCATTTGGAGTGACTTGTCCTGCACACCGCTCCAACGGAGAGTAGCACTCACAAGAGTGTGAACTTCGGGATACATCGTTGTCTCCGCGTCACTTCGGTTATTCCTATACCCAAGCTCTTTACTTATGCACTTTACTTTGTGATAGCCTTCATGCTTGAAGTTATATATGTTGCTATCACATAGTTGCTTGATTTACTTAGCGTAAGACGTTGGTGCACATAGGTGAACCCTACTTATATAGGTTTTGTGCTCGACAAATTAAACGCTAGTTTTATTCCGCATTTGTTAAGCCATATTCGTAAAAGTTTTAAACCGCCTATTCACCCCCCTCTAGGCGGCATATGTGTCCTTTCACATATCAAATTAACGATACTCCAAAGGCCGAGCGGAAGGAAGTGAACTCGCTGGCCATCCTCATTGCTAGGGAGCTTTGGCTAGAGAGGAATGCAAGGGTGTTCGAAAAGACTGTAGTGCTACCTACGGAGCTCGTTCGACGCATCAAGGTGGAATTTGAGTTGTGGAAGAAAGCCAAGATTTTTCCTAGCGGAGATCACCGAGAGATAATGTATCGTTCGTTGGCGTGGGTTTGGAGCATGGAATCGACGGTTTTGCTGGCCGTGGACATGCTCTATCTTGTAAAAAACTGATTCCTTCTCTATCTTAATGAATGAAGACACGCGATGCTCGCGTGTTTTCTTCAAAAAAAATCTCCGACCCTGCTTTTCCAACATAGCTAAATTGAATAGATGAAGATCTCTAAACCCCATACCTCCTGCTCTTTTTGGTTGCGTTATATCATCCCATTTTGTCCAATGCATTTTTTTTCTCTCTCTCTCTCTCTCCTTCACCTCCCCACCAAAATCTTAGCATTGTCGTAGTCATATTTTTCCAAGTGGTTTAACCAATAATAGTGAGTTATCTTAAGTGGCATTGCTAAGATAGCTTTACTGTACATTTTCGGTATGCTAGAGCCTCCGAAAATGTTGTAAATCACCTAATTGTCCCAAACAGCAAAACATATGATGTGACCCTGCATAGCACTGCATGTTGTAGTATGCTAGTCGTGGATATAACATGTGCGAAGTACCAATTCGCAAATATCACATCCCTCGGAGTGGTACACCAGAAACATAGCTGGTCCAAACTTAATCACTTATTATTATTACAAGCCATAAATGTACATCATAACGGAGCTTCTCCTGGGTCCATAGAGGATAACTCGAAAGTTCTAGTTGAACTCTGCAGCGTTTATTCTATAATGTTCGGTGTTGCTCGACCTATAAACTAGTGGTAGAAATAGGCTAAGTACCATCACTACTCGAGCAGCGTTTATTCTATAATGTTCGGTGTTGCTCGACTACTACTACGATAACACCGTCTATCTTAAGAGCATCTCCAGTCGCGTCCCCCAAACCGTCCCCCAAAGGGATTTGGGGCGCGCCGGACAAAAAATGTGTTCCACCGCGTCCCCAAAGCCCATTTGTCCGGCGCCCCCGATACGGTGTCCGGCGCCCGAGTCGTCCCCGTCCCACGTGGACGCACCGGGACGCCGGACACAACGAAAAGCGAGGCGGGAGTGGCGGGGCCGACCCGTCAGCGGCATTAATTTAAACCCAACCGTCGCCTACCTCGCGACGGAAGTGGTGGCGCGCAGCGACGGTGCAGTTTCCGAGAGGCGCAGCGACGCGTCGTCGCGCCTAGCTCTGCGTGCCGGCGTTAATGAGCGCCACCGCTCATCCGCCTCCCTCCGGCCTATAAAAAGGGCGCCTCGTCGTCCCTCTCACACACAAACCCTAGAACCTCTCTCCCAAACCCTAGCCGCCACCATCTCTCAACAAGACTCGCCGCTATGTCTGGTAGAGGCGGAGGCCGACCTCGCGGCCGCGGCCGTGGTCGTGGTCGTGGCCGCGGCATAGCTGAACGATCGCCGTCGCCTCCCGCGACGTCGTCTTCATCGTCGGAGATGGACGTGGAGCCGGACGCGCTGTTCGAGTTCGTCCTCGTCCTCAAGGGCGACCGCGCGGCATCCAGAGGCTGCTAGACTCCTTCGCCGAGTACGTCGGCGGCGTACACCCGCGCAAGATGCATCTGCGGGAGGCTTCGTGCGGCTACTACCGGTGGATCGTCGACGCAATCTACGACGCGCGCGGCAAAATGTACCTCAACATCGGCTGGGAGAAGTTCGCGCGCCACCACAGCCTCCGGCTTCATCCTCCCTGTTCTCCTACTTGGGCAACAGGGACATGAGCGTCAAGGTTCGACGAGAGGCGCTGCCGCCGGGAATACCACGTCGACAGGGACTACCACGGCGACAGACCGACGAGGAGGACGACCGAGTATTGTTTCTTCACGAATACGTGCACGGAGGTTTCTGCATGTTCGCCTCATCGGTAGAACCAACAAGGGCACCATCCTCCCGTTGGATTTTCCAGTTTTGGTGACTGGGTGTGCCCTCGAGTGTTGTTTCTTAGCAGCGAACACAGGAAACCTTCAATGCACGGCCTAGTTAGGTTTAGTTTTTTTGCAATATTATATATTTGTGTCCACCACGGTTCCAACTATGTATTAGTTTGTGGAAACCATGTTCCTAACTATGTCTTTGTGTAAACCACGTTCCCAATTATGTATTAGTTTGTGTAAATTGAAATAAAAATGCAAAAAAAAGTATTTTTAATGTTTGGGGCGGCGTTTGGGGGACGCGGCTGGGGAGCGACGTCCCCCAGACGCGGCACGAACGAAACACGTCCCCCAAACGCTCAATCCGGCGCGGTTTGGGGGACGCTTTGGGGGACGCGACTGGAGATGCTCTAAGCCTCCTCTTCTGCTTCCTTGGTTACGTACTCGATCAGATAGTCCACCCCTTTGATGCCTCCCGAGAGATCTAGCTCCTCGTAGTAGAAATCCTCCATGTTCTCAGCGCCTTCGTTGGTCCCCTCCGAGTTGTTCTGGTAATCTAAGCATGGGATTCAAAGAGGGAGGAGTACGAGCGTACTCAACAAGTTCATTATAGAAAAGAGGTGTTTAATGCACTAACTATGGCCATGAACCAAAAATTCCAAGGCAATGCAGGTTTTTGTAATTATTTCCTCAAAAGGTTGCTTTTATTCTGAAGAACTATGTCCACCATCCTTCACCAGGTGTCTAGATCTTCATGGAGTTCCTTTCCAGCGGCGTTTGCAGTTCCAAACCCGGAACAGGGAGTGACAAGCCACAATTTGATATACTCTGCAGAGGTGTGTTTCTGTACCCATAAGATATCTTAACCTTGTTACCATCTGGGCTATAGACTCCGTCCACACTTCCATGGTGTGAGGCTAGGTATAAGGTCATAGCCAATCACTGGGCCTACCCGCGACCCCACATACCCACCCTTTTTAAACCATTGGCCGCGAACTGATTCTCTGATCTAGTCCCTTGGGCCAGCCCGTTACAATCCATCATAGAAACACCAAACAGTAGAAGCGATAGGGGCTTCCTCCCTTCTAGCAGATGCTATCCCACATGTAGGTGTACCCGTTGATATGCGAGAGGGAAAGAACAGCTGACTACTCCATCCCACTCCAGATCTTATGGTAAACACGGGTATTACGACGCAAGAATCACTAAACGACATTCGTTGTTAAGTCCTAGGTGAATAACCCAATGCAATGGAACCTCCACCGAACTCATATCACGGTTCCATTGCCCACCACATAGTCATATTCATAATTGTGAAAGTAATACTTTGCTTTTAATGTAGGAGTTAATTATAGTACTTTGCAAGTAATTTGGTAAAAATACTCAAAGTTACATGAGTAAGCGATGAACTTGCCTGAATACTGCAAGGTATTGCAGTTGGATGGTGTGGACTGACCCTTGCCCTCGGTTTCTAAAAGATAGCATCATTGTCCGATAAGGGCAATGGTTAAAGATCCAAATGATGCATGCTTTAGGGTTTTAATGTTACCCCCCCCCCCCCCGAGTTGATGTTTTCAGGGTTTCATTTTAATTCTCGGAGTTTTGAGGAATATAAAGATTTATAGTTCCTCCTTAAGAGTCATATAAAATAACTTTTGGTATGTTTCAATGAAAAGTCATGAATTATTAAGAAAAATAAGCTTTGGTTTAATTACTTCTTTTCTTATTTTTTTAAAAG